>JANRMT010062814.1:66289342-66351955 GCA_026402145.1 Polypterus bichir lapradei
TGCTTACAACGCTTGACAGATGCCGAATGTCACTTCAACACAAGTCCTGCAAATACTGTCGTAATTGAAACAAACCATGAAACTCAAACCGATTATGACAGCAGCAATCCAAGCTGTGAGATTTGAAACAAGATTACTTTTCACATGGCCAAATGTACGTTGCATACTCAAGAGTAAGCTCAGCGCACAGCTTGGTCATATTACAACCGGAGGGCCAAAATGACAATGTGGTATACAAAGAGATCCTTAACAAATAATTATTGGTATATTTTCCCTCAGTTTAAAAAGGTTTAATTTTATTCTTAATAAAAATTTTAAGTCAGTACTTCGCCGCTGCGAAGCGCGGGTATTTTGCTAGTTACTAATAATTTATTTCAACCTGTAATGAGTCCTTGTTCTGTTGCTTATACTGATGTGATCTGGGGATTTATGTCAAATGTAGGAAAACCTTTTCATTTGGTTGGGTTCAGGAATGGCTTACGGGAAGCCAACTCTGGTAGTTTAGGCTTGTTTAGGAAGTTCATTTTCATTTGAAGGTGCACAGTACTACATAAAAGCAGGATTATACGTACAATGGATTTCAGGCTGAAATCATTCAGCACACTTTAAGTAAATGAATAATGTATTTTGTAAGTATTTTAAAAATAACCATCTTGCACTTTAAACTTCAATTACTAATTAAAAAGTGTTTTACCTGTGAAAACATTTAGGACAACTGCTCAGTACACTGAGTTATACCTCTCCAGTCCTCATAGGCTGGGTTTGAACAAACCACATGACACGAGGAGTGGGTGTGCACAGAGCAGGAATTCAGACATATTAAGTGATAACACTTCAGACTGAAATGCTGTAAAGCTCCAAATATATGTTAAAAATGCCAGGCTTGGCAGCCACTTTTAAAAGTCAGTGTTGAGCCTTGCTCTCAATAATCACCCAAAATATGAAAGACCCCCACATATACAGTAGGTTATCTATGTGATTTTAAATGACTCAGGAGTCCAATCCTCAGAATCCTTGAGCTATAGACCTTGCAACAGTGGGATAGGGAGATTCTGTTTGCAAGTAGCTTCTGGAAATATGCTCTTGTCTGTCTCGGCTTTCATTGGCATCTTTTGTCTGACTCACAGTGGGTCCCATAAAGGACATGTCATGGTTAAGGTCTCCCAGTTAGTGATGTTAATTAATAATCAGTTTGTTTTTAAGGAAGGCATTAAGAGTGTCTTTGAACTGCCTCCTCTCCCCACTCTAGGTTCTTTGAGTTGGCTCAGAGGTGTCTGGGGAGATGGGAGGGGGAATTGGTTCTGCAAGATTATGACTTCAATGCTGGCCATCTTTGCCTAAGTGAATTTCACAATGTTAATCTCCCTGTTGATTTAGAGAATCTACCTGGGAGTGCTGATGTAATATCTCTTTTAAATGACAGCTGTAGGTAAACCAGATATTTGTACCATACAGGAGAGTAATGACACCAATAGTTTTATAGACCATTTTTCTAGTTACCTTCATAAGGTCATGGTTCTCAAAGTTTTGGCAGTGGAGTTTCCTGAAGGGTGTTCTTGCACAGCAGATGTGGTGTTAAAGTTCCTTTTCTCTGGTTACAATACAAGAGGTGGAGAATGCTGGGGACTCTTTGTTTTCTTAATTTTTATAGGCCACTGAAAAAAGATACAGAGTAGTCAGGAGTTTTTCCTTGAAGGGGGTAAAAACAATACTGTCATATATGCTTTTACAAAAATTGAATACAGATCTCAGAGATGTTACTGTATGTTTATTGGTTATTAGTTTTACCACATGCAACATGTAGCTACAGCCTAACCTGACTTTTCTAAGGATTTCAACATTCTCATGGAGGAAGTCATCCATTGCATAGCTGTATTTAAAATGATACATGATGCCACAATCCTTTTATTAGCATATCAAAGAGAACAGATGACTATCCCCTACACTCTCCCTGTATTATAAGGTCAAATAAAACCATACAGAGTCTCTGGATTCAGATGACATCAGTCATGAGTCACTGAGCAGTAGACTTAAAAGAGACAGTGATTTTTTACTTGTGCCATAAAGTAAAAAGGTCTAGACTGACATTTTTATTTAAAGTATTTTAGCTTAATTCATAAATAATGTACATACACTTCAATTTCCAGATGCATGAAGCCATTCATGTATATATATGTAAAAAATGAACTTAAGACTAAAGGAATATTTTATAGTTGACAATGACAACTTCAGTGTAAAACAAATACATAAACTAGAAAGCTACGAGGAGGCCTTGAAGCTTGAAAAAGAAACAATCTATTACCCTAACTATATCACTCATGAGGCAAGCAAATGCACAATACTAAAAATAAAAAAAACCCATATTGCTTTTAAATTTGCAATAGTGCTATATTACAAGAGCATTATTTAATGCTCCATGGCATTTAGTATCTAACGATGCTTTGAAATAATACATATTTTGAAGGTGTGGCATTTTTGTTTCCTCTGTAATTTTCAATACGAGATGGTTCATCTATTATTGTCAAATCCACATAATTTGTTCAGGTTTGTTGAGACTGGAGCCTATCCCAGTAGCATTGAGCACAAGGCTGGAGCCTGGATGAGCGGCTAGATTATTGCACGGCAGCATTTTTGCTCATAACCCCAGTTACTCAAATAGGCTTGTTTTCACCTATTTCAAATGACTTTAGGATGTGAGAAGAAAATTAAAATTCAGAAAAATCTAGGCATACATGGGGTGAGAAAGACATTTCTTTATATTAATTACATTATTAATGCAGAGAGCTGTGAAAGATAATTAACTCCCATTTGAAATGTGTTGAACTTTACTTTGCACCTTATGAGGTGCTGTTTCCGTATACTGTATATATTTTCAGAATTTAAGTTTTCACACCCTTTTTAAAAGTCATCTTCATTATTTAGGTGGCATGATTGCTTATTTGGCAGCACAATCACAAATAAATACTATATAAAGGGCTAGTAGGTCCAAAAACAAAACTAAACATGCAGTGTTCATCATTAAAATCAATATAACCACAACAAATGTGGCTTTGGTATTTGCATAATTCAAAAGATGGAGCATGTTAAAGAGTAATAATGTAGTCAGCTCAATTAATCTGATCTCTACTTTCAAATTTCTAGCGGAATCATGGGAGCTGTAAAATCATACACAAAAGGAAATGAGGGCTTAAATTAAAATATGAGACAAATGATATGAAATGCATTCGATGACTATTTTGATTCTTTGACCGCTTTTTATGTCACAGGGATTCCTGAGTGCTGAATATGCAAAAGAAAAAAAAAATCCTAGAAACAGGTTCAAGTGCAAAAAACGTTTACAGTGACATGGATCTGAATCCATGTGTAATTTAAAAGGTGAATGAATATCTACCAAAAATTAACTATTTTTTGGTTTCATTTCCTTTTCTAACTTTGCCCCAAAGCTCCTCACTTTTTAGCCAGTCTACAATCGTATACAGTAATCTGATTTAAGTGTGGTGGTCAGTGTTTTGCTAGCAATGGGCTACTAGCAGGATTGAAACCAGGTCAGAAAATCAGGCCAAAATGTAATCAAGAATTGTAGTCAAAACACATGGCCTAAAGCTTCTAAACCAGTAAAGCTTTTGTGCAAGCTTCAAAATAAGGATTTCCTTTTAGTGTTGATCTTATTGAAGGACATGTGAGACTTACCAAGTTTATATACCAAATTAGTCTACGCTCGCACCTTAAGATTCACGGACATACAGGTACACACACACACAGATCGTATTCACACAACTATTTATGTCTGATGTCTAGTTGCCAGTCACCCTGTAGTATTCCACATAGGACCCCCCCCAACACACACACACACACACACACTGATGCTAGTCACACAATTACACATGTGTGATAACCTACGGCAAGTTTCTCTGTAATATTTGACATAGGATCCCAACCACATGAGAAAATAAGAGTGATGCCACATGCCAGTCACCCTTCAGTACTCCACATAGGCACTGTCTCCAGAACTAATAAACATATGGCTGTCCCACATATGCCACTTACCAACCAGTGGGGCCTTATTTCCACCACACTTGCTCTTCTACTGAGATGCGATGCCCCAGGCTTGATAACCCTGCAGCAATGAGCATATGGCAATCTCCTCTACACCAGGTGCCCTACTGTTTACTTTCATATGTCTGTTTTTAAGGACTGTACTTCTCTTGATTGTCGATCTTTCCTATTTAATTGTGCATTACCTTTTTATCTTTTATACACTATTTATTAATTAAATTCATAAATTCAATTTTTTTCTTTGCTTGTACAGTAACTACTTCTTTGACGTGATGTAAAACACTTTGAGCTACATCCTTTGTATGAAAATGTGCTATAGAAATAAACGTTGTTGTTATTACTTCACGATCCTTCAGACCGGGCATAATTAACATTGAAATTCCACATGGGGGCTCCAGGACATGTGACATTACACACATTTGATTGGCAAGCTGTCCATCGATTGATGACTCTGCTCAAAGGCTTTGATCCTGTGCGAACATCCACACTGTTTTCCATTCCCTCTTCCATTAAGTTATAATCTGACTGAAACAGATGCATTAAAGATATAAATTACTGGTACAATACAGGAGAATGTATAAGAGAGGATGCTCTCAATGTAAATTTTTCCTGTAATTAAATTGTCTGAAGGGTTGTAAATAAGCTCATATACTTAATACCACTTAATATAAGTAGTCTGCAGTTTCAAAATATGAAGATTTTCTGCTCTAGGACAAGGTTATCCGCAATCTCGGATAGTGATGACATATGTGCACAGACCTTTTATCTTCTTGCCCCTAAGATGTCATGCTCAGCATATAACCCAGTCATGACCTAGCAATGCTACAACAAAACACACCAAAAAAATGGCAGTCTTCATGAAAACTAAGAAAACAAAACAAGTTAACATTTTTAAATACGCATCAAAGGGTAAAAACTATTACAAAATGTGAAATCTCCAATATTCAAAACCCAAACCAGAAGAGTTATATTGAGAAAAATACAAGAAGAAGCTCCGAAACAATATAAAATAGAAACAACTTCAAAACTCTCAGTGTGACAAAAAAGGGAATTAAAAATAATCATACCTCAAGACTTAAGTTATTTTTTTTTTTTCAAAATGATCCGAGCTAAATGGGTCCCATTTTGAGCATTTATTTGTACTGTAGCTTTATAACCAGAAGCATTTGTTTGACAAATGAACTACTGCTCCTTCTTCTCAGAGCCAACCTGTAGACACAGAGGACCAAAGAGCAGCAGGCAATAGGTCAACATTCAGATTTTTCCCAGGGAATGTCATAGCAAATGATATAAAGCTAAACAATAAGAAAAAGTCGGCTTTCCACACAAAAATGTTTTCTGTTAGACAGCCTGTTGGTCATTTTTCACTATCGACTCATGCTGTGTTTAGAAGGGAAGACATCACTCTTGGCATCCCACTTGGCACAATGCTGAAAGTCAGCTAAAAGTAAAATCAATGTGTGTGACGAGCAACTGCTAAATGGTAAGCTGTTTTCCCTTTGTCTGTTCTTTTCTGGCTGTAATTGCCTCCCCACCATGCGAGTTACAAGTATCTTGGTGGATCTTACAATGCAGACAACTGCATGAAAGCAGCAGTGTAAAGATTTGTACAGCAGAATATAGTAACATGCAAAAATACTTTTTGGTGACATAAAATGAACCTCCTAGTGAATAAAATGTAACAGTCTTCTTTAGAAAACAAAATTACTAATTATAGTTCAAAGCCTACAATACATTTGAATTTAATTTCGAGATCTTTATTAGCCTTGGTAATGTTATGTTTTTAAACATGGTGGTAAAAGAATAAAAACAAACAAAAAATCAAAACCGCCACAAAAGGGGACCAGCACTCTCATGCAAACCCATCTAATAAATCTTCAGAGAAATATGAGAATCCCTAAAGTGTAATGACATCATACATTTATCAGGCAGTAAACTAACCAGGAGTGCAATGGAGGGATCAAGAAAATCATGTTAATTGATTACATCATGCAGCATGCCTTGTTCCATTCATTTCTTGCAGACAGACATTGATACTTATCCAAAGGCAAAGCTAATCAATTATTTATTTTTTATCATTACTTGAAGAAAACACTGGCTAGACTACTGGCCAGGACTAGTGTTTCCTGGATTAACTGCTAGCTCAGCCTGCTCAGGACAAATAACAATGACAAGCGAACATAACCCAAGTGAATAATGTTTTCCACTGAGGTGATCTTGCACAAACAGCCAGTGCAGTTATAAATAAAATCATCACCTCTGAGTCTTTCAGTCCTGATGAGTGGAGTCTGAGATTCATGTCTCTGACACTTTCTTAGAAGAAGAAGTATTAATCCCTCTCGTGGGGAATAATGCAGTTGGCAAGTGTGATCAGCCTGGCTCATATATCATAGCATTAAGCAGTAAGAGCACTTCTGAGGAAAACAGAGCACTGAAAGGAGATGGTCAAGACGAAAAACAACAACAAGTACACTTGTACAAAAATCGAGGAGGAGCATGCCATTTGAATAATATTTATAATGGTTTTGTTACCTATATAAGTGTCAGGAGAGTAGCCTAAAGTAAAAATAGTGATACTGAAAACAGCACAGTCCAACAGCATTGATTACACTCCTGTGTACTGAATTTATTTATCGGTTCCCTAGTCCATACTCAGCTTGTCGTGTCTACTGTGTTGAATTTTGTCTCTCAGTTCTCACTTCTCTTTACTGATATTTTCAATCAAATCTACTGTGTATTAAGCTTTTTGATTAGTTCTCTATTCTGTATTGATTTTGTCTCATAGTTCTCAGCACTATATTGATTTTGCCTATCAGTTTAGTGCTGTGTATTGAATTTGGTGGTTTTCAATTATCTACGCTACAGTGCGTTTACTCTTGGTAGTTTTCTCACTTTTATATTTGCCTCCCAGTTATCTATTCTGTATCGTTCGTCTCACAGGTTTTTACTTGGTATGGAGTGTTGTCCTGTTTTCTCCTCTATATTGATTGCGTCTCTCACTTTTCTACTGTCTATAGCGATTACTCTCAGTTATTTTCTGTGTATTAAAGGTGTCTGTTTTCAGCTCTGAAATATGTTATTCTGTATATGTTTTATTCTATATTGAGTGTCTCTCAGTTTCTACCTTTTGTAAAATTTCTGCACTGCCTTGAATATGTCTTTCCATTCTTCAGTCTGCATTTCATTAGTTCTTCTACTGTGACTTGAGTTTTCCTTATTCAGCAATGAGTGTTTCTCAGTTTTCTATACTTTGCATAGGCAGTGTCTGAAATTCTTCTACTTGCTATACAGTTTTATTTAATGTTTACATAAGTTTTCAGTTTGGCACTGAGTATGTCGCCAGGTTCCTTACTTTGTGCTGATGGTGTCTTTCACTTTACTCTGAGATTTTCTGCTTTGTTTTGAATGTGACTGTCAGTCGTCTACTCTGCATTACATTTGTCTTTCAACTCTTTTTTGTGTGTTGAAAGTCTCACTTCATTTTCTACTCTGTGCTACATTTACCTTTGTATTACTGTGTATTTATTTTTTCTTCTTAGTTTTTAAGTCTGCATGGTTGCCAAATCCTTAAAAAATGTATAGCCCAAGGACAGTTGAAAAATCGAAAAGTGATGCAAAACACTAGCCCTTTAACCAACAAAGACCAAGTGACACACCGAGAGTGATGGATTAAAGATCTGAGAGTTATAGAATGGGATATATACCATCAAATATAGGGGAGAATGATAAAATACATGTGAATGGTAGAGGATGGGGGTCCCCGGTGGATAAAAAAAGTGCTAATAAGGCGAAGGAGGTTTAAAAACAATCAGAATTTAGCCCAAAAAACCACAACCCTTGAATTCCCATCTTTTCTCACGGATGCCGAACACACTGTATGTAGCCCAAAAGGGCAAAAAAAACTTGTCAACCGGGCAACATTGTTAGTCTGTAATGAGTGTGCCTCTCAGTACTCAACTATGCAATAAAGTAATTTACCAGTATACATTAAGCTCTTCTCTCGATTTTCGACTGTCTGAGTTTTTATGCTAATTTTCTACTTAGTATTGAGTGCGTCTCTCAGTCCTACTCAGCATTGAGTTTATTTCTTACTTCTCTACTCTGTGTTGTGTTTCTATCATTTTTTTCTCAGTGTTGAGTCTGTCGCTCCATTATTTACTATAGAACCAGACAAATGCCAGGTTAAGCAACTTGTTTATATTTTCAGAATGAGTCAGTTATGAGGAATGTTCAGCACATATGCCACACTATGAGCAATATCAAGTGCAACACTAAGATAAGGAGCCAAGTCTTGAATCTTAAGGATGCAGGAAAAGCTTAGGCATACTGGTTTATTACCCAATATGCTCATCTTCTCATTATCTCTGTCTGTCTCACTTTAATTCAGGTGGATATTGAAGCACTGGACCCCCGGGGTCGAACTCCTTTACACCTTGCTGTGACACTAGGACACGTGGAATGTGCATGTGTGCTGCTAAAACATGGAGCAGATGTAGGCAAAGAAAATCGAAATGGGTGGACAGGTATGTAACGATAAACTCTTTCAATCCACACTCGTAATATTAAGCATGAAGTGTGATTAGCAGACACAGAATATCCAGGCATCTTTAAAGGCAGAGAAAAAAAAACACAACCATACAAAATTAGCATACACGTGGTGAGGACAAGTTGAAGGGAGAGACTTTATGAAATATATGAAAGGTATGGATTTCAGGAAATTAATTCTTATTAGTATAATTTATATGTGGAGTGGAAAGAAGCTTATTTGGGGATATTAAGTGTGCTTGCATAATTGTAAATGAAGAATGGGCATAAGTTGTTATTACTGTACTAGATGCGCTACCCTCCTAAGAAGTAATCAATGTAGACCTCAAGGTTAACGTTTGCCATGAACCATCTATTGGAATGCATTTGTAATGCATGTAACAATAAAATGCATTACATTTGTCATTTCAATAGATGGTGCATCACAAACATTTGTAGCAATAAAATGCATTACTAGAAATGGTTGTGATGTGCCATCTGTTGGAATGACAAATGCAATGCAAATGTCACCGTTATATGCCATTTGGTATGGGATTAGTAAAAGCAGTGTTAATGTTTGTGATATGCCATTTATTGAAATGACAAATGTAATAATTTTATTACTACAAATGTTTATGATGCTGCATCTGTTGGAATGACAGAGACATAGCAGCTGGACTGACACAAAGATACACAGACACACAGACATTTATCCTTTTACAAAGGTGGATAGAGAAATGCTAATAATAGGAGCAAGGAGCATGTGTTATGAAAATTGAAAGTTTCCCAGTAAAAAGTCCTGAAATATCCCAAAAATTACCACTACAGGGGGGATCCATCAAACATGGTTTGTAACGAGCAAAACACAGTGTTTAATAATAAAAGATTTATTCTTGAAAAAGTGCTCTGAACAAAATGTAATCTCCGTGGAGTACAAAAGGCAAAAGAAGTTCACAGCAAAGGCAATCCAAGGTGAATAAAATCCCAATGTGAGATCCAAAGAGGTGGTCAAGAACAGAGCAGGTCAGGTCAGATCGGGGAGCATGCACTGGTACAGTGCGTTGCCACACCCATCACATGAAGAAACAGCTTGGGATGCTGGTTGGCAGCCCCCCAGGCAGACACGCGGTCCAGTCCCACCCTCCGGAAATGACCCTCTATCTGCTGCAGCCAGGTGTTACGTGGGCATCCCATTGGCCTCGTCCAGCCACTCAGGTCCTCAACAAGAAGGATCCTGAGAGCTGGATCACCCTCGGGGAATTGTGCCACATGCCCGTAGTGCCATACGTGACACTTCCTCACAATGCTGATAAAAGACTGCTCCGGTGGCAGGTAGGTGAGCAAGTGATCACAGATCCTACTGAGGATGACCCTAGCAAGGACCTTACCCGGAACTGAGAGCAGTGTTATCCCCATGTAGTTGCCGCAATCCAGGTGATCACCTTTCCCTTTCCAATTAGGGACGACAAGTCCTGTTTTCCAGTCAGTTAGGATGACTCCAGTCTCCCAAATGGAATCAAAGATTGCTTGCAATGCCTGGAGGACAGCCTTGCCACCAGCCTGGAGAAGTTCACCCCGGATACCACAGATCCCTGCAGCCTTCCCCTCCCTCAGCTGGTTCACCACCTATATGATCTCAGTGAGATTGGGTGGTTCACAGCTATTTGGTGGATCAGTCTCAAGAACCGTGGACCTAGAGATATCCAACGTCCTAGTCGGAAGATCAGCTTTGAACAGCTGCTCAAAGTAGCCAGCCCAGCGGGTCATAACTGCAGTGTCACCCGTAAAGACTGTTCCATCAGCCACCCTGAGTTTGACACTCAGAGGAACAGATTCGGATGTGCGTAATGCTTCGATTCCTCTGTAAGCAGGACGTGGGTCGCTAGACCACAGATGGTGTGTCACTTGCTCACAGATTCCTCTAACAAACACCTCCTTATCTGCCCTCAGAGCCCTCACAGCCATCCTTCTCAGTTCCCGGTACAGACCAGAGTTGCCATCAAGCCGTGTGCTGCGACTCCTCTTGATGATATCCAGGGTGCCCTGTGAGAAGAAACAATTCCTTCTAGGAACACCAGTAACACCAATACAGCCCTCAGCAACCTTCAGGGTCTTGTCACAGAAGGTCTCCCACATCACATTAAGATCGCCAGTCGCACCCAAATTCACAAGTTCCTTACACAAACTGCATGCAAACTCATTAGAAACAGCCTGATCTTGGAGTCTGGCCAAGTCCAGCCTCATTTTCCTAGTAAGTGATAACCTACTGGACCTAAACTGGATCTTCATATTAGCAACAAGTCTGTGGTCAGAATTCATAAACTGGGCACTTCTTTAGACCCTGCAGTTTGCAAGAGCCTCCAGTGTCTGCCCACAAGGATGTGATCAATCTCCTTCACCGCACCACCAGTATTGGAGTACCAAGTCCAACGATGCGGCTCAGGGTACCAGAACCAGGATACAGTGATTTGCAGCCCCTGACCTTTTGCAAAGTCAAGGTAGAGCCACTTTCGCCACGGTCACCAGGCCCATGGTGGTCAACACAATTCTCATAGTCAGCCCTGTCAGTGTCAGTGGTTGTATTGAAGTCACCCATGACCAGAGGACTGTAACCTCGTGGGCACCCATCAACCACCGAGCAAAGATGAGAATAAAATGTCTTCCTCACCGAGACATCAATCACCGCAGTCGGAGCATACATTGAGACAACAGACAAGGCACCCAAGGAATACGAGTCTCATAATACACTCGTTGAAAGGAGTGACATCGGACACCATTGGAAGAAGCTGATCTGCTACAGCTACTCCTCAAGTATGAAAGCCATCATAGAGACCAGACCAATAAAAGGTGTATCCACCTACAGAAATCTGGCCAGTCCCCAGTGTGCGCAACTCAGAGAGTGCTACCTCTGAAATGCAGAGTTTACACAGCTCCTCCGACAGCAGAGGAAGATGATCATCATGCCAGACAGACAAAACATTCCACGCACCTACCCGGATGGGCCGCCTCAAATTGGGACCCAAGTGCTGCATTGCAGTGGGTGACGCCTCAGTTCCACACCAGTTCTGATCCCCAACAGACCTGACTCTTTCGGGGATGGGGCTCTCGAGGGCTTTCTCCAATCCCCTTCATGATGCAAGCAGCCACAGCAGAGCTACTCCTGTGGAGAGCAAAAATTAGTCCTTTCTGCTGTCTCACAGCTGTGTGAAGTTTTTTTTTATGGTGGCTGGAGTGCCAATCCTGCCACCAACTCCCATGATTTCCCTGCAAGTTGGAGGACCACTTGCAGAAGAACAGAGCAAAAAGGTCAAAAATCCAATACATCATAAAAGCACATAATTAATCACAAAGAAACACTCACCAACTCCCAAGTGCATTCAAAATGAATTGTAAGGAACTGTGCACTGACCTGGCCTTTATAGAGCAGAGGGCATCTGTTGTAGTGATGGGCAGGTGGCCCCTCTTCTTAGGGAACCCCCCACAAAGTACAAGGAACATAACAAATGCATCGGGAATAAAGGAAATAATTAACAAAAGAAATATTAACATAAATGAATGATTCAAAAATACACGTAAATGACACAAAAAAAGAATCTGAATCCCAGGGGAAGAACCCTGGCTGAAATAAAACAGTATGAAAGCAGGGCTAACGCCACCATTAATGTCAATTAGGCATTCACCTAAGGCGCAGATCATAAAGGAGAGAAAAACCCAGTTACACAGGTGAGCTACCGAACAGGTGTACTAATAAGCTTGGCCTAGGGTGCAAAATAACATAGCACTGGCACTATATGAAAGGTTATTATTAGGGGAGATAGAGCATTGAAAAATGCATGTTAGATAATGTAGGATATTGTGAAATGCTTATTAAAGGGGGTGGGTATAGTTAAGCAAAATCAAAGTGTAAGAAACTAATTGGGGAGCGGAATGGGTCCAACTGTTAATGGTGATTTAAAAGGAAGCACTAGAGGAGCAACTTACTGTAATAAAGCATGGGTTTCCTGTTGTTGTTTTTTTAATTACGAGTATCCTGTGATTAATATTTGATACACAGCATGTAAGGGAACCTATTCATTGTGAGAAAACATTCATCAATAATGTCAGCCTAGTGTGCATATACAGGCCTTCTCTTGGATGTTCCCACTGATTCTTTCTTAAAAAACAATTGAAAATTATTGTTGTTAGAGACATGAAATGCAGGGTCAATGTGGGGTTTTCCCTGTACCAGAAAAATGTTGGGTTAGCTGCTTAAGCACAAACTCTGCTGTCCATGAGAGTCACTCAGCATTTTCTGCAAACTTGAAGACCACAGGGTGTTCCAAGGTGAAGTGACTGCAGACAAAATTGCAGAAATAATTTTCACACTGTAAATTTGAGGAATATTTTATAATTTGAAGAAGCTCCAATAGGAGAGAGCAGAGTGTGTGTGGTAAATGCCTATTTGTTTCATTTTTGAAGTATTTTTATTAGATTGATGTATTAATTCTTTTGTACTTTATTGTATATTGCTTTATTTAATTAAAATTGTATCACACTGAGAATTTTGAGCTAGTTAGGATTCTAAGATGCGTAATAAATAAGGGCAACAGCACTTCTTTCTTGAAAATTGGAATATGCATCTAACTTCCACTGACAGTACATAAAAATAGATTACACCCTTTAAGTAAAATGCAAAGAAAAATCTAAAAACACAGCAGTTAATAGGTGAGTGAGAGGAACACGGAGTGGTGAGAACATGTTCTTGAAGACTTACCAGATTCTCTGACAGTAAAATCTTTATAAAATTGTAAAGTTTGTTTCATTCACTGAACACCTCTATCACTACAGTAGAAACAAGCAGTGGTGCAGTAGGAGGCCCCAAATGTAACCCAGGATCAGGACATAAAGTCAGCTTACATGAACATGCACAAAAGCAGCAGAGTAAGTTGGTGGAGTCTTTCATTAATGGAAGTGTCCTTTATCTTAAATCAGGTGAGTGTTATAATGCCTGATATTAAACCAAAAGTCCCTTGTGAAAGTTGGCTTGCTCACTGGTTTCAGTGCATCACACTGAAGTCAGCCCATAACGTTACAAGCATTATAAACTTATTTCAGCGACAACAGCAGTGTGAATGTTTCAGTGCATTCATGTGACACTCACTGTGTTCTGACACATTATTGTATGAGCTGCACAGTAGAGTCCTCTGCTAACCTGTACATTTTTGGCAGGAACTAAAGTTCTAGAGAAAGCCCACTCACCCACTCCCACTCCAACTCAGAGCACAAATAACTGACCTGGCTGGGAACTGAACTGAAATGAACAGCATCACGCTGTCTTGTTTCTACTAATAGTGATGTAATTGTCACCTTTCTCCTAACTCATCGAATGCTTATGGTGTGGACTGTAGTTTCAAAAAAATTCAACTTTTCTTCATGGGTTTGAATTTTTATGCATTGCAATTTTTTTTATCTTGTTTTGATTGGTATCTTGTTTGCTTTATTGAGAGCCTTATTATGCAGAGACCCTATATAATCAAAAGAATGCTTGACTAGTTCATAAATTAGACATAAATAAGATGTACATTCTTGCTTTAGTTTGAGAGATACGGTATCTGCTTAGTGTGTGTCATTGTACTATTTTGATTGAACAGTAAATAAGAGTAGTATTTGAGCAAACCTATTATGAAAAAAACAAGGGTAACACACCAACACCACACTACCCTTACCCCATTACTAGCAATTGATATCTCTGTTCTCTTTATCTCCCTTAGTGCTCCAAGAAGCTGTCAGCACACGAGACCCTGAGATGGTACGACTTGTCCTCCGTTACCGTGACTACCAAAGGGCTATCAAGCGCCTGGCAGGCATCCCTTTACTGCTGGACAAGCTGAAACAGGTAACTGCCACTTACAGGACTTCATCCAGTATATGTCCTCTGCAGGTTTGACTGAATGACCTGCTGTATGAGGAAAGCAGTCATAATATTCCAGTAACAAATCCTTTGTGCTGCAGGTGGATATCAAAAATTGTAACTGGCCACCAGAGTATTTTTACAGGGTGCTCTCTTATAGGACTCTAATAAGCAGATGCTGTCTTTCTATTAGTGTCTGCTTAGGTTGTATTCTATACTTGTTAACATCACCCCCCCTCCCCAAGCCAAGTAGAAGCACCTTTACATAGGAAAGTTCACTCTATTGGGGACACGACCAGTCACGGATCTGCCCCTTTTAGTGCCAATTAGTGCAGCATCACTGTGAATGTCATCCTTTAGAGAGACAGTTCATCTTTTTAACCCAAAGCATGGATCTTCCATCTATCATTTGTTGTGTTATTATTTTGCTCTGAATTAATAATATAAGGACTACTGCACTTTCTGGTTTTATTTAGATTTTCTATTCTGATATCGTAGGTGTGCTATGACTGAAGTTTACTTTGAAGGGGAAAGGGAAATCTCTGTTGGAAATTGAAAAACATCCATTTATCTTGATTATGAACCTTTCAGTGTTTCTTTTTATGTACAAATATGCCTTTAATATATTCACCCATTTTCCATATTATAGACATGAAGGCATTTTTCTGATGCCAGCCTTTGAAAACAAATTGAATTAAAAGAAAGTCATAATAACTGAAGGCAAGAAAAGAGAAATGAGGTGGTGTGAAGGAAAGATGCACTAAAATTAGCAGACGGGGCATATTTAATAAAGGATAAGGGGAAAGGAAAGAGAGGAAGATAGGGAGAGAATCAAGGCAGGAAGCAGCGAAGCATGATACAATCACCAGCTGCCTTCAGATAACAGGCGCATGCAGCAGGCGAGGGAAAATGCAAATCTCCACACCCATTTTTAACCTGACAACTGCTTGCTGTTTCCTTGCAATTTTAAGTCTGACAGATAAATTAAAGAATGTTAACTTGACAACATGATGGAGGCTAACGTAAATATTCTGATATGTATACAATAATTATTATGATCACTCCATGTACACATACACATGCATGTATGTATACATAATACTGTATATATATACAGGAATGATGGAAATTTGCACCAGTATAGTTACTTAGAGTATACTATGGAGGTGGGACTTTTCAAGACTGGGGTGCAAGCAATTATGTACTGTTTAGTGTACAATTTGCAACCTAAAATGCGAACGCTCTGGTGGTGAATACTTTGTGGTCAATAAAGCATGTTGTACTGGTTAACCATCAATTGCCGGTGACACAAGTACAATTTTATAGGATGCCTTGTGGTATAGGATGCAGCCAGGTAAGATGAGTAACATGTTCCACCAGGATGCCGCAGGGCAGGTGCGTCTGGGGTTCAGTGGGTTGGCTGATCCTTCAGTTAAACACAAAAATGTCTCCACATTATGGAGCAAAGGTTGAGTCTTCAAATTGACTTCCTACCACTGAAAATAAGTCAGTAGGGAAGTGTTGGCCTAGTAGCAGAAGTCCTTCAGTTCAATAAGTGGCAGTGTGAGTTACTCATGGCTTCCTGCTGTTAATTATGATCTGGGGTTTTCCTGGATATTTAATATGCTCCACTAGGACACCACAGGACAGTTGCTCCAAGGCATAAGTGCATGGCAAATGTTTAAGCCCCTGATTTAGTTATCCATGGTCCACTGAGGGACACCTGGGGCTGATGAGGGAGTGCTTTGAGGATGGTACCAGGAGCTTCAAGGACCAGACCTGAACCTAAAAGCTATTTTTGATACAGTACTGGAAGTAGTTTTTAAAAATTGCTGGAAAATATGTATGATGTGAGAAGGAGAATAGATTAATTAATATTAATCAATTAGTTATTAGTTATCACTATTGCCTTTGGCAACTCCATTCCACTTTATTTTCCTTATCTTTCTCTGTTGGAGGGATTTCTAGCTGTTAGACTTATATGAAGGTAACTAAAGCGTACTGATTGTAAGAGGCAAAATAATACAGATGAGACAGATGAACATGTAAGAGGCTGGCTGTTTTCTGGCTATTTAGAGTTCTAAGTTATATTGGCATAAATAACAGTTTCATGATACCAGGACTTAAAGGATGATGTCTGATGCTGTGTGGAGTTGCATGTTGTTGCTCCAGGTTCAAGTGGAGGACAGTTCTTGCGCTGAGTGCACTCTTGGTTTTTGCTTCATGGTCCTTTGTTCATGGTGTATGGCTGCCTTCCTCAGATCTCTGTTAGTCTCTTTGCAGTGTCATTTGTGACTTCTAGGCACAGTCCAGTGCCTGCATATAGGTGCTTTAATTTGTCCATTACATCCAGCTAGAGTTCAGTATGAGGTTACAAGTCTAAAATTAATGTTCATTTGGGCACCTTTTTGTCTAAACCAGTCGCTGCAATGGTTTTTTTGTTCTTTATTTTTGCCTTATAAAATTTCTTATATTGCAAATTTGTTAGTGTTTGCATACCATTTGGGATCAGAGCACAGGGTCAGCCATTGTACAGTATCCCTGGAGCAATTGCAGGTTAACGGCCTTGCTCAAGGGCCCAGCATAGTAGGATCTCTTTTGGCAGTAACAGGGATTCAAACCAGCAACCTTCCTGATACCAGCACAGATTCTTAGCCACCAATCTATCAGCTCAACTCTGATTTACATATTTGTTATCAGATGAGGCACAGGGCTGACTAAACTGTTGGTTCAAGCTGCAGTTCAGCTGTTCACTTTAGTGTTCAATCAGGAATGCAGATTGGGAGTGAAACTTAATTTCTGCATTCCTGTTAAATCTGTTGCTCTAACAGGCCTTGTGTGCCACAAAAACCCTAGCAAAATGGGCAATGTCCACTTTGTCTAACAAATCTATCACTCTTTGCCATTATCTGATCTTGAAGTTGGGAGGGCAAGATTTGTTAAGAGCATAGATGATGGTGGAAATAAAGGTCAAAGAGGACAAAAAGACACATCAAAAGGATTATAACATTGGATTGAACAGTGCAGGTGGTAGCATGAGTGGTTGAATTTGAAAATTTGTTAAGAATGGAAGGGAGGATATTAGTGTGGAGTACATTGTTGTAAAAGATAAGGACATGGTGCAAAGTGGTGTCACCATAAGAGAAGAGGGTGGGTAGCGGAGGAGAAAAGTGTGAAGGGAAACAGAGCAGATTAGAAGAAAGTGATGGAGTAATGGTGCATAAAGACCAGGTCTTTCTACGACAATTGATTCCCTACATAATATTATACAGAAAAACAATTGATGTGTAATTACTGATGTTGCCTGGACAAGTCCTACAGAGTTATCTCAAAATTTCTTGGTCAAACTGCATGTACTTCTATAGATCCATTACTGCCTACTGGGTGCAGGGTGCTTCCTTCAACATTTTTTCTGCCAAAATTGGGTATAATTTATCTGTTTCCTAGGCAACCTCATAAACTGTCTTATGGCACCCCACAGAGATGCACCCTAGGCAACCACCCTAATCACCAGTGACACGGGCCAGTCCTGGGTGACAGCCAAACAGTGAGGCTGAGGCCAGAATGGAGTGTGTCTTCTTTAAAGCTGCCTGACAATTCCACAGACCTTTTTAAACTGAAATGCAGCAACAGCTGTGGATAGACAAAGTAGGAATAATTCAGGCATCATGAATGCTTCTGTGAATAAAAGCACCTGGAGTGTTATGTTAGAATGGGGACAATGCATATTTAAAGGAATATTTTGAAAAAGGGACATGTAAGTAAACTTCAAGGTATAGCTAATGTAGACTGTAGAAAATCAGTTAACTCTTATTGATGATACATTTCTTACATTTACTATTGTCCTTGTGCACTATTGGTTAAACGCCTGAACAGACTGTTCTTGATCTACGGTATGTTACTTTAAGTTCCTAGAAAGGTAAGCAACACTGGAAGATAATTAGAAATTGAAAAGTCATGTGAAACTTTCATCCAGCTAGATCAAAAGATCATAAAAAACAATTATAACGGCAATAGAATAAACATTTTATAAGGTTCGGACTTAATGTCCCACAAAACAATTAACTTATTTTCATGTGCCAGTGTTTGGTACCACCATTCAGTAATTTTCCCTGGTCTGTTTACCCCTAAAGCCTAATGCGTCAATCGCGATCAACCAGTAAATCGCTAAGGTGTTGCAAGTAGATCGCGTTGCATTCCAATAAATATTTTTTTAAACGTTAGATCATTTTGACCTGGTCATTTTAAAAGTAGCTCGGAAGCCGAAAAAGTGTGGGCACCCCTGCCCTAAAGACTTTGAAATAAAACTGGGCATGACTAACCCTATCCATCATTCTTTGTCAAACTCAACTTTTCCTGTTTAGATAGTTAAAGCTGGATCCTTAAGCACAACTCAGAAACCCAATGTGAAAAAGCTCCTGGGTTCAGAAGGTCAGCAGCTGTGGTGCTTCAGTGTGCCCAGGGTTTAGTACTTGTGGCTTCTCAAATGTCAAGGTGTGGTAATGTGATTTTGCAACATTCGGATAATATTGTTTTGGTACAATAAGTCAATCAGTGTTTAATAATGAGCTTTTCTAGAAATCTAGGAATACAAAGAACCTCCTTGACATTTATCCTGGCAGAGACCAAAACATACTTCATTTTCAACTTATATTGCACCACTACGAAAACAAAAGCAAGAATACATAAATAAAAAGGAAAAGCAAGGACTGTAAAATAGTCATAATCATAAAAGCCAGTTTCTTCCATAGATAATAATAAGGAGAGTGAGAGAGAGGGGTTAGGAGCACACGCTGATACAACGCATTGCTGCACCCACCACATGACAAACCAATTCAGGATCCAGATTAGGACCCAAGTGTAGCCATGCAACTGGTGAGAAATAGAAATAAAAAAAAAAAAACATAAACAAAGGTTGATCCAAAAATTCACAGAATCAGTCAATAGCACAGGAATAGAGTGTAGTTATCAAATATGTTGCCAGGTATTGTGTGCCTCAAGTGTGGTTAATCAGAATTCCAACTGGCATTGTGCTGAGTTGATCGAGTGTGTATTTCCAGTGTTTATTCTACAATCGTGCAGTTGACTTTGTCAATTTTTATTCTGCAAGCCACCTGGGCAGATTTTCAAGAGACAATGGTGATCATGTTTTTGACAGTGACAGACTTGTTCATAAAGAGTTTGTTCCCCATGAGCAGACTGTTATTCAGTGACATTACACTGAACTGCTGATGCATCAATGGGAAAACAAGATAAAAAATGTCCGGAGGAGTGGTGCACGTATTTTGCACAATGAAAATGTGCCTGCACACACAGCATTATTGGCCAAAGATTTTTTGTAACTACCCAGATAGCACCCAATACTGGAAAAAATGGTAGGGGCTCTAGACACAGTACAGTTGACTCAAAGTGTTGACGGAAAGTGTAAACAGGAAAGGGGAGGCACTGGGACAAGTGCATTGCAGCTCAAGGAGAGTATTTTGAAAGTGACTAAATAGGAATTGTAAGTTTTTTAAAGTATTTTTAACAATTATGGGAATTACTGTGTCCTGCCTCATATACTATAAATTGTTTGTAAGCAGGGTTATTAAAGACACAGACTGCATAAATGCACTAATTATTGATCTTCCCTGCTGCCTACAGGATGAAAGTATATTAGTGGAAAAAAGCCCATGTGAACATAGGGAGAACAAGCAAAGGCCACATTAGATCACGACTGACTAAGGAATCAAGCCTAATTTTGTGTGACTGTGAAGCCACCTCTGCACCACATGGCATGAATAAATAAAATTCTTGATTATTCATATGACTAGAATTCCAAATCCTTCACGAATTACAAAAACAATTAGTGTCCCAAGCAAATTTATATCTGTCCTCGGAATGAAGCATGTATGGGTGACAGGCATTTAACTGATGGAGGTCAGAGACATTCAGAGACTTTGGAAGGCAATCACAGAAAACCATTGTGCATTGCCTGTAGGCAAAATTGATCAGCCGTTTTTAGAATCAGAAAAAGATAAGACTATAGTGTTTGATATTGACTGACAAAATGCTTCAGGCAGGCTTAGGGGAGCTCCATGGTCAACAAAATAGGAAGCTTCCGAGAAGATATGACAATGTACAGGCAGATGAGGAGTGGTGGCAAATGCAGTCGGGGCAAATTGAAGGGGTTGATCATCAGGCTATAAATGAGGTAGAAGAGTGGGAAGGACAAGACGAGTTAATAAGCCAGAAAATGTTGAATCTAATTATAATGGCTGCTATCTACAGAGCCTTGGTGATTTCAACTGAGAGGCCAGGAAAACACAATGCATCTTAGAACAAATGTGACAAAATAGACACGATTTTGAAATAGGTGTAAGTCAAATTAAACATGTGCCTCAATACAAAAGTGGCCATAGAAAAATGAAAGGAATTCAAGACAAGTATATGACACATTGTATTCACACTCCAACGCCCAGAACTAAAGCATCATTTCCTAAATTGTCTCTCTGAAAGTACTTTTTCCTGCTTGTGTCTTTCAGGCTCAGGACTTCTATGTGGAGATGAAATGGGAGTTCACCAGCTGGGGTATGTACAGTCAGAAATAATCATTCAGTGGAAGGCTTGTGAAGTGATTTGAGTAAGCGCTCACTATTTCAAGCATTACAACTGACAAAATGCAGCAAAGACTGACTGAGAAGGATACCATTAAAATGCATTTACTTCTATTAACTCTGGTTTCCTAAAAGTGCCATAAATATCATGAGTTCCAGACCTTTGACGAAATTTTGTCTGTTAGATGTACATCCCTAATAAGCATAAAATATCAATAACATAAAATATTACAATCTCAAACACTATTAAGATGACTAAACGATTAGCAAACTACACATAAACCGTTATACTTTGTTATTATTACAAATATGCTACAAAAATGGGAAGGTCACTGCATTTGTACGATGGCCACCAAATCATCAACTACTTGCTATTCTTGCATGATTTTTATTTATGTATTTTGCTGATACAGTACTTTTATCCAAGTAAAATAAAAGTCCTATAGACACATGACTTCTGCAACTGGAGCACAGTTAAACTGGAGTTAAATGATCATCTCAGGGTCACAAAGTCGTTGAGACTGAATAGACAGCCTTAATATCCAATGTTAGTGCTTTACTGTCTTTATAGAAAAGTGACCTACTGTAAATGTGTTAAAAATCAAAAATGGACTGAAAATCAGAAAAGGTAAGCATGAATGTCTTTAAATGAATGAAGAGTTAAACAGCAAGTAAAGAACCACAGATCTTCATAAAATAATCAAAAGAAAGGGCACCAAAGTTGTTCTGTGGACTAAACCCACAAACCAGAAATGCTGACCAAGATGGCATGTTTTAGGATTGATATGGATTTCACATCAATACAAAGCTTGCTCAGCTGAAATTGAAGTGGAAAAAAGACAAAGAAGATATTAATCAGACTGACCCATACTTACAGAAAGTTTCAGCTTAAAAATAAGTACTGAGCAATTAGCAAATATCCGCTCATTACTTAAACACACACAATAGCTAAAACCAAGCAAGATAATTTTTTCACAGTATTCTAGATGTTTGTGACTCATATTTGACCATGTATAACATTAGAAAATCTTTAATATGTTCAAAGGTAGCTTTATTGGTAAGATCTTGGTACTTTGTATTCATGTTTCTTTGACACAGTGGTCTCCTACCAAGTTCATATTTAGTCTGTGATCTTCATTCCATGAATGTTATGGTATGGATTTATTGTGCTAGTCTGTATTGGATCTCCCGCAACCTTCAATTGGATTAAGTCAATTTGAGAATATTATGTTGTGCTGTGTTCTGCATCTGGCTTTTGTAAGATGTTCACTCTACATTCTTAAAATTAAAGGTGCCAGGGTGGTTCTTCAGAGCGATGCTATAGGAGAATCATTTTTGGTTCCCAAGAGAACCGTCTACATGAAGGATTCAGGAAGAACCCTTATTTATTTTGATCCAAAACAGGCTCCACACAGTAAACAAAATGAATAGATGGTAACAGATTTGTGAAATGCCAATGGGTTCTTGATTTTAATGGGTTGCTGCATATGTACAGCAACACAGACTAAGCCAAGGTTTTCTTAATCTGTTAGTGTCGTGCTAGGCAGACAACCATACAGTAAAGAATTCAGACTTCTTCTGAATATCAGAAAGTTTTTTCAAAGTACAAAGAAGCAACTTCATATGCAAAGAACACCTCCCAAAATGAAATGGTTCTTTGTCACGCAAGAGTTCTACGAGGAACCTGACAACCCAGTAAAGAACCATAAAATGCCATTAAAAAGCCAGCATTTTTATGAGTGTAGTTCATATACTAATATTTCTTTATATTGGTATTCATCTCTATTCCACACATTCATCTTACTGTCACATATCTGTAATCATATGACCACTCTAGAATGTATATTCATGTTGATGACAAATACTGATCTTCTCTCTGTTTTAGCCCATGGATGCATCATCCTACTCTGTACTGGTCTTAGTATCATGCTAAGCCTGGTTCTTATATTCATTTTGCTTGTTTTCATTTGTCTGTATAGAATGGCCACTCTAATCCCTATTTAGTTGGAGTGGAGCCTAGTCTCTGCTCTACATCCCTTCTGTTTGTCCTTGACTCTGCCTATCAAACTGCATTGTTAAGTAATTACTATTAGTACCTCAATCATGTGATGGGGATAAGCGGAATTATAAATGTAGCCCTCTTTTTTTCAATGCTCTTGCTTTGAAGTCTTTTGCCTTTCTCATATTTTTGGTGAGTCTAAAGATTCTCTTAAATGTTTGCAACCTTTTGTCTCATTTTTTGCTTTTTTTCTCATTTGTGTGTGTTAATAACTTGATTGTCCAGATTTAGATCCACTGTCTGTTTTATATGTTTTCCTTTTGGATTATTGACTTTTTATGTTTGTTTTCCCTGCTATGTCCCCACTGAGTATGTGAAAGTGTCTGCTTGCCAAGATCTGTGACCCTGCTTTTCTCACACTGATGGTCAAGTGCTGTATCACTTTGTTCTCCACCCATCATGGTTTATACAGCATGAAAGCAGATGTATGTCAGGCTAACACCAATTGATAGTCCATTTAGTAATAGTGGCATACTCAACATGACCTTTCAACATCGACTTGAATAAGAGTGGACAACAGAATGATGCCATGCTTGTCCAACATTTTTCAAGATGCCTTATACCGAGATGTATCATGTACTTTTATGAGTTTTTGTAGCGAATATAACTGCAGTTGATGTTGGTAAGGCCTGGTTTAAAATAATTACTAGATCTTTGCAGAAGGTGTTTTTAAATGGTTAGCTCCACCTGGAAACCATGACTTTTTTTTTTTTTTTTTTTTTTTTTACAGATTCAGCCATTTATTAATTTATTAATATAGACATTTATAGATCATCTTCTGGATCTGCATGAGTAGACAAATTTCAACTACACTTTTGGCTGTATCATCAGCAAACTCAATCAATATGAAAGGCATTCATTCTGTTTTCTCAGTCTTCTGCACAATCTAGGTCAGGAACAGCAGGAGGTGGACTCATGTTCACTGCACTCCAGCACAGAATTAGAAACTAATGTGGAATGCCACGCGTCCAGAATATTTATGTGTTTCAGTAAATCAGAGAACCCAGGTGACAGACCAGGTTGATATGATGGGGTCTGGTGAGGCTAGGTTGAGGTATACTGGGGGATTAGTCCCAATTTCTGTAATTCCGGCTGACTTTTCTTCAGCTGTGCACCACTGCATGAGAAGCTTGCAGACAGCAATAAAAGCTGAACCTTAACAATTATGTAAAAAAGTGTGTACACACCATGATATATATAATATTAAGTTGACATTTCAAGATTTGAGCTTCATTTAAACATAATCTTCATATAAATTTGATAAAATATAGCAAACATCTTGTCAACTTTACATTTTGCATAAATTAAATAGACAAATGCAAATTTAGCATGTGAAAAAGTAAGTGCACCCTACGTTTATCACCACCTAAAATACATCAGATTATATGATCAGAACACCATTAGAGATGATCTTGTCTGACTCTGTCTTATTTTAACTTCATTTAGTTTGGATTGCTCTTTGTTATTGATATATGTGTTATCAACAGGAAGGGATTGAAAGAGCACTCAGAGACCAACAGAAAGAGGATAATAGATGCCTAAGAGTCTGGGAAGGGATTTAAAAAGATCTCCAAACAATTGGAAATCAGCCCATTCCACTGTCCGGAAGATCATCTACAAGTGGAATAGATTTCAAAACAACTGCCAACTTGGCCAGGCTTGTTCAGTTCGACACCAGAAAGAAACAAGAATTTAATCTATCTGGGACCACCAGATAGATCTTGTCACTGTCGATGAGTAATAGCATTAATTTACCGTTAGGAAGAGGCTTCACAAATTATATCTACCAGTGTGAAGTACCAGGAGAAAACCTTTGTTGTCCAGAAAGAATATCAGGGTAAGACTAAAGTTTGCCCATTAACACTTATGGAAAGACCAGGACTTCTAAAGCAATGTGCTCTGGACAGATGAGACAAAAAAAGAGTTATTTGGCCACAGTACCAGAAGAAAAGTATGGCGAAAACCAAAGACAGCATCTGACCAGAAGAACCTCAACCACCTCTAAAGGATGGTGCTGAATAGTTTGGGGGTGCCTTGTTGCATCAGAGCCTGGGCAGCTCACCATCACAAAATCCACTATGAATTGTTCATTGTACCAGAGGGTGCTTGAGAATGTGACACCATCTGCCAGAAGTTTGAACATGACAATGACACTAAACATACTAGTAATTCTAGCAGGGAATGGCTAAAAAGAAAGAACCGGCCATGTGAAATCCCAGATCTGAATTCTATCGAGATGCTATGGAGAGATTTGAAACAGACTGTGCACGTAAGACATACCTGAAACATCAAAAAGCTGAAAGAATTCTGTATGGAAAAGTGAGAAAATGTTTCTCTCAGTCAGTGTCAGACACTGGTAGACAGATATACTGTAGGAATCAACTACGTCATGGGGCAATACCAGCTATTAAAGCCAAGGGTGGAATTACTTTTTTCGATAGACAAAAATGGCATATCTGTACACGTTAAGTAAATTATTGCAAAATCAAATCTTAATTTTTATTTTATTTATGTCACCTTTATCTATACTAATAAAAGGCAAAGCCCTCACTGACTCACTCATCACTAATTCTCCAACTTCCCGTGTAGGTAGAAGGCTGAAATTTGGCAGGCTTATTCCTTACAGGTTACTTACAAAAGGTAAGCAGGTTTAATTTCAAAATTCTACACGTAACGGTCATAACTGAATCCTACTTACGTACATATATATGTCCATAGCCTGCAGCTCAGTCGCTGTGTGAGGCGCCGTTGCGTCCCCCATCCCACGCCTCCCACGTAATTGGCTGCTTGCCTACATTGCTTCCCCCATCCCAACGCCTCCCACGTAATTGGCTGCCTGCCCATATAAGGCCGTCCGTCGCTCCGGTCTTTTCATTCCCTTCCTTGCTTCGCCACGGTATTCATGTCTCCTTGCTGATAACTGTAGCCTTTTTATTTAATCCACGGCTTCTCCACTGTTTTATTGTGCTGATAACTGCAGCCTTTTTATTTAATCCACGGCTTCTCCACTGTTTTATTGTTCGTTTATTACGCTTATAGTTATTGTGTAGGTATTTTAGACTTAGTTTACATTGTTCAGGTACCCATTTCTTTTACTGTTCCAACCGTACCCCCATTAACATGTCTATCGAGGTGATCACCATCGATCAAAAAACTGTCACTTACCGAGTAGTTTCCATGCCCGGAGATGCCGCCTGCCTTTACCATTCTCTTTGTTACATATTGCACGGCCATATCAGGCTCACTCTTGATATCCGGAGGAACATTGTGTCTTATGTATTGAATGACTGGGACAGGTTCAAGGTGTGGACTGATGACGGTTCAGGAGATAATTATACTACACACGAGTACTATAAGAGTGAAATGCTTAAGCCCTTCACCTATACTTCTGCATGTGAGTTGATGGCTGCCACTGAATTGTTCGGTTGTCGCTTTCAAGTGTACCAAAATGGCCAAATATTTTACACCTTTGGAGAACCGCCAATGCCTCTTAAACATTTTAGAGTCACAGGTGACAATTTGAGTAGTAGACACTTTGATGTTTATGAATGTTTCAACTCTCAAAAACTGGATGCGAAGTTATCGATGAAGCCGGTTGTATGCTTACAACGCTTGACAGATGCCGAAAGTCACTTCAACACAAGTCCTGCAAATACTAACGTAATTGAAACAAACCATGAAACTCAAACCGATTATGACAGCAGCAATCCAAGCTGTGAGAAAACAGTAAAAAGGAGGAGTGTCAGATGTCGTGGTACATTTTCTGATGCAGCTAGACTGAAACAACTGCATGACGCTGCCGGCAAATACTCACAGAAAAATCCACAAGTTAATAGTCACGCTGTCGCTAAATACTTGCAGGCAAATCCACAAGTTCATAGAGACGCTGTTGCTAATACTCGCAGGCAAATCCACAAGTTCATAGAGATGCTGTCGCTAAATACTCGCAGGCAAATCCACAACTTAATAAAGACGCTGCCGCTAAATACTTGCAGGCAAATCCACAAGTTTATAGAGACGCTGTCGCTAAATACTCACAGGCAAATCCACAAGTTAATAGAGACGCTGCCACTAAATACTCGCAGGCAAATCCACAACTTAATAGAGACGCTGCCGCTAAATACTCGCAGGCAAATCCACAAGTTAATAGACACACTGTTGCTAAATGCTCGCAGGCAAATCCACAACTTAATAGAGATGCTGCCGCTAAATACTCACAGGCAAATCCACAAGTTCATAGAGACGCTGTCACTAAATACTCACAGGCAAATCCACAAGTTAATAGACATGCCGTCGCTAAATACTCGCAGGCAAATCCACAAGTTCATAGAAACGCTGTCACTAAATACTCGCAGGCAAATCCACAAGTTCATAGAGACGCTGTCGCTAAATACTCGCAGGTAAATCCACAAATTAATAGACATGCTGTCGCTAAATACTTGCGGGCAAATCCACAACTTATTAGAGACGCTGCCGCTAAATACTCGCAGGCAAATCCACAAGTTCATAGAGACGCTGTCACTAAATACTCGCAGGCAAATCCACAAGTTAATAGAGACGCTGCCGCTAAATACTCACAGGCAAATCCACAAGTTCATAGAGACGCTGTTGCTAAATAATCGCAGGCAAATCCACAACTTAATAGAGACGCTGCAAATCCACAAGTTAATAGAGACGCTGCCGCTAAATATTCGCAGGCAAATCCACAAGTTAATACCGGGAATGCCTGTTAAACATCTTAGATTCAAGAGTAGCGATTTGGGTAGTAAACACTTCGATGAATGAAACCTGTTATCTTTACAGCGGTTGACAAACACGGAATGTAACTTCAACACAACACGTCCTCCAAATACGAACCTGATTGAAAGAAATAATGATAATCAAATCCTTGATGACAGCAACTCTCATAACAGTGATAAAACAATTACATTGATAATCATGTTATGTTATTTTTAAAATGTTTCCTTTTCTTTTTCATAACTTCTTTAACACACTACTTCTCTGCTGCGAAGCACGGGTATTTTGCTAGTATATATACATTGTTTAAATGAAGATCAAATCCACATACAGTGGAGGGAATAATTATTTGACCCCTCACTGATTTTGTAAGTTTGTCCAATGACAAAGAAATGAAAAGTCTCAGAACAGTATCATTTCAATGGTAGGTTTATTTCAACAGTGGCAGATTGCACATCAAAAGGAAAATCGAAAAAATAACTTTAAATAAAAGATAGAAATTGGTTTTTCATTTCATTGAGGGAAATAAGTTTTTGAACCCCTACCAACCATTAAGAGTTCTGGCTCCCACAGAGTGGTTAGACACTTCTACTCAATTAGTCACCCTCATTAAGGACACCTGTCTTAACTAGTCACCTGTATAAAAGACACCTGTCCACAGAATCAATCAATCAAGCAGACTCCACACTCTACAACATGGGAAAGACCAATGAGCTGTCCAAGGATGTCAGAGACAAAATTGTAGACCTGCACAAGGCTGGAATGGGCTACAAAACCATTAGCAAGAAGCTGGGAGAGAAGGTGACAACTGTTGGTGCGATTGTTCGAAAATGGAAGGAGCACAAAATGACCATCAATCGACCTCGCTCTGGGGCTCCACGCAAGATCTCACCTCGTGGGGTGTCAATGGTTCTGAGAAAGGTGAAAAAGAATCCTAGAACTACACGGGAGGAGTTAGTTAATGACCTCAAATTAGCAGGGACCACAGTCACCAAGAAAACCATTGGAAACACATTACACCGCAATGGATTAAAATCCTGCAGGGCTCGCAAGGTCCCCCTGCTCAAGAAGGCACATGTGCAGGCCAATGAACACCTGAATGATTCAGAGAGTGACTGGGAGAAGGTGCTGTGGTCTGATGAGACCAAAATAGAGCTCTTTGGCATTAACTCAACTCGCTGTGTTTGGAGGAAGAAAAATGCTGCCTATGACCCCCAAAACACCGTCCCCACCGTCAAGCATGGGGGTGGAAACATTTTGCTTTGGGGGTGTTTTTCTGCTAAGGGCACAGGACAACTTAATCGCATTAACGGGAAAATGGACGGAGCCATGTATCGTGAAATCCTGAGCGACAATCTCCTTCCCTCTGCCAGGAAACTGAAAATGGGTCGTGGATGGGTGTTCCAGCACGACAATGACCCAAAACATACAGCAAAGGCAACAAAGGAGTGGCTCAAGAAGAAGCACATTAAGGTCATGGAGTGGCCTAGTCAGTCTCCGGACCTTAATCCAATAGAAAACCTATGGAGGGAGCTCAAGCTCAGAGTAGCACAGAGACAGCCTCGAAACCTTAGGGATTTAGAGATGATCTGCAAAGAGGAGTGGACCAACATTCCTCCTAAAATGTGCGCAAACTTGGTCATCAATTACAAGAAACGTTTGACCTCTGTGCTTGCAAACAAGGGTTTTTCCACTAAGTATTAAGTCTTTTTTTGTTAGAGGGTTCAAAAACTTATTTCCCTCAATGAAATGCAAATCAATTTCTATCTTTTATTTAAAGTTATTTTTTCGATTTTCCTTTTGATGTGCAATCTGCCACTGTTGAAATAAACCTACCATTGAAATGATACTGTTCTGAGACTTTTCATTTCTTTGTCATTGGACAAACTTACAAAATCAGTGAGGGGTCAAATAATTATTTCCTCCACTGTATGTTAAAAAAGATGTGATCCTTTGGGCACACTTGAGTGCTCTCCCATCTCAGGATGGATTCCAAAAGACATTCACCTCTCCCTCTTACTTCTCTATAGTACCCCTGGTGTCAAAGATCTGTCCCAGTGACACATACCGAGTGTGGAAGAGCGGTCAGAACCTGAGAGTCGATACCACATTGCTGGGCTTTGATCACATGACATGGCAGAGAGGCAACCGCAGCTTCATCTTCCGTGGGCAGGGTGAGTACCCAATCTAGTAATTGCCAGGCAGCCATCCACCAAAAGAGCCATGTACTGCCTAGGGGATAGTTGCTCTCAGTCAGGGAGTTATCCTTCTTGTTCCTATTCCTGGTTAGCATGAACTCCTTTCAGCTTTGACTGTAGAGTTGAATTTTGCCTCTCAGTTTTTCTAAGGGAGGGACATTTCAAGAGTTGCTAGAGTAAAAAGAGTAGACATTAGAGCCAAGCGTCACTCAATCATTGCTTAATTAGTTGCAACAGTTAATGTGCTGTGTTATTGCAGGTGCTAGATTACTAGATTTTACTCCTGTCCTTCCTGCCACTCTGTCAATCCAATTTTTGTTGGACTTTGCTGCCCTTTTGAATCACACCAGTGAAAGAAACATTATGGAATTTAGTGAGAAAACCAAAATACCAACAGAATTCAGAAACCAAAAGTCATAAATAGGCTTTACCATATTTGTCCACCTACTCATGTCCTGTCCAAACTCTCCAAAACCTGCAATCCATCCACTTTTTCCATACCTAGAACCAATCCTGGCACCATCAAGCACAAAGCATTAAATGAAGACATGAAAAGGATAATTAAACGACTTACTCATTTTTCAATTTTTCTAAACTGCTTATTCATGGCCCTTCAACAACAACAACAACAACATTTATTTATATACCACATTTTCATACAAAAAAATGTAGCTCAAAGTGCTTTACAAAAATGAAGAATAGAAAAATAAAAGACACAGTAAGAAAACAAAATAAGTCAACATTAATTAACATAGAATAAGTAAGGTCCGATGGCCAGGGTGGACAGAAAAAACAAAAAAAAAAAAAAATCTGCAGGGATTCCAGACCATGAGACCGCCCAGTCCCCTCTGGGCAGATGTGCTGTGTTATTGCAGGTGCTAGATTACTAGATTCACCCAGCTTGTCTGGTTTTCAGGTTCAGCAGTAGGAACTACGTCCCATCATTACAGGCAGCTTAGTGAAGAACCATGTATTATATAGTGCACTCCTAAAATGAAGACGATAAACATGGCGGCATATAGGAGAACCCTCATTTCTCTCTCTCACTTTTTGTTATTTTTTTCCTGTGTCCCAGACTCCTGTGCGGTAGTGATGGAGGTGGATCATGACAGACAGCTGGTTTATTCAGAGTCCCTGTCACTGCCTGAACATGACCGAGAAGCCCTACTGAGTACTGTACAGCCTTCTGATGATCAAGTGACCAGTCGTCTGACTGCTCCAGTGGTCACTACCCAACTGGACACGAAGAACATTTCATTTGAGAGGTAAAGCTCTGCTATCACAGACTTCTATTTGACACAGCATGGACCAGCCATTGCCCAAATGTCCGGTCAATTTGCTGTTCCATTGCAAGAGCTAAATTCAAGGCCGCAGTATTTTCTCCATTTATCAAAGAAGCATGCCATACAGACCTACCTTGCTAGTGTGGAAAGCATGCTTAACAAAAGTGTAGTTGCCCCTTTCTAGATGGAGGTACACTGCTTTACCGTTCTGCTCTTTTTGTGGAAGGTCTGCTGTGTGGAGAAATAGATTTTTGGAAGCTCTGCTTTGCTCTTGTAGTGACTACCTGAGAGTTATGCAGGGAGAACAGTGCATTTTCTGAATGTAACAGCACTCAGGCGTACATTTTCTCAGGCTCTGCCCCACCCCACCATACTGTACATGCATGAGCAGGTGTCTGCTTTATTGTGACTTAACGGCAATTTTAAACTGTTTCCCAGGCAACCCCAACCAAACATGGATGCAATGCCCCCTTTCAGGTTAAACTCATTCTCTCATCTTGTATGTGCAGTCAGCGCCCCATCCCCCAGCCTACCACCCTTTTTTCCTGAGCCACTCTGTCGTCCTGCCCCGGCCCCCCCAGATGCACCAAAGAGCATCTCTGTAAATATTTCATATCCTGCAAACTAAAAATAAATGAAACACGGTTCCAGGCAGTGTGATGTCGTATCCTAGTGCTGTGGTTCGCAGCACAGCCATTAGAGATCTGCATGTACCCAACCAACCTCCCCCCACCACTAGCACCATACCATTTCCCTTGCTTCTCCCCTCTCAGTGGATCTGAGATGTATTATAAATAATGTAAAGCCCTGTCTTTTATGCTCATTTGATTTCCCTTTCTTGGGCTTGTGATGAGCTACTGTGTGGTGGGGGTGTGGGGGCAGCTCATTTAGATCTGTCATTTAACATCAAAACCTTGAAATGAACTGACATAAACAAGCAGCTAGAAAATGGCTGTAAAGATAATGAGAAAGCGAATGAGCTGGGGAAGGAGATTACATTTCTTATATGGATGGATTCCACCATGGAGGGTGTGCTTCCTGGCATATGTGGCAGCCTTATTCATTTTTAAGGAAGGTAAAGTTGCTGCCACTTAATACAAAATGATGTGATCTGTCAAGACTGATAAACAAGAAACCCATTCCTGATAAAGGTATGAGTGATACATTGCAAAAGTTTTTCCAATTCTTGGAATGAAATTTTAAAAGGGCCCACAAATCTCCCAAAGAAGTGCCCACGGAGTCTCCTGTGTGTCGGTCAAAGCCACATGCTTGTTTAGAGCTCAGTCCTCACTAACATGATCCATCAACCCTTCACTAAATCCACTTGTTACACTTCAAGATTGCATGGGCTGGAGCTACATCTTTTAATACAAAGACAAAAAGTCCTGAATATGGAGCCACTCCACTGCAGGACAAACCTCAGTCATACAGTAAGAAATTAGATTAACCAGATTTAGCATCTGATGAATGTTGGAGAATAACCTAAACAGAGAACAGAAAGAACATGACAGTTTTTCTGGGAGAAGGAGAGATAAGCTTTTAAACTGTGGCTTCTGTAACCATGAGGAACCGTGACCAGCAATACTTGTTGTTGCAACCTTGCTACCCCTCACTTACAAGATATTTGCAGAATTTTCCAGATGGCGCTTTTGGTTTTTGGTTACTGTTACAGACCTGACAGTCGAATAGACAAGGTGCCCTTGAGATCACTTTACTGCTACATGGATCCATTTCTGATTTTCTCAGAAAAGAAGCACTTTGAATGTATGGTCACAGAGGCCATTCCAATGTCTCATCAATGGTCACAGTTACATCTGATTCAAAAAGAATATAGACATCCTCAGTGAATCAGTTCCGACCAAAATATAAGCACCGGACAGCATATTCACATGCTTCCCCTGGAGGCCAGGAGGAGAATCAGTGTGTGGCAGCATGCACCAACTAGGTAGGCTGTGATCTGCCTGTTTTCTGCATAAAATCCAACATTACCATCAATATATCCATCCATTTTCAGAACCCATTTGTTGAGGCAAAAATCTTTAACAATATAAATGGGTGCATGCATGGCTGGAACCAACCACATTCACACAACTAAGATCACACTGATTAGAGTTACCAGTCAACTGAATGCTGCAGTGTTGGATAAAACCTTCAGGAATATGCAGGAAAAAAAAAAGAGTCAAGAAGATGTAACTTGAAGACAATCACACTGATGCCATCAGACAATGGAGTCAGGTTTTATCCAGGGTCTCATGTAAAGAGCGGGCAGAGTACAAGTTAAGCTGCCCATTTTCTGGAAGCCACTCACTCTCTTACTTTTACTCTATTTAATTCACTCTCTTGTAGGAACAAGACTGGAATACTTGGCTGGAGAAGTGAGAAAACAGAGCTGGTCAATGGATACGAGACTAAGGTTTACTTGTTGTTCTTTCTTTTTATAGGCAATGATTATAAAATATACAGTTATTCTGTTGTTCAGTTCTACATGTTATTCAAGATTAAGAGACATCGTACAGTAAACAGCAATAGGATCACTTCTGTTCACCACCTTTAGTTTATTTAATCAGTTTAATTTTAAAGGATGTGTAGAACACTTCCAGTCTGCACCACCAGGCGTCAGCAGTTGTATTCCTAAGGCACAGTTGATTGTTAAACCCCCTTTTCGTTTTTAGTTTGGACACTACCTTGGCTTGTTTGTGATACGGCATTAGGGTTCTTTTGCCTTGCTAATTTAAGTTTCTGCTTGGAGATTATTATCCATCCTGTGTTTCTTGCAACATTTGTTTAACATCTCTGCTCACCATGCTCTGATTCAGGCACACAGTTGAAACTATATAATTCACAGTCTCTGTTCAGGGAGGTGACAGGGATACAGCATACAATGAGGAACACTGCTGCATTTGCTTGAATGCCACTCTGTTAACAACATTGTATCCTTTCTCTGTCAACAGGTATATGGGGCCTCAAATGTAGAACTTATCACACGGACCCGAACAGATCACCTCTCTGACCAGCACAAAAACAAAATCAAAGGTACCTAAAAGGGGTGAAGACTCTGATGGAGGATATGGCAGTGTGCATATTTAACTTGCATATATATACTAAGCAAGAAGGTGGGGCTGAATGTATGAAACTCATCGGTTTAAAGGACTTGTCCAACCACTCAGCAGGCTTTGTCATTATATATGTGCACTTAGAGAAACGCAGGTAAACCCCTGAAAATAGGCATGGCACACATACAATTTATAAACTTAAAAATAACCACATGCTTTGCTGCGCAAATTATATACATATGTAAGTACATGCAATCTCACATTCATTTGCATAGACACATGTGCTTTTACATCAGTACTAGCGACTGGGAGCCCAATCGAATCAGGCTACAAATTCTATGTTTGTGAAATCCATACTTTCTCTGCAAATAATTATTTGTTTTTGTAAGTCCTTGAAATGATTTTATTATCATGGCACTGATTTGTGCTTAAAATAGACCTTTTCGGCCGATGTAATGAAGAGCTTCCTGTTTAAACAGGGCTGCGAGACGTGAACTCAGCTCTTTGGCGCACCTCCATTTGATTTTTTCCGGCAAACAAATTTTCAAAACAAACCGTATTTTACGACTCTAATCAGAGTCGGAGTAATAATTATGTTGGCGTGGTCATTTTAGATCTGAGATCGGCTAAAATTTAAACAATGACCGTTGTTAATATCTAGCCGTCATTACTCAGTTTGCCAATAGATGTCAGAAGGACGGATGCCAAAACTGAACTGCCCAAAGATAGATTTCGACGTACCAAGCAAATGGTGATACGTTCTAAATTACTTACGGTTCTGGAGCTGTCGAAGGGTTTAAGTCAGTTGACGATGTTAGTCCTGGAAAGTACGCCCCACCAAACCAACGTTCCAAAAACCAACCGAACTTACTGTTATCTACTCAAACCAACACCGACTTACTAAACTCGGCCGTCCAGCGGCGTCACTGAAGCTTTCGAACATTCTTAGCCAATCATGCAATACTGTGTTCGTGTTTGCCACGTTATGTTCTAACTACAGAGGCAGAGTCCCATTGCATAGTTCTAACTTGTATTGAGTCGAGGTATTGACGCGAACACCATACATACGGGCTATTAACGCAAACACCATACATACGGATAGTATCAAATTATATATAAGGATACATGTACATCCCAAAATACGCAAAGGCACACATTCATACAGATGTGCCCACTACCATCCTTACACCTCTGTATTTATAAACATATTCAAAAGTGGTACATATACACACAGAAACACAGAAAGAAGTACACACCTTAATATTAGAATATTACCATATTAAGATAGACATGTAAACATTTGTATGCATACACATACATAATTATAGGTACATAAAAGCATGTGGGGACAAGGTTCTCCCCATGTCTGGATGGATTTTCCCCTGGGTATTTCTCTTTTTCAGATCTCCGTAGATAAGCCTATTAGGTCAACTGGTAATTCTAAAATGGCCCCATGCGAGTACTGGTGTTTTTATTAATGAACCCTGCTGCTGTTCTTACACCCAATACATGTTTGGGTTTCACCTCTTGCACCCGATAGGCTCCTGCCTTCTGCAGTCCTGAAATGACTAAAACAGGATTTTGAATGTGATGAGTTAGGATGTTAGGTTACGTGAATAAAAGCATATGCGCCTAGCGTCACCGCTACAGCTGTGCACACATATACATTACATCCAAATGTAATTTAAACTTGCCTCTCTATCAGATGCTCTGACACCCACCCAGACCGACACAAAGATGAAAACAAATGGGGAAAAAAAGCTTCTGTAGGATTTAGGTGACTGATTTTCTAATTGTCTCTGTCTATCTTTGTTTTTTCTTATAAGGCCATTTTGAAATGCTCTGTCACATAAAGTGAGACACACAATGGCCAGGAGTTTATTAACTGGTCATTGTTTTGAATAATCTGAAGGCAAAGACAAATACTACCACCTCTGGAGAGACACTGACAGGGTATTTGGGAACTGAGCTGTATTTACACACCCTTAAGTGGTCCAGTGTGCTGGACAATAAAGCCTCTGCAGGAGACTAGCATGCTGTGGTCAGGAGGTTAATATGACAGTCCAGGAGCTTCTAAACCTAAAGTTACAGAAAAAGGGATAATAATTAGTTCAATTTATTTTGAATTTTCACCAGTTCAGCATGTGTGCTAGGAAGATGCAGAGGACAGAAATCTCTGAGCACTTATAACTTCTTCTTTTTTTTCTTTCTTTTATAGGTAGTAAAACTCCATTGCAGTCCTTCCTTGGCATTGCCGAACAGCACATTGGACCAAATAATGGAGTGAGTTGGATTGTACATGGCAAGGGAGGGTTGGGTCAAAGGCTTCCATAAAGCCTAAGGTATATATAAATGAATAAATAGGTAAATACATTCATATGCTACAACTGCAGGAAGATACTTTGGCCATCTCATCATCTCATGCTTTCCAGCTTTTACACAGCAAGAGTCTGTGGAATTCTTTGTGTAGCTGTTAAGTACAAAGTCCACTTCATTCATTTAGTTTGGTTGTGATACTCAAACACCCAGAACACATCTACTCTCTTGAATACAAACACTAGAGGTGAAACCCAACCTTTCTATTATTGCTCCAGTTCCAGATGGAAACACAAGCTGTGCTGCACACTTAAGATCTCTGAGCTGAAAACTAAATGTTATGACTGCCATGTTAGACTCTGACCCTGAAATGGATTAAGTGTTTTTAAAAATATTATTTGTATTCGTGACATAGTCCTGTTGCTTATAACTCCACAGTCCGGGGTTCAGATCCTGGACTTCCCACTGGAGATATGTTATCTGTGTGTCCATATGGGATTTCAGTAATTCCTCACAAATCCCAGAAAAGTGAAGATCAGAGTGAATGGTGACTGTGTAATGACCAAAGTGATGCTGCCAGAATGAACTTTGACTCACCCTGACTCTCTTCTGGAATAAGTGGGATTTAAAAAATAAATGACTGTGTGCTACTGCCCTCTGGAGGTAAAACTGAAGTTGTGCATTATTCTTTCGTTTGAAGATCAGATTTTGTACAGTTCCACTAATCACATTTCTACCAGCCATCAAGTCTAGGGCTCATCACCACCCTCTGGTGGTGCAATACCAATCACCTGACAATTTTCTGAACTCTCTTAGATCTTTACAGTGCTAAGGAGAAATGCAGCCTATCTAGACAGGAACCAAACCAGCAAAGACTGCCAATCTTTCTCAGAAAACGCTAATGTAATCATTCACTCACACGCACACACTCTAGCTTGGCCCATTTAGTGATACCAGTAAATAACACAGGAGGCATAGTGGTGAAATGGTAGCACTTCTACCTCACAGTAATGGTTCATGTCATGGGTCCTCCCTGTGTGGAGTTTGCATGTTCTCCCCATGTCTGCTTGGATTTCCTCCAGGTGCCCCAGTTTCCTCCCACAGTCCAAAGACATGCAGGTTAGGTGGATTGGCAATACCCTTATGTGTCGTTGGGGTGTAGGTATGTGTGTTTGTGTGTTCGCCCTGCAACGGACTGAGGCACTGTCCAGAGTTTGTTCCTGCCTTGCACCCTGTGCTAGTTGAGATAGACTCCAGCACCCCCGTGACCTTGTTCAGGATTAAGTGAGTTAGAAAATGACAGTCAACAACACTCATTTCTTTGAGAAGGAGAATAAACACTCTCCGGATCGTCAGGGACCAGGCCAGGAGTCAAACATGCTCTGCTCATTTAACATGACACACATAACATTTCCCCTGGAAGGCCAGTTCTTGTTGGCTGTACATTGAAATGCATATTCTATTTACCGTCTCTCCTCCAATGAAGGTAAAACCAAGCATACTCTGGATTTCCTCCTCCTATTGGTTAAAAACAAACACGACTGCACAGTTGCAGTTGTCCACACATCTTCATAGAGTGTGGGTTATTTTGTACTCAAAACCTGCCAGTGTCAATTTCTAGATGTGGCTAGTAAGGCCTACAGCTGTTTCTCAACAGGCAGCATATGGCTACTAATTGTCAGTCCTCTGATTTTTGAGTTAGACATTATCCAGTTTCTTCTTTTGGTAGTAGTTAATTTACTTGGAAGCTGTTGTTGAAGACATAGTGTGTGTGAGTGTGTGTGTTTTACTTCTGCGAACAGTTATATTTAACTATCCTTTGCTCAATGTGGCAAATTCAGTGTCATTTACACCTATGACTGTCACATAATGCTGGCTATAAAAAGCTAATAATAAAAGCAATCAAGTAGGCTGAGAAGTGCTATCACACTCCTGCACAAGACAAGTCACATATTTTCAGCACAATAGACTCAGAACTTGAATTAAACATTTTAAAACCACAGAGAAACCTGAAAGACAACATATTTATCAAGTCTCATACAGCAAAGAGGCAAAGGTGATGACTTGTTTCTGATGAAGATGCAGGTTAGAGTGAAAAGCAGCACTAAAGCGTACCTATTATTTACACAACCGACACTTAGGAAGAAACAGAGAAACAATAAGCAAATTTTACATTATAGCATCCCATTCATTGTGAATGGTGTATTATATTTAGAGTTCAGGCAGGTGAAGTGAGCACCTCCAAGTGAGAAGGTGGTAAGATGTTCAGTGACCATAACCCCTTATTTGTTTCTGCCATTAAACCCTCTGGCAGCAAGATACAAAATCAGCTTTATTTAAATCTCCATGTCAGCACTCTTTTGTGCACCACCTAGTGGTGAGATGTACTGTTACTTAAACAATAACATGAATTATTGTTGTCCTCTGCTCCTGGAAGGAATCAGTTGATATTGAAACCTGCACCCATGGGGTTTCCATTTAGGTCTCCTTGCTACTCTTTGTAATCAAACCCCTAAGTGTTGAGAGGCACAATCTGTTTTATTCAGCGCCCCACACAAACACTACTGTACTTCTGCATCATCTAGTAGTGAAATACAAACTATAATAATTTTAGTTATTTTAAAATGCGGTGCTGAGGGAACCTTACCTTGAAAGCTCATCCCCCTTTATTCCACTTTTTGCCTTTGCTAGACACTGATCACCCAGACAAGTAGCCACACTAATCCTACAGCCATCACCGCTGAAGAGTACTTCAGTCCCTCATTTGAATTGGGGACTCGGGACATTGGACATCCAATGGAACTCACTACGAAGACACAAAGGTAAGGGTATCAAACACAGAAATTTAACTACAAGAAGGTTAATAAATAACAGTCACTTGATCTGAGTGTGCCAGGGAGAATCAATTATAGAAAGACAAGGATGGAGGGCATAAGTGCCCTCTAAAATCTATTAGTGTGTTGAAGCTGACTTTATGTATTAGGGGACCACACTCTTCTGCCCTTCAGTTGCTGCTAACTACCTTGTTAATACACTGCAATTCAGTTCAATATAATTTCAAGTCATTTCCCAGTAAATCACAAAGCACTACCTTTATTCCAGCTGCAGCAACAGGTGGCATTCATCTTCCTGTGGTGCCCTTTGACCTAGGAGACATGGGTGCCCTACCAGACTGTTCAGTACTGAAAACTAATCAGATGTTTACATTGCAATGGACATGTAACTTGCCAGGTCAACTGACCTACTAAATGCAAAATAGATTTTCAGAGCAGCTATTGCACAGAGCTTGTCATCTTCACACAACATTGACACCCAGGATTATCCCCCACCCCCCCTTAGTATTTTTCTCTGCACTTCTGATTCTCATCTTCCCTCTAAATTTAACAGCTACATAGTCATGCGTTGTTTGTGTTCCAGATTCACCAGAAAGGAAATCATTTTCTAAATCTGAAGGTCTCTCTCTGTTCCTCTTAGGTTCAAAGCAAAACTGTGGCTCTGTGAGGATCACCCTCTGTCACTGTGTGAGCAGGTGGCCCCTATCATTGACCTCATGGCAATTAGCAATGCCCTCTTTGCAAAGCTGCAGGACTTCATAACATTACGGCTCCCTCCTGGGTTCCCAGTCAAGATAGGTAAGAGCACCTACTGTTGCTTCTGAGTACAGGATACTGGAAACTTGGGGTGATGCACAACTTCTCAGCTATCTGGTACAAAGTTGTAACATTGGATCTAGCTAGATAACCCATGACACTCTTCATTTTTGGAGCACTTAACTGAAATGTATCTAGAATATGTGACTTTCTTTGACTGTTATAAAGTTATTACATCTTGCCTGAAGAAGGGGCCTGAGTTGCCTCGAAAGCTTGCATATTGTAATCTTTTTAGTTAGCCAATAAAAGGTGTCATTTTGCTTGGCTCTTCTCTACATTCGTAATGGCTAACACGGTACAACACCCTAGTACTACAGCCTGTAATCTTGATACTTAGAATGTCAGTTGGGAAAAATGTATGAAAAAAAATGTATCAATGAGTGAATGAAGACATTAGTTTTTAGTATTCTCTCTCATTATATGTTGTGGAGTGGTGGCTCTGAGGCTAGGGATTTGCACTGGCACTTGGAAGGTTGCTGGTTCGAATCCTGTAAATGCCAAAAGCGACTCTACTTCGTTGGGCCCTTGAGCAAGGCTTTTAGCTTGCAATTGCTCTGTCCTGTGTATGACGTTAATCTGCAGCCAACCTTGCATGTAGGCCCTCCAACCTACTGTGATGGGTAAAGTAGGTTTATGTGATTGTAGTCTACCTTATATAAAGACTGTGTTTACTATGAGGGCTCACCTTATTTAGGGTGTTAGCTCAGGTTTAGTCTTGAATGTTGACTCTTGGTCTTAGATCAGATTAAATCCTTAACAAAAAAACATTTTCATTTAGAGTATCACTGAATGTTGGCCTCTATTTGAATTATAGACCGGGTTTAGTTTTGAATGATGATTCATCCTCTTTAGGGTGTAAGGTCTCAGCTCAGCCCTGATTATTGGATCTTGGTTTAACGCTATATCAGGCTATATTAAGCATTGGACTGTAGTATGAGACCAGATCTAATCCTTAATGAGACCTTTCTTATTTAGGGTATTAGGAGAGCAGTAGCTCTGAATATACAGTAGGTTTAATTTGGACAGCTAGATAAGATTTAGTTATGAATGATGAACCTATTTAGTATGTTAGATCAGGTTTAGTCATGATTGTTAGATTTTAGTGTTAGACTGGATTTAATCCTTAATCAGTGCTCTTCCTATGCAGAATAATAAAACAGGTTTAGTGCTGCATATAGGCATCTCTTAGACTGCTTGTCATGAAGCAAAAAAGCAAAAAGGCTACGAGGCCCTCAAAAGCCTTCACAAGCCAGGCCAGGTCTCTTACACCTGCCTGGTTTAGGCTCCACTCCAATTTGTTTAAACTCCTAACCCCACAGGACTGCATAAAGCCTAGCAGATCCAAAAAAGATTTAAGCCTCAAAATGAAAGTGCCCAGCAGTGCAGTACAATCTTTTATCTCTTAAATAAATAAATAATCCATAAAAACAGTGTTAAAAACAGTTCTAATAAATAATCCAACAAACATCAATGAGGTTAAAAGTCAGAGACAGTCCATAAAACCCATGAGCCCCAATAATTCCCTTTAAACCTGGTATCTTCTCCCTTTATCCTGTCTGAACCTTGCGGAAGGAAGATATGCCCGCTGACAGGTGCAGTTAACCTTCAAATCAGGGATCTGGTCCTCATTGCTGGGGCCTCTGCACCATGGAGTGCTTTGCTGAGCCACATATATCTCCCACTGCCAGTCCCTTGGCATACATCAGGCTGCTCCTACTCCCAGGTAAGCACTCAGTAGGAGCAATCCTTCCATAGCCTCCAGCCTCTACAGCGCCAAAACTCACACCCAACCAATTTTCTCACTCTGTTCAACACGGGCACTCACTTTCTTTTTTTTTTTTTTCTCCTATCCTTTTAACCTCCTTCTCTCCTTTGTCTTTCTCTCTCACTTTCAAGTCTTTATCAGCCCTCACCCCCTCCTTCTGCGCAGGCTTCTTTTAAACTATACTCTCTAATTGGGTGCAGATGCAACAAGCCACTTCCTCCAAAGTACAATTGAGGTGCCCGACCAATCTGCCTGCCTCCACATGTGTGCGGCGTGATCAGCCAAGTACCCCACTTGAGTCTTGATTGACAGTTCTAAGTTGGACTAGGTTTATTCCAGTAGGCTCCTGTGATTTGGACTATTAGTCCTTGTGCTCACACTCTGTTTGGATGAGCTTTACCAACGCATGTCCCTAACAAATTCAAAACACTGTCACTTGTTACCAGTGGCTTGACTTTTTAATGAACACAATATCTTACTGGGATGAATGCCTCCATTGCTAAATGCAGTCTATACTTTTCTTTTTAAAATTCATAATAGAGAGATTTAATAATCTCTGGCAGTATAGAAACTATCTGCTAGAAAACTTATAAAGCTGGCTTCCACAAATAAGGTGACCCTCATGTAGATAATCACTACCTCTGGTATTCCTGTTTTTAGTGACATGTGTCTCTGTCGCCCACAGAAATTCCAATCTATCATATCCTGAATGCTCGTATCACCTTTGGAAACCTCAATGGCTGTGATGAGGCCTCTAGCACTGTGCGTGCCAGCCCCAGTGGAGAAGCACCATCCCCTGGCAGTGACTCTTCCAGTGTCAGCAGCTCCAGCTCAATGAGTAAGAGGTCTCAGAAAGCACGCTCATCACTTGTTCAACTCCCGCCACCCTCCACCCCCTCAGAAACTACATACACTAAATTCAACTTCTCCCAACTTCGAGTACATTATTGAAAACATTCATTGGCATCACAAATTGGTATAAGAGCATGTAGACCCTTTGAGGCCAAAATGAGCTGCAGCCTCATGGACAATAAATACATTTTCTTTGCATTTTAAGTGTATTTTATCTCAGTGAGTGGTTGTCCTTTTGCCCTACCTCAATAACCAGGTCCATTTTTAACATTATGCTCTTGTCTCCAGTGTAGGGTTGCCATATTAGAAAATGAGAAATACGGGACACTCTTAAAATCTCTCTCTATATTACTATCAATATATCTATATATAAAAATGTATACATGCCCCCTACACACCCAGACCAATATATTATATAAAAGTAGAGACATACAGTAAGTTAAAAAAATAAAGCAAGGATTTTAATGGGTTATGAGGAAAACAAAAGTAAAATCATTTGAAAATTATTTAATACAAGCTAAAAAAAAATCTGTAAAAGTGAAATCATTTGAAAATATTTATTTAATACAGACAACAGAGAAATATTATTATTATTTAATACAGGCAGTTAGAAAAAAAGTGGGCCGTGGCAAGTAGTAACAACACACTTTGTTGACAGTCGCTGTATGTTCCAATGCTGATACAGAACTGCACAGCAGCGCGGCTGGAGAGCAAATCGGTAAGAGTGTCGCTGTCCTCAGCCAACCATAGCAACTGAACAAGTTGCCAACAGGCAGCAAACACTAGTTTCCTCGTTACATTTAGGTTATTTTCATTAAGAGAATCTGAGGAAAGAAAGTATAATTACTTATAAAGTGACAACGAAGTACCGTAAGATGGTAGTAAAAATATATTCCTATTACAAAATTTGAAAATGAACTAAATATGGGAGACATTTGGGTGTCCCTGACAGGTTAGTACGGGACAGGGGACAAATATGGGACATGTCCCATATATAAGGGACGTCTGGCAACCCTACTCCAGTGGGATGTTTGTGAAGGCACCTCTGACAAGTTAAAGTCAGTACCCACCTTTCTTTAAACCCACAAAGGTCAATTCAGGTTGCAAGTCCATCACTGGGCACACTCAATCACACACCCACACTCAATTGTATGGTGTCCAGTTTGGAGTAGCCAGAGAGGGAGGTTATTACAAAAATAAATAAAAAACAAACAGAAACTCCCTGGAGAATATACAGACTGTACAGACTAGAGCTGTCAAATATTGCTCTTTGAATATAACTCAAATACAGATAAAAAAAATTCTTATTTGAAGGCATGCTGACATGTCATTGTAAAAGAACAGTCCTTTAGTTTTCCTCTCATTCACACTTAGCTACCTCAACTAATACTTGTCTTTTGGGGGCTACTGGTTAAACACATAGTTCCTATAACAAAGGCATCATGAAAAATAAGTATTAAGGCTATATGTGTTATGTTTTCAAAGAAATCTTTAAAAGGAGAAAATAATTCCATTTAGTTGAATCCTGTAAATTATTCTTTAGCCACTGGACCTCTGCCACAGCACTCAACCGACACCCCTCTTTACAAATGATCAAATCTGGCTTTTCTAAACAGTTGATTTACCTTCCACAAGCTGCTTTTTTATAAACTACTAGCTGATTACCAAGTGGCTTCACTCACTGAGTGCAAGGGAAAAAAATAAAATGTAGTATATAAATTATTAAACAGTAAAACATTAAAATGTAAGAAGTAAAGATACATTGAGCAGTACTGGAGTGCTTTCGGGTAAAGTACATTTTAAAGGCGCTATAACACAACAGGTAAGTAGCACTAACAGCAGCTTAAATGTATTTGGATCATCTCTCGGTAGGAGATCCATTGTGAAAGGCGCTACACGACCGCTGTGGTATCGAAATTACATTTTCTATGCAATGAGCTTTGCACTACATGCCTGTGATTTAAGAGAAAAATGATTCTGAGAAATGTGGACGCTGCCATTCCGTGTTTAACGGGCAGAAGGTCCAAACAATTCCCAAGTCCAATACTTTACATGAAGAGGTCGGTACATCTTCTTAGATGTAAACACTCCTTCTTAAAAGAATTCATCACAAAAGCAACCTTGAATGTTGTGGGGTTTTAGTGACCCGAACTCACTTTAAGGGACAGTAAGTAGTCGTGAAGCGCAATTTACCAAGAGAGTTTTGCTTCGATTGCACCGATCACACTCATTCGCAAAGATTTACAGTCTCCCAGGAGCCGAGGGGGACTTGAAGTGTCACAAACAGTGCGAGAAGAGAGGACGGCACCCGAAACTGCGAAGCTGTCAACCCGACAGAGCAGCCCGACATTCCGCGCCCCTGAGCGTCCACTTTGTTCTTACGACCCCTCGCCGCGGAAGGCGGTGTCGTCTTCACATTGTTTACAGCTCGGCGCAGTTAAAAAGTAGAAAGACGCAAAGCTGTTTTCCTCATCTCTTCTACTATCAAGTACTGGCAATTAAAAAAAAGTTACAATGTGGTAGTTTCCGCGACAGTCACGTGGGCGAATAAATAAAACTTCTCTGTCAAAACGCGCCTGGCGGTGGACGGCTCAGCGCTGGAGTCCAGATAAGAGGGCTGGGAGAGGGCGATGCAGGGCGCACTTCTATGGGATAGATCGGCGTGTTTACTTCTTTTCAATATTAGTAAAATAACTCTCACACAAATAATAACAATTCATAAAGAAGATATAAAAATGGCATCCACAAACAAAGCGATTAGTTCCTTTATTATAATATGTTCTGTGGTCATACGTAATTTCCATTTCAAACGTGAAAAGAATTTTATATATATAGATAACCATTGCTTATTGTGATTTGTTTTCTTTTTTTTGCTATTTTTTTTACTTATTAGCTAAATTTTAAGTTTTTAATGAAAAATGTTCACCAAATAAAAGATATAGTGAGGAAGAAATACTTCATTACAATATAGTCCATGCAGCAACTCCATCTGTGAAACACAAATAGACTCACCGTGCCTCGATTTATATAAAATAAATATAGACAGGCACTGACTTCGTGTCTATTGCACCCAAACAGCAATAAGGCACATAGTGGAGCTGAGGGCTGGAATAGGGGGCAGGATGCAGGGGGCTAAAGTAAACATTGTGTTGGGTGATTTTGTACGGGTTTCATATATACATTACAGGCAAATGAAGTGCCTGGTTACACTTTTCTCTTTGGTCACGTCACTTTCCATGCACAAAAGAAATCCAATTTTTGCAAAGGGACATGTTTTCCAAGGAAAAGCTCATACTGTAAGTACTGCATGCTATCCAGATCACTGCATGCAAAAAAAAAAATATATAATAATGAAGCATACTAACACACAATAAGTACAAATGTGCTGTACATGTAGTGGCACTTAGAACTTTTAATCTATGTTTGAATATTTACATATTTTTAACACAAGTATTCAAACCCTAATGTTTGTATAACCGGACATCCCTAACACATACAGTGGCCAAGCTTAGAGTTGCAGTCTATTAACCATACTGCCTTACAGTTAGAATATTCTGTCAATTTTTAGACACTGTGTTTGGAACAGACATTTAGAAAAAGATAAATAATCCCGAAAATAATTTAAATGGAGGTTTGTTAGAAGGCTCTGAAGTCAGGATTATATAAGCAAACACATAACCCCGAATTCAGAGCCTTCTAACACACTTCTGTTTAAATGAATGGCATACCAACCTCTGCTGACTTGTGTTCATGTTTTCAGGAGTCACTGCCTTGTCACCAGAATGACTGATAACACAATATAATCCCTGATTGCCCCTTGCCTGTCCTCCACACAGCTCTGCTTTGCACTTTTAACAAGTAACGGTAATATGAATGCTGCTCACCCTTCTTACACCTGTCTTTTTCCTCTTGCCTGCTGACTCCTTTTCTAACCGTTTTCTCTGTTTGCCGTTTCATTTTCAAACTCAGCCTCATGTCGTGGCTGTGAGATCCCCGCTGGCCTGTTTGAGGTGCCCCGTGGGTACACAGTGATAGGTAATCACCGGGACAACCTGCGAGAGGAGGAGGAGGACGATCTGCTACAGTTTGCCATCCAACAGAGCCTTCTAGAAGCTGGGAGCGAGTACGACCAGGTGAGAAGCAGAGTGGATTGCGTAGGGGAGAAGGGGGCCAAATGCTCAGGGAACCTTCTTCACACGGTCAGGAAAAAGTAAGTGTGTCACAACTAGACTAGCAGTGGAGGTTTAGTAGCCATCAGCAATCCGGCACAATGGAAAAAGGAAACTAAATTAGTTCAGGAACTTACAGGAAAACACAGGGTTGATTTTAATATTTTTCCATGTTTGTTTTGTCCAAACTATACTGTAAGTGTCTGTAGCTCGTATTATACAATGCTGCACGGTCTTATGCAAGAACTTCTCTATCCTGACAGAGAAATTTTACTTCTGATTATTTTTTCTCATCATATGACATTTGAAATCCTTGGCACTAAAGTTATTTTTAGTGTTCGGTGTACACACTGCATACCTCCACATGTTGGAAGAAAGCATTCTCTAACCCACTGACGCCAACTCAGAGTTGTGGAACGCCAGAGCCAAGGAAACAGCACTGGACATGGTCTCCAGCTCCTCTTGGGGGCCACACAAGCATCCACTCACATTCACACAGAGACCAGTTTGGAATCTCCAGTTAACCTAACATGTCATGAAACAGTGTTCTGCATATGGCCCTTAACAATGCTTTGTGGGAAAAAGTGATTGGACATCTGTGGTCACCCAAAGAGCATTGAGTGAAGGAGACGGAAGGCTCCTGTAGTCAGTAAAACATAGAAAAGGGATTGTGGGTTCCTGTGGCTCCCTGAAGAATAGAGGAGCATTATGGGAAGTTTATACCCTTTTGTTTCTAATTTTATTTTATTTTACATTTAAAGTTAGATGTCTACTCTTTGGGTTCTCCTAAATAAACCAAACTGTTTATAATGTACACAGTTTACTTTCTGAAGGTAACTGTCCTTAAATTTCTAATAAAACATATTGTTTATTTAGAAGATAAGAGAAATAAAAGGAGCTTAGAGAGGATTTTACCTCAAAAAATCTATTTTGATTGAAATGTTTTTTTTTTCCATCTGTCAAAGTTTGCTTTGTCAAAAACCCACTTGACTTTCCATGGAGCTTGTGTAACGTAGTTTATCTTTGTCGAGCAAGTTCTTTTTGAGACTATCTTGGCTACACCTGCTATTTGACATTTCTCTTTATTTACAGTCGCTTCAGGGAGGCGCTTTCTTTTACACGCCTTCACATCAGCTTAGAAAACTCACATTCACTTAACACGTTTTGCTGTCTCTATTTGATTAACATTAGTATTTATGTATATAGCTTTTTGTGAATAACTCTACCTGACAAAGTCTGAGAAATTACTTGGGAGCTTCTTTTCTCCTGTTTTCTCTTAAAATCATTTGTTTAAACACGATGGCCTCTTCTTTACCTTTACTATAGTTTATCAATAATTTCCTTTCATTCCAGTCAGTCATTGTTCAACCCGCTATATCCTAACACAGGGTCACGGGGGTCTGCTGGAGCCAATCCCAGCCAGCACAGGGCACAAGGCAGGAACAAATCCCGGGCAGGGCGCCAGCCCACTGCAGGGCACACACACACTAAACGCACATTAGGGACAATTTCGGATCGCCAATGCACCAAACCTGCATGTCTTTGGACTGTGGGAGGAGACCCACGCAGCCATGGGGAGAACATGCAAACTCCACGGAGGGAGGACACGGGAAGCGAACCTCCTAACTGCGAGGCAGCAGCACTACCCAATACGCCACCGTGCTGCCCTACTTTCATTCCAATGATCATTTATTCCTCTGTATACGCATATTTTCAAATAATTTTGACAATATTTTTTATAAATGTGTGTATTTCTAAAGTCTTTGGCTTCTTACTGGATTTTTTTTATAATTCAAATTTCCTTACGTTTATTCCTAACATGTGCCAGTTCACTATTTCTGCTTTGTCTTTTCTGTTCATAACTATTTTTATGTATGCAGCTGTGTATTTTACTTTTAACATTTTTAAATATTGTGTTCATAAGGATTACTTATAGACACTTTAAAATTACTTTTTTTTTTTTTTTCAAGCACCTCCTGACTCACCATTATGAGAAAATATTATTATAACATAATATTCAACTTGTTTTGATGCCTTGTTATGCAAGAGTTTTTCTGGACCCACACCCTACACCCCCCATTTTTGGCACTTTAGACCAAATTATTGTACAATTTGGGACCATATTTTGTACAAGAAATTACACCCTTATGATATGATAAAGGGTAAAAATGATCAGAAGTTGTGGTTGCCTCATTAACCGATCCCAAGGGTTCAAAGTTACTCCTTTTTACAAAACTTCGGAAAACTGGTGATCACTAACATAGGCACGTGGAGTGTCATTTTATGGTGTTTCCAGGTTGCCGATCCTGATATTTGGCTCTGTACCAGTGGACCTCGCCTTGGCCACACCCAGAAGGTCACAAATGAGAAATTTCAAACATAAGCATGTGGAGTACTTTTCAAGATCAGTGATTATGACTATGATGTCATTTATGATTTATGTTCCCTCACTAGGGATCTAGCCCCCTATGGACCTCTATCAGAGGGTGAAAAATTACAAATGTCTGTTACAATTGAGAATATTTAAACTTTAAACATTTAAATTCAAGCACACATTTTAATATTTCATTTGTCTGACTCAACTATTCTGGTTTATTATGTATTAAGTAAATCATTACCTTTCTTATAAAACACCCCCAATTAGGAGAGCTAACACTAATGGAGACTTTTTTCTTTTGTTATTCTCTCTCTCTTTAAACATTAACTTTCCATTTTGTTAATAATTTTAAATTAATTTAAGGTAAATCATTAAAACATTAGTTTAGATGATATAATTGTCTTTACTAGAAAGATTTTCCTCATTTTCAAAAGGATAGTAACTATCATTATTCTCTTTTTTATGAATTTCCTCTCTGATTTCCTTTCTTTTTTCCTCTATGAATCTCACCGCTAAGACGTTCACAGAACTATTTTATTTCAGTTGTATTGCTGGGTGAATGCTGCCTGGCCTTTTGCCTTGTCGTCGGCACTCTGTTTCCTTCATGATAGTGTAGGTTCCTGAAGCTGCGTAGAGTTTGTGCATGCGCTTTAATGAGAATCTTACAGATTCTGCGTCTTCAGTTAATTTACAGTTAAACCATTTGTATAGAATGGACATTGTGTCATTTTCACATCCCATCCTGGAATCTCAGTGCAAAATGTTTAATAATAAAAACAAATAACATTTTTTGATAAAGGGCATCCATGATGGACCTCCAAAGTCCCGTACATTTTTATTTTTTCCTTCAAATGTTATTACCAAAAATCTTCCTTGTCACACAGTTTAGCAGCACTGTATTGTTTATATGGCTGGTTTTGATATTTTTGATGCATTCAAGACCTTCCATAGCAGTTCATGATTTAAAGTGTTGTGGACTATTAAAAAAAATCAATGATTATTCTTTGGGACTTCTACTGTTTCCTCACAGTTTACGTATACTGTGGCCAACGTTTGCATCTGACAAAATGTGTAATGCGGCATAATCAGAACGGTTCAGATGTACTGTATTGTCCTTTGAGTACAATAAGCTCATCTGCAGGCTTGACCAACGCACAACATCTAGAACTGCAAATCTTGCTTCATAGCTTATTAAATATATAAACACAAAGTACATTGAGCCAGAATTATCATATTCAGAATCCATAATTATATATACAGCACACATATAAATATAATTCAATTACGATGTATAAGCCTCTTATAAATTGTGATTTTACTTCTGTCAAAATAAAACCTAAAAATGGGAGAAGGAATGCTTGACACAAAGCAAGTAAAACGTGCTAAAAGGGCACCCGTACTCTTCAATTTATAGCTCTACTTTATGTAAAAGTGGCACCCATCCATACATCAGTATTAACTGTCGTAGGCGCGGATTAAGTTAGACACATCTTGATTTGGACCGCTCCAGCAGGAAAAGCTGTGGCCATTTTAGGGGATCCTTTTCATCATTGTATTAAACGTTCACTAAATTAAATTCCGGCACTTTTTTTCCCTCAGCAAATGGCTGTATTCTTATGATGTTCTGCTGTTTTACTTTATGTTCTGTATCAGTGCTTGATAAATGGCCATGTCTAATTCAAAATTTTTGATATTGATGTGATTTCCTTTAAGTGTCCATCTCCTTTGTTTTTCTCGGAAATGAATCCTAAAAAGAATCCTCTTCGGATTTACAACACGTTTCCAGTAGATGACATTAAAATTACCTCTCTTTTTTACTATTAATTCTTCTTACATTTATGCATACTATTTTCATTTTATTTAGTTATGTACTGCTTTTCACTTTTTCCTTTCCTATCTTCCTCTTTGTTTTCTCCTCTTTATTGTATTTCCCTAGTCTACTGATTGGTCACATAGGAAGGGGTTGCTTTGGTTGTGATGAGGGGCTTTTTCCGTCTTTGCTCTTCATTGCTGTCTCAGTACGGCCTTCAGCCTCTGTGTGCTCCTTGCTTAAAAGACTCTTGGGCATGGATTACATTTTTATTTTCTTTCCTTGTTAACATCCCATTCTACGAGGTTTATTATTTTTTTTCAGGTTTTCTGTGCATTTTGAATCCTGTTTTCTATGATTTATATGAAGAATTGTTGTTTGTGCATATAGGACATTTTCCTGCATTCTCTTTTCCCCTCTTAGTTTCATGTGCTTCTAAATCCGAGGCCATGGTTCTCAGTTGGAAAAGGGTGGATTGCTCTCTCCGGGTTGGGAACACGTTACTGCCTCAAGTGGAGGAGTTCCAAGTATCTCGGGGTCTTGTTCACGAGTGAGGGAAGAATGGAGCGGGAGGTTGACAGACAGATCGGTGCGGCATCTGCAGTAATGAGGGCTCTGCAACGGTCTGTCGTGGTGAAGAGGGAGCTGAGCCAAAAGACGAGGCTGTCAATTTACCAGTCGATCAATGTTCCTACCCTCACCAACGGCCACGAGCTTTGACTAGTGACCAAAAGAGCAAGATCGCGGATACAAGTGGCCGAAATGAGTTTTCTACGCAGAGTGGCTGGACTTTCCCATAGAGATAGGGTGAGGAGTTCAGTTATCCGGGAGAGACTCGGAGTAGAGTCGCTGCTCCTCCACATTGAGAGGAGTCAGATGAGGTGGCTCCTTGGACGCCAGGTTTTCTGATGAAAAAACTATAACGTTTAAAACAGTATTGTTTACATACAACAGATTTTGGCGAATTATTTAAATGCAATAATTTATATCCATTTATATACACTAATAATGGCAATTATTAAATAATAATAATTATTAAATAATTCCTTCCGTATAAGTAACATTTCTCGGACTGTCTTCTTCCATCTCCGAAACATTTCTAGACTTCGTCCTGTTCTTACGCAACACAGTACTGAAGTATTGGTTAATGCCCAAGTCACCTCACGTATAGATTACTGTAATGCTATTCTATCTGGCATCCCACAAAAACGTATCCATCGCTTACAATTTTTTCAAAATTCTGCCGCCAGGATAATAACCTGCTGTTCTAAATCCATTGAACATACTACACCAATTCTCTCTCAACTTCACTGGCTCCCTGTTAACTACAGAATACAATACTAAATAGTGCTCTTAACATTTAAAGCTCTCCACAACCTCACTGATCTCCTACAGACTGACACTCGTCTCGCTCACTCTGATCCTCATCTGCAGCTCGACTTTCTGTACCACACATCAGACTCAGTGCTATGGGCGCTCGAGCGTCTCTCATAGTGCTCCTCAACTCGGGAATTCTCTTTCCTCTCATATACATCAGCTTGATTCAATAACACATTTTAACGCTACCCTCAAAAGTTATCTTTTCAAGCTGGCATACCAATTGTGAATTTTGCACTGTTACTGCCAGTTATCTTTGTTTGTTTGCTAATTATTGCTTTTTGATTTATCATTTTCTTGTTTTAATTTTACTAATGTCGTTTAATTTCATTGTAAGGTGACCTTGAGTGCTAAGATTATAAAACGGGATTTTCTAATGGCCAAATATAACCAAAACAATTGTTCAGCCTTACCTATGAAATGTAATCCCCCGGGATCTGGTTTGCACAATCCCATGCAGCACTTGCGTGAGGCATCTTTATCCATTACTTGACTCCACAGCAATGCCACTCGCAATATGGCAGCGACGTTGACGTGCGATGCTGCTGGTCATGCGGCTTCTAGTAATTCTATGTCAATGGGTCTCACCACCAAACGCCTCTGACTCGCTCAGATTATGTAAACGGAGGCTATAACCAGGGCCGGTGCCGTGTTATTTTGCGCCCAAGGCCAAGCTTATTAATGCGCCAACAGACTGTTCGGTAGCATGCGGCCTTATGATCTGCGCCGGCCTAGATGAATGCCTAATTCGCCTTAATAGTGGCGCCGGCCTTGGCTATACAGTAACTGAAAAAGTCAGGTAATGTACACTAACTGATTATATCTCCCTCCAAGTTTGTAAAGAGAAACTTTACAAGGTTTTGATTTTTTTTCTTTCTCTATAAAGACATTTCTGTTAAAAAAAACATTAGTAAAAACACATTTAAAGCTCTCTCTATTCATATATGCAAATATGAATTGTACTTTCTTTTGGTGTAAATCCCAGGGGTCCCAATACTGACCTTCCTGTCCATTTTAGGTGCATTCGCATTTAATACGCGAAGCAGCATTTGCGATGGCCACATGAAACAACTCGGCCCCCCGTGGACCGATTTTGTTGAAATGTGAAATTTCAAAATCTCACATTGAAAAGCATTGGCAGATTTCTTGAACTCGCTATTCTTAAAACGGGGAAACATTCTATACGACATCAACTACAAATTAGTTTACTGTTTTAATTTTACCTTGACATCGCATACACCAATTTGTATATTTTTCCAGATGTTCAATTTTTTTCACCTTCAATAGCCTTTACTGATGGCGAATAGTTCACGAAGTTAACGAAGCACCAATGGACAGTGCACGCGTGGCGTGGTAGGAACTCACAGTGGCAGGCTGATTGCGCACGCGCGGGACGACAACCCGCCATAGCCAAATCTCGCTCAGAAACCTCTGCATCCATCTCCCTCCTCTCCGCGCTTTAAGTCGTAACAGATAAGGGAACTGATCATACTAACCGTAAAAGTATAAGCTGCAAGAAAGAAAAACAACGGGTTGTCAAATTTAGCAAAAAAAAAGATTATATGGCGTGAAAACCGTTGTGCACAGAGCAAACAAACTTTTTTGTCAGTACTGTTTACCTTACACGATACGAAAAACTCGCTGCACCGTCATCAGAACAATTCACAGTTTCACTGTAACAATAATTTGCTGGGGGGGGGCCAGACGTCCTCGTGACACGGGCAGACCCGATTTCAGGCCACGCTTAAATAACCGAAAAACCCTGTTTTTAACAGACTGGCAATCTAGTGAAACATTAACTTCGCCGAAACAACCATCTTCACAATATGTTTAGAAAAGAATGTACGTACGACACTCCAAAGGCGACCCCTAAGTCCGACAGGAAAGGCTTGATTAAGAACTCGTGTTAAATAGCAACGGCATCACAAGGCCGACAACGAAGCAGCGTGTGTTCATTTATGAAAGTTTTTTTTTTTTTTTCGTGCCCTGAACCCTCTCTGCTAATGATGGGATAAAACAGGCATTAGACAAGTGAGGATGGGCTTTATGCTCTTCAGGTGTCTGGGTCTGGCACTTTGAAAATCTGGTCACTCTTTAATTTACCATCAGATTGCCACATTCAACTGATATCCATAACGGTCACTCGCCATAATAAAGTTTGCCTTTTACTTATGCTATTGCCCAACATTTGCCACAACCGAATAGTTTTGTAAGTCCATTTCATGAAAATGGCAACGGCCGGCCGGACATGCCTAAGCTGAGCAAGAATTAATTGTAAAAGTTTTTTTTTTTTGAATGTAGGTTATATTAATTGGCAATTGCAAATTTTCACTGTGTGTGAATATGGCATGTGTGTGTTTTATATGTGCCTGAATAAGAATGGGCCCTGTGATAGACTAGAGTCTTGTCCAGGCCTGCTTTCAGCATTTTGCCCAATCCTGGTTAGATAGTCTTTGACCCCTGCCACCCTGAAATGCATCGAGAAGGTTCTAGAGCCGACCTACTGAACTCACTCCATTTAGGGCCACAGTTCTTACACAACCCTCAAACTCACCTAAATGTTACACATTTTCTAACTTTTTGCATCTTGAAGCATTTGGAGCCCGGGGTGGGAGGTTAAACAGCACCCCTCAGTGTCCATAATAAGCAGTCTGTACTATTAGACTTAGACGACTGGAGGGGGTCTTTGTGTCCAGAGCGGGCTTCATTTCAGTTACATAAATGGCTTGAAACAATTCCTAGGATGAGCAGTGGTTTGAGATCAAGTGATCATTTATTGCCAGAAGAAATGGCAAAGGAAAAAGAACACTTCTTTCCCAGCCAGTGGCAACTTGGGCAGCCGCCAAGGGTGGCACGAGGCACTCGAACCAAAAAAATTAATTAGGGACCGTAAAGTGCACAGAGGGGTGCTGGGGTGTTGTCATTGAAGTCTGATAGTACTGTGTGCGTTCCGTCACCTGAGGGCCCCTGTTAAGAAGGCGAAGTGGTACGCATTCCGAAACCTTCTGTGGTAGTAGGCCTGCTGGTCTGCTTTCGACTCTTCCAGGTGCCATCAGTCTCAGTGCCTTAGTGACTTAGTCTCAGTCACTAAGGTAAGATTTGAAGACCACTACACATTAAGAATACATTTTTGATGTTTATATATTACTTAAGGCGTGATACTTTACGGTTTTGGCCTCCTCCTTTTTTTTTTACCAGCATTCCCAATAACACTAGAATCATTTCAACAGAAGTGGAGGTGTCCTGTTTCTTATTGTTCTTTTTACTTATTAGTTCTTTTCTTCAATTCCCAGAGTCCATCATATGTTGTTCTAGTATCCAGTCCTCTCTTGTCTTTTCAACATTCTTTTAACATACTAGGGGGCTTTGCCCCCTGCTCGCTTCGCTCACCAACCCCCTGCCTGCGCTATGCGCTAGCCTTTTGTGGTTCTGTCGCTCACGTATAGAGATGCAGTGGTACAATTTAAAAAGATTTTTATTTTCATGGGAATTGTTACATATGCATAATAGAACTATTTTACATTACAGCGAGTAATTAACCATATTAAAAAAGAGTAAAATGTAATAATTTGAAAGTAAATTATGTTTCATGTTGCGTTAGTTATTCGTTACGTAATACAATTTTGTTCTGTTTGGATTTGAAATTAACATGCAAATACTTTTTAACCTTACTCTTTTACTGTAAAACTTCAGTAAAAACTATTTTTTGAATTACATTTTCGTCAATATTGCATTGAATTTTGATTCTGTGTTTGGACTTTCATTGTGACAACGCAACATATAACTGCCTGTAATTGAATTTCGTTTCTTTCTCTCTATTAAGTAAAATGACTTTCTCCAATGTTTGGCTCTGAGATGTGTTAATTGTCTTTGCAAAAGTTATTCTAATGTGAAAACTGTTAACTTTTTAATAAGAATGGCATATCAAGATCTCCTTTGGTGTCTGATGTTATCCGCGGGAGATGTACTACATTACCTTTCTTGGATACGTCCTTCTTTCTACGGTAATTTGGCCGGTGGATGACTGGACGGTGTTAATGGTTGTAGATATTCTACAGGATATTGTAAGTTGATGTTTTCATCTTCAACACGATCACCACCAACTGTTTCAGCATAGCCTATTGATACGCATTTAACCAATTTGCCGTGTAACAGATCATAATTTTTGCTGTTAATTCGTTTGACTTCATCGTTTCTCGATGGTAGGATTGCCTCGTGTACTCATTTCTTCTGTTGTTAATCCTTCATGATGAAATTCTTTAATAAGATTTGGACATAATACGTCTTCTTCACTTGGGAACTTAAAGTGGGAAAACATTAAAATTTATAAGAGCTGAGAGAGCAGAAACTGTGTCTGTCAAAAGCATTTACACGAATGAGAGGTGAGATTACCGGTTGCTTGGTTGAAAATGGTTGAGAGGAAGGTGTGACTTGAAAACATCTCATGGCCAAAGTCTCAACTCGTGGGACTTAAAAAAAACTTCCAAAAAGTCTTATTGCAGGATTTTTTTATATAATAGAGATAGTCTTAAGTTCCTCTTCTTGTTATACACTTGAACGTGGCATTCTTCTTTGGTGATATACCAATTGGTTTCTAGCCCACCATATCACACCATGTTAGCTTCTGTGGTCACCAGAAAATTATTATGGGAAGGAGATTGCAGGCTCTTGTAGTTACTGAAGCCTAGAAGAGTACCGTGGGAATAGGGAGAATGGTCTGCTGTAGTCATTGGAGAATAGAAGAGCATTATGGGCGTCTATAGTCACTAGGGACTGGAGCATTATAGGAGGTGTATAATGCGTTCCTGTACTACCTGAAAAATGCACAGTGGTAAAGAAATGGTGGTTTCCTGTGGTTATTAGATGTGTTTGCTCCAGCAGTCACATAAAAGAGCATTGTGGGAAAGAGATGGTGGACCCCTGTAATCATGTGATACTTCAAGAGCATAGTTTGAGAGAGAGGCTGGCCATTTTTAGAACCTGCCCATGAAAAACAGAAATGAGAAAATAAGCCTCTCTGGCCAAGGGGGAATAGTAGTGTATTGTAGGAAGGAGATATTGTGCTTCTGTAGAAAGGAGAAAAAAGCGTTTCTTTTATAAATAAACACTAATGGTGCAAGGTGAGATGAAGGACTTAGAGTTCTTAAGTTATTAAAGACTGGACATGCATTATGGGTTACATTTTTGGCCTCCCAGTCCCCAGAGAAGGGCGGCACGGTGGTGCAGTGGTAGTGCTGCCTCGCAGTTAGGAGACCCGGGTTCGCTTCCTGGGTTCTCCCTGTGTGGAGTTTGCATGTTCTCCCCTGAATGGGTTTCCTCTCACAGTCCAAAGACATGCAGGTTAGGTGCATTGGCGATTCTAAATTTTGCTTGGTGTGTGGGTGTGTGTGTGCGCCCTGCGGTGGGCTGGCGCCCTGCCCGGGGTTTGTTTCCTGCCTTGCGCCCTGTGTTGGCTGGGTTTGGCTTCAGCGGATCCCCGTGACCCTGTGGTTAGGATATAGCGGGTTGGATAATGGATGGATTCCCCAGAGATTAAAACCACTTGGCACAGGAAGGTGTGTTGTCCTAATGATTTCTTCTGTCCCCACCAGGTGACGATCTGGGAGGCCCTGACCAACAGCAAGCCTGGCACACGCCCCCTGACCTGTGATGGAACCCGGCTCGAAAGGTCCGCAGTCAGTATTGCCATTAATTTCTATCTAATCCACGCCCGGGGTGGGAGGAGGGGGTGACTAGTAGAATGGCCCCGATTCTATGGTCTTTTTAGCCTCCAGCTTGATGGGGAACTCTCAGCATGCATTGGGTGGGACTTAGGAGCAAGGAGGAAGAAATGAATACTGGGTGAAAATCCTGAAAATGCCTGGAATACAGAATTGAGTTGGTTCCCTGAAAAAAGGGATGGGAGTAGATTTGCTCATCTGTGCCTGTGGTGAATATCAGCATCTGAGGATTTTGAGAGAAAGAAGAGAAAGTACACCAAACCTTGTGTTGTGCATCTCCTGTGTATGATTCTTGGCCATTCTGCCTGAGCTATATGGTCTCCAAGTGGACAGCACTGCTCTGTTGGCCACTTAAGTGTGGTACAAACTTGGCACAGACATGCTGCCTGCTCTGTAATTTGCTGCAAGATGTGCAGTGTGGGGCACCGACAGGTTGATGTCTGACAAATGTGTATAAAACTACACACAAACACGTGTGCACACCCTGTTCAGGTTGTGTAGTGGTCACATACTGAGGTCACAGTGTGTCCAGCTTATATTATATAAGACTGTTCTGATTATTGATACAGGGTACAGTGAAATTCTTATTTGTGGGTCTGATCAACACATGCAACTCATGGCCATTCTCCAGCAGCACCATTAATGGTTACAACAAACTTACCTTGGAACTCCGGTCTTCCTTACCTGAACAATTTCAGAATATATCACACATCATTGAAATGTCCCAAAATATCAAAGCAGTGCTAGTCTTTCAATAATTGTGGTTATCCCTCTGAGTGTAAAAGTTCTGCACAGAGATTGGCCGAAGTGTAATTTGGAGAGACACCGTAAACTACCTAAATGTTAATGCGTAACCGTGTCTGTCTCACAATTAGACCCCTATTGTGTAGCAGTGCACTTATATAGCTTACTCCCTGTGGCATCTTGCGCACAAATATCTGCTTTGCTCTCTTTCTTCTCCTAGGACCCCAAGTCACAGGTCACGACCCCAGTCAAGCCCCCAACCCAGTTTGACAAGCCCGGCTCTGCAAAGCTACAACGAGCAGCTGCGCCTGGCCATGGAGCTCTCAGCCCGTGAGCAGGAGGAGGCAGAGCAGCGGCAGCGTCAGGAGCAGGAGGAGCTGGAGCGCATCATTCAGCTCTCTCTTATGGAAAAGTAGCCAAGCTGCAATGTGTGTGCAGGCGCGGCAGGGAGGGGGGCATATTAGATCACAGTGGACCAGCTCCCACCTACCTAGCAGCAAGACGCCATTCCTTTGGGCGCCAGCCAAGCATACTGACTCCAGGTGGCGGGAGCCACATAATATCTGAGTGGAGAAAAGGACCCTGTGGCCTTACCGACACCTTCACCAGCGAATGGACATCACCCTTGGTCTTCACTCCTTGATATCCTCACATTCTTAGGGACCAGCGTGGGATGCCCCAGCAGTGCCGCTAACAGCCGTATTATATGTATGAGTGGAAACACATCCACCCCACCCCACCCCACCAATGCACAAGTGACAGAAGCACCAAAAAGGACCAAACCTAGGGAATATATCTGAAGCCAAATGGCTTAAAGAATTCAACACAAATCCTGCTCCTTGCCTCCACTGCACTGTGTGCTTCTGTTCATTTACTTCCCAACCTTCTTCAGACAAAGAAGACATTGAGCCATAAAGCTCAGGTGCAGAGACACTAGTGTAAAAAAAAAATAAAGCCTTAAGTTAAAAAAAAAAAAAGTGGAAGCCTCACCCCAAAGTATCAGAGAAGCTGTCCAAGTGTGGCCATCAGTGTCTCCTACCAGGAGGACTTTTGACATCAAGGTGCTGAATGCTTCAACTCCTATGGCTCAGGACGTGCTCCCTTCCAGTCATAACACAGAATGCACTGCTGTATCATTCTGCCCTCCCCTCTAACGTCACACTGCTTTGGCAAGCTGAGCCCTTAATAGCCATAGTAGTTTGTGCTCCACCAATGGCAGCTGACACCACATCAGCAAAAGGAAAACACTGCCATCATTGATCCTGTGGACTTTAGTCCAGACTGTCCCTGTGCCATTACCAAAAGCACATGGAATCAAGAATTGCCAATCTCACATTGTCCTCATCCGCACAAACACAGACATTTCAACAAAACTGAAAATTTCGAAGAAGAAAAAACAAGCTACACAAGGATCATATCATGTGATAAGGTGACATCTATTTCCAACCTTACCCCCACCATACTACACATAAGAAAGATGGAAGTTCAAGAAAGTAGAGGATGTCCTAACGCTTATGGCTTTCATTTTCCACCCTGAACACTGGAAGAAGCCCAGTCTTTCATGAGAATACTCAGAGTTTTCCAGTGATGGTCGCACAGAATGGCTAGCAAATTTTTCTCTCTGTTCCAAAGATGATGTGTGTGCGCTTCAGCCGCTCAAAATAACAAGAGATATATTGGGCTGTGAAACACGGGGTAAAAACTGGGACTGAGACCCTGGAGCTGTGTGTGATGTGTGTCTTAAACTATGGGTGGAGCTTTGGAATGGGAGGTGCTAATAATTCAGTGCCACTAATTTGCAGGTGGAGCTAACAGGGCCAGGGTATGAGAGTGGTAGCTGGTGTGAGAAATATGGGTGGCATCAAAATTAATGGGAGGAGAAATAAAGATGGACAAATGAAACTGGGGCAGATGGGAGGGGCTTGAATGGAAGGCATGAAGCTGGAACTGTGAGGGATTGGTGTATCAACTATGGGTGGAGCGGAACTGCTGACTACCGGCTGACATGTGAAATGTTGGTGGAAGGTGTCTATGAGTGCTGACGTATGATAGAGCTTTGGTTATGACTGAGAATGGTGGATGGACCCAAGAAATAATAGTGGGATCAAGAGTAGCGGGTGGCATGTTTGATTCTACAAGTAGAGTTGTAGAATTTCAGTAAGATCAAGACATAAGGTGGAGTCCATATTAAATATGGTTGTGGTTAAGAGCAGAGACTGAACCTATTGAGATTGTTCTGGGCGATGCTTTCAATGTGATGGGCAGAGGTGTGGGCTAAAGGTTGACACCAGAATCAGGGATGGATGGGTAATGTGGGGGCTGAATGGAAGTTGATGTGAGTGACTGATGTGGAGGTGAAATTGTGAAGGAAGTAATTATGGCCTCTACACTTCATTTCAACATTGCCACCTATGACTAACCTGAACCCAGGTCCCTTCCATGCTCAAATCTGATATGCCTTAGTGCCGCAGCCCAGTGGACCTGCACATCAGTGGCATGGACAGTGCCTGCAATAAACTTTTCAGCACTTATATTTTGGTTGGTAGCAGCATCCAGCCATAACAAAACTGTGAGGTGGACCACAAGGGGTCACGGGGTGGGTTCGTCTTTGGCACACAAGGCGATTTGGTCGTCTTCTTTTGAGACTGAAAAACACTGAGCCATGATTTCTTTCTACTGTTTAGTTTTCACCCAATTGTGGCAGCAGTTTTTAAATTGTTGTACTGATTTGTGGCCACTAGGGGGCATTAGTATAGAAATAGTCACCAAACTTTCTGAGGTGGTACAGAGTCATGAAGGGGCCTTAAACCAAAGCCCCCTGTCCCCCAGCTACCAAGCTCTTATTTTCCTTCATACCTGCTAGTACTGTGGTTCAGCTGCTAATCCTTAAGGCCTTTCTAGCATAAACGTCCTAAGGATCACAGGGGGTAATTGGTACCTCTGGAGTGCCACTGGACACCTGAGGTCAACATTTGTTAAGAACCACTGCTGCTTCATCCAGAGTGCAGAGGGTGCTATTTGTTTTCCTTGGTAAGATGTTGCAGGCCTGGGCACCTCCAGTCCACCATATCCCCTCTAATTAGTGTAAGCAGGCTGACTGAAGTATTGAATTGCTGCTGGACGAGACAGAAGTCCACTCAGATTTTTAAAATGCATTTATCACACAGGTTTGCACACTCTAATCTCTAAAAAAGAAAAGCAATAGCAGATGCAAACATCCGTTCATTGTTTCCATAAACCTACTCATTTAAGTCGACACAGGGTAAGGAAGATCGACCTGCTAATCCATCACAGGGCTCACCGTGTAAACCAGGGATGCCTACACTTTTTCGGCTTGCGAGCTACTTTTAAAATGACCAGGTCGAAATGATCTACCTACATAAAAAATTATATATATATATATATATATATATATATATATATATATATACTGAATA
>JANRMT010062814.1:66352055-66416720 GCA_026402145.1 Polypterus bichir lapradei
TATATATATACTGAATATACTGCCATCCATCCATTATCCAACCCGCTATATCCAAACTACATGGTCACGGAGGTCTGCTGGAGCCAATCCCAGCCAACATAGGGGGCAAGGCAGGAAACAAACCCCGGGCAGGGTGCCAGCCCACCGCAGTACTGAGTAAACTTTATACATGAAATGTATGTTGTCGTACCTTGCATAACTGAATAACCTTTATGGCACAATAACAATTCAATACATTTATGGTCACTGCAGCATTTGGATTTAATAATCTTCATGTGGGAAAAGGCTGACTCGCATAAATAAGTAGATCCGAATAATGCAGTCAAGGAGCTTTTGAATTCAGCCGAGTAAAAAATGACGGCTGTCTGATTAACTGTGATTTTAGTTCCCTCTCCTTTCTCTTTCTCAGATCGCTTTTTGGAAGGACGTCAGTTTCGTAGTTTTTATGAACAATTCGAAAGTGCCTTTCCACATTTTCCTTCTTTGGAATAGCAATGATAGACTGACAGATCAGACAAACGCACTTCGATTGTGACATTGTGAGAAAACAAATCCTCTTCCAATTCCACATCCAGCCCATACCCTTCCCAAACTATTTTTTTTAAATCCCTTCTTTAGTGGATATAAATTGGAAGGTTAACTAGATCACTTAGATAGCCGGAGTTTTGCAGTAGCTCGCGTGTTTGATTCTGCGTGCGGGATGACAGAAGAAAAGAGATCTCAGACAGGCCGCCCTGTATGTCAATCAAGTGGCAAATGCCATAGGGAGGATATATGATAGACTAACATTTAAAAAAAAAAAACGTAACGCAATCTACCTGCACTACCTTTCCGATCTACCAGACGATCGCAATTGACGCATTGGGCACCCCTGGTGTAAACCAACACACACACTTCAGCAATGTGGGTGGAAAAGAGAACAACAAATAAAGGGAACAGACTCATTTCTTAAAAATGTGCAATAACTTTAATAGTTTAGCCAACCTACATATACAGAATAATTAAAATTTGAACAATAATAGCTTCCCATGTCTTTCTTGCATGAGCATAACAGCTTTGAAAATTCCATTTTCACATCAATTTTCTAGGGCTCGAAAAAATTACAAACTATTAACAATTAATATGCAAATTCTACTAAAGCCAGGGTGTCTTCAAAATGATAACCGGATCATATCCAAGTTATGTGCTTTAGGTCAGCATGTTTTGGGATCATCATCCTTCCTCAGGGTCGGGCATCCAAAAGGACTATAAAACAGAGGCACCTAACAGCACCGTATTAAAAACTATTGACATTTAAGGAATGGGAAGCTATGTTTGCTCAAATTCAAAGTGTTCTGGATATGGAGGTTGGAAAATTGATTGCAGTTAGTGTGAGTGTTTAGGAAATTAGTCTGCTGTTTCCTTAATTTGTTGAATAATATATTAACAGATATACAGTCATTTATGACAAGATGGTATGGATATTGATGTAAAAGAAGAATACCCCGAGAAAATGCACACAAAGACAACATGAAAACAACACACAGATGGTGATGAACGCAAAATAGTGCAAGCATTACTGCACACATAATGCTTCTCATCTAACGCACAGGAGATGAAGTAGTTGTGTCCCCGTTGTCTATTAGTATCATGACCAATTCAATTTAGTTTTGTGTAGCATCATTCACTGAGACTGCTTCTTCTTTATGTTTTATTCATACGCTATTAAATGTGGACTGCCCAGGCTCTGTGTAGCCCCCCCACCCGCAAACAGCCTGCTGATTTCGAGGGGCTAGTCTGCCTTGAAAGCCATGTCCCAGGTCAGCAGCTGTCCTCACTGTGCACTGCTAAGCCATCAGTTCAGTAAATAGGGTCCTGAATGCTTGAATGACTGAGACAATGTTTTAATTTCATGTCTTTAAATTGGTGAGTTAGGGTATCCAATTTGAACCCTATGAACTTCCATTAAATAAGAAACATAAAAACATTTCTTAACAAACAGCTCATCAGTAAATAGAGCGGATTTAAGGCTGGCATAATCCCCATCCAGAGTAATCCTGGTCACACCCTGCAGAGGGTGCCATTTGTTTTCTCTTTCTCTCTTTCCTTCTATAGGGGACCACATGCACCATATTTGCGTAGTTTTTTCTTTGAATCTCTATGTAACATAGTCCAGGTGTCATGTTTTTGAAGTGTTTGGAATGCCATGTCTGCAAGACTTGTTGTCCGTGGGGAAAAAAAAAATACATGGAATGAATTAAAATTTTTTTAAAGGTCTGCAACATACCTTGTATAATATTGTACCAACAGGGCTGCAGGTGCAGTCAGCGACCCATTTTTAATCCAGTTCAAGTCCAATGTATCAATGAAGACTGGCTTTTTTTTTTGGTGCAACTGTGTGAGACGATCCAAATCAACAATAAAACACTTTTTTGTTAATGGCTGGTGTCATGCACTGCTTCCTAGCCAAGGTAATGGTCACTGTGTTCTCTGGAAGCCTAATTTTACACAAGTCTGGAAATAAATCCAAGAGCCCTAAATATATATACCAAAAAAAGATCACCAGGAAAGCTGGCCATTATAAGACACTGCAGCTGTTAACAGTGTCTATGGAAAAGGTAAATCTCCAGGACCAGAATGCCCATTTTGAGTTGTGAAGGAATTCAAATTGATTGCTTTCTTTAGTATCACACCTTTTTCTTTATTAGTGAAGAATGAAATTCTGAAATATCCTGTTTATATATATATTCAAATTCCCTTCATTCACACACACTTTATTGAAGCTTGTCTCTTGTCCCTTCGGGGATTTTCACCCACTAGTTATTACAGATTATCTTGGGATATCTCAAGATGAATTACACTGGTCTACAAAAAATATTTTTTGTTTGCTACTGGGAACTTCAGAGCAGCTCTTTATTAAGTTTTTTACATTGATTTCATATATGAAATCGGAATTAAGCTAGCACGTCAGGTTTTTGAAATACACGTCATTGACGTTTTGACACTTTTGTATATCAATATAATATATCAACATGATATCTGGAGTTTGGACTATGTTCCACCAAAATTGTTTTCATGTGTTTATTCTGAAAACAAACCAGAAGATGATACCAGTGACACATTAAAGCATATTTACATCAATTTACCTGAATATAAAAGTGAGGTCAGCATGCCCAAAAATGTTTGAGGCACTTGCTTTTGCGCTTGCACTGCACATTCGTCTCTCTTTGCAAGAACCAACAGTAGTCACCCATTATGCTCGCAGTGAATTTTTCCCCCGATATCAGTTTTCCATCACCTTTATATCTTGATGAAATCTTTATTCATGCTCATCTCTGACACCGCTTAGATTTGTTGGAAAAAAGTCAAGATGACAATGTAAAAAATGCATCTTAAGTGAAATTCTGGCTCCCGTAAGCCAATATACTTTCAGCATATTTTCCACAAGCTCAGCATAATTCTCTGCTCTGCGACTGTCATGAAAATTCTGGACAACCTGCATGAATGAGGGTGCCGATTCAGCTGGCTTCAGTTTCCTTTTTGAACTCATCATCAAACATCAGTTAATGGATTTCAGGGCCAACAAAACCATCTTCCTTAGTTTTGGCTTCACTTTTCTCGAGACCAAACTTATGATTTCTTAAATGCTGAAATGCATCGCCTTTACTGTCCAGTCACCCTAGTTGTCCAAGACCTGGAACATCATAACTAAAAAATGGGACTTGTGGGACGAAAATGGTTTTCAGACTTGGAGTCAGCAAGTGAATTTTTTTTAAAGTACAGGTGAAAGAATCCCAGTAACAAAATGCTTGTTGACCAGAGTTATGACCTTTACTGGTCCAAAATCATCAAGTCTTTCCATGGCTGTTTTCAAGGGACTTAAATTTGACCGTTCTGCTTTTAGGACCTAGACCGCTGTGTCCTAAACCTGCTTCAGTGCTTGTCCATCCCTTTATCCATTTCCAAACCCTATTTCCAGAAACAAACCTTTGACAGCAGTTCAGTCTATCACAAGTTACACTTCCATTTACATCACACTATTGTGCTGGTGAAATGGCACTCAGACACGAGGAGAACACCCATTTCTGTTTGTGCTCAATGTACTTTTCTACAAGTTAGGCAACCACTTAGAACCCCAGATCTAGAGAAAGAAGAAATATGAACCTTGGCCCCGGTTTATGATTGCCTGACATTACTCAGTGATGTGCCTATCTCTGTAATGTGTGTCACCACCTTGTTTCACAGCAGAGATGGTTTTAGATTGTTTGATGAAATGTGTTTGCATTGCACCAGGTTTTCATATCTTATTTAGGCCGAAGTCTGCAGCTCACAAGGTCTGAGCGCCCAACCTGCACCCCTGAGTGGCCTTTTCTCAGAAACTGACTTGTATCTGGCCACTGTTCCATAGTGGCTACAGAGACTCTTCATCTGGTCAATCATGGAGCTCTGCTGTTCATTAAAGTTGGTTATCTTACCAAACATGCACAGATTGAGTGGTCTCCTCTTCAAAGGCTGGCCCCAGAAATTTTGATATTATCAGTTTTTCCACTAACTGACTTGACAATCCTTCAAGCATCACTTTTATATTTCTCCATAGATAAACAAGTTGAACTGTAAACTCCTTTATCTTATTTGGTAGACTTTCTTCTCTGTACAGTCAAACATAGGATTTACAAGTACTGATTTTCTTTTGAAATGCAGGGACCATGGAGCGCTAATTTGATTTTTAGAGCAACTGGCTTTATATATGTGAAAGATATACTTGCTTTCTTAATTTCAAACTGTATATACGAGTATTCATTCATTTATCACATAATGGAGTAATATAGTAAGTGATAAAATCCACATACATTTATTTTATTTTAAAAATAGGCCAGGTACTGGAATAACAAGGTGGGAACATAACAATCCAAAATGGAAGTCCCTTTTTGTTAGAACAATCACACATCCATCCATCTTTCCAGTTTTAATTAACCTCTCAGGACACTCGGGGCAATGTGGAGCATCTTTTGAGGAGATCTTTTTGGGTGGGACATCAATCAGCAGTAGGGAAGACACCATCAGTTCAAAGTAGACTCTACTAGACTATAGCACAGCTCACACAATCTGCCTGTGACAGGTCATGCATTACCACTGCATGGCATGTCAGACACCACCAGACCATAGCCTTCAGAACATGGAGGATTCAAATCATCAGTCCAAAGCAAAGCAAGGAAGGACATACACCACCTGGTTATGGAAGTACAAGGCACACTTTAAAGTCTGCAGCAGGCCATACACATACATCATTGATGACTCAGGCCCACAGCGAGTGGCAGCCTTTCCAGCAGCTCCGTGTACGACTTTATCTTTTTTACATTTTTCTCTATTTCTTTTGTGAATTTCCCCTTGGGATTAATAAAGTATCTATCTATCTATCTATATATCTATCTACCTACCTACCTATGTACCTACCTACACTGCCTGTCCATCCTCGGGCTCACGACGTGAGTCTGCTGCAGAGTAGAAACCCACACCAGGTCAGCCTGATCAGATGGCTTGACTTTGCATCATTCCAGTTTGATGTATTATAAACATGACCCAACTTTTCAAAAAAAAAAATCAAAAACCTTTCAACGTTTTTCTTTTTTATAAATATATTTTTACATACATGATTTACTGTTTATATTTATTTTTTCTATAAAATAAAAACCAACCAACCAAAAGCCTAACAAGCAGATTGAGTCCCAGGCAGTGGCAGTCAGCACAAAGACACAGTGACTGCAGGTGCCGGTTCTTTGCCCGTTTTGACACTCTGCTTTTTCCAGGAATGCTGGAACAGAAACGGGCTGGGAAACGTTAGAGAAAAAAATAAAAAAGGCACAAACCAAAGTAAAGGGGAAGAAAGAAAAAAATGGAAAGGAAGAACAACTTGCAACTCTGATCTCCAGGAAAAGTGCAAACAATTGGGTTTGAATTTGTGTTATTTTGTTACTGCTCAGCACTAAGTGTAAGTCCTCTCTGAGAAATCATTATGATGAATGTTCTTGGCGCCTCTCAAGGTGGACTATGCTGGGGTCAGGAGAGGCTCAGTGTCCTGATTGGCTGCAGGTCAGAGGTCTGCTAACTCCATGAAAAGGTGAAATTTTATAACTGGCCTTCTGCCAAAACAGTATGAATCTGCAGTGCCCTCTGGTGGGCTGGAAATGTCCTGTGATGTCATCATGGAGGCGGAGCCCCAGATTGTACCTGATTGCAACAGCCTGCACCTTCCAGACTTGAGAACCACCCTGAGGGTGCAAGAGAGACGGAGAGATATGAAACGAGAGGTGGGACAGGAAGGGGTGGAGTGTCAGCCTAGGCAGTGCCATTGGTAAATTTGGAGAGCTTGTTCTCTAGATCGCAGATGCGTTTTTCCTGAGACTGAACTGTGACCTTCAGGGAGTGAATCTCCTCGAGCAGCTTCTCTAGGGTGACCTGGTGCTGCTGGTGGAGAAGAAGAGATAACAGGAGAAATGGAGGGAAGAAAAGAGGGAGACAAACAGAAGAGGTTGAACACGGAGAAGAGTGAAGAAAAGGAGTTAGTGGGGATAGAGGGATTGGAGAAAGAAAGGGCATTGAGACAAAAGGAGGGAAAAGGTGGTGGTGTACAACATAGGGATGATAACATGTGAGTAATAAATAGTGGAGAAAAATAGACAGGGAGAAGAAGAGGTAAGGGAAAAGAGGAAAAAATAAGGTAGAAAGAAAAAGGAAGGAGTAAAGGGAAAAGTATGAAAATGAAAGGGGGAAAGATTGGGATGGAAAGGAGAAAGGGATGAGTAAAGGAAAAAGAGGAAAGGGGAGTGAGTGGGGTAGATTAAAGAAGTTAAAAAATGAGACAGGGAAGAACAGGAGTGCAGTGCAGAGAAATTGAAAGGATGGTGAAAGAAGAGAGCACAAGAAATGGTTAAGATTAAGTGAAGGATAAGAAAAGTGGAGTAGGACAGATTGGTAGAAATAACAAGAGGGAGAAGTAAAAGGAAGAGAGGAAAGAACCAGTGTAAGGAAATTAAGAATGGCATACAAGAAAAACAGGTGGAGAGAGAAGGGAAAAGCAAGGAGAAATGACAAGATACGTCAGGGAATAAAAAAGAGATGGTAGAGGAAAGGAACAAGATAGACAGGGACAAAAGAAAAAGAAACAAGTCATGGAAAGCAATGATGGAAAGGCTGTGCAAGCTTCAGTTACTAGTTAGACCCCCCCCCCACACACACACACGTACCGCAAAGTTCCCATCGCATGTAGACATGCTGCGCCGGGGTGCCGGCCGACTGTCCAGGATGTTCTTCTTGACGACCTTTAGTTCGCGGTTTTTGAGAGGTACGTAGCCATCTCGGAGAGATACCAGCAAAGGGTCAGCATTCTTGCCCTCAAGCCAATCCTGGGCCTCAAGAGCAGGCTCAGGACCTGCAGTGTCAGGGTAGAGGTCATCTTGGAAGAGGTCTGACTGCATAGACACAAGGAAGACAAGTGACACTTGAATGCTGATCCCAAAATTAAACAGGCTGTCCAGAGAAGGAAATTTGGAAAAAAAATGGGGAAATGTCTCCCAGTTACACCTTACAGGAGAAAGTAGGGTGAAATGACACCTTTTATTGGTTAACTAAACAGATTAAAAATGCAAACTTTCGAGGCAGCTAAGGCCCCTTATTTGGGCAAGGTGTAATAAAGAAACTGAAAAATACTCTTGCTTATATTGGGACAGCAAAGTGATTTTGGTATCATTTCACCCTACTTTCTCCTGCATCAATCTATGGCTAATACAACACTCTACTGCTATAGTTACACCTTAGGCAGATCTCCTCACAATGCTATAGAAAAGCATAGCATGGGATGGGTGGGGATGGGGGTCTCATCCATTTACTCTTTAAGCAGATCTCCTATCTAATCTTTAAGGGAGATGTAATGGGGTGAGAAAGAGACTTCCAGTTAGTTTATTTATACGCTGACTAAAAATGAAGAGACTGATGGTGATGGGGCTTCCTACACAAAACACCTGTCCCAGTGAGATAAAGTGGAAATACACAAATGAAATCCCATTCCACTTACATCTTCACGTTTGCACAACTTCTACAGTGGTGCCAAATGGGGTACATGATGGAGAGAACAGCTTTCACAGTTAGGCCTCATTCAGATCCCCAGCTGAGCCATTTGGAAGGCCTGGCAGAAGCTGATGCTCATCGAGCTGAAAATTATTAACACCACATGCCTCAAACCGTCAAGCTTAATAAGATATCCCATGTGGTTAAATATTAGTCCGACATCACCCTAGGGCCAAAGTGGGATATCCAATACATGACTAAGTGCATAATTGTAAGTTGTATTATAACCACACTTCCCAGCTATACTACTGGCAAGCCAGTGGAGGTTGTCTAATGTCTCAGCCAGGCTAAAGAGAAAGGTCTAAAGGGAGGTCCACTCTCACTTTCACCTTGGCTGGACATCTTGGCTAAGTTTATGGTGAGATACTGAATTGAAATTTTCCCATTTAACAGCTTGACAACAACAGGCCTTGCCTCCTATTTGAGCTTAAGGTTGGATACTGGAGGAGAATGTTCTTCCAGCTGCAATATACAGTATAGGGGGGCCTAGCATTTATCCATTGGGATGTCAGCAGGAACTAGAAGATCAGGCCCAATGACTGCACACACATACCTTCCGAGGGACTGTCATGGTGATTGGCTCGCATTTCCTCTCATGAAGTTTGTACAACCTGAAAAGCAAAACAGGCCAAAATTCAATTCTAGAGCATCCTCAGTCAGTCGAGGCTTAGAGGCAGCAGGCAAATTAGGATAGAATGTTGGGTTAACTCTTATCTTTAATAAGGCATAGCTTGCTATCGGTGCCAAACATGTTCTCATTCATCTTGTAAGTTTTTGGAGTGTTTTTAGACTTGTATGGAAGATCATGTGTAATATTCCACAAGTTTAATCCCACATTTACGAACAGTAGTTAATCCTGTCCAAAGCTGCAGAGGGCAAGAACCTATCCTGGCAGCATCAGACACATAGAAGGAACCAGCCTTGGCAGTACATTGGTCCATTGCAGGGTATGCCAACTTGTATGAGGACAATGTGAGGAAAACTAAAGTGCCATAAGTTCCGTGCTGATGGTGTTTGGGATTTAGACCTAGCAGTCTGGAGCTATGAAGCAGCAGTGTTAACCACCATTCAGATGTGTGTTGGCTAGGTGTATTTCTACAGATTATCAACATGATATTTTCTAGTATACTCAGCTTGATTGCCCTACAGAGTGCAATTAGACAGATACACTGTGAAGGTTTTATATTCTCTCAAGGCATGAAAAACCTAACATTATCTTACCTCTTGACCACCCTCTACTTGCCAGAATCTGATAAGGCAATACAAGTTCTGCTCTCAGCAAAATAATAAGACACAATATATAACCTACAGTAAGTTCTTTGCCCACACTTGTGCTACCAGTATTGTTTTTTCAGGTAACGTGCTTTGGAGAAATTTTTTCCATAAAGGGTGCGAAAAATAATTGAGTCTAACACGCCATTTCATTGTATTCTATTAAGGTATCCATAAATTGCATAGGTTTTTTTTAAGATTAAGACATAGATTTAAAATTCATTGAGGGTATAAAGAAAGAGAGGTTTATGCCTTCATCCTAAAAGAAAAAAGTGACCTCCATCATTTACTAAAGCAATTCTAAAGTGGCAGAACTGTGCTACAGCCTAAGAAAGCAAAGACAAACTGACCTGGCGATCTCACACTTGCTGACATCCAAGCCTCTCTTAGGCATGAATCCCATTCCTCTCTGCGGCTCTTTGCTGCTGAATGTGCTGAGGTAATGGACGTATGGTGGCTCATCAGTGATCTCAAAGTATCGGATGCTGCTGTCCCCCTGCACAGCAAAGAGTCGGGGTACAAAGAATGCAATATTAGTTCCTGTGGTTCTGACCAGGGAAATGCTAAAATGTGCAAGGATTCCAAGAAACAAACACCCTTGAAAATCCCAGAAGACATTAAACAGTTTAACTGTATGCTGGGTCATCAGTTACACTGGGACTGGAGAGAGGATAAGAAAGGACAGGTATGTAACTGTTTAATGTTCTGGTCATCTGCCCATAAAGCAGTTCACTTGTGTCATGGAAGGGAAATATTGACTCACTGATTACTGAAATGATTTTAATACAGCAAAATAATATGGTCAGTCAGGAAACTATTTTAAATATAAAAAGTTTAAGAAAAGGACATTTATTCTTTTTACAAGAGGCCCCAATTGGTCATTGCAGGGCCTTGATGTTATACACAACAATAGTAAAAGCTGACTGGATAATATTAACCTAACATAACACAATGTTCACGAACTTGCTGAATTTTATTTGGGTAATAATGTACAGAATATTAACAAGGAGATACAATAAAAATAAATCAATGTTACTGTCTCTTTTTGTGCCTTGGGCAGTGGACGTGTTGGGAGTGGCCATGGAACACTTTTTACACTCATCGGGGGTAATCAGAGAGAGGGCTAACCAGTCATGCCTTAATGTAATGGAGCATTATGAAGAAAGATCTGAGAGCCATGCTTGTTGTTCCTTTTGCACTTTCAGCTTGAAGGCAACCTCCATTATAGGTTAGAGAGTGAGACACATAAAAAGGAGGAGAAGGAGAAATAGTCATGATGGATGAGCACTTACCTTTCCACAGAGGTAGACAATGTTGGTGTCTGGATCATAGAAAGGCAGCAGGACCCCATTGCTGGTGTCCATCTCCTGCAAGGCGATCGGCTCATCAAAATTCACCTAAGAGAAAGAGGAGGGGATCAGCATAATAAAGCTGACGTTGGGGTCTTCTCCCCCATTAACTCACATTGCAAGGCATAGCACAACAAAACCAAGCAAACATCATGCAACATGTTATTTTGTGGCTGAGCAGTTGGAACTGAATGTAGAAAGCTGGCATACTGTATAAATTCCAACAATATCTCTCTTAGTGACCCTGGGCTAAGCATTTAGAGTGTTGGTGCTCTAAATTCAGACACAGCCACAAAGAGTGAGATGTATGCAGGTCAAGAGCTTGAGGTAAGAGCTCAGCATGCATAACACTAAATAAACACATCTGCATCTGTTTATCTATTGATGCTCAGAATCAACATTCAGGCCATTATGAAAGGTGCAATTTTAGATGAATTTAGGATATAAGCCATTCTTAAAAGTACATTCTCTGAATCTATTTAATATTAAGAATTTGTCAAACTGAATGTAACAAACTTTTCTTGTCCTGAAAAATGTCTTAATTCACCAGATATTGGAATTTCATGAACATGGGAAGAATTGACAAAGCTGTGTCACTGACTGTCCTGTAATCTTTGGTTTTTCGGAGTAGCACAATGACCAGTGTGTAAGTACAGAACACCCACAACTGGTGACCAGTAGCACTGGTATGGAGTTACGATAACACTGTTTAATGACGCCTTCATCATGAATCTTAAATAAACACAAGCACGTGATTAATAAAAACTTATTTTTTTCAACAGTTTAGATTTTATACATGGATTTTACAAGATAAGCAGATTTACAAATTATCCAGAACTTTATTTATTTAAGGTTCAAGGTATTTATTTTGCAATATGAACCATGCATGTTTCAATATGCAGCAATTGCCTTTCATTGTGGAGTGGATGACTTCTACAGTGAATGCCTGCTTCAGTATACTGTGTATGCATCTCATTAAATGCTGAGGACACTTTAAAGAATGAATTACATCTTAAACAGCACCTTATGTGTGATAATGCTATTGTGATCTCTAATAATTAGATAGATAGATAGATAGATAGATAGATAGATAGATAGATAGATAGATAGATAGATAGATATACAACTGTCTTTGCTGTTAGGTTTCTGGCTGTTGTTTTCTTTTCTCTTAATGACTGCTAGATGACTTTAGGGCAGCTCTCGTCCATTAATGTCCATGTGAACTATCCAGCTTAAGAATTCATGACAGACATGAGAGTCATATAGCCCCAGTAAATGCACATGTCCTCATGTAGAGAATCTACTGTATTTTCAGAGCCCTTACATTCCCCCTTCTGAATTTTCAGTGCCTTGTTGTGTCCATTTTTAAAAGCTATCTACACTTACATCTCCATCCTGAAGAGTCATGCAAATGTACATAAATGGCTAAGCAGGTCCATTTTCTGTCCACCGGAGAGCTCTCCTGGTTTTCATTCCAGATAAGCTGCTGAGATTGCCTACACAGCCTGGGAATTTTCTGTCTCCAATTTATCATTTAGCAGCAGTCAGATACATGCAGCCAATAAAACTCTTACATAATATATAAAAAGAGAGAGAGAGACACTCATCTTATAATTCACATCTATTTAAATGGATGTGCTTTGCCCGAGTTCATTTTTATTGATTTACTTATTTCAATATAAATATTGTGGTGTTCTTTGATTATTTATTCTGATTTCACTGTATTCTTGCTTTAGCCATACTGTTTTCTCTTTTGTTAGTCATGCCCATGCCCAGCTTTGAGTCAGAACCTATGCTCAGCAGCCAGAATTAGTGCTGGCTACCAGGAGTGCTGAAGCAGGAGCCCAAAGTTAGGTAGCACACAGGTCACATCATGCTAGTGTTTAAGAAGCCATGGAACCACACCACTGCAAACCCCAGGCTGACTCAATGGTGCATCTCAATGCTCTTCTGAGACTCCCACTCAGCTCCAAGCCTCTGGGAGTTGCAGAGCAATGGACATGCCCAAGTCAGCACTTGGCCCATTTTACCGGGTCCCAGAGTCCCAGCTCCCTTTGGCTCATTCGTGTGAAGCCGGTTGTGAAGATGCTGCCATCACGGGTAAAGATGGCCCTCATTGGCCGAATCCCCTCATGGGGACTTAATTTTTCCTGTGAGAATAACATCAATAGATGAGCAAAATAAACCAAATATAAAGAAGAAAAATTATGCATCCATGCAAGCAAACCAAGAACCCGCTTATAAAATGAAAAGGTCAAGACATATGAGGATGAAATTGAGATGGGAAGCCACAAAACTTCGAAAGGGGCATGTCAGTGATATTTAAATGATCAGATGTGTTGCTGCCTTTAGACCACAAGTCTGCTCAGGTGCCACAGAGTTACAAATTCAACTCTGCCTGGGTGCCAACCCTGTGCACCCCAACTCAACCTGCAAAATGATGGTCACTTTTTCCCCGTAACATGAAGCCCCCTTCTCCACTTCTGGCTTCCTCCCTTGGCCAATGCTAGGTATATGGGCTAAGCTAACAGAGAAGCAGCACCCTCTGCACTCCCATGTCAGACCTCATATCATCCCATGGTCAATGCTGTACAAGACATCTAATCCTGAAGACATCTGTAGCAAACCCACTTTTTTGGGATGTTGGCACACTCTCATTTCATCCTATTTTCACTGGCTTTTTTTTTTTTTTTTTTTAAATATTCACTGCAGGATGACATGTGTCTCACACTGATCTGCTGGGACAGGAAGGTCTAATGACCACCATCTGAGTTGCTGGATGTCTGTGGCTTTAGCCCAATAAAACAATGACAAGGGCAACAGACAAAAGAAGAGAATCCCACCACCTCATACCGGATCCCACAGGGCGAGTTGCCGGTCACTCATTCTGCTGAAACCAGTAGTGAAGATTTTTCCATTTTGGAGAAATAGACCTCTCATTGGCCGAGAGCCTTCGTGGGCCCTCTCTTGCACCTGGTCCCAAGGGTTAGCATTAAACAAACAGATAGACACAAACTGCAGACAAAGAAATTTCCCTTGCATATGCAGGATAGCACAATGTTTTCGGCAGAAGAGGTACCCACCATAATGTAAATGAATGCAAGTGGACCACTGAGTACACAGGCAGCAAACAAGTATATACTTGAAGTGTAAGTCCCCTCTGAAAATTATAGGACATAAACACAAACAGGGTCTGGTGTGTAATTTCCTGCACAAAGGAATAAGAGGAATCCATGTGCGAAGTCCTGAGTTACCTCATAGTGAGCAAAGCACATAATACCCTCTATACTTCTGGCCTAAACAGTTAAGATTCTTGAAGAAATAAAGAGCATTGAAGGAATGAAACTAGAACATATCCAGAGACATACTCAGTGAAGTGCATAGAGTGTGCTTACTTATTCTGATTATAAACCAATGGTGGCTAGAAATCATGTGCAGATCCTGTAAACTATACACCTGACCCCCCTATCCAATCGTTACAATGGTAAGTGTGCAGAACCCTAAGTGAATGTGTAACCACCCCACAGCCAAAAATTCCTAGCTACAAAATTTAAAAATAAGCTTCCACTAGGTGTTGTGAGAAATTAAAACATCATAGAGCTTCAACCAATATTAACCTTGCCTGTCCATCCTTCACATTTCCATAAGTTGGTCTCTTCAAGATCTCCTGTATCTCCTGAAAATTTAATTGCATCCTTAAGTGTCCTGTAGGCTTGCACATTTCAGTGTTTCCTGCACATATACGCAGTAGAGGTGGCCTGTCACTAATGCTCTCAATAACAGTCCCTATACTGCTAAAGGATGACCCCAACCCACCATCTTTCAGAGATAATCCCCATTATAACAGCTTAAGAAGGACTAACTCCACCCCCTTCTCTATTAAACCAATCCAAGACTGGACATCTGCACTTCAAGATCCCCTTCCCAACACGAACTACTTCAGTATTCCAAAAACTCAACCTAAATTCCTTATGAGGTCTGTGTCAGGGTGATGTAAAGCTAATGGACTGCATTTTGGGATGGTGTTGACTGACTGCACTACAAAAAAGTACTGATGCACTCAAGTGCAGAACATTTGACTGACTTCCAGTTACATGTTGGTCTGCACGCAATGCCTCATGGACCTTGTGCAGCTCATGAATTTTGAGGTAAGTGTCACATATGGTAATGAAATTCCAAAGAAGACGTGACTACCAGATGGCTTTCTTACCGCAACAATCTCTTGCTTGCGGGGGTCAACAACCCGCACCTTCTTGTCTTTACAGGTCGTACAGAAGAGACTACCATTGCGGTTCCAGCTCACGTTATAGATTAGGTCAGGATGGTTGTCAATTGTAATCAGATGCTCTCCAGTCCCAACATTCCAGATTATGATCACATTGTCACTCCCTGGGATTGGAAAGGACAAGAGAAAATGTAAATAGAGTGACAAACCACATTTGATACATCTGCAGTTAGCTCATGAGGGAGGATGATAGTTCAACACCAGAAGATGCTGAAGGACATAGAGGAGACATGGCATGAGCGCCACTCCATTACCTGCTGTTAGTAAAATGTTACGTGCTGTGGGATGCCAAGTGATGATGCCCACTCTTTTGGAGTGTCCTTCTAGTGTTACAACTGGTTCCATGATTGGTCGTAGTGGAGTTGAGTCGGGAATTTGCCACACCTAAGGAAGAAGATGAACAAGAATTGCAAGTTGGTGTCAATCTGTTATTATTTTATTAGAACTTCAGAACAATTCTGACAAAAACAGAAAAATTCAGTCCAATCATATATACATATCTTTTTCAAATTAACATCAAGTCAAATTTATGGAGTCAATTCCACTGAAACCCATGAAGTCAAGCACTTTACAAAGGATCAAGACAAGTAAAATTGAGGAGCAAACCATAGAAAATGCAGGCCAGAGCAGATTTAAAAGTTATCCAAGACTGCTCTGCCCCAAACATAGACAGGAGGCTTTCAGTTCTAACTCATCAAAACAGGCCAAAGTGGAAAAGGAACAATCTGAGTCTTAAAAGAACTACCTGTATTTTTTAATGTCACTTACCCTTTACTATTTTGCAGTGATGGCTGAGAAACATTTTTCATATCATGTTTTCATGTAGAGCAAAAGAAAACAGCTTATGATATAAAAGAAAGTAATGGTGACCTTTTCTGTCCAGTGGCAAACAATGTAAAAAATGTCCATGGAAAAAAGAAATACATTTTCACATTACTTGTGTTGCCACATGTCTATTGTGTAATCCACTTGTTAACCAATCAAATGATCAAAGTGTGCAAAACGATGTGTTTTTGCAAAATATTATTTAAATTTACTCCTGGACAAAATCAACATAGAACATAAACAGGAAAGGTGCATGGGTCTTCAGTTCAAAAGCACAGAATTATGTGAATGCATCTTTCCTGTTTATGTTCTACACTAATGTTTCTGGAAGTATAAATAATATTTTAGCAAAAATGCTTGCGTTTTGCATGTTTTGAGCTCTCAACTGGATTATGTGACACAGATAACGTGAGAATTGTTGAAGACAGCATTCACTATTACATTCTATTATAAACTGTTTTCTCTTATTCTGCATAAAACATGAGAATAAACATTTCTCCTGGCCCTCAATACAAACTCCTTGGGGTAAGAAACATTTAAATAAATATTTTTTTGGGTGGAGTGTTCCTTTAACATGGTGCAACACTGTCTTACAGAAGTGAGCCTCCACCAGATGGCGGTACTTCTGGCATGTAGCCTGCTAGTGGCAGGAATCTGGGTGCTGGCCTACCACAGGCCACCAGGTGACAGTGTTGTCTGGCGGGTTGGATGCTTTAGCATTACCTCCTATCTATATTACTAAACGAAGGTTGTATATATGCACAGACGCCAGAAGCAAGCTGTGCCGGAAACGCATGCGCACAGCGCCTCAGCGCCCCAGAGTCACTCCACTCCACAGTGCCAGCAGTCAGTGTTCTCCACTCCAAAGTGCCAGCAACTACTCTGCTGCACAGTGCCAACAGTATTCCACTCCACAGTGCCAGCAGCTACTCCACTGCACAGTGCCAGCAGTCAGTGTGGCTTATTTGAATCACATTAGGGTAATTCAGTGTTAAAAGTACGTTCAATTATGATTCCTAGCATGAATTTTTTATTTCCAATTTACTTCATTTAAACCTTTGCACTCCGATATTTTTTTTACTTATCAGTGCAGCAACTCAAACACATTTTGGACTTAAATGATATAACAATTAAATGTCAATTTTACTTTTAATAAATTGGTTAATTTTAGTACAAATATATTTATTTCATTAAATAAAAACTTTCCCAGGGCGCTCCCACCCTCCATGATTTTTCATCCCTCCAAAGATCGGAGGGAACAGAAAGTGATTGCCATTCTTGGATTTCCGATTCTTTAGAGAATCGGGTGTTCACTGGTTCTTACTAGCGACCCCAGAATGAGATACAATATAAATGGCTGCTGTCTGCCAAGAAAAAAAGGCTAATTTATTTGCCAAATGTCCTTCACATTTGCACATTTGTGGTCTGCCACCTGCTTGCTCACAATCCTGTGTGATGCTTGATGGTGGTAGAAACAACAAGACATTTTGAAAGAAAAAACAAATGTAGTTGTTAATATGAACAACTCAATGAGTAATTCAAATATTATTTCGTTCAGTTCACAAGTATCATAAAAAATAAATAAATCAGAATTCATTCAATGGACAAAAAGCAATCTCAGTGTCTCAAAGATGCAGAAGAATTTCCAAAAAATGTAAGAGTCTGTGAACTTTTGAAGTTTTTACAAATGCCAGAATGAAAAATAGAGTTATCAATTACTGGATAGCTAAAAAATTATAAATCGTGAAGTGTTCGGCTCCACCTGTTTTTTTGGCAGTCAGATGTTGTGCATTTACTCCCTCAGGTCTTTCTGTCATTATCAGCTTTCCCCTCCATAAAGAAGTTTGTTCCAGCTAGGATATGCCAGACAGTTGACACACCCACCCATCTCCACATGGAGTGGACCACATCCTCTTTCCACCATGTTTCATTCATTCTGACTACATCTACTTCAGAAAATGAACTTAGGAAGGGTGGAGTTCATGATGTGCAATCCATTCAAGCTGAAAGAAACTGTTTCACAGGTGTCAAAATGTGTGTGTGCATGGATACCCTCAAGTCTGTGCCCCATACTGGACTGATGCCTGCTGTATCCCCCATTACCCTCAGAATGGTGGGCAGCACAGTGGTTATTGCTGCTTTGTCCCAGCTTCATTCTTGCTCCAGTTCTATACCTTTCTGACATTAACCTCTCCACCAAAATGGAGTCACTAGGATTGGAGCAAACCAAGGCTGCAACAGGTGCAACCCCGAATGGAGCATCAGTGTGACGTTAAATTGTAGCACAGTATATAAAGCACTTCATCTAGGTATGACCACCCACTGCACACTACACGCCTGCTCCACAGATGCCTAGTTTAATAATCATGTTGTGTGCCAGCTCCTGTATCTGACACTGATTCCTGGGCCTTTTGCCCACACTTACACTCGGAGGTCACACTTTACTCCTGACAGACAATAAATAAGATATTATACAGTACACCAAATTCCTGATTTGACCCATTTGACACAAGCCAGTCGGTTGTCCAAGTGAACCTACAAGCCCTAATCTGATACTGTATAACGGAATGCTCCTTCACCATGCTCCATCACAGACGTCTGTGTCTTGCAATGCAGATTTTAATGTATCCGATGGGAATTACCCTATATTGATTTTTCCAGTTTTGAAACTAGTCAAAAACTTGATCTCTTTGCACTGCATGACACCGGACATTACACTGAGCTTACCATTGCGGTGCAGTCTTCAGAGCCACTGGCAATGATGTTGTCATTGTGAGGACACCAGTCAATATCCAGGACTGGGCCTGTGTGACCAGCCACCAGCGGGTAATTCTTGTCCACTCTTCCTGTCTGAAAATAAAGATGAATAAACCAATGTGAGTGATCTCAACAGCATAATTTGCTGTATTGACCAAATATAAAGTTAAAGAAACAATTGATATATTGTGTGTTTATTACTATATACTGTATAATATTAACATAAGGGCACTGTGGGGATGAATCATGGTAGCATCCATTATTTTCTAAACCTGTTTATTGAAATACATGCTAATGGTTTGGAAGAACTGGGTTCAAGGTTAGTACCATCAAGGAGTAAGTGTCAGCCCATTGCAGGACAGGCTCATTCACTCACACGTGAAGGCCAATAGTCACATTTGCCACTGCATTTCCTGTGCTTCCTCCATGGTGCTGGGCAAAATGAAGGTCTATCAGACCACAAAAGCAAAATCTCTTCAGCTGTAGAGCACTATATACAAGTTTTGTGATGAACACTTTGGAATTAGGACACCCTTACGGCATCTGCAGTCCAACTTAGAAATGAAGTACCAGCAGAGTGTCACTCTCTAGGTCTTTTATCTTCCTGGCTGGCCTCCTCCTCCTGCCATCACTTCCTTAGAGCGCTGACTATTCCTGATGTGAGCCCTCTTTAGTGTCATGGTATTTATAGAGATGTGACGTGTCTGATGAAATGGCAGTTTTCTCCACCTAAGTTGTGAGTGGGAAAGGATATTTTTAACAGGGAATGTGACGCCCCGATAGTCAGGCCATTCTGAGCTAAACTGGGAACGAGGCCTTGGTCAACAATGGTGGTGATCTGCACTCAGTCTGGCTACTTGGATCAAGGACAGGATACTGAGGGCACAGAAATTCTAGGTAAAGTAGATAGAAGAGTGTCAGCCAGTATGCGGGTTGTTCAGATTCAGAAGTTGATTATAGCATCCTGGGGCAGCCACTTGCTCAGTGTGCTAAATACATTAGAAGTCTCAAGGGTATATGAACCAGCACATCAGGGGTCAGTGTCCAATGGTATAAGGGGAGTCGGTGCCCTCAGATATACAAAGCCGGCACAACAGACATCAGTGTCTGCTGGTTTAAGGGGAGACTGTGCCCTCAAGTATATTGACCTGGCACTTCAGTAGTCAGTGTCCATGGCTTTAAAGGGATTCGGTATCCCTGGGTATATTTAACTGGCACATCAAGAGTCAGTGTCTATGGATATAAGAGGAGTCCATGCCCTAAGGCAGGGGTGTCCTACTTTTTTCCCCTGATAGCTACTTTTACAAAATGAAAATGGCCAAGAGCTTCTCATGTTTTCTAACATTTATTCTCATAGCTTATTCCAACCCAAACAAACTGAATAAGCTTGTTTTGTCTGAACATTTATTCACAGGTGGCGCAGTGGTAGTGCTGCTGCTTTGCAGTAAAGAGACTGTGGAAGATTGTGGGTTCGCTTCCTGGTTCTCCCTGTGTGGATAGCACTTTGAGTACTGAGAAAAGCGCTATATAAAGCGCTATATAAATTTAATGAATTATTATTATTATTATTTTTATTATTAAAATGTTGGTGTCCACAACTCACATTTTGCATTAAAACATCACAAAAAATATTTAGTTCACCTGCAAGTGCATTTTGTATGTCTGCATGCATTTTCTAGTGTATCTCACATTATTGAATTAAAACATGAATGCTGTCCAAACAAAACAATGCAGTTCCAAATACAAAGATATTACTTATTCATTTGCCATTTTGTGCCATGTCACTGTTTCACTTCACAAGAGTATTCACATGACCAGTTACATGTGTGATGTGTTTTTTAGTTAGTCAGATGACTGGCACTGCATGGAGTCAACAAGAGAGGTGTATGGTGGAGTGTAGCCATTTAGGTTCACTGTTCTGGAGTCATTTAAGTGTTCATCTGTCAGTCTTGTTCTGAATTTTGATTTAATGACATTCATGTCAGACTCACAGAGGTATGGAGACCCAAACAAAGCAGACATGTTCAGAGCTGCTTAGTGAAGATTCTTATAGTTATCTGGCTCTGCTAAGCTCCAAAAATGCTGAGAATGCTGTTGAGACTTTAACTGCACATTATTTTGAAGGTTTACTAATATATAATATATAAAATCCAATGTCTGTATGTCTGTCCGCTTTTCACGAGAGAACTACTTAACAGATTTACAGTGCATCCGGAAAGTATTTACAGCGTACCACTTTTTCCACATTTTGTTATGTTACAGCCTTATTCCAAAATGGATTAAATTAATTTTTTTCCTCAGAATTCTACACACAACACCACATAATGACAACGTGAAAAAAGTTTACTTCAGATTTTTGCAAATTTATTAAAAATAAAAAAATTGAGAAAGCATATGTACATAAGTATTCACAGCCTTTGTCATGAAGCTCAAAATTGAGCTCAGGTGCATCCTGTTTCCCCTGATCATCCTTGAGATGTTTCTGCAGCTTAATTGGAGTCCATCTGTGGTAAATTCAGTTGATTGGACATGATTTAGAAAGGCACACACCTGTCTATATAAGGTCCCACAGTTGACAGTTCATGTCAGAGCACAAACCAAGCATGAAGTCAAAGGAATTGTCTGTAGACCTCCGAGACAGGATTGTCTCAAGGCACAAATCTGGGGAAGGTTACAGAAAAATTTCTGCTGCTTTGAAGGTCCCAATGAGCACAGTGGCCTCAACATCCGTAAGTGGAAGAAGTTCAAAACCGCCAGGACTCTTCCTAGAGCTGGCCGGCCATCTAAACTGAGCAATCGGGGGAGAAGTGCCTTAGTCAGGGAGGTGACCAAGAACCCGATGGTCACTCTGTCAGAGCTCCAGAGGTCTTCTGTGGAGAGAGGAGAACCTTCCAGAAGGACAACCATCTCTGCAGAAATCCACCAATCACGCCTGTATGGTAGAGTGGCCAGACGGAAACCACTCCTTAGTAAAAGGCACATGGCGGCCCGCCTGGAGTTTGCCAAAAGGCACCTGAAGGACTCTCAGACCATGAGAAACAAAATTCTCTGGTCTGATGAGACAAAGATTGAACTCTTTGGTGTGAATGCCAGGCATCACGTTTGGAGGAAACCAGGCACCGCTCATCACCAGGCCAATACCATCCCTACAGTGAAGCATGGTGGTGGCAGCATCATGCTGTGGGGATGTTTTAAAGCGGCAGGAACTGGAAAACTAGTCAGGATAAAAGGAAAGACGACTGCAGCAATGTACAGAGACATCCTGGATGAAAACCTGCTCCAGAGCGCTCTTGACCTCAGACTGGGGCGACGGTTCATCTTTCAGCAGGACAACGACCCTAAGCACACAGCCAAGATATCAAAGGAGTGGCTTCAGGACAACTCTGTGAATGTCCTTGAGTGGCCCAGCCAGAGCCCAGACTTGAATCTGATTGAACATCTCTTGAGAGATCTTAAAATGGCTGTGCACCGACGCTTCCCATCCAACCTGATGGAGCTTGAGAGATGCTGCAAAGAGGAATGGGCGAAACTGGCCAAGGATAGGTGTGCCAAGCTTGTGGCATCAACAGATATCCGTGGAGAATCCCAGTACTCAACATTTGCCTGTCACGTTTGATCTAGGTACTGTATGGCAGTGTCTTAAAGGCTTTCAAATAGTTTTATGTACTTTTCACTGGCACAATTTTCTGTTGATCCTGATCATATTACATTAGAATGTTGGTTCTCACAATGTAAGGAGAGAGTACTTGGGATGTGGAGTCCTTGGAGACTGGCATTTGAACAGTCAGGACCTTTGGATTCACCACCTAGGATGTTGGCTCTCAGTTTGTTAAGTTTCATCAGCAGGGGTGTTCAGTGTTTATGATGCAAATTCCCATATAAAAGCATCAGCACTTGAATTGTGGTGATACCAAATCATTAGACTTCATCGCATAGGCTTTAGTGTCCTAGAGCTCTGTGCTAGACACAAATACATTCATTTTCAGCCACAAAGCTTTTTAGGAATAAAGACAAAAGAATGATAGAGTTAAAGGTGTGGTATTCCAGTATGCAAGATTTTAGTCCTTAGGCTGTGGAACTCCACAACGCGAGGATGCAACATTTCGCATATGGGATTGGGGTACATTAAGGACTACCAGGTGACACATGAGGCATAAGATGAATAGGTGTCTGGACTCTCACGTGGCAGATTCCAGAGCCTCAAAATTCAGTAAATGGGGTGTGGCTTGGTGACCATTTTAATATAGTGGCCACCAGATCTGTATTGAAGCACTTTTTTCTGTGTAAATAGGCACTGTTGTGAGACATTTTCTCACAACAGGGTCCTTCTCTCTTTATAGCACCTTAAAAAGATGAAATCAGCACTGTACTTCCAGCAGCCCTTTTTCACTAGTGACATAATCAAGAACGTATATTACTGCTCTCCACTATACATGACATGTGTCTGGATTGAACCTGGACCCAGTGACCTGTTCCCACGTTGCAGACTGTGTTGTGACCGCTGTCAGGAGGCAGGCCTCTGTCACTTGCAGGCCGGCAGCCTGACAGCTGTTGAGATTGTTAGCACTCCCCAAGGGATTAGCTGGGCAGCCATGTTACTAAGAATAAATGGCATTGAGTTATGGCTTGGATTGGGGGGGTTGTGGACAAAAGTGCCACACTGACCAAAGATCTGTGATGAGGAGATGAGTTGGGCACAAAGGTGAGTGAATACACCCCATACGTTCACCCAGAAGACATCCCTGATCACCCATCATCTGGATTTCAAATCTGTGAGGAGAGGCTCCATCCATACCCTATAGGCACTAGGGCAGGAGTCTTGCATTTAAGCTTCTTGTCATGAGTATATCAGAGGATCCTTTATGAACTCAATAGCCTTTAAGCCCCCATACCCATTAGCAAACTATATTTCAAGGTCAGCCGCGTCCATCACTAGAGGATTGTTCTCCATCTTCTCTTATTCTACTTTGAATTTTATCAGTTCTACAAATCACCTTTCAAAGGTGCTTCCAAAGAAAAAAATAGAGATTAATAATTTATCAGTTGAAGGAACATTGTTACTTAAAGACCCTTGGATTGTGTGCTCACACCCCATTCCTCACTAGTGATGGCACCTGAAGGGTTCAGCTTTTGGTAAAGTTGTTTATGCCATCTCCCTTTATGTGGATTGACCTGCTCCTGAGGTTCTGGTATTTACAGTGGCAGCTATTCTGCACTTAACTCGGTGGGCCTAGACACACTGGCAGTTTTCAGGGTTCTTTTTTAAAAGCCCACTATAGATTCAAAACACATCACCTCAAATTCTTTTATATTCCCTGCAAACTGCAGCACAGCGTTCCCTTCTCAAGAACCAGGTACTTGGCAAGCAACACAAAGGCCTTTGTCACGCTGTGCCCATGTGTGCTTCTACAGCTGTGCCGTCTGTCTGCAGCCGTCCTGCTCAGCCGCTCACCCGATGCCTAAATATGGGCATGATTTTGCAACCTGACTCTAGTGGTAGGTGCTAAGAGCTACAGGACAAACAGACAGGGAGAAGAGTCTCAGCTGTGTCTGCACAGCCACTGCTCACTGCCTGGAGGATCCGGCCAACACTCCTTCCTCTCAAAGTACTTTCCAAAAAGCAGGCGTGCCCAGTGACTTTTAAACTGGCACTATTTGCTTGCTTGTCCACAATTCTTTGATGTTCAGTAGCTTCTATTCATCAGGAATGACCTGTAAAATGTCCTCTGGGAAATTTGGCAAAAGAAGACTAATTCCTTCTATGCAGTGTCATGTGGCGCCTAGCAAAGCCCAAAAGCGTAATGTTTTAATGACAATGACATTCATTCCTCCCTGATCTCAGCTTTTACTGTACATCTGTTTAATCTTTTTTTGCACCTTTCAATCCTAACTTGAACTGAAACTGTTATCTCAACCTATTCATACTAAGGAACCAGCACCCAATGAAAATGACTGTAAACGCACAAATCTACACTCACTGAGCAAATGCACCTGCTTACCCATGCAAATACTTCTAATCAGCGAATCATGTGAGAGCAGGACAACGTATAAAATTATGCAGATACAAGTCAGGAGCTTAATTTAAAGTTCACATTAAAAAATATGATCTCAGTGACTTTGAATGTGGTATGATTGTTGGTTTCTGTAACTGCTGATCTCCTGGGATTTTCCTGCACAACAGTCCCTAAGGTTTATTTAGAACAGCACAAAAAATAAAAAACAAATAAATGCACAACATAACAAACTGTGGCAGATGGGCTACAAGAGAAAACCTGTTGGTCAAAAGCAGAAAATTGACACTGCAGTGACAACAGGCTCACCAAAACTGGACAGCTGAAGACTAGAAAATATTTTTGCAAAAGGACCAAGGTCCAAGTCTTTAGAGTCCTGGTGCTTCCTGTCTTGCTAAAGGGTTGTGAGAAATGGTTGCTATCCAATGACCTGAGACGAAGACTGGACTCCTTTGGTACTGTGTCTCTTCGGAGAATCCTTGGGTACCGCTGGTTTGACTTTGTATTGAATGAAAGGTTGCTCACAGAGTCCCGAATGAGACACATTACCTGCATTGTGAGGGAGCGTCAGTTACAGCACTACAGCCAAGTGACGTGATTCCCCGAGGATGATCCGACTCATAAGATCCTCATTGTTGGGGACCCGAGTGGCTGGACCATGGAGGGTCATTTCCGGAGGGTGGGACTGGACCGCGTGTCTTACTGGAGGGTTGCCATCTGGGATTCTGAGCTGTTTCATCATGTGGTGGGTGCAGCAACATGCTGTACCAGTTCATGCTCCCTAACATAACCTGACCTGACCTACTGTTTTTGACTCTGAAGTTTCTGATTGCTGTTTTGGCTTTGATGAAAGCTTTCCTTGTCTTCTGGTTTTGATCTTTGACTCATTTTTTGTGGGGTATGGACAGGAGTGATGGGAAAAAGAAGCATGGTGACTCCACATAGAATTGATTGATTATTGATAAGATAAGATGAAAATAGGGTCGCAAAACTGAGCTTTGCTAATGCAGCCTCACTAATTTTGTACATACCAGAAAAGGATTTTGCCAAGCTTTTGCACAAAGTGAAAAAGATTGGAGATGAGATGAAAATATTGTCACGCACGTGCGCATGGGGAGCCGCGAAAAGACCCGACGAGCAGCGTAACATATTGTGCCAGGGGATCAAGGCGAGGTACTAACCTTTCTTTCTCTTGTTCCCGCAGAAAGACAGAAACAACACTGCCATAACTTTCCCCGGATGCACTAAACCACACGCTGCCACTTCCGCATTCCATCCCTTCCTCTGGTCCCACCTTGATGATGTCACAACTCCCATACAATACTTCGGTTCCTCCCAGCATTCCAGTCTTCAATTTCCGGTCACTCATTATTTAAGTTCCCCCCATCAACTATGAGGGGGTGTGTTGTAATGACCGCAAGTCAAAGCACTGACCGAACTGTTTTTGTTTTTTGCAACTTCTGTAAAGTATACGGGGCCGGAAACCCCAAACCTTTATACGTTTCTGTCTCCTTATTTACAGTGGTGTAGCTGGCAGGATACATTTGTCCGGAGAATGCCAGACGGGAGCCCGCGCGGCCTCCTCCTCCTCCGATTGTACCGCTCACAGACGCGGACGACATAGAGGCATATTTATCTACTTTTAAGAGAACTGCCTCTCGAAATCAATGGCCACGGGCGGAGTGGGCGTCTATACTAGCGCCGTACCTGAAGGGTATCGCGCAGAAGGCTTATCACGACCTCCCCGTCGAGGAAGCCACTGTGTATAACCTCCTAAAGGCTGAAATCCTAAGCTGCTACGGCGTCACGTCGGACCAGCAGGCGAGTGAGTGGAGGCACTGGAGGTATGACCCCGATTGCCCGGGCCAGGCCCAGGGTTTTGAGTTCTGGGGCAAAATGGGGCGCTGGCTGAGGCCAGATATCAACCAAGGTTGGCAAATAGTCGAACAAGTGGCCTGTGAAGGTTTTGTTAACGCTATGCCAGATTTTCTCGCCCAGCAGGTCTGACGACATCCTTTTAAGGATATGAAGAGCCTGTTAGACGTACTGAAGCGTCAACTAGCAGTGAACCAAGTTGGGGGGCCGTAAGGACTGCTTGTGGTGCCCGACAGGGACGTGTTGCTACACCAGAGCCCTTCCGCCGCACACCGGAGGCTCCCGGTAAGCCGAAAGAGAGAACCCCGGCTTTGCCACGCTGTTTCAAATGCGGCGAAGTTGGACACACCCTACCCGCCTGTCCTCAAAACGTGGAAATGATGGACTGCACCTGGGTCAAAGGAGAGAGGTACTGTGCTCTGTCTAATCCCCTGGCTGTCCCGAACACGGGAGTGGTTTTGGTTAATGGGCACTTGGTGGTGGCATTGTTCGATTCCGGGAGTAACATTACCATTGTTGCTCGCCAATTTATACTACCGCAACAGTGGGTATCCCAGCATGTGAATGTAACTTGTGTGCATGGGAAAGACCAAGTCATATCAGTCCGCTAACTGTTACATAACCTGGAAGGGTGAACCGAGACGGCTCTTGGTGGCCGTGCTACCCGACCTGTCCTTTCCAGTTATTCTAGGACAAGACTGGTCTGAAAACAATTGCGGTAGAAAAACCACCACTCCTGTTGCCGAGTTGGGTTTAACTATGGACGGACAAGGCACCATCCCCGCGGCTCCCATGCCGTGCAGTTCGGCAACTAATGATGACGCAGGGGTCCGGGGGGATGACTTTGTGCTGACGGACCTTGACCCGGAAATGCAACCTGGGCAGGTCGATGACAACCCTCTGGCTCCAGCAGATCCTTTAAGTCCACTATCAGTATAAGTCCACGCTGGCGTCATTTAAAAGAGAGCAATGGAACGATGACTCTCTAAAGTTTGCCTGGAATGCTATTGTTTCGATTGACTGCAATACGCCTGTCGCTCCCATGCCACCGGGACCCTACTTCGTTTTAGACAATGATCTGTTGTATTAAGTCGCGGATCACGAAGGCAAGGTACGGAAGTTGTTGCTAGTGCCATGGGCCTACCGGCGGTAGGTCTGTGAACTGGCTCACGCCCACCTCCTTGGCGCCCACCTCGGGGCCGAAAAAACGCTGGAGAGAATAAAGCTCCAATTTTATTGGCCCGGAATTAACGAGGAGATCCGTCATTTCTGTCAGTTGTGTCCGGACTGTCAGTTACGTCAGATACCCTTATTGATATCCCTTTTGAGAGGATCGGAGTCGATCTTGTAGGACCCCTGGCGCCTTCGACACGTGGCCATAAATATATCTTAGTCATGGTGGATTACGCGACTCGGTTCCCAGTGGCAGTTCCGTTGCGCTCCGCTACTACAAAGAATGTTGCACGGGAATTGGTAGCCCTTTTCTCCCGAGTGGGTATACCTAAAGAAGTCCTCATGGACCAAGGTACCCTTTACTTTGGATACGTTCAGGGAGGTTGTCAAGTTATTCTGTATTAAGCATCTGAAAACATCTGTTTATCATTCCCAGATGGATGGGTTAGTGGAATGTTTTAACCAAACCCTTAAACAGATGCTCCGCAAGGTAGTCAATGCAGACAGTAGGAACTGGGACCAACTTTTACCCCTTGTTCTTTTTGCCTATCAGGAGGTACCTCAAGCCTCCACGGGTTTTTCCCTGTTTGACCTTTTGTATGGCCGCCAGCCCCGGGGCATTTTAGATATTGTCAAAGAAGGATGGTAAGGGGAGGCGCTTCCCTTCACCAATATTTTGGAATACATTGCGCAACTGCGCAAAAGGTTAGAGAAAATTCAACCTCTTCTAAAAGAACACATGTCGAAAGCTCAAGCTGCACAGGCGTGTAATTATAATCGAAACACCACCCTCCGGGAGTTTCAGCCGGGGGATCGTGTGATGGTACTCGTGCCTACTTCCCACTCCAAATTGTTAGCCCATTGGCAGGGCCCGTATGAGGTAAAAGAGAGAAAGGGACTCGTCGACTATTTGGTGAAACAACCAAATCGTCGGCCGAGCGAGAGGGTGTATCATGTCAACTTGCTGAAACCTTGGAGCGATTGGGAGGACCGCCCTCGCCCGGCAAACATCCTCTCCCTTTTCTCAGCAAAAACAATCCTTAACCTCGGCCCCAATTTGATGCCCCATCAGAGGCAGGAGCTGGAAACTGCGATCCTGTCCATCTCAGAGGTAGTCAGTGAGAAGCCAGGCCGCACCTTGCAGATTGACCAGGACATTGTGACAGACCAGGGAGTGATGGCCGAGGTGGAGCTGGAAGTCCAAAGGATGCTCGATATGGATGTTATCAAGGAGAGCCACAGACCCTGGTCCAGTCCCATCGTCCTCGTTTCCAAGCCCGATGGCTCATGGAGATTCTGTAATGACTTTAGGCGTCTTAATCAGGTCTCCAAATTTGATGCCTACCCCATGCCTCGAGTGGACGAGCTCATTGAGCGCTTGGGTACGGCTCATTACCTGACTACTCTTGACATGACTAAAGGATACTGGCAGGTTCCCTTAACGGCATCCGCTAAAGAGAAAGCAGCCTTCAGCACCCCTAGTGGGCATTGGCAATATAAGGTCCTCCCATTTGGACTGCACGGAGCCCCGGCGACTTTCCAGCGTCTGGTAGACAGAGTGCTAAAGTCCCACCAGTCCTATTGTGCCGCCTACCTGGATGACTTAGTCATCTACTCCGGCACCTGGGAGGAACATATCTTGCAAGTTTACGCCGTCCTCTTAACACTAGCGAAGGCCGGCCTCCATATTAATCCGCACAAATGTTTCTTTGGATTTCACGAGGCCAAGTATTTGGGCTACCTGGTGGGCGGAGGACTGGTGAAACCACAATGCTCAAAAATGAAAGACATCTTGGAATGGCCCCGTCTGAAAACCAAGAAACAGGTGCAAGCCTTCTTGGGGTTAGCGAGTTACTACCGCCAGTTTGTACCCTGTTTCTCTGAGAGAGCCGCACCCTTGACAAATTTGACGAAGAAACGGGTCCCTTTATATGTGGCTTGGGATCACCTAATGGAACAGGCATTCAGTGACCTAAAGACGGCCCTGACCACGGCACCAATACTGAGAACTCCTGATTTTTCTCTCCCTTTTATCCCCCAGACGGATGCTTCAGACACAGGTCTAGGCGCCGTGCTGAGCCAGAGCATCAACGATGTCGAGCACCCTGTGAGTTACCTGAGTCGGAAACTGCTGGATCGGGAGACCAGATATGCTGCGGTGGAACGGGAAGCCTTGGCCATCAAGTGGGTGGTAACGCACCTGAGGTACTACCTGTTAGGTCTGGAGTTTAGTCTGGTGACGGACCATGCCGCTCTTCAGTGGATGGCTGTGCACAAGGAGTTGAATCCCCTAGTTACCAGGTGGTTTTTGGACCTTCAGCCATACAAGTTTACTGTCACTTATCGTCGGGGTAACCTGCAAGCCAACACTGATGCTCTCCCCTGGGTTCACGACCTCTCGGTTCCGGCCGCCCAACCCGATGGGTCTGGGCTGGGGGGGTGGGGGGGGGGTGGGGGTCCTGTCACGCACGTGAGCATGGGGAGCCACGAAAAGACCCGACGAGCAGTGTAACATATCATGCCAGGGGATCAAGGCGGGGTACTAACCTTTCTTTCTCTTGTTCCCGCAGAAAGACAAACAACACCGCCATAACTTTCCCCGGACACACTAAACCACATGCTGCCAATTCCACATCCCATCCCTTCCTCTGGTCCCACCTTGACGCTGTCACAACTCCCATACAACACTTCGGTTTCTCCCAGCATTCCAGTCTTCAATTTCCGGTCCCTCATTATTTAAGTTCCCCCCATCAACTACGAGGGGGTATGTTGTAATGATCGCAAGTCAAAGCACTGACCGAACTTTTTTTGTTTTTTGCAACTTCTGTACAGTATATGGGGCCGGAAACCCCAAACCTTTATATGTTTCTGTCTCCTTATTTACAATATAGAGAGGACAAAATCTTTATACATAAAAAAACCACGTTTCTTCCTGTGTCAATGGCACAAATGTTGCCACAAATGTAATTTTTGTCTTGCCTTGGTTACATTTCCAGGTCGCTAGATTACGCCCTAATTTTTTTTAAATCTCTCTCTGCATATATTGGAGTTTTAAATATTCAAGAAAGAATTGATATCATTATTTGGTTCCTAGAATTACTAGCTGTGCTATCTGTCTAAGATGGGTTGAAATCTAAGTAATCAAAGTAAACCTCTGCATTAATGCTTGCAGTGCACCATATGATGCATGTCTCTGTTATATGCAATTTGGTATGAGATTCTTAAAAGCAGTGCTAATGTTTTTGATGCACCACCTGTTGCAATGGTAAATGCAATGCATTTTATTACTTAAAGTGTTGGTGGTGCACTATGATATGGAATGAGAGCCAGATGTACAGACACTTACCCGATTAATAAGGTGGATTTTTAATTTCATTTGTGTCTATTGAAATGGCATTTTGTTTTTCTTGTGGATGCCACATTTTTGAGGGTCACATTTTTAAGATGCCATCCCCAGGTATTAGAAAGCATGGTTGTGGAAGTCACGAGCTGTGATGTCATTGGCTCAACGCTTTATACGCTGACAGCATAGATCTGGCACTTTAAGTCCAGTTAGCTGCCTTGTTATGGTAACAGTTAGCTTTGAATATCCAGTTAACAAGTTTGCTTTGGTGGTCCACTTATGATCTGCCCTTTGATCCTATTTTAGATTAAAAATGTGGATCCAAATTTGGATTAAAAAAGCAGGTGGGCTTCACATTAGCTGCAATCCAGGTGAACTGCTAATTCTCCAGTCTTCCATTTAAAAGAAACAAAACTGTTTATATTTTTTTGTTTCTCTCTCTGGCTTTCACTTTTCTCTGTGTCAGAACACACAGTCACTTTTCTAACTCCTCTGTTAAAGACTGGACTCCATTAGATGCAGGGTTTGATTTAATCCACAGGTCATAAGACTACTCACACATACCTAAAAGACATTATTATATTTTGTATATCTTGAATAAATTGTTAATACACCGTAAGCTGCATTTAGTGCATGATGTATTTATTGTCTCTTTTTTTGTCAGCTGTAACTCTTGCACTTCGCTCTTGTTATCATGGTGCCAGACAGTGGTGATGTGCTGCATATTTGCTATGAAGCTGAAAATACAAAGAAAATGATCACTATGCTCTGTACATGTGACAATATCAATACTACAACTACTACTACCAAAACTAGTTTGTGGGAGACATGAAAGCACGTATTTCTTTGTAGTATACTGTATATACAGTGCATCCGGAAAGTATTCACAGCGCATCACTTTTGCTACATTTTGTTATGTTACAGCCTTATTCCAAAATGGATTAAATTCATTTTTTTCCTCAGAATTCTACACACAACACCCCATAATGACAATGTGAAAAATGTTTACTTGAGATTTTTGCAAATTTATTAAAAATAAAAGAACTGAGAAATCACATGTACATAAGTATTCACAGCGCCTTTGCTCAATACTTTGTCGATGCACCTTTGGCAGCAATTACAGCCTCAAGTCAAGGCAATATGATACCACAAGCTTGGCACACCTATCCTTGGCCAGTTTTGCCCATTCCTCTTTGCAGCACCTCTCAAGCTCCATCAGGTTGGATGGGAAGCGTCAGTGCACAGCCATTTTAAGATCTCTCCAGAGATGTTCAATCGGATTCAAGTCTGGGCTCTGGCTGGACCACTCAAGTATATTCACAGAGTTGTCCTGAAGCCACTCCTTTGATATCTTGGCTGTGTGCTTAGGGTCGTTGTCCTGCTGAAAAATGAACCGTCGCCCCAGTCTGAGGTCAAGAGCGCTCTGGAGCAGGTTTTCATCAAGGATGTCTCTGTACATTGCTGCAGTCATCTTTCCCTTTATCCTGACTAGTCTCCCAGTTCCTGCCACTGAAAAACATCCCCACAGCATGATGCTGCCACCACCATGCTTCACTGTAGGGATGATATTGGCCTGATGATGAGCGGTGCCTGGTTTCCCCCAAATGTGACGCCTGGCATTCACACCAAAGAGTTTAATCTTTGTCTCATCAGACCAGAGAATTTAGTTTCTCATGGTCTGAGAGTCCTTCAGGTGCCTTTTGGCAAACTCCAGGCGGGCTGCCATGTGCCTTTTACTAAGGAGTGGCTTCTGTCTGGCCACTCTACCATACAGGCCTGATTGGTGGATTGCTGCAGAGATGGTTGTCCTTCTGGAAGGTTCTCCTTTCTCCACAGAGGACCTCTGGAGCTCCGACAGAGTGACCATCGGGTTCTTGGTCACCTCCCTGACTAAGGCCCTTCTCCCCCGATCGCTCAGTTTAGATGGCCGGCCAGCTCTAGGAAGAGTCCTGGTGGTTTCGAACTTCTTCCACTTACAGATGATGGAGGCCACTGTGCTCATTGGGACCTTCAAAGCAGCAGAAATTTTTCTGTAACCTTCCCCAGATTTGTGCCTCGAGATAATCCTGTCTCGGAGGTCTACAGACAATTCCTTTGACTTCATGCTTGGTTTGTGCTCTGACATGAACTGTCAACTGTGGGACCTTATATAGACAGGTGTGTGCCTTTCCAAATCATGTCCAATCAACTGAATTTACCACAGATGGACTCCAATTAAGCTGCAGAAACATCTCAAGGATGATCAGGGGAAACAGGATGCACCTGAGCTCAATTTTGAGCTTCATGGCAAAGGCTGTGAATACTTATGTACATGTGCTTTCTCAATTTTTTTATTTTTAATAAACTTGCAAAAACCTCAAGTAAACCTTTTTTCATGTTGTCATTATGGGGTGTTGTGTGTAGAATTCTGAGGAAAAAAATGAATTTAATCCATTTTGGAATAAGGCTGTAACATAACAAAATGTGGAAAAAGTGATGCACTGTGAATACTTTCCGGATGCACTGTAAATGGCAATCAACAGCATGCTAATGCACTCAAACAGCCCTATGTCCCCTATAAATGTTTCTAGATGTTGAAACCAGTAATTTAAGGAAAATGAAAAGCGGAAATCAGTGCCTCAGCCTGTGCACACTTGTCCCCAGACTTGAACGCAAACTTTCATGCTCTCAGAAGTGCATGCACCTCTCTGGTGAGCCAGGGTTTCTGACTGGCGCGTGTGGTGATATTTTTGATGCTGGTCACATCTTCCACACACTCGGAAAATTAATTTGAAAACTTGATTAGTCAAATTAGGGGTGGGCAATCTTTCCAAAAAATCATATCACAATCCACAATATGAATTGCAATCTGTCTTTTCAATGTGGCATACACTTAAGAGAATATCCAGACTCAAACTCATCAAGACCTAAGTAACACTTTATTTTAAATATCAAAGTTGAATTCAATTGTTCTCTCATTCGCTAGCTAAGCGGAGTTAAGGAACACACCCCAAAGCAGGCGAGTGAGTGAGGAAGGCCCGTCTCCTCAGCCCACTGTGTGTTTCACGGACTCGCGCAAATAAATCAGTACCGCAAGCGAACTATGATACATAGCGCAATGAGAGAAGTCGCAAAAATCAACCAGAATGTTCAAGCAAATTATAGAAAAAAACCTGATCTAAATCTGTTAAGTAGTTCTCTCATGAAAAGCGGACAGACATACAGACAGACAGACACTGGATTTTATATATTATATATTAGTAAACCTTCAAAATAATGTGCAGTTAAAGTCTCAACAGCATTCTCAGCATTTTTGGAGCTTAGCAGAGCCAGATAACTATAAGAATCTTCACCAAGCAGCTCTGAACATGTCTGCTTTGCTTGGGTCTCCATACCTATGTGAGTCTGACATGAATGTCATTAAATCAAAATTCAGAACAAGACTGACAGATGAACACTTAAATGACTCCAGAAGATTGAACCTAAGTGGCTACACTCCACCATACACCTCTCTTGTTGACTCCATGCCAGTCATCTGATTAACTAAAAAACATATCACACATGCAACTGGTCATGTGAATACTCTTGTGAAGTGAAACAGTGACATGGAACAAAATGACAAATGAATAAGTAATATCTGTATATTTGGAAATGCATTGTTTTGTTTGGACAGCATTCATGTTTTAATTCAATAGTGTGAGATACACTAGAAAATGCATGCAGACACACAAAATGCACTTGCAGGTGAAGTAAATATTTTTTGTGAGGTTTTAAATGCAAAATACGAGTTGTGGACACCAACATTTTGTAAATGTTCAGGCAAAACAAGCTTATTCAGTTTGTTTGGGTTGAAATAAGCTATGAGAATAAACGTTAGAAAACATGAGTAGCTCTCGGCCATTTTCATTTTTTAACAGTAGCTCTCAGGGGAAAAATGGTTGGAGACCCCTGTTCTAAAGCATAATGACACAACTCAGACATGACCCTGCACTAGGTAGTCGGTTTTACTGTTTCCTTAACATAACACTGCATTTCAGGACATTTTGTTTATTAGATTCACCATTACTTTGAAAATTGTTGTTAAAAAGTGTTTTTGCTGATTGGTTTACCGTGAACTTTTCAAACTAGTTTCCAGGCATGGGCAGATGAAGTTGTGTTAACCACCCTGACAATTATTTTAAGGAGAATTACTAAGGATAGTCAGAGACCCCACCTATCCAGCCCATGCACTGATCAAACTTTTGCCCTCTGGCAGACGCTACTGCAGTATACGGTCAGTAAGAGTTTCAGTAAGAATGCTGATCTATTGGGACTGTTAATTCCTGTACACACACACAGAATGTTTCAACACAAACATTCAGAATCTCGGCTCTCCTAAAATGCTGTTATGTCTGTGCATGTGTTAATGTTTTTCGTCACTTGAACTCTTTATAACTATTTACCAATGTGTATATTGGATTATACATATACTAAGCCAACCCGCGGCGTACCATACACCGCATAATCAGGTCGGTTTTTTAATGATTTTTAAGCACAGGGAGAAAATTAACATTTGAAAAATCGGTAATGTAATAAATCAGCAAGAAAAGCAACATTGTAACAATGCACGGAACGAACCAACACACAATCGTCCGTGACTGAATTTCTCGTTCAGTATGCACTGCCTGCTCATGTGCCCACCTCCAACTTGGCACTTGAGTCGTTGTCGTCTTTGCACAGTCCAGATGCACCTGTGACTCACGTAGACTTTTCATTTCTCTTTGCAGTTGTGGCTGCTTTTTTCTACATAATCCACCAAGACACCCGACCACGGTAGTAGCGAGGTGGGGCTTCGTTGTTCCTTTCGCATGGTTTTTCATGGTGGACGCGGTCGGGTGTCGAAACCGAAAAGAATAATGAAAAGTCAATGTGGCTCAGACGTGCATGTGGACTCCTAGCACAGACGAAAGGGACTAACTGGGTGGTCGGTGAGTATTTGCGTCTGGGCACATGGGCAGGCAGTGTGAATGCCTAGAGAGCGAGGGTAGATGCGGGCCGGTGAAAAAGGAGTGTTGGTGGGCAGGGAAATGTCTTTCGTGTTCCTGCAGGACCATCTAAGAAGACGCATGTTTGTCGCGGATGCGAATTGCTGTATGTAGCATGTAAAACAGTTTGCTATGGTGCAAGCAGTTGTGCGTTGTAACCGAAAACTCGGTTTTTAAAGACTGCTTACTTCATTGTGTTTTAACTTCAGTTGTAAAGGATTTTTTTAAGGATCCCATGGGATACCCCTCGCAAACCGTTTTACACGCTGCATATGGTGATTCATCTCCACGAGAAACATGTCTCTATGAACAGTCAACGTGGCTCGGAAGTGCATGTGGCCTCTACGACAGAAGAATATAAATGACGCCGTTTTTTCTGTGTCGTCGCATCCAAGTTGGTGGTTGTGGCTCTGCGAGTTGTCGTCGTATCCAATGGTCTTGGAGTTGGTGGGCGTGGCTCCCTCCTGCGTGCGCCATAGGTGTCTTGCTTGTCGGCGGCTTAGTGAATCCACGCCCCTTCCGGCATGCTTTCCATGGGTGTCTTGCCTTAGTGAATTATATATATAGATTCTGTCTGTTATATCAATCTGTTGTATAATATGCACTAGTCTTCATGTTAGTGCTTGTACACTGAGCCTGAAGAAGCGCAATTTTGTACAGCCATGCAATCCTTGTTGTATGGTTTCAATGATAATAGAGTAAATCCATCCATACATAATCTGTGAATCATGGACATCTGTCTGTCACCCTGTTCATACTCCAATACCAGAACTTTAGAATGAAGATGGTGAATGACTAAAGGTATTCAGACGTAGAACCAAGTAATTAACACTGACAGTATTTGAAAAAAAAACAAACCTAGAAACTGATATCAGGTTGTGGAAAATCTCAGAAATGTAATTGAGAAACCAGCAGGTCTTAATGAAATACGCTCAGGCCTGCTTAATCCAATCCTAAATCTGTCATCAAGCACTTAAGAACTAACTGTGGAGGAGGTGTCAGCACATTACAGACCCCACTCACACACACACACACGAAGAGTGTGGCTGCAGACCTCCAGCAGCCGACCCGAACCTGTGATGTCATTCAGAGGCCTGTGGCTGGAGGTGGAAGTGACACAGGATTAGAAGGTGGAAGAGAAGTGCACGTCTAACACCCTTAAACAGCACTTCTTCTTTGTTATTAGGTTTTGTTGCTCAGTCTTTTCTGCAATGCGTGTCTACGAAACATTAATTCACCAGTTTAATAAGGTGAATTTTAAATGGTAACATCATCAGATTGCACTGTTACCTTATTTCTGTTTAATAGTGGCTTTGTTTTTCGAGGAAACAATCACAGTATATTTAACACAAAAATGAACTAACACATTACCTCTTTTTTATTATGCACGAAAGAACTCTTTGGAATGTTGTACAAAAACTAGATAACTGACTGAAATTGCAAGCTCTAAGAAGTCAACATTCAGGAGCAGGACTCAGACCAAGGGCAATGAATCCATGAGGCAGCAGGACTAGGCACTGTCCGATAACTCAAATAACACTAGAAACAGATTTTTTCAAAAGTTTTGCTTTCTGAAAAAAAATGCAGTGATTGCGATAGATAACATCAAGCTGAATATAAATAATATTTCAAAATTGACTGCATCATTTTGGTGCTTGAACAAACATGAAATTTACTCTTATTGAATTTAACATGTTTAATTACTTAATCATGCGGACACATTGCATTAGTTCAACTAAGCAAAAAATGTTTTGCTGCCGATTCTCATTTGTATTAAGCATCTGTGCCTCATGCTTCAATGTCTAACAACAGTCAGCCAGCACTGACAGAATCCACCTGTCCTGATGCCACTTTTTCATCATTGCAATGTCCTGGTGAAACCTTTATGTCACTGACTGAACCAAGATTAGATGGGAAGAAGCTCAAGGGTGAATACAGAAAATGAAACATTAGCGACATGTGGTACTTCATGATTTTGTATGCTTCAAGGATGTTGTCAACCAGCTGGACGCAGTTTGGGGCTCTGTAGTTGCCAAGAAAATTCTCACCAACAATCCTGAACGCCTTCCATGCAATTTCCTTCCGTCCCAGTAGCAGATCTTTAAACCACTTGTCATTGATGGTGTGTCTGATTTGAGGGCCAACAAAAATGTCTTCCGTAATCAGTTATTCATGGAAGCATCTGTCTCAAATATCAAAATCCTTCACCTTGCTTGTTCATCACTTTCACAGTATTTTTCCTCAGTCCAAGTTTTATATAGCAAAAGAATCTTTATTGGGCTGACAAGTCATTTATGTGCCACACTGGAACCAATTGCTTATTGAGCAGCCAGTTCTTTTAAATGTAATGAGACTCTTTAGCATTGCAAATGACAGTATTTGGCATATCCGACCTTCATTCTTGGTAACAGTGCCACTACTTTTAGATCACCACAGATATTCTTGTAGTTGTTGTACTGTATTTGTATACTTATAATATGAAAAATATAGACAATTGCGATAAAAGGGCATGTGATAGGAAAATATAAGCTGGCCAAAATCCATAAGATATACCCAAAAGTGTTCAGGAAGCAAAATCTTTGTTTTTCAGTGCAATAAGAAATTACATGGTCAACTGCAGAACACCAACCATCAGCCACACATATCCAAAGAGTCTTTCTGTAAGCCATACTTCTTATCTTGTAAGTCCTGGCTTTCACTTAAGGCCAATTTATATTTTCCATGTATGTAGATCTGCGCTTGTGCGTGTAGGTAAAATGATGAAATTTTCACCACAATGCAATCAGACAACTCTGCAACAACATCAACTCTACCTGTGCTACAAATGACACCTACACTGTACTGCCATGGCAGTGTGAGAAAAGAGGCATATCAGGAGATAGAAAGGCACAAGAATAGTCGGCAAAGAGGCAAAGGTCAAAACCAGCAAAACCCAAAAATATCTGCCACACTGAAGCACAAAAATTGTTTGCCTAAAGAGTCGTTCCAAAGTCCTAATTTGAAAGAAGAATTCAAAAGCACTAGTTTTAGTTTGCAATCCAAAATCTTGGATTTCAAGTGTAGCACATTACCAAAATACAATCTGGGTGATCGTGTCATGAAGTCCTACTTACTTGCCATAGGAGTGCAAGACTAACAGCAACACAGCTGTTGATCCACAAAATGGCAACACAATAAGTTAAGTCAACTGAAAACACTCAATAAAGGAGCAAAACTAATAACAACTGTTAACAAAAACCTGGAAACATTAAACACAAACACACACAAGCATACATGGACACTTTTGAGGTGCAACCGTGTGGGGAAGTTCAGTGCTCTACGCACTTTTAGGATTCTCTTTGTAAAAATTATAAAGATGCTTATCTTTCAAATAATTCATGGAGGGGAGGCATCCAGAGATTTAGCAGTCAGAAATCTAAATCCAAGTGCTAAAGCATTTGGAGATACAGTATTTGTAAGGCTGGTTTGTGAAAGCTAAAATAAGCAGGGGTGTCATTAATGGGTTTACAGATTTACAGTCCAGTCTTTTTTTTTTTCTCAGTGAGAGTTGCAGCTCTTGTTTTTATCAAGCTAAGTGGGCTGCACAATAAGAACAACAGGGCACTAACAACAACAACAGCAGCAGCATTTATTTCTATAGCACATTTTCATACAAATAATGTAGCTCAAAGTGCTGACATGATGAAGAAAGAGAAAAAAGACAAAATAAATAATTAAAATTAGGGAACACTAATTAACATAGAATAAAAGTAAGGTCCGAAAGCTGTGAATGATCGTCCGAAAGCTGAGAGGGTCCTCGCTGGGTTACTATTTGGTGTTCTTACTAAACTCCAAGCATCCTAGTGACTAACATTAATTTTCATATTAAAACTGCACGGACTTTAAGGCGCTGCCGCTGAGCAAATACAAATACTGTATATGATACTGCTGCATTGGGATGGGTGACGGCATTTACCTCGCAAGGTGATGAGTAAATAAAAAATATTATTATTGATAACAATCCAGTGTGATGCTGGAGATAAATTATTAAAATATCAGAATAAACAAAATATAATTACTAACAAACAGATTAAATAAATACACATTTAACGGCATACCTACGTGATATGTTAGCACTCCAACATCCTACAGTGGAAGACTGGAAGGCTCCGCCTACACCAGTTCCCGCCCAATCCCGCGTCCAGTCCCGTTGCGATAGTCGGTTGCACAGTTGTGGATAGCGTGTGAAGAAGTAAGGACAACATGATAATTTGTTTACGCATCCAAGTTCTTTGGAAACATTTTAATATGTTTTAAATCAGAAAAATAGAACACACGCGAGCAAACCTTAAAGCGACAACCTACCGGGGACGGGATGGAAACTTTTAAACAGATGAGCAGCCCCTACTTACTCTACATAAATCACTCTCGATCACACGCGATTTCAAATTGTTTGTACCCACTATATTTGAGAGTGTTGTTTGTTGGGAAACGCTTGTGACGCACAGTTGGGTGTTCTAATAAATCGATATGACAACCAAACCAGTTTCGAGCCTATATTATATTATATATATATATAATCCGCTTGTGCGAAATGATTTGGACTTGCGAGCCCGTAACATCCGGGAGCTCGAGCTTATGTTCAAGTGAGCGGCCGGTTGAGGACCTCTGATTGACAGTGTAATTAACCGTTGTTGAGAAGGTTGGATACTTTTTATACTTACAAATCATGGGGGTAAACATACTCAGGGCCATCTTAACGTACCGAGGTGCATAGAGGCCCAAGAGGTTTCCAATACCTATATATGTTTGCGTTTTGCTATCAAAACTGGGGCCCCAGTGCACCACTTTCACCAGGGGTCTATGATGCTGCTAAGATGGTCCTGAATATATTTCATTGATATACAAGCTCCAGAATTTATGCTTGAAGCAACTGGCTCTCTTCCTCGCAACTGGAAGAACTCCTGGTCTGTTGAACAGCAAAATTTGAAAACTCACTTTAAGCACTGCTCATTATATTATCACTTGTTGGCTAGCTGCACTGGTAGCACTGCTACCTCTAAACAAGGATACTGGGATTTAAAATCCAGGATAGTGCCTGTGTGGAGTTTGCCTGTTCTCTCCCATATCCTTGTGGGTTTCCTCCAGGTGCTTCACTTTCCTCTCACGGTTCAAAGACATGCAGGTTAGGTTGATTAAATATATGTGTGTGTGTTCATGGTGTGATGGGCTGGCTACCTGTCCAGGGACTGTTCCTGCCTTGCGTCTAATGCTTGCTGGGTTAGGTACTTACTTTACCACAACCCTGCCATGGATAAGCTGGTGCAGAAAATGAATGGATTATCACTTGTACAGAGTACTTGCAGCTCTCATCAATAAATTTGAAGTTCCACAAATTTCCATCACTCCTTGATTTAGTAAGATCAGATAAAACCTCCAGCTTGACATCTGAAGCAAGCTAAAGAAGCACACTAATAACTGACAAGTAAGTAAACTTACGAGAAGGGTAGCCTTGCATAACCACTAAATAGAAACATGTATGTATCAAATATGCAGTAAATGCAAACTCAAACATATTTAAGGATAGCCTTTGGTGTATACATGCAGGTGTGTGTACTGCGTATCTGCCGGAGTATGTGGAGCTTTTAAATCGTCTACTGATGATGTACACAGTGTGCGTATGAATGGAATTATTGTCGTAGAATGATGAACCTCAGTTTGCCAGCTTTCTTTACTGAAGTGTTGACTTTCAACATTAACAAGTTGTAATTTTTTTTAATATCATCAAGACTCATAAAACCGTTGACATGGAAATCAGATCTTAATGCTGATGACTGACTGAAGACGATGCCTAAATGACTCTAAAGTAATGAAGCAGTAGCTCAAGACCCCATAGTAAGTGCTGAATGCATGCCCAGACAGGGATCCTGTAGTGAGGTTCAGCAAAGCTGGAAAAAGAGAGCAAGTGAGACAACGTTCTGACAAATATGACGCCCTCACAGTTGTTACAAGTCAGGGGACTGTTTCGCTTATTAGGGTGGAGATCTCCCTTTGGCTTAACTGGATAAGCATGTTCCAAGTTCGTAGACAGCCAATCTGTGTGAAGATGTGAGCAGGACCAGCTAACTAGGTGGTCACCTACGATGGCAAAGTGTTCTGCGGCTGGCATTTTGTTAGTCGTTGAAGTTGGGAGGTGGTGGTTTCGGGTGATCTTGACCATATTTTCGCAGACTCTTCGGTATGACATCCGAGTTTAGCTGACACAATTCTCCAATCGGGACTCGCCCACCACTCCTTAGTGTGACATTTCTGTGCGACATGCTTGAAACGTCAAACAGAAACATCACCCCTCGCCCACATTCTTTGATCTACCACTCGTGTGAATCTCCAAGTGGGAATACCACAGCCATCCCACAATGCTCTACAACCTGCAATAATAGGTATTGCCTTCGAGACTCTGTGATTTGAGTGCATTAGAAAAGCTAGAGCCCACCCTGGATGTGAGGATTGCAGGACCAGAGAAATTTCTCAGTAGTGGCAGACGCTATGAAGACAAGAGGCTAAGAGCACACAGAATATAAGCCATTAGAAACCTGCTGGCCACCCAAAAGACGGATACGTAAGCAAGGAAAGCCTGATCCCAGAGGTTAATGCCCAATGAAATACAAACACCAGCACCCACGGTATCCAGACAGGAAAACAGAGCCAACAGATAATCTGCGCAGTGGTCCTCATTATCACACGCAGAATCAAATCTGAAACACAGGAGCCATTAGATAACAGTGACATATCAAAGTAGGCTGAGAAGCTGGCCCCTGCCATTGGCCAGACAACTCATGGTACACCTACGGGGCAAACAAACCAACTACCAACAATCTCCTTACTCAGACCACAAGTTCACAAGAAGCTGAGAACCAACAGTAGGCAGAGATTCAGATGAGTGGCACATTCATCAAAAGAAATGAAAATCTGAACCACATATCCTGAAACTAGCAATGGCATCCAGTGAGGCCCAATTGTGGAGAGATGGGAAAGCACTCCAGAAATGTCCTTCATTGATAATTGTCTTACAAAATGAAAAATACTAACAATAAAAAGTTAAACCAACACCACGATGAAGATGAAGTTTATACCTTCCTCCAAGCTCAATGCACCCTGACTACCCAGCAGGCTGTTTGTCATGTAACCATCAGCCCTATCTTGGTGGAAGTTTCCAGTGCCCTTCCTCAGAAGACTTCCATTACTTAGCATTTTGATGACATTCATAGCATGCACATACTTAACTGCGCACATTACTAGTTCTAACTTGGCAGTGCCCAATTTGACCGGCATGCACAAATAAAACGAAGCAGCTGGAGAGACTCACCTTGGAAAGAGGCACAACTAGGAAGGCCCCTCCACCTCCCGACTCCACAATGATGGCCAGGAATTTGGGGTTCACAGCACAGAAGGAACTGTCCCATGTCACTTTGGAAACCCGGATGTCCTCATAGGATTGGTCAGCTTTCAGTGGCTGCCCAAAAACATGCCGGAATTTACTCTGGCGCACAACCCGACGGCTCATGCCTGCTTGGGTGGGGACACAGCAAAGTCACTGCAGGAACAAAAAGAGAAAGAAGTTGTTAGAGGTGTTTTCTAGTGAAACTTCAGGCAGTTGGCACCAATTGCAGAGGGGGACCAACGTGAAATGGGCCACATCAGTAACCGTGCTGCACTAAAGACTGGGACAAAGTGTTCAGCAGCAAAGAAGAGATCAGATCTGGAGGTCACAAAAGTCAAAAGCCACAGAGTTAACAGAACTTTGATGGCTTAGAACTATCAGGAAGAAAGGAGGTGTGAGATATGCTATGAGTAGCCTCCAGGGGGGAGACAAACCACAACAAAGGGATGAAACCTCGGCCTGGGGACATGAAAGTGGTGCTTAATGGAACAAAAGCAATATGAGCTGCAGACTGGTCAGATGGCATGCTGATGGGTTTAAAGGACAACATGGCACAGACTTGGCATTGAGGATACAAGCGTTATGCCTTTCTACTGAGACTCATCCTGTAATGACACACCAAGAAAATATCTTGGCCAGAGATCTTTAATAACATGATGCCTAAAAATAACACCATTGTTTCTATCTGATCTTGCAGCTAAAATAAACAGCTTGTGTGATAACACGGCTTACAGCCAACCATGCCTTTGTACCTTATGAAAATCAGACACTGGCCAGGGTGGGTTATCAGTCTCCAGAGCTGTGAGGCAGTAACTGTGCCACTTCTGTTAAACCTATTTGATCCAGTTTTTCCATCCATTCTTTCATTTACTCTGAATCAAGTCGCCTTATTGTCTGCCATTGCTTGTAGATAAGCATGAAGTATAAATCTGACCTCAAGAACTTTAAAGATTTCCTGTGGCTCATCTCATTAAACGTGAAAATATATATATATATATATATATATATATATACACATACATATACATACATACATACACATACATACATACATATATATACATACATACATACATACATACATACATACATACATACATACATACATACATACATACATACATACATATATATATATATATATATATATATATATACAGTATACTGGGTACTGGAGAGAACACAAAACTTGACATCCACTGGGTGCGAATCTGCACACCCACTCACTCACACACACACACACACACACACACACACACACCACCTTCATGGCTGAACGCCTGCTCTTTACAAGTCACATTCACCTAAATAATAATGTAACGTCTTTGTGTCAGTTGTGTTGCTATGTTTCTGTTATTCCAAAGATGACACATCAAAAATGTTTTTTATAATAAAATGCATTGCATTTGTCATTCAAACAGACGGCACAACACAAACATTAACACTGCTTTTACAAATCCCATACCTAATGGCATAGAACAGGGAAATACACAATGCATGGGGCACTGTAAACGTTAACAATGAGGTCTACATTGATAACCTAGATTCTAACACGTCTTAGATGGGTAGCATAGCTAGTTTTATGTTATCCTTTTTACATCATTTTGTGCTGCTGATTCTGTACCGTCTTGTCTGTATTTTCTGTTTCTGTGACCCGTCATTTTTTTATATCTGGATATCAGCACTTCAAGGTGGCGTTTGCCTTTTCTGGCAGGTGGACTCACTTCTCAGAACCCGTGTCGATGCCACAGGCCATCTTGGATTATTAAATCCCACTACACGTAACCCTCAAAGACACTCCCCTCTCCTGCTATAAAATGGGGTTCTGCAGAATTCCGCTATCACTGTTATTGACATTTTCAGATGTAAAGAAACAGCTCTAGGAGGAAGAGAGACTTTCATCTGATATTTCTGAAAGTGGATGGTTGATGCTGGTACTGTATGATGGTCTTTGCTTCATTAGAAAGGTGCTGCACTTTTGTTAGCTGTAAAATCATGTTGACATGCCATTCTCTGTTTAGTGCACAGTACATCAATTTGATTTGGCAGTTGTTTTAGGCCACTTTCAGTGCTCCCCACTTTTTACCACCTACCAATGCCACACTGTTTGGTGAAATCACAAGTAATGGCACACCCACCCAGCCCTCATAGTTCTGCGGGCTTCAGCCTGAGACATCACAATACAAACCTACAATGGTTTGGGGTATAATAAGCCATCCTAGTAAATGTCAGAATTAGGTTGGAATTCACAGAGAGTGAACTACTCTTGAAGCTTTGGGCCCTCAGATCCAATGATGTCTGTCTTGCATTTCCAAATTGATGAGTAGTCATTTCCTCCAGCTTAGAAAGGAAAAAACAGACAATAGTGAGGGTCTTAGAAATAAACTTGATCCCTTAGCATTAAAAGGCAAGGGGGAAGTAAGGAATGTAGGTGTAGTCATGGCCTCTGACCTATACTCTAAATCACACATTAACCAGATTACTAGGACTGCACTTTTCCATTTAAGGAACACTGCAAAAGTTAGACCTCTTATAACATTTCTGAGAAATTAATTCTTACTTTTTTTAAATTGACTAGATCAGTTTTTTTTCAAACTGTGGGACAGCAGGACCTCACCACGGGGGTTGGGCTATAGAATAAGTTGTTCGATTTAAAATTCTAAGGGCCGAAAGTGATAGTCATGAGGGATATGAGGACATTTAGTTCCTAGAAGGCTATAAAAAGCTACTCTTTAGTATCCTTTCCTAGTAGTGTCCCCTCTTTTCCTATCTGTGGTTCTCTAACTTTTTCATGAAGGAGTCTGCCCTTTAGTTTTGCAGTTCACTAAAAGTTGGGCTTAATTTCAGTGTAAAACTGAATTAATGTGTTCACAGTCCTATTTGGACAGGATTAGTTTTACACCAGCAGGTACCCAAAGCTGATTGACACTCCCAAAGCATTTTACTATAATTTTGCTTTGTTTTAAGTTTAATTTATTGGGGGAAGGCATGAGGATCTTTGTTTTGGCTTAGGGGACCTTGGAAGAAAATAATGTGAGAAGCACTGGACTAGAGTACTGTAATGCACTCTCCTAACAGGACCACCTAAGAAAGACAACAATCTACTGCACTTAGTTCAGAATGAAGCAGCAACAATCTTAACCAGAAAAAGAAAGCCTAAACACCTCTTACCAGTCTTGGCATCATTACACTGGTTACCAGTGTCCTTTAGATTTATTTCTAAAATACTGCTAATGGTATATAAAGCTCTGAATAATTTTGCTTTGTATATTTTGTAATGAGCGGCACGGTGGCGCACTGGGTAGCACTGCTACCTTGCAGTTAAGAGACCTGGATTTGCTTCCCGGGTCCTCCCTGTGTGGAGTTTGCATGTTCTCCCTGTGTCTGCGTGGGTTTCCTCCCACAGTCCAAAGACATGCTGGTTTGGTGCATTGGCGATCCTAAATTGTCACTAGTGTGTGCTTGGTGTGTGTGGCCTGTGGCGGTGGCGGGTTTGTTTCCTGTGTTGGCTGGGATTGGCTCCAGCAGACCCCCCGTGACCCTGTAGTTAGGATATAGCGGGTTGGATAATGGATGGATATTTTGTAATGGCTGTCTCCTTATATTCCTAGTTGTAACCTTTGATCTTCTAATAGTGGTCTGCTTATTATTCCAAGAGTTAACCATAAAAAAGGGAGCCATTTGCAGTTATGCACCAAAACCTTTGGGTGCTTTACTGATACAGATACCCCAGGCTAACACCATGGGACATTTTTTAAAACTCCTAAAAACCCATTTTCTCATAGCAGTATGTTAATTCTACTTCTAATAGATTATACATGCATAGAGCTATCATATTCTTCCTTAATCTGCAATCATCATTAATCTCCACTTTATTTTCTGTTTTGCTGTGGTGACATTTTGCGCCACCACCTGATCAAAGTCCTGTGCAGCTGCCTGTTATAATAAGAAATAATAATAATAACACATTTTATTTAATAGATGCCTTTCTTAGCACTCAAGGTCACCTTACAATAAAATCAAACAACATTAGTAAAATAAAAACAAGAGAATGATAAACCAAAAAGCAATAATTAGCAAACAAACAAAGATAACTGGCAGTAACAGTGCAAAATTCACAATTGGTATGCCAGCGTGAAAAGATAAGTTTTTTGAGGACAGTTTTAAAATGTGTTCTTGAATCGAGCTGACGTATATGAGAGGGAAGAGAATTCCCGAGTTGGGGAGCACCATGAGAGACGCTCGAGCTCCCATAGCACTGAGTCTGATGTGCGTTACAGAAAGTCGAGCTGCAGAGGACGATCTGAGTGAGCGAGAGGAGTGTCAGTCTGTAGTCTGTTATGTATGAGACCCACTGCAATGAATCCTCTGGGACACAAAGTTTAGAAAACAATAAGGCGCATTTATGTTGGGTAGAATTCCCAGTGATGACTGAGTGGTCTTTTGGCCTTGGGACCCCTGCAGATTTTTTTTCCTGTCTCCAGCACCTTGCCTCTGGAGGTTTTTTTTGTAAATATTTCTTTCATCCCCAGCCATCTGACCATAGCGTCAGACTCATCTTTAGAAAACAAATCTACAAATAAGGAGTCTGCTTTATCTACGACTTGTATATCTGTGTTATGTAAGTGTGTATTGATTTATTCTTATTTACTAATTTTACTGTGCCATTTGTTCATTCCTATTCTTAACAATTTTTTATATTTTTCTTTTTTTTTTTTTAAATACTTTTTGTTGACATTTTTTAAAGCAATTTGAGTAATTTTTTTGTATGAAAACCTGTTATTGAAATATATGTCGCTGTTACTGTCATGACAGGTACTGCATAAATGAAGACTGAGACCCCTTGGCAGACTCTATAGGACGCACAGGACCTGAGAAGTACTGCATGACAACAAAGAAGTGCACACTCAAGTCCCACACATTCACAGCCAAGTGCCCAAAAGAAGCCTCCACAAACACAGGGAGAACGTGTAAACTCCCCAGGTTTCAAAGTGGCACTATGAGTCGGCAGTATGTCACTGTGCTGTGCTAAATCCCTACAAAGCAGAGAAACTGGAAAACTTCTGGGTGCCAATCTGATTCAGAGCAGAGCACCTTTTAAAACAACGTAAGGGAGTGCTGAAGAAATGGAATTGGTGAAGTCAGGGCCCAAATGTAACTGAATGGGCCTAACTATAGACAAGGCTCAATCCTACCTGACCAGAAAGAGACTCCTGTCCACATGTGCCCTTAACAAACCTCAGGAATACATCCCCATTCAGTTACAGTAATGGCTGCATTACTGCCCAACAGCCAACCTTCACCCAAACCAGATGGCCATCTCCATACTTGTAAATTCCAGGATGATAAGGGCATTCACTTTCTGGGTCACATGGTTGCAGACAGGCAGTATGGTGTAGCAGCCATGGCTTTAGACAGAACTGGTGGTTCAATTTCACGTAAGTCAACGATGAGATCAATTGAAAGTAATGATGACGGGCCAATTGTGAAATTGGTTGGAATAAAAACCTGCAGCCATGAAGGTCTCCTGGACTGAACTTGAAAACTAATGACCTAGGGTAATGGAAATGGGTTGGCACAATAGTTAGTGCTGCTCCAGAGTCCTGGGTTCAAATCTGGACAACAGACGATTCCAAATCAAGCCTTTCTATGCTCTATGGGCCCCTTGATAAAGCCTACAGCCCACAGTGGCAGGCTCCATCATCCCAGCTGTTAGGCATAGTATTAGAAGTGACATGATCAGAAGACATCTGAGGGCCATCACTGAATGAACGTTAATGGGGATGACATAGCCAGGGGACATTCTCTGAGACATCAATAAATAATAATGAATTTGGACTTGTGTTAGAAATTCAAAAGGAGACAGGCTAGAGGTTCATCATCTGCATCACACAGCAAGACAATGAGTCCAAATACAAGGACATTTGCAACAGAATGATTAAAGAAGAAGAGATGAAATGTTTTAGAAAAATGGCAACTGCACAAAAACATGGCAGCAGAAAAAGAAGCTTTTGAGATGATTAAGGGTGAGTCCAAAAGGTTTTAAGGAATCTGTTACTTTGAAATTATCCACAATGAATAACTCGGAAATCAGAGGTCAGAGTGTGGGACGACTCAAGTGTAGTGTACACGACCCTCTCAACTTGACGTTCCACTTATCAGCTTCTGTGACACACGCTGGCACTATAAGAACATCAAGATGTTCTACAAATGAGAGGAAGCAATTCTGTCAACCAAACTCCTAAGAGGTATGTTGCTCCAATATCTTTCACAGATAATTGTTAAATGTTACAACAAAAAAAAACAAGTAAAAGAGGGCAAACACAAGTCATCGATGTCAAGGAGCAGCATTGCTCATTATTCCCTTCAGAAAATCTCACACAAGGGGTCTTCACCCACCATGGCATAAACACAAAAAAGGGGGGGTGGGAATCTGCTTCAAAAATCACACTCAGCCAGACTGAGGACAAATGATAGCAACTGCTATTTGAATTGAATTAGTAAGCACATTTTATCCTTGAGAACAACGTTGGATTCACTTTTGAACCGTTCGCATACACACGACTCTGTCACACACTCTTTTTCACAATCACTGCATAGGTTTTGCGTTTGTGGATGTGCACTGGGTGTGTGATGGATGGGAAATCGGAGCTTCACATGATAGCCAACAGTGGAAAAACTGGGAAACAATTTGCAACTCAGTTTCGTTGGGTTGTTATGTAATCCCAAATTCTCATTCCATTTTATTATATGAAATTTAAAAAAAGGATCAGCTGAGATGAAACAATTTTTTGATGATTACACAGTATTTACATCAATCAGTATTCCAAAAATGTGTTTCCAATGGTTTTAGCTTCCACAAAATAAATAAGTTAGACAATGTACACACGCTAAATGGTCCAGGGCTAAACCCGTTTACATCAGTTAGGGCAGCTGCGGCTTTCCCGTGTTACTGATCAGTTCAAACCCCTTTTAGCTGTAGGTTGATAACATCGGTTCTTTACAATAATAATCTGCAGATGGTATGGTTTAGTCAACTAAGTCTTATATGTGCTTACATTTATTACCAGAGAAGTGACATTTTTTGTACTCTTTATAGTTAACTTACTCAATGCTGCAGGAGAAGGCGCTGCTCTGTGAGACTGACTTGCTTATATACGGCATCCTAGTGGCTGTCAGGCAAGTACAAGAGGAAAATGTACAAAATATACAAATTCACACAACCACTCACAAGGTAAAACTGAAACAGTAAACTAATTCCTAGTTGAAGTAGCACAAAACGTTTCTCCATTTTAAGTTGGACGAGTTCACAAATTCGCCAATGCTTTCAATGGGAAATTTTGAAGTTTTAAAACTTCGTACAGAGTAATCTGCTTGAGATATCTGAGCAAAAATGTATTTATCTCAACAAATTTCTTTAAAGAATAAGTGTGCCACATCTCACCAAAACTGGTCCATGGGAGGCTGAGTTGTTTCATGTGGACTGACAAGACAGACATGGGCTATCACAATAGGTACTTATTATATGCAATCACACGTAAAAATGAGAGCAAATGTGAATTTACTTTTGAAGGAGCAGAGCAAATAGCAGAGTAATACATCCAAACTCAACACTTCATCCAAACCTCCAACAGGTGTTACAGAATGGAGTGTGATGTCATAAAATGCAACTTTTCAAACTTCCCAGCTGCTGTGAATGTAGGGTTAGCAATTCATGCTCAAGTGCTTAAGGAAGTTAGTGAGTGCAACTGCACAGTTAAACCCTTGACGCATATTTTTCAAAAATCCCTAAAGACAATAAGTGAGCAAATATTATCCTGTTGTAAGAAGAGAGTAATTGGACAGATTTAAGTAACTGTAGCCCAGTAAGGTGAGTATGCATCCCAAGCAAACTGATGGAAGGAATTATATATGAGAAAAAAAAAAACGAACAGCACATGTCTAGAATAGGAGTCATCATGGGATAAATGGGGAAGGATGCATTTCACGAACATGCTGGAATTTGATGAGGAAGCAACAAGAGCATGAGATGAGATGTGCATATGATATTATTGGTCTTAATTTTCAGAAAGCTTTTGATAAGGTACCACATGAAAGGTTAGTGACCTAACAAAAAGAATTGGGAATTCAAGGGGTGGTCTGTATGTGGATACAAAAATGGCTAAAACACAGAAAGCAGAGGGTGATGGTGAGAGGTTTGTCATAATTAAATGATGTGAAAAGTAGCATCCCTCAGGGATCAGTCCTGGGGCTGCTGTTCTTCTTAATACACACAAATGATCTGGATAAGAACATAAATAACAAGATGGTCAAGTTTATTGATGATACCAAGCTAGGTGGAGGAACAGATAATGTAGAATCAGCTGAGTCACTTGGATAGCCAAGGGACTTGGACAGAATGCAGGCATGGCAGATGTAAGTAAATGTAAAGTATTCCATGTAGGAAGTAGAAATGTTAGATTTGAATAAATAATGGGAGGTCTGAAACTTGAGGGTACTGCTTATGAGAAGGACCTAAGAGTCACAGTGGACTCGTCACTATCAACATCCAGGCAATGTACAGAAGCAATCAAGAAGGTTAATAGGACGTTGTAGCACAAGGTGTGGAGTACAAGCCAAGTTGTATAACACACTGGTGAGGCCTCATCTGGAGAATGGTGAGCAGTTTTAGTCTCCATATTACAATAAAAACAGACATAGCAGCACTAGAGAAAGTCCAGAGGAGATCAACTAGGCTGATTAAGAGGAACGACTGAAGATGTTGAACATTTTCAATTTAAGCAAAATGAGAGTAAGAGGCAAAATGACTGAAGTGCTGAACATTATAAAAGGAATTAGGACACTGGATTCCAGATGTCACCTTAAAATGTGTTCAACAAAAACACAGGGACATTTATTAAGGTCAGACATAGCACAAATTCTAGGAAATTATTCCTCTTGCAAACACCTATAAACACATGGAATAAGCTACCAAGTCGTATGGTGGACAGCAGAACTTTAGGGACCTTCAAAACTCGACTTGATGTTATTTTGGATGAGCTTGCTGGACTGAAAGGCCTGTTCTTGTCACAAGTGTTCTAATGTTCTCCCTGCACAGCATCATGGGAAAAAGCCAGTTGTAATGAGCGAGAGTGGAAAAGTGGAGTGTGGCCATGTTCGAGGGAGTAAGGGGTCAGTTTGTTCTAACAACGGTAGCCAGCATTTATTAAAAGAGTCAATGGCTGCTTCTGGTGCAAGTAGCGAAAATATGAAAAATCACTGTTTTATATGGGAGATTGTTTTTTCTTTTTTTTTATTCTCCTGATATTTACTTTTCTTACTTTAGAATCAAATATGGCAGCTCATTCACATCTGAGCACATTCCATTTTCATTCATAACAGTGTTTTCTGGAAGTATTTTTTAACAACACCTTTCTATTTTAAAAGAAAATCTTGAGACAAGACTATTGCCAAGAGATTTTTTCAAGTCCCGCCCTCCTCTCAACCATTTTCAACCAGGGTCCTCTCACCTCTCATTCGTGTGAATGCTCTTGTCAGACACAGTTCCTGCGCTCTCAGCTCTTATAACTTTTTACGTTTTCCTCACTTTAAGTTCCCAATAAAAGATGACTTGTTATGTCCAAATCTTATTGAAGAATTTGATCCCGAATGGTTATGAACAGAAAAAATGAGTACACAGGGCAATCCTAGCACTGAGAAACGATGAAGATGCACTTTGAGCTACATTTTTTTGTATGAAAATGTGCTATATAAATAAATGTTGTTGTTGTTGTTGTTGTTGATGAAGTCAAATGAATTAACACAAAAATTATCAATCGGTTAGTTACACGACAAATTGGTTAAATGCGCATCAATAGACTATGCTGAAACAGTTGGTGGTGATGGTACAGAAGATGAAAACATCAACTTACAATATCCCAATGAATATCTACAACTGTTAACACTGTTCGGTCTTCCACCGGCTAAATTACTGTTGAAAGAAGGATGTATCGTAATGTTATTGCGTAATTTATGTATTAGTGATGGGCTATGCAATAGGAAAAGATTAGTTGTATTCAAAATTGGTCGAACATTTCTGATATGTAAAATTTTAACAGGCGACAACAGAGGTAATGTAGTACATCTTCCGCGGATAACATTAGACACCAAAGGAGATTTTGATATGCCATTCGCATTAAAACGTTTACAGTTTCCCGTTGACAATTAACAAATCACAGGGACAAACATTTGAAAAAGTTGGTTTATTTATTAAAGAGAAAGAAATGATATAGACTCATGGGGCAGTTATACGTTGCATTGTCACGATGTAAGTCCAAACACGGAATCAACATTCAATGCGATATTGACAAAAAGTTAATTCCAAATATTGTTTTACAGTAAAAGTGTAAGTTTAAAAAGTATTTGCATGTTACTTTTAAATCCAAACAGAACAAAAATGTATAACGCAACGAATAACTCTAACACGACATGAAACAATTCTCTTTCAATTTATTACGTTTTACTATTTTTTACTATGGTTAATTACTCGCTGCAATGCAAAATAGTTAGTTCTATTATGCATATGTAACAATTCCCATGAAAATAACAATCTGTTTAAATTGTACATCCGCTTCCCCATGCGTGAGCGGCAGAGCCAGGGGTTGGCGAGCGAAGCAAGCGGGGGCAACACAAGTAACAGGAGATTTTTTCATGGAATTTCCAATATGGTTTGTCGTTGTACAGCATGGGTCGCCGTTAGGTTCTGAAATATCACAGATTTTAGCCTCTCCATTCTGCATGAAAACATGAGATTACATTTTTTTGGCCATCACTACAAACTACATGGAGTAAGTAAGATATAAAAAGTATTTTTGGTTGGAGTATTCCTTTAACAGTTGTTTCCAGTCATTGTTTTGGTGATTTGGGAGCAGGGAGTACAAGAAGAAGCGGGAAGGGGTTTTATTTTCTGGGAAACTGGACCACCACGAGGCAGGCGGCACAGAGACTTAGAGCTTTCTTTACGTTTTAATATTGTGTGTATATTTTTCATTCTCTGTTGTTACCTTACCCTGTTTGTGTATCTTTGATTAATGAATTATCATTTTTTTATCATTTTACTGGTATTTACAGGGGTGTTGTATGAGACCCCTACTGGCCACAAGACAGATCCAGCTCTCAAATATAGGTTTTGTCCTTTGCTCACCTTTATTTATAAAAATTGGACAAATATTTGATAATAGTAGATTTGGCTAAAATGCAATGATCAAGAAATTACAAAAGGAAACAAACATTTCTATAGAATTGTACAAATAAACAACATGAAACTGACCTTCACATCTCTAGTAAGTGCTATTTGTCCACATCTGTGGAAAACCTGAGCCTCGATTTGGCAAGCAATGGCCATCAAAGAACTTGTCACGCATGGCAGCCACTGCCTGCAAATCCTGGGCTCTGCTCTTATGTCCTCGCACAAGGACGACAAACACACTGTACAACCCTAAATAGCCAAAGCGCCCAATGCTCCATGTTGAGTGGACAACACGTTAAGCTCTTCTCCTTGTCAATAGCAGGCCTGGCGAGGGTACAGAGATCTAAAGTCAGAAGCCTGTAATCCAACAACAGGGCTCTGCACCCCCCCCCCCACCCCACCACAAAGACATGGCAGCAGATTAAAGTCACCAACTGACCCCACCAGTGAAACTTTTGAATTCAGAGCAGAACTAGGCCATCCAGAAAAAGAGTCTGGAGTCACAGGGAGGACATGCAGACTCCACACAGACGGTACCCAGGCTGCAACTCTGAAGGCACTGAGCCACAGACACTTACGTTTTTTTTATAACAATGAAAAATATTGTCGGGTGAGCATCTTTCATTTTGGATACATTGCTTAGTCGGAAGCTCTCACGTTGGCAGAACACTGAAATCTCCAAAGAGCAACCTCTTTGCCATGAAGCCCATTAAGTGTGTAGGCTAATAAAACTGTAGCACAGTAATGTGCTGTTCATCCACTCATTGTTGTACTGACGCTGCCTAATCCGGATTTGGGTCTGCAGGTAGTTGAGCTCAACTTGGAGGAGCCAGTCCTGGATGTGGTGCCAGTCCAGTGAAGGGCACACTCAGACACCAAGGGCCAGTTCCGATGCCTCAATTAACTTAAACTGCACATCTTTGGGAGGTGGGAAGAACACCAGACCACCTGTAGACACCTGGAGAACACGCTGACTCGACACAGACAACAACTGGAGGAGATCTCATAAGAGATTTCACTTCAAGAGAGGCACACCGATCAATAAGTTAAATAAAAGGGCAAGCTTGGTTATAGGACACACTCAATACCCCCTGGAGTCTGAAGCAAAAAGGAGAATTAAAACAAATCTGAGTGCCATTATGAACAATGCTGCACATCCTCTCTTTGACACACTAACACTGAGGACTTTCAGCCAATGAATTATTCAGCAGAGGTGTGTCAAGAAACACTATGGGGGCTTCTTCTTTATACCAACTGCATAACACCTCACTGGGACTGAGACAGCCAAGTAGGAAGTTTTCTTTCTTTTGAATTTTTGTGCTTTGTAGTCATTCTGGTGTGTGTTCAGACCATACTGTGTGTGCATATTTATCTTTCTATTTTTTTATTTAAAGAGCTTCTGTAAAATATAAAAATGTCCCTGGGGACAAATAAAGCTCTATCTGTCCATCTAAAAACACATGGTGGTGCAACATGGGGCTTCAACTTTTTTACTTCAGAGGCGCTACAAGCATCTTTTCCCTTCAAATATTTTCAACTACTTTCCAGTTTTTTTTAAACATATCGATCGGTGTAATTAGCTTGCATCTATTATATTGATACTTCTGATCAACAGATACGTCAGGGGATTGAAACTTAATGGTCACTTCTGTGTCCCACACAGTTCCTGGGCTCTTGCTATATAAGGACTGCTAAACTGCACCACTGATAACAGGAACACCACCGTCCATCCTTGCAGGGGCGCGACAAGCTGTCTGGAGAAGGACATGCAAGATCTGTTTTTGGGGTCCTCATTCTGCATTCCTTATAAAACACTCTGCATTCTCCATATTTGCACCCCTTCACCCAGAAACCCGGCTGTTTTCTGAGCCCAGCCCACGCAACGCTGAGTCCCAGGGCGGACTGTCGCTCTCAGTCTTCGCTTTACTTAACAGGTCTTCTGCGTTTACGTGGAGAACATGCAAACTGCACAAAAAGAGGGAGTCGAACCGGCGATCAAATCGTTAAATGAGGCGGCGGGTCGGCAAATCGCGGGCGTGCACACGTATGATGTGGATGGGGCACTTCTATTCAAGTTGTCCTCATCTCAGCCAGGCCCTCTTATGAAACTTGCTCACCGTTTCAAGCGGGTCGGCTCACGAGACACGAGATCCCCGATTGGGGAGGCGCCACGTGACGGTTCAGTCCGCGGCACTCAAACCCGCGACGGCTCTCTTGCCTTTGGCCTCACGCGCTTCTCCTATTTTTAAACGTCAGTAAGTCGGTTTGGTCCCTGATATGGGGCGAGCGGCGGGTTTTTGCTTTTAATGATCTTTCGTGATCTTCCTTAATAACACGAGCTTATTTCGTCTTAATTTTGAAGTGCAAACGGGTATTTCTGTCAGGATATGCTTATGAATATGAACAATTTTTGAATTATTTTTACTATTCTCCGAGATACATGCTTGCCCTTAAAAGCATAAAACTAGCTATCCAGATTACCTCCATTAAGTGTCCCGTGCTGGTGGCAGCGGCGGGGGTTTAACCGTCCGGCAGAACAAGACAGGAGAAGCTGACAGCCGAGGTCATTTTCCTAATATAGTAGCAGCCCCGCCGTTCTCCTCCAAATCGCGCCCCTTTCGCTCCTCCAGCTAACTGCGCGGTTCGGCCCGATACGCAATGTCAAACGGAGTGGCAGAGCCCAGAACCCGGTGCTCACCTTGATCCGCGTCTCACTGGGCTCCCCTCTGAGGACTTTGGGTTTAAAAGTCCCGGATCCGATCAGTCGACAGCTGCCAGGCTGGGCCACATGTGCTGCGCACTGCTCCGCTAGTTGGACGCCGCAGGTGACGCGTGTCTTGCGCTGTCGTCCCCACAGTTCCTTGGGATGCGGCGAGCAGCTCCTCTCTCTGGAGCGTCCGAGACTGCGGCTATGGCGGTGCTGCAGCAAACCCCCACCAACCCCCCTTCTTGTGCGGCTCCGCAAAGTAAGGCGACAGCTGGGCAGCCCCACCTGCTGAGGCAACAGGCAGCGTAACGAACACCGCCACCTGGTGGGGACAGGACACACTTGCACAAGGACTCGTACAGGACAGGGCACTGAGACGTGAAAAGTTTCCCGCAGGGTGGCTACGCTCCGCCGCCGCACGCAATCACCATCTGCATGCCTGTTCCATTTCCATCAAACAGCATAAAGGTGCAAACTCCAACCGAAAAGTAAAAATAGCTGAACAGCAAAAGACGTAACAGTTTGGAAAATGTGAACTATTAAAGCAAGCCCTTCTTGCATGCTTTTCGTAATTTAATCCCGAAGATTCACAAAGACCGCAGCAGATTGAACGCCACAACCCAAACCACTTCATTCTCACCTAAACAAATTAATCAAATTAGCCAAATACAGTACATACAAATACATTTACAGCACTTTATTAAGTGGTAGGTGCCCTCTGGTGGTACAAAAGCGTTACTGCATACACACCTCCAGGCAATGACCAGGATATACCGAATAAGCATCAAAACCAGTTCAGCAAGACCTGGACAGTCTTCAAAACCGTGCAGTGCAATGGCGTTTAATGTAGGAGACTGCAAAGTGGCACCCACAGGCAAAAGGAACATTAATTCTAAATACAAGACGGAAGATGCGATCTTACAGAAAGTCACCATTAAAAAGGACTTGGGGACTTAAGTTGGCACAAGGATCTAATTACAGCACCAGTTGCAAAGGCAAATAAAATATAGTATACTAACTATTGAGCACAAATTTTAAAATGTCGTGCTGAAACTGTGTAATGAAATACAAGAAGAGTAAGTCCACATCTGGAGTGGTGTGTGCAGCACCACACCACAAAAAGTCAGCGAAGTTGAGCAGCCAAGAACATCTAAGGACTGGACGACACGTCTTATGGAGACAAACCCGGGGGGCTGAATCTCTTTGGACCTGTGCAGAGGAGGACATCTGGAGACCCAAATCCAAGTATCCAAGACTCTCAAAGAGCACTACAGGATCATTCTCTCAGTTAAATAGCAAAGCACATACTAGAGGACATGAGGGAGAGTTGACTGAAGAATGAAGTCAGGAGGTATTCATGCATATAACGAGATGAGGGAATTTGGAACAGCAGCAAGAACAGCATTTATTTCAATAGCAGATTTTCCAACACAGGATGTAGCTCAAAGTGCTTTACAAAATGCCAAAGAAATAGTTACAAGAAAAGAAAAACTAATTTCAATTAGATAAGAATACAAAAAACAAATCAATATGCACTTAAATAAAATCTTCTCTCTCTCAATATTTTATATATATATCTTTTATAAAAGGAAATGTTGCGAAAAGACTTTCTCTGAGATAATTTAAAGTCCTGTGAGAGATAATTTTAGGTTGCGCAAGACGAGACTTTTTGCCAACAGATTTAGACTGGTCCAGCCCTCCTCTCAAACATTTACAACCACACCCACGGTCCACTCACTTCTCATTCATGTCAATGCTATTGTAAGATCACAGTTCCTGTGCTCACAGCTTCAAGCAGGGTCGGAAATAAAAGGCAAAGAGTAGAAGACAAAGTAGAATGTTGTAAAGAGGTTCAAAAACATTGGCGCGATACACATGCAGAGTAGGTTAGAGATAATGAAAGTACTAAAATTCGAAAGTCTCAAAAAACTGATAGTAAAGATCGCATTAGTGTTAACAAACGGAAATTATAACTCGGTGAAATAACAGAACAGCAAAAAGAGCTCACATATATTGTTCAGATTTAAACTTAAAGTCAGAGACTTGTAGATCGTTTAATTCGTGTTGCCATCAGGGAAAAGTAGTATTTCTTCCCAATGAAGAGACCTATCCGCGAGAATTAAAAGATCTGTTGTTTGGTGAAAGTGAAATCCACATACGCAAGCGGCAGAGATGCAAAGTGGCTGGCGTGTAGCGCAGGCCGGGGAGTTGGCGAGCAGGGAGGGAAGCCCCCTAGTATATAAAAAGATTAATGAAATTGTACAACATTTTTATATAATGTTCACTTTTCTTTAAATTTGTACATCATATACTGTAATATACATGCTGAAAGAAACACAAAGTAGAAGGTTTGGGGTTCCACCCTGTATATTAACAACAGCTTTGAAAAAAAGGACGCAATGAATTTCACTTGAGTTGTCTCAAACGACTCAGTCCAGGACAGGACTGATTGGGAAAGGAATGAGCTGGCTTTATAGATGGAGGGGAGGAAGAGGAGTGTCCCAAGGGCTGTGGATGGGTGGATGTGAGGTCAGGAGCAGGAAGCTGGTGCATAACAGCAGAAGGTAACCTCACCACGTTGTTTTTGCTTAAGTCTTGCAATACTGTAAGCCAGGGGTGCCCACACTTTTTCATCTTGCGAGCTACTTTTAAAATGACCAGGTCGAAATGATCTACCTACATTAAAAATTATATACATCATTATCCTCTGATGAAGACCCCTGGCAGGTGTTGAAAGCTCAGGAATAAAAACCTACTTTTGATACATGATTCATTTTCTCCCTTTGTGGATCTCCAGCTGCAATATATGCAAACCGTATCACAGACCTTCTCTTCCATATATATATGAGTATACTTTATACATAAAATATATGTTGTCGTACCTTGCATAACTGAATAACCTTTATGGTACAATAACAATTCAATACATTTATGGTCACTACAGTATTTGGATTTAATAATCTTCATGTGGGAAAAGACTGACTCGCATAAATAAGTAGAGCCGAATAATGCAGTCAAGGAGCTTTTGAATTCAGTCGAGTGAAAAATGATGGCTGTCCGATTAACTGCGATTTTAGTTTCCTCTCCTTTCTCTTTCTCAGATCGCTTTTCGGAAGGAAGTCAGTTTTGTAGTTTTTATGAACAGTTCGAAAGTGCCTTTCCACATTTTCCTTCTTTGGAATAGCAATGATAGATTGACAGATCAGACAAACGCACTTCGATTGTGACATTGTGAGAAAAAAAAATCCTCTTCCAATTCCACATCCAGCCCATACCCTCCCCAAACAATGTTTTTTTAAAAAATCCCTTCTTTAGTCGATATAAATTGTAAGGCTAACTAGATCACAGCCGGAGTTTTTGTTTTGCGTTTGATTGTGCGGGAAGACCAGTGTGTTAGAAGAAAAAGAGATCTCAGACTGGCCGTCCTGTATGTCAATCAAGTGGCAAATGCTATAGGGAGGATATATGATACACTAACGTTTAAAAAAAATTTTGGAATGCAACACGATCTACCTGCACTACCTTTGCGATCTACTGGTCGATTGCGATCGACGCATTGGGCACCCCTGCTGTAAGCATATCGCTATTAGAAGATCTAAGGTCATGTAATGGAGTGTAGGGGGACAGGCATTCCAAAATATAGGATGAAGAGAGGTTATTTAAGGCTTTATACGCCATTAGTAGTCAATTCTGAACAACATCTATTTTGACACAAACTGGTGAGATGTGTTCAGATTTTCTTTTTCTGGATAAGATTCATGCTACTGCATTCTGAACTGCCTGAAGTCAATTGACGCCTTTCTTAGGTAAAGGTAGACCTGTTAGTAGTGTATCACAGCAATCTAGTTGATTAAAAACAAAAGCGTAAATTAATTTCTTCGCATCTTGCAGTGTCATAAGAGGTCTAACATTTCCAGTGTTTAACAAATGGAAAAATGCAGTCCTAATAATCTGGTTAATGCGCAGCTAAGGTTTAGGTCAGAGTCCATACTTACTTATTAATTTTGTTACTTCCATCTTGTCTTTTATCAACTTTATTTTTAAGACCTTCATTATTTTCAATTTTGCCAACAACTAAGATTTCCATTTTTTCCTTATTAAGCTTGAAATTACTACTCATCCATTCAAAAATATAAGACAGACATTGGATGAGAGGGCCAAGAGCATCAGGCTCATCAAGTGTTATAGATAAGTAAAGCTGCGTGTCAACTGCATAGCGCTCTGGTGGTTCACCTTGTGCTTCAAGAAAATCTGACCTAATGGAAGAATGCAGATTGAAAATAACAGTAGGCCCATGTGGTACGCATATAGAATGTCATGGACCTCGGAACTACGGTCATCGTAATTAACAAAGAATTTTCCAGCCGGATGATTGCCGCTTCAAATCCCATAAACATCAAAAGTGACTCGACTTCATTGGGCCCTTGAGCAAGGCCCTTAATCTGCAATTGCTCTGTCCTGGGTATAATGTTAATCTGCATCCAACCCTGCATGTAGGCCCTCCAACCTGCTGGGGAAAACTTGGTGGTTGGTGGCAGAACTGGCACTCCAGCCACCATAAAATACCTCCCACTGTTCCACTCCATCTGAACTTGTGTGGTGCTGAGGTGTCACCCGTTGCATGGCTACACTCAGGTCCTAATCTGGATCCTGAGTTGGTTTGTCATGTGGTGGGTGCAGCAATGTGCTGTATCCTAACCTCTCCTCTCTCTCTTCAAGTAATACTGAAACAAGTTTGAGGCACTACTGGAGAGGCCCACCCATTGTTTAAGGCGATTTATAAGAATAATGTGGTCAATGGTGTTAAGTGCTGCACTTAAGTCTAAGAGAAGAAGAGCTGATACTGTACGTGGTAGATGTTAGCATTAACCTACAAGTCACTGACTACTTGAACCAGCGCAGTTTCTGTACTATGATTTGTTCTAAACTCTCAATAAAACTTAGCAAGAACAGAATATTTATTCAAATATTTGATAAAAAAACACTTTGTTTAGAATTTTACTTGAAAGGCAGATTAGAAATAAGGTCGAAAGATGTCAAAGACAGAAGAGTCTAGAGGTGTTTAAGTAGAAACTTTGTCAATGTATAAATGGATGAGATGCTAGGGTAGCCAAACCGTTACCTGATCTAACACACTTGACAAGCTGAGCTGTCTTGCTTGTGAAATATCAAAAAAAAAAGACAAAAGCAGTTCACTGAATGAACAACGCACAGTCGACTCCAAAAGAGTTCAGATGAGAACATTCTTTGGAGTGAGGAGACGCAGGGGGTTGGACAATATCTGAAATATCGACAGTCCAGAACAGACAAAAAAAAAATCTTGCAACATCAACTGCATAAGGCATGTAATTACATGGACAGGAATTGAAATAATAATAATAATAATAATCTATACTAATAAACGGCAAAGCCCTCACTCACTCACTCACTCACTCACTGACTGACTCATCACTAATTCTCCAACTTCCCGTGTAGGTAGAAGGCTGAAATTTGGCAGGCTTATTCCTTACAGCTTCCTTACAAAAGTTGGTCAGGTTTCATTTCGAAATTCTACGCGTAATGGTCATAACTGGAAGGTATTTTTCTCCATTTACTGTAATGGAGTTGAGCTTGACCGCCGTGGGGGCGGAGTTTCGTGTGACATCATTACGCCGCCCACGTAATCACGTGAACTGACTGTCAACGCACTATGTAGAAAACCAGGAAGAGCTCCAAAATACGCTGAACAAAAACATGCATTATATAATTGAGAAGGCAGCGAAACATTAAGAAGCGAGCGAGTGACATACTACCATATTCATCAGTACAGCTACTTCGGAAACAAAGCGAGGTATAAACCTAAACTTTAAATTAACTTAATAGACAGGCTGCCGCTGGTGCTTTTCGTGTCCACGGGTAATGCGGGATACAAGTTTAATGAGAGGACGCAGGATATAAACGAGAGTTTTGATCACTTTGTAACTAAGTTAAAATTGCAGGTGAAGGGGTGTGCTTATGCAAATTCCGAGAGACTGTGTTTGTGGGGGATTGACAGTTAAGGCGGGTGGGGGAGTCACGTCATCATCTCCCCTCCCATTTACCTCATTTCGCTCTGAGCTGAGCTCCGCGGCTAACGCCGTCTTCCGAAGCAACTTCGTCACACTGCCACCAAATACAGAGAAATCCACAAGTTAATACACACTCTGTCTCTAGACTTTCTCCACACTGAATCCTCCAGGCACTACTTACAAAAGGTTACATTGACAATCGTGTTACGTTATTTTTAAAATGTTTAATTTTCTTAGCACAAGCACAGCTGAGAAGCTTCGATGCATGTGCTCCATAACGCGTTAAAAAATAATGCATTTAATCACACTTTGCATTACAATCAAAGGGGAACTTTTGTCAATGCATGATTTCCTGGTACACCGATAACATTGATCAGCGCATCCCAATTCATTTTAGCCTCGCACCACCTTGGTTTGAGAAGAAGTATGAAAAGATATGAGGTTAACACACAAAAACAGATCACCAATTCAAGCTTTATGAATAATCGATTCGCCATCAATAATTGTTTTGGTAAAGCCATACTCAGTGTAATCCTCCTTCCATTTTATAATTTTTCCGCCACTAGCCATGATTAAATGAACGGTAAAAAAGTAAGAGCGAAGCGAGGGTGACTTATTTAGGCAGGCATATATATGACAGCAACACTCATGACAATCATGTTACGTTATTATTAAAATGTTTCCTTTTCTTTTTCATTACTTCTTTAACCCATTACTTCTCCGCTGCGAGGCGCGGGTATTTTGTATATGAATGACCTCCAAAGAGCGCGGAGACTTTTGATCATGTGAACGTGTCTGCAAAAACTGGCGTCTCCTGCCCAGCCAAAGTCGAGCAGCCGGCGCGCGCGCATAGCTGTGCCGGCCTTTCACACGCTGACTGCGCTTCTGCAGCAAAATAATATTAAGGCGCTTCGCACTTTATTTTGCACGTATACGATTATGAGGTCGTCAGCTCTTATGAAGACACGCACAGGAGTGAAGGACTGACAGTGCCATCACAGCCGATTAATAGCTGGGACGTCTCACCAGTCTGCACAAGACCCACCGCGACTGTCCTCAAAAGGCGCTCATATCGTCAGCGAAAACATCTCTCTATACTATATAAAAGAAAAGAAAAAGGCAACTTTCCTTTCTTTACACCTTTTTTCCGTTTATCCCAAACCAAAGCCTTTCTCTCTTAACACTGCAGAGGACACAAAACTAATTTTCTTTAATTGCTGGTAAGGCACATTATTAGAGGCAGAAATTTGGACTTTCACATAGAAAAT
>JANRMT010062814.1:66417120-66476815 GCA_026402145.1 Polypterus bichir lapradei
AACAATTACATTAACAATCATGTTACGTTATTTTTTAAATTTTTCCTTTTCTTTTTCATACCTTCTTTAACACACTGCTTCTCCGCTGCGAAGCGCGGGTATTCTGCTAGTAATAATAATAATAAACAAAGAGAGCAGACTTGTTTTTTGGATTCTTTGTCCAGTACAACCCTCTGAGTGCTCGTTACACCAGGTATCCCAATCAAAGTCATTTTAAATTGTCACAAGTCCAATCAAAAGTCTACTCCCATGGAGAAGAAATTTAAGGGAACAGCACCAGGACTCGTGGCTCTTGCTGAAATCTAATCCAATGGTCTCCATTTCCAGAGATCCAGAAGCTCAGCCTACACCACATCATGTCTGTACTGAACTGCACCAGATGGCAGTTGAATTGAGGATTTGGAATTCTGGGTATGAATAAACAAGTCCAGTTCATAACTGGGAGTCTAAGCGTCTGATACGCAAGGATCAGAACATGAAACAAGAATTGTAGTCAAGAAATGACAAGAATGGACCAGACACCAAAAGTTCATGTATCATGAGCCAAGACGCAAGACACATTATTTGTAGTCAGAACACAAAAAAGGAATTTCTACCCAGAGAGCCATTCATTTTCAGCCTTTGACCCCTTATGGAAGTCACCCCTAACAACCACAGAGCAACTGTCAACACTTAAGTCCCAAAATGGAGGTGCCCATTGAAGAAAAAAAAGCAAGATGGCAGCGTAGGATGACGCAAAAAATAATTAACGTAAGTAAAGATGCATAGAAATGAAAGATAAATCTAACCATTGGATTCTTGGATATCAACCCCCAAAAACATAAAATATATAAAATATTACATATATATATGTATAAAATATTTTTTGATACCCAGGAGCTGTTCAGAAAAAATTAAAATGAGAGTCAAATCATGATGACAGCCAAGACCACAGTAACAGGGGTGTCAACACGTGTCTGTGCTGAGGACTCCGCTGTGTGGCGTTGCAGCTAAGTGCTGCCCACCAGGTGTGAGTCGGGGGCCTCTGGTGGTGTCTCAACTTCATAAAGGAGAATGCCCCCTATCAAAGCTGCACTGGCTTATCTCCATGTGTGCGACATCCATGCCAGCCTTCTGTGCCCAGACTGTTACAAACCCCATGGAGCTGCTCGGATTTTTGAACAGGTCAGCGTAATACCATAGGCAACTGAACAGCAGAAAATCTTTTTTCCTTTGGAATTTCAGCAGCATTTCAAACAATAATAGAACTCAAATTTTATAAATAATGAGATGTGTTAACTCAATGTTAAAAAAAAATCAACATTATTGTGCCAAAGGGAGTAATCAACATCAGCTTTCCATGTTTTTTGTTATTCACTAACTATCCTCCTCCAATCTGAAAGGATTTTATTATCACCCCAGGGGGCATCTTGGTTGCAGTATAAAACCACAACACAGACACACAAAAAACAATGCTAAACACAAGCAAGGGCTGTCGAAGTAAAACAAAAAAAAAACAAAAAAATAATAGATGCAAATAATAAAAAAAAGCTTCCTCCAAAATGTCTATTGGATGGTCTAATTGCAGTGGGGATAAAAAAGTGTTGACAGCATACCTGCGGCGGCTCATTCTAAGTACCTCTGAAAGTTCCAGTGAACTGTGGAAAACACATAATAAAGTAAGTACAAAGTGCGTTCAAATATAGACAGGAATTTATGAGCTACACTTTATTTATTGAATAAAATGAAACGACTTACTGTACACACTGTTTTCCTATGCAGTCTCCTGCCACTGCCGTACACTTGTTCCAGTGCTCTCCTTAATCACAAGAGGCTAGAAGTCTTCTGACTGCATGGTGACCCATTTTTGCACAGCATCAATAACCTCCTCATTCGAGTGGAATTTCTTCCCTCCTAAAAATTTCCTTAAGTGGGCCGAAAAGATGAAGAGATGATAGCCCCTCTCAGAAAGACTTGCATCAATCATACACTCAAGACTGAGAGAGACACGCATCCCCAAACTCATTTTTAAATCTTGAATAAATCTAAGATGGCATAACTCCTTCATTTGTCAAAAATTGAATAATAATTTGCTGTGCAACACTACTGTGTACCTCCTACTCCAACATGTTGATTACAACTGACAGGAAGGGGGGAAAGAGCAACTAGCACTACTAACGTCAACTTCAAACTTGCACGTGTTTGTCCAAGGAGTCTGGTCTACCTTGCACTCTTTATAAGAGCAGAGCATGAAAGTTTCTGTTTATAACGGAACGCCCCTTGTAATACATTAAAAATTGCATGCGATAATGCTAGGATTATTAAGAATAAAAGAAGTCAGGTTTATACAAGGTGAGCCAACATGAAGTACCACATTTCTCAAGGTCATTGCGTGAGGTAGAGGCAGCCGAGTAGGTTGGGGTGGGGGTCCTTTGATAGGCGATCCCTTGTAGTTTTCAGTCAGCAACATGCCTTAGTCCGGTTCGCAACATGCTTTTGCTGTCGAAGTGTTCTTCAAAAACAATGAATCCATCATCACTATGCAACGCGCCTTCCGAATGCACTTCAGGATTCCTTCAAATGTGACATCCCAAATCGGAAAACAATTCTTCAGTGGGAGGCTAAATTTAGACAGACGGGTACAACATTTAAAAGAAAATCTCCAGGCCGTCATCGGACTGTACGAACGCCTGAAAACATCCAAGCTGTAAGGGCATCGATTTTGCAGTTTCCTAGACGTTCAGCGCGCAAACATGCATCTGCCTTAGGCACTTCCAACATGTCTTTGAGGAGGATTTTACAAGAGGACCTTAATTTTCATCCATACAAAATGAGGGCAGTGCAGGAACTCGCTGAGAGAGACTGGGAGAGCCATAGAGAGTTGTGTGCAAACATTCTGCCAACCGTTCATCGAGATGCTGTTGTCATGTGCAGCGGTGAGTCACATTTCCATTTGAATGGTTGCATAAATAAGCAAAACATTCACTATTGGGTTGAAACCAACCCTCGTGATCTTCATAGACACAGTAAGTGTGTTGTGGTTTGGTGCACCATTGCAGAATTTGCCATTGTAGGCCCTTACTTTATTGAGGATGGGGGAGCAACAGTCACCGTCACTTCAGAATGTTACATTGAAATTGCGGCCCTAACTGGAAGAAATGGTTGTGGTGGATGCCTAGTTTCAACAGGATGGAGCAACAGCTCATACGTCACAGAGATCCATGCAAGTTTTGCGGGAGATGTTTCCAGAGAAGATGATGTCAGGTGGTGTTCATGTTCACCTGATCTTGCTCTGTGCCATTTCTTCTTGTGGGGGCTAGCTCAAGTCGATAGTATACAAACACCGACCTTAAAACTTATTTGACACGAAATCGTTGAACGACTCATGTGAGTGTTCAGAAATCATCTTGAAGAGTGTGTTGCTAATGATGACCACCACCTTGAAGACATCATTTCTAAAACACATTGAAAAAAAAAATCTATTTTGTATACCCTTTCTTGTACACGGTGGTGCAGTGGTAGCGCTGCTGCCTCGCAGTAAGGAGACCTGGGTTTGCTTCCCGGGTTCTCCCCGTGTCTGCATACGTTTCCTCCGGGTGCTCTGGTTTCCTCCCACAGTCCAAAGACATGCAGGTTAGGTGCATTGGCGATCCTAAATTGTCCCTAGTGTGTGCATGCCCTGCGGTTGGCTGGCACCCTGCCCGGGATTTGTTCCTGCCTTGCACCTTGTGTTGGCTGGGATTGGCTCCAGCAGAGCCCCCCGTGACCCTGTAGTTAGGATATAGCGGGTTGGATAATGGATGGATACAATTTCTTGTGTCATAATGTAATTTGTTTTATCTTGTGTAAATTTGGTACTTTTTGGCTCACCCTGTATGCAGCTGCTCATAACTATGGCGAATAACAGAAAAATGGCTAAACAATGAAGATGGGTACACATTATTAAGGAAAAGGTAGGGGAGTCACCGTTAATGTAGAACAGAACTTGAATACACGTCTTCTTCAATTTGATGGTGAGCTGCACTCTAGTGCAGATGTTGGGTTTCAATTAGACAGTAATAGAGATTGAGGCTTTATATTAACAGTGCATAATAGATCCCCTAAACGCTGAAAATAACTTCAGTTGACACATTTTAATATTATTAAAAAAGCAAATTTAGAAAGAGATATTATAGTTCTGGGGGACTTTAATTACCCAAATATTAAAAGTGCTAGCCTTATAAATATCAGAGCACAAGAACAGTAGCTTTTGTAGGTAATAAATGGTTACTTTTTAACACAATATGTTGAAGCATATGGGGAAGCAGAGCTAGATTTAGTATTCTATAACAATCAGATACAATTCAGGAGACAGATGTGATTGTGCTATTAGGATCTAATGACCATAATATAACAATTTTACAGTGCTCTGCATGAGCACAATTGTTATGATGTTCTAAAAGCAAAAGGAAAGGTCAAACACTTAGCACACAGAGGGTAGCCATGTTCAAAAAGGGGAGCCTTAGCCTTCTATAATACATACCTTTTAAAGTCCACACAAGTAACTTCAGTTGCAACACAAAGATCATAAAGTCCAGTATGTTCAAATACAAGCCATATAATAATCGTTCCGTTTTTACAGTTAAGCCCAAGTTAGCAACGGCCGCAAGTCTTGCTCACCTCGAATGCTAAAGGAGAACAAGGGAAGATAGCATACACAGGACATTATCTCCCCCAGACCACCAGGTGGCAGCCCCCCTGGGTTAAGGCGGGGCCATGGATTCCCACAGAGCACCATGGGAATTAGAGTTCTTTGACTCAGCCCTGTTGGATTCTGTAAATGCTACCAGGGATTGCAGCAGGGACCAGTAAAGCCCTACTTCATGAGGCTCCCACCTTACCTGAAGTGCTCCTTGGCCAAGCCTTTGGGACACCAGAAGTAGGGGGGGGGAGGAGGACAAATCCTGCCAATAGGAGCAGAGGAGAGAGAGAGAGAGAGAGAGAGAGAGAAGCAGCCCATGAGCTGCTGTGTGTATAGATTGCATTGGATATACTATGTTGGTGCTGTGGGAAACGCTTGGGAGAAGCAAGTAAAAATCCTCTTTATTACTGCATTTGTTTCTGGAGCCCATCTATGTCAGGTGTTTGGGGAGCTGAAGCACCCCCTGGTGGCCACATCCAACATAACAATAGGAGCCTGCTGCACAGGCCAGTGCTTCTAGGTCAGGGGTGGGCAAAGTCGCTCCTGGAGGGCCACAGTGGCTGCAGGTCTTTGCTCCAACTCAATTGCTTAATTAAGGAGCACTTGTTTCTCAAGTAACACTTCTACTTCGCTTTCGTTGTCTCACTCGTTAAGATTTTGAACCCTTATGGCCTATTTTAGCCTTAAACAGCTGTATTCTCGGTTTTTAATGGTTCCTTATTAGCAATAAGATTTAAACGATAAAAGAAATCGGCATTTCTCCATTTAGCTTGTTTCCACTTATACCTGTGTGTATTTATCACACACTAATTAAATACTTCGAAGGAAAGTGAAGAAAAAAAAAAATTGAAGGACTGAGAATTACTCATCCGTTTTAGACTTTAAATCATTTGGATGATATCCTTAGAAAGGCAAAAAAAAATATCTAGGATATGACCCGATTATTAACAAGCCATAAAATTACATTATTGGTAAGGATCGTTTTCTAATTAAGCAAATGTGTTGGAACAAAAACCTGCAGCCACTGAGACCCTTCAGACCGGACTTTGCCCACCCCTGTCCTGGGTGGTTTCTCTTATTATTAAACACAAAGTGAAGTCTGACGACAGTCACTCATTCTTGCCTGTGTTAAATATGGTGGAGCGTAGGGCAAGAACCAAATCCTTTTGTCTCACAGTAACATTTGATAATAATAATTCTTTGCTTTTATATAGTGCTTTTCTCACTACTCAAAGCGCTCAGCAATTGCAGGTTAAGGGCCTTGCTCAAGGACCCAACAGAGCAGAGTCCCTATTGGCATTTATGGGATTCGAACCGGCAACCTTCCAATTGCCAGTGCAGATCCCTAGCCTCAGAGCCACCACTCCACTGATGGAATTTTTGATTATGTTAACTGTCACAGATGTTGAAAGGAGTTCTTACAATAGACACATCTTCATCAGTGATAGATCAAACATCAGACCTTCAAAGCATAATACCCTCAATCCCAATTAATCCACTCCAAGGTCATGTGGTACCCGAGTCTACCCTAGCAGCATCACACATAGAATGGTGACCACCCATAGACAGTCCACCACAAGACACACTCAGAATTTCTCAAATGTTACCTGCACTAGTAGACAAGATGGTCTTTTTCTTAATTTCTTTTGCCGCATAACTCTATCTTAATCTATTCATTTTACTGTATTGTTTGTTTTATGAATATAATTTAATAGGTTTATGGATATTTGTATAGAAAACTATTAAAACTAACAGCATTAATTTAAAATTAACTTACTCAATATATATTATCTAACATCCAAATTCTCTTTATTAACTCAATAAAATCAGACAACTCTTCAGAACAGTGAATATTCTTTATAGATCCTGTAATTTTCAGTTTCACAACTTTCACACACAAAGAACAAGCTCTGTTCTAATTAAAAGAGAACAAACACAAAATTTTAACATTTAAAATTTCTTAAATATTTATTCATATAAAAAAACACCCACACAGAGTTTGACCCTTAAATTTTTGCAAATTTACACAGTGGATATCAATTTTGCACATTTTGTATTTGCACTTCTCCAACTGTACATCGGCCTTGGGCAACAGCAAACTCTTAACAAGAGTTTATGGCTTTTTCTTTGCAGGCTCAATGAAAATTCAGTTATCAAACAGGCAACTTACTCAACATCTAAATACTAAAATATCTTGACAACTGTTCTCTTTTCTTTTTAAGTTGTCTAGCGATATGTAAAGGGAAAACCACCGGAGAACTAGAAGGTTCATAAAACAAATTCTGTACATTTTTTATATTCACATTGTAAACAGTATTGTTTTACACCACAGACAAGAAAAATACAACTGAAAAGCATTCCTGTATACACCCCCCCCATACACACACGCACGCACGCACACATTTGTATAGTAGAATCCCTAGGGGACTGCCGAGTTCCAAAGAGGGGGTGAGGGGGTTTTGGTGAAGGTGGTTTCTTTTTTTTTCGACACATCTGGAGGGTTGCTTCCCCACCTTTCTGCTCAGAGATGGGCAGGGTCACCTGACGTGGTAACTCCTGACTGGAAGTCTTTGGTTGATGTGAGGAAAAGCAAAAGGTGCCACATGGAACTGAAATAACAAATATCACTTTGAAAGAGGAAAGGCAGTTACTTAGTAAACAGGTCAAAAGAAACTGAAAATTACATTTTTTTTTACAGTAAGAATCCCCCATCAAACAAATACCCACACTAAGGTGCTAACTGCACCACCACTGTACGCTACCAGGATGAACGTGATCTCTCAACACTCATTTCTGGTATTTTCTATGCCTATGAACATCCATATAATCTGCAGGTTTTTCGCCCATTTTGCTATTTCTGCTGGTCCCGGGAGCTGGTATGACACTTGTGTACATGGCAGAATCAATCCTTCTCGTAAGCAACAACGACGGCACTGACAAAAACAGTCCCACACAGCCAACCTGGAAGAGGTAGTTCACATAATGCTTAAAGCAGAAATACAAATTGATTTGTCAACTTGTAAATCCTCTAGGGGCAGTACTGTCTGGTGGGCAATCCATAGGATCACTTGCCAGTAAAGGGATATTTCCGAGCGACGTGCAAAAAAAGGATTGGCAACGCCTATAAGGGTCAAGATCGCTGGTAGATCCAACAAAATGGGTTGACTGCCTCTCCGTTCTTTAAGCACTCGTCACATAAAAAAAACATTTAAAATTCTCCTTTAGTGGGTTCAACTTAACCAAAATGGCACATAAAAAAAAAGATCACTTACAACAGACCTTCAGATAGAATTGGCTCATATTTGTCCATCTATTCCACTTGTAATGATGCACTATTTTCATCACCTACTTCTAGAAATACACAAAGGAAATCAAGCAAGGCTTTCTAGGGGATTCAAGACACCATGGTAGCAACAAGTACGCCAGTGATCGTTAGGTTTCAAGGCTGACACATTTACATGAGATACAGAAAGAAGTCGTCCAAACGCTCTTTAGAGGAAAATTACAATGCACTGCTACACAGTTGATCTCTGAAGGTGAGGTGGACAACCAGGAGTGAGGACTAAGAAAAATGAAGTGATATTGTGTTGGAACAGAAGACCAGCACCAACAGGAGTCGGTCAAGTGTTAATGTCAGGAAATCTCCTGTTGCCAACAAAGTTGAGGCTGACAGCCAGAAAGCTCCAAGTTAAAAGAATGTAGCATTCCATCCATTCATTTTCTATCAAGGCTTTTGTTTCAGCCAGGACAACAAAGAGTATGCATCTTTATTAATGGTGAATCAAACATTCTAGACTTTCTCCTAATCTCCGAAAACCCTTGGGGCTGAAAGCTCAAAAACAAAGAATGCAGTCAGCCAGCATTCAGCCATGCAATGCTACTTTAACAAGTTTGATATACACTGTCTGAGACTAACTGAGAAAGGCAGACAGCAAAACAACATAGTAACTTCAACTAGCTGCTGTTCCACACTTTTTGGTTAACAACTCTCCAAATGAGAGACGCTATCCTTTTGCTCAAAATTTGTGGTTGGAAATTCTACACCATTGCCTTGCAGCAGCAGCAATGCCCTGTACATCTGGTCAGCTGCCTAACATCCAGAAGAGACAAGAAGGGTTATATTTATAGCACCATGGTAGCTCCTCAAGTGTTTTAAACTCTCTAACATTCCAGTTGTTGGTGGCAATACTTTGGCACCGAGCATAATAAAACACATTTGATTACTCTGGAAGAAGACTTTCGAGATCTACATGGATGCACCTTCTAGAACCACTCACCCCCTCCACATTTATTTCCAGTTGGGTTTATGTAGGTTTTGCATTTTAACCGTGTGCACTCTGCACACAAAAAAACAGAATAAAACACATTGACAATCCAGCAGCAATGTAAATAATGTGGCTCTTGACACAAAAAAAACACATAGTAAAAATTCAGGTGTGGAAATGAAATAAAATTTAACTGCCTTCCATTTCACTTCATAATTAAAAGGCTCATTTAAAACAAAACAGGTAACAGCATCGCTGGAAATCTATATTCCCAAGCAGCCACAGGCAGCAAGAGTTATTAAATAGTAATAATAATTACAATGTTCATTTTATGCTTGTCTCCACAATTCCTGCGCTTGATATGCTTTTTTAATTTTCTTTCAAGGCCAGCAGGGCTATTCAAGTAACAATCAAGTTTGTGCAGTTAACGTGATGTACCCTTTTAAAGAAAGGCACAAATAGAAGAACGGAAGGCAAGGTGTTAGCATATTTGCCCTCACACTAAAAATGCACTGTTTTGTTAAATGCAATTAGCAAAATAACTGCTTGCAAACACATCTTAAAGTACTGAAAAGGGTCAATTATTGCATGGAGGTTTCAAAATGAGTTTGTAACCTTGATATCTTCTTTACTTATTTGCCAATTTTGTCCATCACTTTATAAAATGGAGTACTGCATGTAGGGTAAGCAATTTTGACAGTCCAAGGTAAAACTTTATTGCAGACTACGTATATATATTGAAAATGTAGCCCAGATCTCCAAACCAAAAAAGGATGGTGGAAAGTCAAGAAAAGTCCACCTGATTCAAGTTTTAAAATACAAAAGGTATAGGTGGCACTTAGCGCAAAAGGTGAAGGAGGAAATTTCTGCCAACAGTTAACCTCCTAATTAATGTTTGCTGTTTGAAAAATTGTAAAGAATATGGCAAATGCTAAAGGCTGAATGAAGTAGGGGCCATAGAATCTGCATAAGATATTAACGTGAAGCATTAACTAGGGGAAGAGATGAGAAACCACAAGAACATGCAATAAAAATGAACACCCTTAGTTTTGATTGTGAGCTCAAAGCCAGACCATGCCTGCCATCCACACAGCATCTGTGCCCTTCTTTAAAATTTAAAAGGATTCTAGGTGAATGTAAAAACTAAATGCACTTATAATATACTGTACAAATATGACAAATTATGACAGCTAGAGAACAAGGTAAAATCTTTAACATTTACAAGGCCTTTTTTAATATAACAGTTTTAAAAAAATACAAAAAAAGGAAACAAAAACACCACCACCCACAGGATAAAATTCTAAGAGAACACCACAAGCAAGGCGGATAAAGTGCATGTTTGAAGTCAGCCCCCAAACAAATACAAAGGCAGTCTGCACCTCCCCCTCCTGGAGGGCGGAGTCACATGGTATTGTATTGGAAGCTTGCTGTCCTTTTCTTTTCATTAGCTTTTCTCAGCTTACGGAGTGGATGTGTCCTGCCATACTGCTGTCTTGGAGCTACGCCAGAGAAAGGGACTGTTTGTTCAGTTGCCTGTACCAGTGAAGGACAGCTTTCCAGACATCCCTCATTGCTTTCCCTGAATGTACTGGTATGCAGGATGGAAGGCAGCTCGACAGGTTGGTTTAAGGAGCCACAGTCTGAATGACATGATTGTTCCCCAGGCAGGGTTGATTCAGATGCCATACAGAATTTTTTTGAAGGATCCTCTGCCATTAGATGGGCCCTACATGACTCGGGATGCACAAGTCTAAAGGAGCATGCTGGGCTAGCTGGGCCTGATTCAGCTTTTCCCACCTCTGACAAATCATCTGTTGATAGCTCAAGACATCCCAGTTTGGCCAGGGAAGCAGATCGTTTCATGAGAGATGGAGTGGTCAGGCCAGCCTGACGGATCCTAGCCTCAATCTCCTGAGCACGTTGCTTTACCATACCTGAATGGCCCTTGGTAACAACAGTCAGCTCAGACACACTACTGCTACTTGAGCTGTGAGGTAGACCTGTCCAGTTCGGTGGTCTGGATACAGTTGGTGTGACACGATTCAAGAAGGCCTGCAAATCACTGAGTGTCTCTTGAATTTTTAGAAGCTCTTCTGTACTCCGCTGCAGAGTAGAACTCTCAGTCAACCTGTCTGGCAGTGTATCTGTGTCACTGCTGCTCTCAGTGGCTCCCTCCAGAAGCAGGCAAGCTTTTGGGCTCAATGACCTTGTGAGCAGAGGAGAGTTCTGCAGATGAGAGATGTAGCAAAGGTCATCATCAGCAGTTTGCTTTGTCCCCATCCCAGGTTCTTGCAAGATGAATTCACAGAGGTCACTACTAGGATCCTTCCTTTCCTTATCTGAAACATACACATGGTTAGAATGATCTGAAGAAGTCTGATACTCTCTTTCACTTAAAGGAAACACTGGGCAACTCCCTCCAGTTTCTAATGGTGAATGATTTGAGGCAAATTCAGTAATCTCCACTCTGCAAGACAAAAACGGAGCTTTCACAGTGGAAGAAATGGGTGCTTCCTTTTCTTTGGGCTTTAACTCCAAAGGTTTCCAGAATTTCTCTGCTGAATCACTGTGACAAGAGCCAGCTTCCTCTTTGTCAGAACTGACAGATATGTCCCTGGTCTTAGGCAGTTTTTGCAATGGAAGCATAGTTCCTTCTTCCAGTAGGGGATTGTGCAGCTGATTGTCTCCACATTCTTGGGGATGTACCTCAATTGAAGGCACCTCATCATGGCGGGAGTTCTTTCTGATCCCTAAACAGTTACCCGGCTCTTGCTCCTGCCGCAGCCGCTGTTCCAGTTTATTAGTGGCTCGTCTCACAGAACCAGACAACCATTTTTTTGTCTCCAGCTTGGGTGTGAGGCTGTCTTGGGAGGTCTCGCAGTGGCTTGTGGAAAAGTCTCTTAGCTCATCTGAGGGATATTCACATATTGATTTGGGTTCTAAGTCTCCTGGAGGTTCACTTTGCAAACTGTGAACCACAGCCTTTTTCATTGGGCCTGGAGAGGAGACTGTGGTAGAGGAATCAGTCTTGCAGGGGCTCGGTCCACTGCTCTGGTTGATGGACTCCAGCTCTATTACAATATCTTTAACAGAGATTCCATTCTCAGACTGCGATCTTGGGACACCCACTGTTATGTCCAGGCACTGCTCCTAAGAAGAGTGAGAGAGAAATAAATAAAGAGCACTTTTGTACAGTGTGAACAAAACAGAAAAATACTATGAAAGGTAGTTAATGCAGCAAGTCTTTAAGTACATTAAAAATGCACACTGGGTGTTACCCATTACGCATACATATGAACCAGTAAGATACTGGGCCAGAGTAAGTGGTCAGTGAGTTTTCCCTTTGCAATGTGAGGTATTATCACCCATCAGTGGGACAGAGAAAACAAAGAAGCTTAAACAAGTTAGGCATTTGAACTAACCCTTCTAAGATGGTCTATTGTGAGCTATACACATTGTCTTACAAAAGTATGTGTACAGTTTATAAGTTTCCAGTTTCCATTTGTATTGCACATTCAAACCCTAAAGAAGAAACACTACTTTTTCATTAAAATTCAGACGGTATCTTCAAGTCCAAAACTGTAATATGCCACTTGTGCAAGTAAAGATATTTTGTTGAGCCATTCTTAGACCCATATTACCAACCTTACCAGCTTTGCACACATGTAGTAGTATTACCAGTAGCAGCAGCATTGTTGTATGCATAAAGTACAGTGAAATGCTTACTTTTATGTCCCAACAACATGCAACATAAGGGAGTGACGATCCCTTCTCCTCGTCAGTTTTGACCCATTTTGCTTATTTTTAGGACAGTGCTTGTGGACCATCATTTTCATATCATGGAGTTGTAACCAGGACTTTGACTAGTCTACTGTTCTCTGAAGCTTTTTATATATAAATTGTTTTTGTATACTATGGTCCATTAATTATCCCTTTACATGATAAAAAAAACAAAAAAAAACCCACTATCTGGCCACACAGCTTGTGGTTGACACCACCATGTGTTACTGTAAGGATGGTGTCTAGACAGTATGGGCAGTGTTAAGAGGGTGTCACAGAGTAACACTTTGAATTTCAGCCACACAAGTTAATTTCTGGTCTCTTCTGTCCAAAAGACCTCCCAAAAAACTCAACGATTTTTCTTTCTGGCAAAATGTGCAAAGAAGTATGTATGGGTGGTTTCCATAGCCAGACAATAGCAATATAGCTCTGCAGTTTTCCCAAGGTGGGCTCAGAGTGACTTCCTCAAAATATTTTTTTTTTTTTATTATTGTATTTAGGCAGTAAAAAGAAACATATGTTTCTTAAATATTGGGCCAAAATTGCTCAGAGGGAGATTAAACAATTTAATACAAATTGTAAACCTCAATCCTAATGCATGCATTTTACTAATTTACCTCAGATTTTATTATTACCTTTAATTATTCATTGTATTATTATACATCAGATTTATTACGTGACCGAAGATATTTAAAAAGATTTAAGTTGTTGTTCATAAAATACTTTAGTAACTTTCATGTTGCCTAGGTAGGGGTCAGGGATAAGATGACTACAGACATAGACAAATGTGTTGGTACTAATCCACCAAAAAAAGAACCTTCAATTGAAATAACTTTAAACTAATGAAAGTAATTGGCACCCATCATTGTTTAATCTGTATTTAATTATATATATATATAAAAAAAAAAAAGACTATGCTTTAGAGTTTTGATTCAACTGAATTTTTCAAATATTTTCTTGCACAACCTTTAGAGGCAATTGCTGCAAACAAGTGGTTCCTGTCACTCATGATGAGACTTCTGCACCTCTCAACAGGTAGTTTGTCCCACTCTTCTTGAGGAAACAGCTCCAGCTATTAGAAGGTTGTTTTCTCCAGGCTGCATGTTTTAGGTTTTTCCATAGATGCCCAACAGGGTTAAAATCAGGGCTCAAAGAAGGCCACTTCAGAATCTGTTTGTTCTTACACATTCTTGGGTGCTTTTGGCTGTGTGGTTTGGGTCATTATCTTGCTGGAGGATCCGTGATCGGCAAATAAGATGGAGCTTTCGTCAGTAATTTTCATTCCAGAATGTCTCGATAGTCTTGAGATTTCACTATACTTTGTACAGACGCGAGGCCATGCCAGACACAGAAAAGCAGCCCCAAAACATAATGTAGCCTTCCTCCAGGTTTCACAGTAGGTATGGTGTTCTTTTCTTTAAAATCTTGATGCTTTTTTCTTTGTGGACATAGACAATGTGACTTGCAAAAAAGCTCCAGTTTTGTCTCCTCTGCCCAAAGGACAATTCTCCCAGATGCACTGTGGCTCGTCTATCTGCATTTTAGCAAATTCCAGTCTAGCTTTTTTTTTTTTTTTTTCTTTTTCTTTTAACAGTGGGAGTCCTCCTGCTTCTTTTCATTTAGCCCACTGTCACTGAAAAAGCAACACATGGTGGGATCAGACATTGATGGATCTTGACCTTAGAGTCCAGCTTGTGTCGCTTTGGAAGTTGTCATTGGCTTTTTCTCTGCTATTTCTCACTATTAATCTGCACATTAATTTTTTCTTGGGGTCATGTCCAGTGTCAAAACACTTAGTGAAGCAGAAGGCAATTCTTGATCATGTGTTTGCAATAGAAACACAGATTTCAATAATATTTGAAAATGAATTTTGTAAACCAATAACATCTGAAACTCTGAAAGGTCACTTTAAATATATCTTCAAGGTGCTCTATATCTTCTGTTATTTAAAAATAAAATGCCTCTGCTTATAATTTGAGGATTATTTGGTAACTTTACACTTAATTGGATGGAAAAACAGACCAACCCAAAAAGAATATTAATGAACATGTACCAGCAGATGATAAAGCAAACTAATCTAACATTATAAAATATAGAGTTTTTTTTAAGTATAAATGAAGCAAGCTTTCAAAAGAGGTAGATGAGGGTAAATAAAATATATTAATTAAAAATTGCTGGCTGTGATACCTTTTTATTCCAAAGTGCTTACATTTTCAACACACTGGCTTCCCAAATGTCTAAATCCCTCCACCTGAACTGGGCTAGATAAAAATCATCAAACAGTCAACTTACTTTTGTGTGTTCTTCAACAGGGTGTACACTGTCCTCTGTATCAAGCAGGTCCTGGCCAGGACTTCTGGACTGAAGCAATTTTGGCATTACCAAGTCCTCATTTTTAGACTGAGACAGTGCTCTAGCACGACCCTCTTGGGATAATTCCAGGAATTTTTCTCGTGCACTGAAGAAGTCAATGCTATCTGTACTTAGGCTAGGAGACTGAACAGTATGAGAAGGGGACCTTGGGTTATTATTGCTGTTGTGCTGACCACCTGTATCCTCCAAAAATTCAGTGTTCAAATCAAGGGAGACATCTACATCTGATGTCCTAGTATTGTTGGTTAAGGACAATGAGGGAGAAGACTGGTCTGTTGGAATTGCATTCTTTTCTTGTGTATTAAGCTTTGGATCTAGCAATGGCTTATCTCCTCCCAAGTCAACCAGTGAGGTTGACATAATTGAAGAAACCTCCTGGAGTGGCATGTCTCCTACACAGGGGAAGACTACAGTGGTAGTCTCGGGTGAATCTGGACACTCTGAGAGGCCATTTGAAGCAGATTGCTTTAAACTTTCTTCGTTTGTACATGGCTGGAAATCCAACTGTAGACTGTCATGGTCCTCACATGGTGTGGGTGGATCTTCATCAATACTTGAAGGCATAGTTGCAAGTGCTTGTAGGACTGCCATCCCCAGGAAATGTTCCAGTGAAGGATTATTATCTGCATCTTTCTGGTTGAGGTTCATGTTAAGAGGAGTCTTGTTGATGGGGTCATGATGATCTGAAAGATCACTGTCAGAGTGGGATCGCCAAAGCTTGTTGTGCCGCTGTTTACTAAAAAACACAAAGATAGATGGTGAATTAATCAGATTAAATATTAGTCTTATAAATGGGGTTAGTAATACCAAGTGTTAATCCAAACAATGAAGTGACCACAAACAAACAACACACTCCCAGATAATCTTGCACAACTGACACATTTCAGTCACAGAGCTGCAAAGTAGGTGACATTTATCGTGGGGTTTGTGCAATCGAATTGCGCACAAGGTATTTTCATTACAGGTTCATCATTTCAAATCATAGGCAGTAGTAACAGCAACAGATGTAAATCAAGTGGTAAACTGCTAGACTGGGCACTTGCAATCTAAATACAACAATTTGGTTCTCATCATGCCAAGGCTCTACTGAAGCAGAGAATGGTTAACTAAAAACTTCAAAAAAGGTCCAGATTGATGCCAGATGAATCACATATTCATTGCATGCCTTGTGTATAGAAGTTCACATATTGTCAAAGTCAAGGAAGCAACTTTCAGGATTGCAACTCTTCTCTCCTTGTGTTAATGGACCATAATGATTCACTGTTAATTGAGGATTAATATTTCTTTAACATAATGTTTACCTTGCCAAGAGTATGCCCTGATACTCCTCAAGCTGCCTCATAAAAGAGGGATTCGGTTTGGTGACTGTGCGGCGTTCCTTGACATAGCTATAAGCATCTTCCAGATTCCAGCCATATTCCTTCATTGCATAGGCAATAACAGTTGAGGCAGAGCGGCTCACACCCATCTTACAATGGACAAGGCATTTAGAGCCAGTTTTCCTGAACAGAAGAAGACATAGTAGTACAAAATTAATACATGAATTACAAAACAAACAAACAAATTACCACTCTCTACAGCACCTCTACAAAATAAGAAAGGTCAATGCAATGCATTCATGTAATAGGGAAAAGAAAGAATTATTCCAAAAATTAAATAAGGATTTATGCAGACTAAAAAAGTACTGTTTACACTATCCTGGATCCTTATGCTGCAAAAATATGCCTTTGCATTCATGACTTACTTTGCCTTAGAGATGAATTTGTAAGCATCATTCCAGTAAGCCAGTAAATCTGTAGCCTCTTCATCATAGACCCGAATGTTGTGATACTCAAAGAGGCCTGGGAAAAAGTTATCAATCTCCCGTGTGACATTCAGGATGTAACGAACCCTGCGTGACAAGAAAAAACAAAAAAAGACAAAATAGCTGAAAAAACAGAAGTACTTGCTAAAGGTAAAATTAAAACATGCAGAGAGACTACTACGAGATTTTGTGAATATTACACAAATTGCTGATAATAGGGATACAAGATGATTAAAACAAGGTTCACAAAAGCCAAGCCAGTTTAGGATACATTTCTAATTAATGGTTTTACAAAGTCAGATATGTTTGGAACACAAATAAGCACACTTAATTAATCACTGTTTATCAACAATTAAAACAGCAAAACATTTCTATAACAGTCTAAGGATATGGGAGCTCATCAATTATCAATAGGACACACAAGGACCAGAGAAGTAAAAAAAGAAAAAAAAAATTAAAATGAGAAAACTGGAGGAAAGGGGAAGACTAGATAAATTCCTTCCAACTTAAATACTTACAGGATATAGCCAATTAGATTATGCCAATAGAAAACGTGCAGCTATCTCACCAACCAACAATTTAAAAATACCACTCCTCAAAACATTAAGAGGTATTAAATCATTTTAAGACATACCCTCTATTCTGCAAGTCTTCAAGATTGGAGGCATTCCACTCTGAGCCCTACAAAAGGATCAAAAAGAATTTTAACTTCATAGCTAACGTTCGTAGCTTGTTCAAGATGTACCCAAGTTTTGCTTAGCTGCTCTGCCATTTTAGCAGTATTTAACTTAAATTAGCAATTACTCAAATGTATTTTTCAGATATCAGACCTGTGGACATTGCTCAACAGAAGAATTTACCTTGGCATCTACTGCAGAGCCATAAAGCTGTGCTCCTCTCAAAAAGGCCTAGTTCAACTACTGATTTATTATTAGATCCAATAATAACATGCACATAAGGTACACAGGGTTCATAATTATAACTACATGAAATTCTTAGAAAAGAGATCTGGATATCAGGACAAGATTTCACAGGAGTAAAAAAAAAAAAAGATTTTAAACTGATTAACACCACCTACTCCATTATTTTATTCATTTTTCATACAACACAGGCTTGGGACTATGTGTGTAGCATCAGGCAAAAAGAAGTAACTAACCCTTGCTAGTATGCCAGTGCACCACATACTCAGGTGCATACCCACACTCCCTTACACTGGGATAAGTTGGGGTCACCAACGCACAAAACGTCTACATCTTTGGAATGTGGACAGAAAACTTGTATAGCCTTTAGAAAAACCCCATACAGTAATGGGGAAAATGTGTCATTTCCATAGTGTGGGTGGCCTAGGATTTGAATGTTGGCGGTGTGAAGTAGCAGTGCTAACCAGGTAACACCTCTAATAATCACTTAATCAGGAAGCTATAAAGATGTTGACCTTAATGCTTTTTAATTTTAATTTATTCTTGCATTGCCCCCACAAAGAAAACAAATTCTGAAGTTCAAGGAATAAGATATATAGATTTTATTGTATTTACACATTCCCTATATGATGACATGCAGTTATCTGATGAAATAATGTGGTGTTTAAAAAGCTTGCAGGAACAAACAACATGTAAAGGAAAAGAACTGGGAAGAAAGATGTGTTTATGCTGAAAAGAATTTGTGAAGGGTTTTAATTTGAATACACTGAAGTATCTTTAACAAAAACAGAAGGGGTGATCAATTTGCAGAACTGCAAGCATTTATCTTCATTTAACTGACAATTTTCTAGCATCAACAGAAATATCAACCCTTAAAAAAACAACAAAACAGAAACACTTGTGGTTTTGTACCAAACAAATGAACCAAAGCTAATTTTCCAAACAATGAACAAAGCTATAATAGACAGCATCAGTATCTAACCAGTTCATTTGGCAGGAAGTCCAGCAGTAAAAGCAGCACAAGAACATATGCAAACTTTCTGGAGAAAGATGAACGGGGGAGGTGAGAGGGAAGATGGGGTGGGGGTGGGTGGTTAGTGTGAGGGCATCTGGAATTGACAGCCAGCTGCTGAGACGTTGGGCCTGCGAATGAGCACAATTCAAGCATAGGATAAAGTTAAGCGGGGGTTGCATTGACACGTGCCTCTAAGCACATTAGCACTTAAGCTTTTCCTTTGACCAGAGCTACTATAAACTGAACAACAACTTGGAACATTTTTTCAATTTCAGCTTGAGATGTTTTACAAACTTTCAAGTTATCTGGAGCCAATACAGAGAAAACCACAAGAAAAGCTTTAGAATTACTTCAAACCTAACCAGAATTACTTTTAAATCAGCAATATCAATTCTGGTAATTAATGGTCTGAACATACCCAAAAGCATCAACTTCAACCTCACAGGTTACTTTGAAAATAATTTTAGACAATCCATGCCAATAAAATGTACCTAATGGATATCTTAAGTGTTGTACATTTCAGGTGCACACCAGTATGTGTCATATGATACTGTTATGATGCATCTGTGAATTCTTTTCAGACTAGAACAGGCTTTTTAACAAAAAACAAAATGTACTGCTGATTAATTGTGCACACTGCTGCGGATCTAATCCATCTTGTTGCTTGTTAGTGCTCTGCTACTCAAAGCAGATTTGATAGCAGGTATTCACCTCTCTCAAACCAATAAAACATAGGCTTTTTTTCACCCGTCATTTGTTCTATGCTTGCTGCTGTTGCCAAGCAAAAAAGCACAAAAGACTTCTTCCTATCTGTGTGAGACATCACTTTTAAAGACACACACACAAAAAAAAGCACATTTCATGTCTCCTTTTGCAAGTACAGATTTGCATGGTTAAATGTCTTCACAAGTTTTCCATTAATTTTTAGCACAGCAGTAACGTGTTTTTAATGAAATCCATACCAGAAAGAGAATTACATCCAGAATACAAGATCAATCAGCATGTTACCCAACTCAAGTATGTACATTATTTATTTAAAAAAAAAAAAAAAAAAAACTGGTCAAAGAGAATTCAACTTACAAGGAAGACATGGTCAAATATCTCAGTAGGGCTATCCATTTGTCCAAGAATGACAATCATTTCATTGTCAATAAATTCCTTGAATTCGCGCAGGTTGCAGACCATCTGCATCTCAAGCTCAGTGCGGATCTGTAAAGTAGGCAAAAAAGAGGCAGATAAGTTGAAATAAACTGAAGGAATTTGTGTGGGGAGCATTGATGTTTGAAAATGTTCTTGAAACCAGAAAGTTTTGTCATCAAACTGCAGAAAGGCTAACTGCTGCTTAATGTTGCACCTTATTGTTAACCTACTGACCACCAGATGGAGTCAAAGCTTCCCCAATCTAAATTTTACACCATATAAAATCCAACGTCTGTCTGTCTGCTTTTCACGAGAGAACTACTTAACGGATTTAGATTGTTTTTTTTCTATACTTTGCTTGAACATTCCGGTTGATTTTGAAACTTCTCTCATTGCGCTATGTCATAGTTCGCTTGCTGTACCAAGTTATTTGTGCAAATGCGAAAGGCACACAGTGGGCCGAGTGGAGTGGGCCGAGGGTAGGGGGGCGGGGCCCTCCTCACTCACACGTCAGCCTTGGGGCGTGTTCCTTACCTCTAGCTTAGTGAACGAGAGAACTATTTAACGGATTTAGATCGGGTCTTTTTCTATAATTTGCTTGAATATTCAGATTGATTTTGTAACTTCTCCCATCAAGCTAAGAATCATAGTTTGCTCGCAGGAACAATATATTCACACTAATCTGAGGCAGAGGCTGCGGGTCGAGGGGAAGCGTGACGTGAGGAGTGGGGAGACAGGCAAGGCCCTCCTTTCGGTCCTTTTTCATTACTACGTGGGCAGAGCCATGGGGCACAGCTAGTAGACTATACGGCCCTTTTCTGCAACTTTGTTACTGCACTTTTCTGAATGCCAAATAACAGAAGAAAACAAAAATTAGCTAATTAAAACAATGTGATTAATTAGAGATAAAATGACTCGCCGAGTGTGAAAATGTTTGGAAAAAAATGTGCAGCCAAATTTGCGCCCCCCCGCCCAAATGAAACTGACAACCACGGACTTGGATTCTCCAACGAAAATTACAAGTACTCATTCGTAAATCTCTTACTGTGTAATACTGTGGTATCAGTGGTTGAACAATAGCTTCCCCTGAACCAAAAATTTAAAAAAAATGCTAATAAACATTCCAAAAAAAAAAAAAAAAAAAAATTAAACAACATCTGCATCAATCCTAACAAGAGACATGTGCGCTATAAGACGACAAGGCTGGGCTGATATTTTTGCCAATAAAAAAAAAAAAAAAAAAAAAAACACATTACAGTATTGTAGAACTTTTATTATATACAAACACACACATTCATACATAACACACATAAACACTATTAGATATTACATACACATATTCATAATAATGTTGAGGTAAAGTGATGTTGCCACTAAACAGACCAAAACACTACAAGCTATATAGGTTATCCATTTAAGTTTAGAAAATATGACACTCTGCTGTAAGAACTAGACTGGGGGTTGCACACTTGTGTGAAATTTAAGGTAAGGCAACAAGCTGTAGCCATTGGAGTCTCAGTCTTGGCTATATTAAAATATCTAAATTATGCACAAGTCTATAATTGTTTCACTTTAGGATATTGTTCTAGTCACTATTTGATGGCTACACTGGGTGTTCAATGGGATTCATTTCAGAAGCAGACAGGATTTTTATCATCCAAATCTACCTGAAAGAGGGTCTGCCAAGTGACTATAAATTACGATCTAAAGCAAGGCATGATTGAAAGGATGCCACCAGTCCTAGAATAAGAGGGTCTTTCAATAATATAAAAACATGTCCAAAATATTCATGAACATCCATTACAAAAAATGCCATTACAGAGGATGTTACACATACAGGAAAAATTGTCAATGAGAGAATACCGAGTATATTTTACACAGGTGGCTACATGCCATTACTTTTATGTAAATGTAAAATTGCTTAATGTAACTTGTTTCATATTTTTTTAGCATCCTTATTGCCATAGACTGTATTATTTTATTTTCCACCCATTGATTTTCATGTGGTTTGGTGTTATTTTCTCAAAATATTACATTTTTTCACTTACAATTACATAATAATAAAAGTTTAAAAAAAAAAAAACCTATATTTTCTTTTGTCCTTTGCTACCAATTAATGCTTTAGTATATGCAAATGTGACCAAGAGAAAGCAACAGGATTAGCAGGAGAGAACCATCTATATCAAAGCTGACGATAACAATACTTTTCCTACAATAGCATACATAGCATTACATATTTAAATTTTTTAGTCATACTGGCATACCTTCAATTTCTATTCAAAAATATAAGATATTAAGTGTTTCCAAAGGCCACAATGTTGTAATGAAATCTGAATTGCATTCTCTGTCTGGATAATTTAAAACTGTATGAAGGTTTCCAAGTATGACGTGGGAATCTAATTTTCTCTAAAATAATAAAAAATATAGGGTAGACACAAGCTTCTGACCTCTTTTGAAGTGATGTTTTCCAAATCTTTCTGCATCATGATCTCTCTCAGCTTTGTTTTAATAAGTCTCTCTGTACGCTCCCTCTCTGTTGGACTTTTGAGCATAAGGGGAAAAAGTAGAAACTGAAGTTAGACCCAAACATGAAGCAGTAGGAAATACTTATATATATATATATATGCTTCAGGATGAAGTAAAGACATAGAAAATGGACATGAATATTACCTGCAAACATTTTTTTTTTTTTTTTTTGACAAATCAAAAAAATCAGATGCTATTGCTACCTCAAATGTTTACCCCCTGCATTCGCAGTAACACAATTTCTACTTAACAAAAACCTCTCTAGACCTTCAAATGAATGACACCTTTCTGAGTATTTCAACTAGATCACACTGGCTTTTTGGCTTCTTTAGAGAAAGTCATGTACCTCCTGAAGACGAGACTGTTTTAATCGATTATATTTAAATATTGCTTCCAGCATTGATGCTATGTTGTGGACAAGACCAAGGTAAATCAATGTAAAAACCTAGTCTCAGCAGCTGGCCTAGAACGTAAAATGGATTAACTGATGAATCTCCACAGAAAACACAAGATGGTGCACCTGCTTTTAAAAATGACTCACGGTCCTCACAAGTTTAGTAGCTTAAATGGAATGTGTTAATGTGGTTTCCACGAGTTACATGAGTGAACCTTTGGAAAAAGATTAACTGAACTCCACGATCTGAAAATGCCAGATTGTTTATAGCACTTTCAGCAAGCAAGAAAGACAGTAACAGTTACTGTGAAATGGTAATGTTGTGGGAGAAGCTATGTTTATGCAGTATTCTGGCTATTAATTAACTCTTGTATCACTTCAACAAGTTATGACATAGTATTAGCAAAACTGGAAATTGCCAACAGCATGAAGAATGAACAGTGCTAGTTCTTTTAATCTACTGTAGGCCAATCTGCATTTTGGAAGCATGCCAAGAAAAATATGGCCAATGAAACACCAGAGAGAAAAGTTACAAAAGCCAAATGAACCCCATTGAACAAATGAACTCACTAACCATTATCTACTTTGTGCTTCTGCATGAAGAACAGTAAGGAATCAAATTCAGACAATGTGAAACCTAAAATGACATTTTCTATGTATGCATTTTACATATGTGGGCAGCAAATGCTATATATGCCTTTCTCTCTGAACTTCGTATTCCTTGCTTGTCCTCTATGGCTGGAGGCTCAAAATGATCTCTTGCTTTTCCTAGAAAGGTATTACAAGAGGCAGACCTAATAAGGAAAGTGGGATCCAGTGTCTGTTGCCTTATCTCACAGTGTAAAAATAGTTCCCTCACTCAGCACTCGCTGGTTGCAATGATCTCCCCCTACCTTTCACATCAAAGTCATGGCTCAACTAAGCCTGATCTTTATATTGGCCTACAAGATTCATATATAAAAAAAAAGTACAAGCTATCCACCTAAAATTCACACCCACCTTATCTTGGTCAATGTCATGTAGTGCTAGAACCAAAGCCTTGAATATGGAGAATCCACAGTGGTGCATTATTAAATATACATCAATAAATGGAAAGATAAAAGTAGTAAGAGCGAGACATATACCTGTTCAGCATATACTACAAAACTAAATAAAGAAAAGAAAAAAAAAAAAATCAGAATACAATCAATTAGTAGAAACAATGCAGAATACTTACACATCAGTGAATAAAACAGGGGAGTCAGCCCGGTGAGACTGCACATCCTGCATGGCATTCCACTCATTGATGCACACTTGGTCTGAGCTGATACGGCTCTCATAGTAGCTGGTCCACGTAAGGAACAGGCTGCCAGGATAGTAATTGTGGCAACGGGCCACTTCACATGCCTTATGTAAACTCTGCAGAGCTGACCTGTATAGAACAAATATACCTTATTAGAAGTGAAGATGATGGGAACCAATGATGAGGAGAATCAAGGAGGGAAAAAAAAAAAAAAACAAACAAAACACATACACTAAAAACACCACAAGAAAAAAAGTACATTTAATTTTTGCTTAATTTAAAAAAAAATAAAAAGCATATTTTATATTGTACAATGACTGTATTAGAATTTAATTAAGACAATTTATTAATAGTATGTGCTATGTGTATATTTTTTAAAAAGCATTTATAAGCCAGGGCGGCACGGTGGCACAGTGGGTAGTGAGGAGTAGTAAGGAGACCTGGGTTTGCTTCCCGGGTCCTCCCTGCGTGGAGTTTGCATGTTCTTCCAGTGACTGCGTGGGTTTCCTCGGGGTGCTCTGGTTTCCTCCTACAGTCCAAAGACATGCAGGTTAGGTGCATTGGCGATCCTAAATTTTGCTTGGTGTGTGGGTGTGTGTGTGTGTGTGTGTGTGTGTGCCCTGTGGTGGGCTGGCGCCCTGCCCGGGATTTGTTCTTGCCTTGCACCCTGTGCTGGCTGGGATTGGCTCCAGCAGACCCCTGTGACACTGTAGTTAGGATATAGCGGGTTGGATTATGGATGGATGGATTTATAAGCCAAAATTTAACTGTGGCATCTAAAGTTGACATAAGCAGCTGATTTTATTCAGATTGGTGATACTGCAAGTCTGAACTAACTTACAAAAGAAAGACACCACCAGAAATAGTAAAGTGAGATTCAGTTGAAAAGTAAGAAACACACTGCTGATCACACATGGCAAACTCTTTATGAACTGAAAAATGAAATTATAACTCTAGCACCAGTCTGACCTGTATTCCTAATATAGAACAAATATGCCACTATATTTATACTTTATTTAAAAAAAAAAAAAAAACTAGGAGGGCGGGGCATCTCTCTGAGCCGAGTTACATATTGGGGCCCCCCTTATTAATAAACTGCACTGACTGAGGGATCTCCACATTATAAATTCACCACAAAACAATAATGTCAGTGCTGCAAAGCAAACCTAAAAAAACTAAATACTAATAAGGAGATATGACTTCCTAATTTTCACATCTAAAATCATAAAACATCTTCTGTCTTCCTGAAGGTTTTCCATAGTTTTTTTTTTGTTTTGTTTTTAGGTTCATTATTGTTTATTATGGAAATAAACAGAAACCATTATTGAAAGTCAAATTAATTACTTCATTTACATATAAAAAAATATTTTATTCCCTATTTTACATTTTAAAATGTTTCTTAATACTCATTTGCAAGTAGCAAATTTCAGTTTTCAAAGTAATGTGTATTGCCAAGGAATTACTAACTTGGCCAGAACCATGGCTCATTTTTCAAATGTAAGGTATTAAAAAAAAAAAAATACTACTTTACATTCAAAAAGAATGGAAAATAAATTCTACATAACTAAATTCTAGATAATGACTAAAACAACTTCAGAATGCCAGACTTTAATATGGAGATCAAATGGCATGGATAAATCAAAGCACTTCACTTTCATGCTGTTACTTGTGACTACAAGAAAAGGAAAATTGAAGCTGTCTGATCCTTGCAATTCTGCAGCCTAATGTATAGTTCTGGCCCCTTGTACCTGTTCAAGAGTAACCTGCATAAAACATTGACTATTTTATATACAATTTCTTACCACATGGCCTGGACGGAAACCGGCTTGAAGATGTGGACTCTGTTGACTGTAGACACACTAAAACCGCTAGAAACAAAAACAGATTCTAGTTAACTCGTAAATATTTACTGGATTGTTTAACATTTTAAAACATTCTTTTAGATTCTGTGATTTTTCAGCTTCAAAGCTTGTCAATCCCCAGTAATATCCATCTTGTCCTTGCAAACATTTTCTTCTAAAGTCACATAACACTACACTCCAGATTAATTATTCTGAACTTACCCATCACCGTCCAAGTGGATAAGGGTGTCACTCCAAAGAGGTAGGACAAGACCCATAGTACAACAGCTACTGCAAAGGAAAAAATATAAATAGTTACGTTTTGTTATGGCCATCCTAGTACTTCATATTACTGTCCTCGTGCAGTATGAAGGGCATCTCCAGAAAATACCACACTAAGAAAGGTGACAATTTAGTATCATATTGAACCTCTCATACATTCAATTAATCATCAAGTACATAAATACCTTTCTTTGTTCTTAAAGTCCATCCCCAGTACTATGCTCTCTTCAGTGTCCTGCCGTCCATTGGTAGAAACCACCACCATGTAGCGTGTGCAGCTCTGATAGGCACTTTCCAACCTCACAGCCTATAGAACAGAATAAATTCTAGACTGAGAATGGATAAGGCAGAGCTGGGAATATTTTCTGCAGTACCACAAATGCAATCTAAACATCCAATTCACTACAAATCGAGTCAGATAGTATAACAAACTGGGAACTGCTAACTATAATTTAGTATTGGTAGTTTTGAATGAAACCTAATACAGATAAAGCTGAAAACAGCTGATGAGCCACAAAAAAAGCATTATAGAGAGAGAGAGAGAGAATATAATAAGCATACACAAAACACCTGGTGGAACATCTCACAACTAATTATGTTAACTAGCAACAGGGCAGTAACATTATTGGGTATAAAAAAAATATCCCATAGAGGCAAAGTCCCTCAGAAATGACGACGGGAGGAGTTCACTCTGTGAAAGACTACGAGGGCAAATAGTGCAACAATACACCAATAATGTTTTTAATATTAAATTAAAGAATTTGAGGATATTATAATCTACAGTACAAAAATATCATTAAAAGATTCAGAGAATCCAAAGAAAAGGCTGAAAACCAATATTGGATGGCTTTGATCTTTGGGCCATCGGGTGGCACTGCATTAAAAATAGACATGATTCTGTATTGAAAATCACCACATGGGCTCAGGAAAACCATTGTCTGTGAATATTTTGCTGCTGCATCGACACATGCATGTTAAAACTCTACTATGCAAAAAATGATCCAGAAATACTGCCTGCCTTATGGGCCCAAGCTCATTTAAGATGGACTGAGGAGAAGTGGAAAACTGTCCTGTGATCTGACGAATCACATTTTAAAGTTTTTTATGGAAATCATGGATGCCACATCCTCCAGGCTAAGCAGGAGAAGGACCATACGGCTTGTTATCAGTGCTCATTTTCAAAACCCAACATCTGTGATGGTATGGGGGTGCATTAACACACATAGCATGGGTAGCCTACACATTTGGAAAGGCACAATTAAGGCTGAATGATACATACATGTTTTTTGCAATAAAATATGCTGCCATCCAGATGATGCCCTTTTCAGGGAAGACCTTGCTTATTTCAGCAAGACAATGATTCTAAACTGCATTCTGCATGTATTACAATAATATGACTCCAGAGTAATAGAGTTAAAGTGCTAAACTGGCCAGTCTGCAGTTGAGACCCATTCAGAACATTTGACACATTTTGAAATCAAAAAATATGCCAAAGGAGACCGTAAAACTGTTGAGCAGCTGAAATCCTGTATCAGACAAGAATAGGACAACATTTCACATTCAAAACTAAAGCAGTTGTTCTCCTCAGTTCCCAAATGTTTACAGAATTGTTAAAGGAAGAGGTGATGCAATACAGTGGTAAACACACCTCTGTCCCAACTGTTATGAAACATGTTGCTGCCATCAAATTTAAAATAAGCCTATATTTTTCAAAATACAATGAAATTTCTCAGTTTCAGGAATTGTGTTTGTACTATTTTCTATTACATATAGGGTGTATGTAATCAAGAAATCAATGAATTCTGCTTTACTTTGTATTTTACACACCATAGCAAATTGTTTTAGAAATGGGGTGATATCACAAGAGACAATCTGTAATCTTATTAGATTAAATAAGAATTTATTTAGGGGTATGTGAAAAATAATACTAATGAAAAGCATCATCATGTTAATCTAGTTTACTGGAAAAAAATCTAAGCAACTGATCTACCACTAATACATTTTTACTCCTTCTTTAGCCAATGCCATTATGATGTTCCAATTGTTGTTCACACCTACTAAGAATCACCTCTTGCATGGTTGAAAAAGCTGTAGACAGAAAATGAGTACTAATCACACAGCCAGAAATGCAAAACGCCACAAGTAGCTATTGAGAAAATGGAAGAGAGCCTGCTCACATTCAAGCACACATGAAACAATTATGTCAAAGCAAACCATAGAAGGAACTCACCAATCTAATGTTGTCTTCAGGTCGTAGCAGCAAAAACATGGCCTGCAAGTGTTGCTGAAGGTCTCCTGAAAAAAAAGCACACAGTGGAAAAAAAAAATATTTTCTTCACAACAAAAATGATAAGCTTTTCTTTTATTCAACACTTATTGAAAAACAAAAAATATATATGTGCACACCAATATACAGATTAACTCCTAATATTAGCAAACACTGTTTAAACAGTCCAGCTTTCCTTCTGACTGCACAGACAAAAAGATGATGAAATTAATTATATACTTTTTAATGCTAATTGATAAAGCAAAATGCCCCACACTATTGACATACCTAATTTAAATAATACTGCTCATGCCCAATTACCATATATACTCACGGATAAATTCTCCTGCAGTTAAGTCGGGACTTGATTTTACTGTATAATTTTTGGTATTTTATAATGTCGCTCGTATAAGTCGAATGCAGAAAACCCGCGCTATTGGTACAAGGGATTATGATATGCTAACACCCACCTGAGAGAGTAACCACAGAACACACTGCCTTTTTTTCTATGTGGGTGCGGCACTGCGCTGTATCAGCGTGTGCTCTTAACCCCTCTCTCTATTGTGCCTATGTGATCATACGGTAATACCTGAACTATTCCAAAGCAACATTTGCACTGATATGTGTTTTTTGTATCTCACACCCTCATACATCTTTATAGTAAGAGCATCCCTTATCTATGATGCAGCTTTCGATCAGAAGTAAATATGAAGCTGGTTTTAAATTAAACGTCATTGAAGTAGGAAAAGAAATTGGTAAGTGTGCTGCTGTAACAAAATTCGATGTGTCTGAGAAACTGATGCGAGATTGGAGGAGGCAAGAAGATGTAAAAAAAAAATAAATAAATAAAGTGTCGCATTTTTGAACGGGTGTAGAAGTCGGGGTCTGATTTTGTAATCAATTTTTCAGATTTCAAGACCCGACTTATACGTGAGTATATACGGTAACCAAAACTCTTTGTTGGCTGAAGATTTTTAAAAGTAATGCCTTTATTTACCCGCTTAAAGCAATAAATTTACTGATCATATGGCCCGTAGCATATGAGGAAATTTAAGAGAGTTTGCCTTTCTAATCAGTGTCACTTATTATTAACAAAAAAAAAAAAAAAGCTGATAAAAAGGTCAGAGGTTTTCAGAGTTCATTTATTAGACACAGGCATTCTCACACTACAAAATTTCCATCAAGTGACGTTTAAGCTATAAATGTATCTGCTACTAGATTGTGCTAAAATTTGGTCAAAGAATGTCCCTGGAGCAACAGCAGTCTGTATTAGCTGCAGGAGCCACCCTCCATCTGTGTACAACAAAAAAAGGAAAGGAACAAAATAAAAATCAAGGAAACAGGTTTAACTGCTTTGGAGTGCTGCTGCAGGGGACAGGTCCTCTGAGGAGAAGTACGTACGTGCTCACTTACCAAAAAATAAATACGTAAATAAATCCCTTGCACTAAGAGAAAATAGTACTGTGCAAATCTCGTCTGAGGTAGTTGGTTTTAAACACATTTCTTTTTTGCAATTACAAATTTATACAGTATCTTTCATGGAGTATACTAAAAGGTGGAGGAATAAAATGTTGACAGAAAAATAGTGACAAAAATATTAAAACAGAATAAAAAAATACAACACAAAATTAGGAAAAGATTCTCAAAAAAAGCACAGTAGGCAAAATAAGGAACTGAAACAATCAAGAATAGACTACTTTTCAAATTAATATATAGCCCCAAAACAGGCCACAACAAACAGCATAAACTGAAGAAAAACAGTAAATCAAGGCTGAACACATTTTATATATATGAATTTCAAATATCTTATAATGCAGTTCTGCTTTTCACATATCAAACTCATTGCAACATCATTCTGAATAAACTCCTTTATGTGTTACGAAACCAGGAAAACACTTTATCTCACACAAATATCTCAAAACAGCTTCATATGCATTTCAAAATATCTCAAAATGATTTCCTGTAAGATTTCCCATGTTTTCAAAAAGGCTTCTGTCCTAATTCATAAAATACAAGTACAGGTAAGTACAGATACTCTAGATTTAATAAGATGATGAAGCAGAGTTTTAAGTTCTCCTACTAATCGCCTCACTTCTGAGAATAATATTTATCAATTTCAGACACTCATCTTGAATTCCTGTCAAAAATGATACTTTTCAAAACAGAACATTAAAATGATGTTCCTAATGGGAAAAAAGTCACGATATTAAAAGACGCTCCGGGAATTAAAGAGAAGCTGTCTGATATGTAGAACCATATTCAGCCAAGTTGGCAGAGAGAGAATGGTAAATGTACTATAGTTCAAGTGAGCACAGGATGAACCTTCACCTTTCTCCTAATTTTTTTTCCATAATAGAATGGGTAGGATATTAGGGTTCCTTCTTTCCACAGTGGTTCAGCTAAAACTAGTTTGTAAGACATCATACAGTTTCTGGCAAAAGCAACCATTCAATTTGCATGAAATCATAAGTAAAAGTTAACAACACATGGGTAGAAAATTGTTCCAGAATAATAAATTATTATATCTACAAAAATTGAGCTATACATTATGGTCATGAATATCTGAAAAAGCCCTTACAGTCTGCAATAGAAATGGTTAGAGATTGTAGCATATAATCATACAGGTGCTAAATAGTATCTGGTTCCACATCTAACTAAGCATTACTTAACCACTTCTCCAGAGAAACAATGATCTTCAGAATGTGTGGAGCAGTTGGGAGTTGGTGGTCCAAAATGACCTACACTAGTTGTTTCACCGTCAAGTACTATTACATTTCTGGGTAGGGAAAAATACAAGGGTGATTAAAGTATTCTAAGACGACAACAGCTGTCACTGTTCAGGTGAGGTCCCAATGCAAAATTAAACAATGCAAGCCTCTAACGAAAAGTCATACAATGGATGGCAGGTGATCAAAATAGCTGCCCAGCCAAATGGTTATCACAGGTGTTGGCACCCCACTCAGCTGCAGAGTGAGATCTTCTAATCTAGAATTTTGTAGTTCTAGAACCTTTCTAGGCAGAATCACAGTGATAAATCTTTTGACACACAAATCGGATTGTCATAACTCTCAGGAAAGAAGCAACAATCATCAGTAATATGGCCCCTCAGATTTCAACAAGCAATTAAAAGCAGTAAGCAGTCAACAGCAAATGATAATGGAGTCCTCTTTTTACGAATCACAAGCCCTTGACCAAACGATTTATTTAACAAAAAGTGGAGAGTGATACAAAGATAAAGTATTGATACATGTATTGCGACAGAGTGTTATAAATATGCCCTTTTTATTGGTGTTGTGTACTTCTGAGCCTTCAAATTCTTTCTTCACCATTAACATCCTACTGCAGACTACAAAGTACATCACACTATATTTTGAGCACCATGCCTCACAATGGCCAACAATTCATCTCCAATCACACTCACTATGCTGTTTGAATAATTCAAATAATGAATAGTTAAGGAATTCTTGGTATGCTCTAGCATAAGGTTCATAATCCTACCCTATCCACTTATTACAAGTTTATGGTGAAATCAAAAAGCGTCCCTTTAGCAGCAGCAGTAAGTGTAACGGACATGCACACTCAATTACCTGCATATCTAACCATCCAAATCTTCAAAATCAAATTTCAAGCAAACTGAACAACTCTTTTAGGATGCTTTTTCCTCAAGGTATGATTTGTGTTGCAAAAGGTGAAACGCAGGTAATAGAACATTTTACATGTCTAAAAGAGAGAAACTGCAAGCAACTTAAATAAAGACTGCAGCTTATTTTCTAGTTCCATTTGGATACAGTACCATTGGACCCATTCATACTTGGCATGGATAAAGCAGCTCCGGTTTAAACTGTGACCCCAATATATCTTGAATCCCAGTTTGCCAGCTTACCAGCGTGTTTGTTGCGTCGTTGGCTGACCCTTGGTGTTGTGGAACCATTGCCTCTGGGAAGAAATAGGGCAGCTCCTTTCACAGTAAGGAAGCTTTCACTGATGCTGCAAAGGATAAAACAAACTTAGGTCACAGATGAAATCCACTTTCAAACTTTAACTATACCTCTCATTGAATGGCCAGTTAAAGAATAAAACAATGATCAACTCATAAAAAACATTTTTTAATATCTTGCTTAAATTAAAACAAAAATAAAACAGCAACATGGATTTAAAGGAATACTAAACAGAAAACACGTTCGATTGTGTAGAAATATGGCAATTTACAGATACAGAGGTATCCTATGAAATATCAAAAAAATTTCTGACATGCTCCTCATTTTTAGAAACAACAAATAAGAGGAATTTAAAAAAATCTAAAGTCTGCAGCACTCTCCCGTAACCTCTTAACCTATTCCCCCATGCAGGCCACTTCCTTACTATTCTCTGCTTATGCTACAGTCCAAAGAGCTATTCAGACAAGTCACTTCCTGTGGTGACACAATAAATGCTAGTAAATAGATGCAAGCATTTCTCACATGAAAGCAAAACAGCAGTGCCTAAAAACCATTACAATTAACAGGACCCTATTATAGATATGCATTAAGCTCTTTTATATTTGGCGTTAAGGATGGGAAGCTAAAGTAAAATACCTCCCTAGAACTCCCAAATAAGCCCACCATGCAAATTTACATTTTTCTGGCAGTCAGAAAAACAGATATCACTACTTTCGAATCTCATTTAAAAAAAAATAAATACAAATAAAAACATACAAAAACAGCATGGGTTGGCATGGTTTGGTTTTGTTAAATATACTCAACCATATTTTATTATTTATAATAATAGGTCATTAATAAAGATGTAGCATGATTAAGTTTCTAGCTTCTTAAGGAAAAAACAATAGCTCTGCTATTGACTACAAAAAGCATCACATAGGACCTACTTACCACAATGTGGTCAGAATTGTGATGTGAAACTAGGGTGCGGCAGAATGTTCATCTCAGTTACAAGTACAAGCACACAAAGGAAATGCCTTCCAGCTAAACCTTAGACAGACTAGTCAGCCTACATACAGGAAACTGGAGAGGTAAGACCTTCCAGTTATATACATGTCTAGCACCGGTAAACTCAGATAAGCAGGAAATTAAGAGGAAATGTCTTCCAGTTAAACACTGCGATACACTGTTACTTCAGATGTAGGGTTAAAGAGAAGAAAAAATATCTCCCAGCTAATATCAGCCACACCTGGTAGTTTAGATACAGAGGAAGAAGCAGGGGTTATATCTTCAAGTCACATGGTCAGCCACACGTGTAAAAATGAGATTTCAAGCGCAGGACTGAGTCATAAGGAGTGATGCATAACCAATCAAATGATGGCCAAACATGCATAATAAAACAAGTAGTGGCACAGCTGTTAGCAAAGGTGAGCCCAAATGAAACAACTGCATATCTACTGGTACAGCATGAGAAAGTTGAGCTGTGGTTTGCAGCATGGCAAAGAAAGGGGAAACTGAGTATTGCTAAACAGGAAGCACCTAGTACTTCTTTGTTCTTACTAACCTGCCTTAAAATGCCAGCTACTGACTTAATCAAGTTTCACAATATTTCATGAAATTTTATTTAGTTATGCTGAATACTCAGTTATACTAATCATCCCTTTCCACATACAGGCAGGACAGGACTAAATAAAGATATGGTGCAGCCTTCTGAGACGTCAATGGGCAGAAACTCTGTTCTCATTCAGCTACAGAAATACATAGCATCATTTCACAATTAAACTGTGAGCTTCTTGAAAACTGTCTGCCTGGAAGAGTCCAAGGTTTGAGACAACAGAAGAGAGGTCACTTCCTCTTCTTAGACTCAAATGAAAATGTTTCTTAAGAACAGTTTCTCAGAAACATGCACAAACCTTTAGCTGAGGAAAAAGTTATAGTAAAGTCTTGAGCAAAAAAATTAAAGGATCACAAGTTACTCAAGACATTCATATTTATTTTAGGTGAACTTTCAGAAGCCCATCAGCGAACACTTGCAACTGCAACATAGTAGAAGGTGATAGGATGGCATATAAATGCTGCTGCTTAAAAACTCAAAAAACAATTGTCTGGGTGGAGGTCCCTTCCCCCACATGTTCATATTGCTTTCTTCCTCAACTCAAAGATGTGAAAAATAGTTTAATCTGCAAACTTCAACTGGGCCTAGTACGAGTGAAAGTGTGTACTCTGTGGTATACTTGTATGTCATCTAGCTTTGTTCCTGCTAAATGTGCTGCCAGTATAGGCTTTGGTTCACTGTTACCTTAAGGATAGGGAACACAGATTCATAAAATGGATAAATAGTGCCTTCTGCATAAACGTTAATTACAAACCCAAGCAGGAACCAGTTAGAATCTTAACACTGGAAAACTCTTTAGCTCAGATGAACTCCAATATGCTTCTAGAAGTACACAGAGATGTACAGCAGCATATGGTATGTGTATGGCAACCATTACAATGTAGGAAAAATAGGCAATGTCTACTCTGCACCTGTATTAGTTTACTTTGAAGACTTTTCCACTTTCCTTTAAAACTATTTGTTACAAAGCATTATCCAAACCAGGCACGTGCAAGAAATGCATTAACCTGGAAAATAAAACCCCAAAATAACATCAACTTCTAAAAACAGTGATCTGGATGAAGAAGGAAGCAAATCTCCTTGTGGGTACATATATGTAAGTGCCCAAAACCACATGGCCATCATCCAGTAAAGCCTACAGCATGGAGATTAGTACAGTAATTAATATCTGTAGAGAATGGATTCCATCCTGCCAGAATACAGGGGGCAGAAGTAGCAAGCTCCTGGCACTTTGAACTACTCCATAAGCACTGCTAAGGTGACCCCATCTGCCCTTCTCCATATTAGTAAGTGCTACTGGCCTGCTTGGACTATGAATGATAATTATAGAGCTAAGCACAGCCAATCACTATGTTTAGCTCTGCATGTGTTTGTGTGCAATAAAGTAGCATACTATTTTTTTTTTTTTACACACAGGATATATAAAATACATTATGAAAGTCTAGATCAAGAAATTAATGATGTGGCTTAATAGGGCACAAAACAACTTTCAAACATATGTATCAATATACAGTTATTAATGAATCATATTTTAGGAGGCAAAGCGTTGCTAATCTTTTGTGACATGAGCACAACTAAAGATATCACCTACTACAATATAACTTATTTTAATTCTATTCCAGTAGTTAATGTACTTAATTATAATGGTTTCCTCAATTTAAAAAAAAAAAAAAAAAAAAAAGATTTCTTCTAATCTGATGTTGTATGTTACTGTATATTCCTCATGACACACAACTATATCTACACTCTTAAACTTTTCTAAATCACTTTCCTCTTACATTTCAACATTTGCTATAAGAAAAGTTGGAATAGCTGACAGCAAGCTGAGGCACAGACACTTCTGACCGAGCTAATATTACAAATCATGAATAAGCTCAGCCAGCACGGCTAGTAACTGATCTGCCTTGGAAAGATGAAGGGGATTTTTCAGTGTCCAGGCAGACATGGCTATTCCTGTATAGAAAGACATTAGAAAGAAAATGTTCAAAAGCAATAGACTAATTGCAGAGGTCTTGGCTCAAGTTAGCATGTTCAGCAAACCGAGTAGTCTATAACAGGACAGCAAAGAGTCCCTGCCAATTCAGAAAACAAAAAAAGCATTGCTGATTATTACAGCATATCAACTATAAGGATACGAAATGTGGTATCCATCCCAACCCCAATTTTGGTATGTACCTTTGAGTTCAATAAAAATCAAGCAAATTAAAATACAAACACATTTACCATATCAACCTAACAATACAACAAGACGCTCTTCTTGAATATCTGTGTAGCCATATTTTATTTCTAACTGAAGAGAAATTAATAGGCACATTTTAGACACCCTTTGTCAACACAGATGCTATATCACTTCTGGATGCAGGCAAAGAGATTCATCTTATTTAGCTAAAAGAAATGCAAAATGTTGGCCCCCGCAATTTAATAAAACTGGGATGTCAAAAACATGTGCATTACCTAGATTATGTGCAAAGTAAAAAGAGTTATATAGTGACCCAAAAACATAGAAAAAGTGTTAGTATTATATAGTATTTGTTGCAATAAATTGCTATAGGTAAAACTGCATTTAGCTACATTTAATTATGATAATGATGGCGGAAAAAAAAAATCCTAAAATTAAAAGTACAGGGTGACACAGAAAAACGGGAACTTTTGAAAAACCCAATAAAAATAGAAGAAATCCAACAAAAAAATTTATTGACAGCAATTGAACCACTACAACTTGCCTTTAAAGAGACAGTAATCCAAATTATCAATGTCTGAAAATTACGTCCTGTAGATGGCATCCTCTTGTACGTATGCATAATCTTCCAATCTGATGTTGAGGTTCCCCATTGATCGCTACAACATCTCAGCTGGGATACCATGAATTTCGTCTTGAATTCTTTGTTTCAGTTCATTCAGTGTCCTTGGCTGAGTCGTGTAGACCCGACTCTTAAGGTAGCCCCACAAGAAAAAAAAAAAAAAAAATCACAAAACGGACAAATCCAGTGATCTTGAGGGCCAGGGAATGTCACCGAATGTTGAGATGACACGGTTACCGAACAATTCTCGCACAGCTGCCATTGATTGCCTTGCAATTGATTACTAAATGGCGAGATTGTGTACAGCTCAAGGTCACTGTTCCGCAGTGCTGCCAACTGTACATGGCTGCCACTACGCATTTCAAAAGTTCCCGTTTTTCTGTGTCACCCTGTATTACCAGGAACACAACGGGGACGCAGCAGCTCATTGTTCCCATTACATCACATTACATTATATTTACATGTGATGATGTATAATTTAAAATAAAATTAATAAGTGTTACTGAAAGAATATGTATCATATTGAATACAGTTTTTAATATCATGTACACGTTTATATTTCCATGATACAAAAAATTTGGATGGTTCTTTAAATAAAATACTACTTCCAGTTGAGTTATTTTTTATCATTGTAAATATCTGTACAAAATTGTAATCCTCTATCATACCTTAACTGAATACTTTGGCGAATTTTCAAGTAAAGTACGACTTCCAGTTGCTGGAAGTGCCCCAAAATTTGATAGGATTCCTTATTTTTGATATAAAGCAGGTGTATAAAAATGTCATTGACCTAGGACAAAGCATTTGAATTAATGTGCTTACACACTGACAGAATTTCAAAAATGATATTTTTGGACCCAGAAAGAACTAAAACATCAAGATTGATCAAAGTCTCGAGGTTGAGTTTTTTCATGATTCCTATACTTTCTTTATACTATGTATACAAGAAAGTGAAAAAAGGTAACTTCAGTTTAATGCTTCTCGCAAATCTAAGAAGAATTTGTTTTTTTCCCCTTTCATAACATACAGTAGCTGATCCAGAGTTATGGGAAAAATCAGCTCAAGAAATCACAATCACTTTTAAAAAGAAGTTCTAAATTTGGTTAGTTGCTTTATTGTTGCACATCTCAAAATGTTTTTTCACCAATGGTCTTCATGAAAGCAAACAAAAAAAAAGTAGAACACAGAAAATATGGATGACTACCACAATCACTTATAAAATATATGTTACTAGCCAAACCGCGGCATACCATACGCCGCATAATCAGGCCGGTTTTTTAATGATTTAAGCACAGGGAGAAAAGTAACATTTGAAAAAATCGGTAATGTAATAAATCAGCAAGAAAAGCAACATTGTAACAATGCACGGAACGAACCAACACACAAACGTCCGTGACTGAAAACTGGTGGACCGCCATCGCGCCTTTTCCTCCCAGACGGAGGGATGGGGGTGGACGGCGCTCAGGCGCGGAGGGTGGAACGGGAGGAGAGGAGAAGGACATCCATTCCGCTCCCTCCGTCAAGCTAGTCTGCCGATTTCTCGTTCAGTATGCACTGCCTGTTCATGTGCCCACCTCCAACTCGTCACTTGAGTCATTGTCGTCTTTGCACAGTCCAGATGCACCTGTGACTCACGTAGACTTTTCATTGCTCTGTGCGGTTTTGGCTGCTTTTCTATATATAATCCACCAAGACACCCGACCATGGAGCATGTAAGAAGACGCATGTTTGTCGCGGATGCAAATTGCTGTATGTAGCGTGTAAAACAGTTTGCTATGGTGCACGCGGTCGTGCATCGTAACCAAAAACTCGGTTTTTAAAGACTGCTCACTTCGTTGTGTTTTAACCTCAGTTGTAAAGGATTGTTTTAAGGATTCCATGGGATACCTCTCGCAAACCGTTCTACACGCTGCATATGGTGATTCACCTCCGTGAGAAACATGCCTCAACGTGGCTTGGAGGTGCATGTGGCCTCTACGACAGACGAATATAAATGACGTTGTTTTTTCTGTGTCATCGCGTCCGAGTTGGTGGCCGTGGCTCTGCGTGTTGCTGTCGTATCCAATGGTCTTGGAGTTGGTGGGCGTGGCTCCTTCCTGTGTGTGCCATAGGTGTCTTACTTGTCGGCGGCTTAGTGAATCCAAGCCCCTTCCGGTGTACTTTCCATGGGTGTCTTGCCTTAGTGAATTATATATATATATATATTATATATATATATATATATATATATATATATATATATAGATGCTCTTAAGAGGTCATATAAAATTAGTTTGATGCTATTGTCAGGTAAAATCTAGCAGAATATACAAAAAATAGTAATCACAGTATGTGCACTCAAAAGTAACTGTACCTGCTGTATGTTTTTTAATGTTAACCTTCACACAATGCAGGTGTTGTATTGTATACATATTCAAAGGGTCATTAAAGATTTACACTATTTACTGACAAATATTTGACCTCACATGTGCCAACTTAATATACTGAGAAACAGGTTTAACATATGACCAAAAAAAGGAGTTATGCAATGAGCCACTTGGACATCCTGGCTTATATAGCCACAATGCAAAAATGCAAACCAAGATCTTACAAACTCTGTGGAGTGGAAAAATACATTAAGAAGATGTTCTCTGTAAAAAGTGGTTGATGCACACATGTAAAATTTTGTTTCTGGTGAACACATCCAGAATTTCTTATAGGTGAATAGAGTAGACTAATACTAAACAGTTTTTCATCTAGTATAAAAGAATGAGAACAAGTTAGTTTAACTACAAAGCAGTTCCCTTTTATCAACAAAACTTTAGCATGTTTCACAGCCATACAACCAAACTACACATTCAGAATCTGGAAATTAATTTAATTAACATAGTGGATTTAATGGGGATTTTGACTTAATGTCAGGATTACACAAGAATCTCAGTCACCTTATTAGAGCCACAAAGGTTTACATGCATTTTACAAAAAAAAAAAAAAAAAAAAAAAAAAAGGTTTGCTGCGTTGTATTAACACTTTCACAAAAATGGGGGTGTTTCTTTATACTGTAATGAATTTAGAAAGTAACACAGGAATTAACAAGGTGGTTTCAAGAGGACAGCTTTTTAAAGTTTTTTTCTTTTTTTTAGGTTATAAACACAGGTAATAAAACAATTGTAAACAGATAGCATCAGGAAGCATAAAAATGAGACTGTAAAGATAAATGATCCCTTACACACCAAAACAGTGACCATCTGTAACAAAGACTGCTCTGTCCTCCACAAAAGGACATGATTGCAGTCTCAGGCAAAATAGGCTCCATAAGCTCAATGACTAATATGCAGACCTCCAAGTGTAATATAAAAATGGTTTAAAACTGTAGCAGTTAATATGGGCTGGGATTAAAGACGTAGATGCAGCCTTCCTAAAAGAAAACTGAATAGTCAAAATCTTGTCCAAAACAAAAGGTGCTAGTGAGCTGGATCATATTTTTCATACAATAGGGGACCACTTAGAAAATAGTACATAAAACTCAATAGCCATCTTTAAATTAGCAGCAGACAGGAACCAAACAAAACATAGCTGAAATCTTGCTTTACAGATTCAGCACGACAAAGCAGAAAGTCAGAAGTGGATTAGCCTAATAGAAGACCCCAAAGGCCATTCATATAGTCAGTTCTGGCATGCTCTAGACTTACTATCTGAAGTGCATTCACTACAAAATTACAGGAGAGAGGAAGAACCCACTAGGAGGCCCTGACAAACAGACTCACTTCTGCTCTATCTCATTAAATCCATTTTATGTTACATACTGCACTTAAATAATCCGTGTTTTAAGTTAAATAAATGAATAGAAGCATGGAGGAAGAATAAAATACAATTTCCACAATACCATCAAAAACTATTCAACAGTTAGAAACTAAGGAACCACATTTAGCATTCTGGCAAATAGCTTATCTTTGTGATAGTGCTGTCTGTAGAAAACTAAAGAAAGGTTTAAAAAAAAAAAAAACAGCTTATAGAGCGGACAGTGTTAGCCTCAAAAACTTTTCACTCCTCCCTTGCACACTATCAACTGAAATTTCAAGAACTGCTTATCATTAACTTCAACTCATTACACAGACAATCACATTCGCAAGAAAATACAAGCAACATACTAATAACACAAGGGGAAACGCAATAAATATTATGCAGCATGTGGCAGGCCATATCCCACAATGGAAACTGACAGGAAAGAAAAATTATACATGGAAACAGAATTAGAAAAAGAATAAGGAATATTAACTTTCCTAATTAACAGATTGATACTGTAGATGGGATCTTGACAGTTCTTAATGATTGCACTTATCACGAAGGACATTTTATCTCCTTTTTTTTTTTTTTTTTTTTTTTTTTTTAATTTTTGGAGTTATTTTAATTTTTTTTTTTTTTTTTTTTTTTTTTTAAGTAGAGGAGTCACTGTCATTGTTATTTTGCCTTTAGATCCCATCATTTTCCTAGACTGGCAACAGACCAGATTTTAGATAAAGGATGTGAAGTTGGTAATATCAACTGACACATTGTTTTACTGTTAAAATGAAAACACAGCCATCAATTAGGTATAAAAACTGATGTACATCTACATAATAGATTTTTATTAAAAAATAAGAAATTATAGATTACTTCCCAATCCAAATAAAATAACCAAGTGCAACAACAGTTAGATAAAATGTTTTAATTCATACCATACTTCTTACACATTTTATATCTGTGACAACTGGTGATCTTTAGCAATCATATAAGCAGTACTGATATAAAGAGTGCAACTGAAAAGCCTACCAACATTAACAGTGGGATATAGGTGGAAATTTTAAGATTGTAGGACTGCAATGTAGGTTTAAAAGTAGTCAAGGTAGAGAAACTGATTAGGAGAACTAGTGTATGCAAATGCAATATGCTGAAAATAACTAACTTAATGTCAAAATAAAAGATGCATGTCACTCTGACGTAATATTCATCTGTAGTTCCTCATTGAAACAATAGGACCCTTTCAATGATGCACACAGGTGTCCTATCTGGCAGTGAGACACATGCGTCTATTAAAATGCCTTAACAGTGTACCAAAGGCAAATGACAAAATATAAACAAAACAGCAATAAAAAAATAAAAACAAAATGTATGTTTTACCTCAGGAAGCATAATCACTACATTTTGTTCCCTAATGAGTACAGTATTATTAAAATGAGTTTTAAAAAGGGTTAATAACTAATAGTGCAACATAGTAAGGTTAAATAAAAAGAGTAAACAGGATGTAAACCGATAATATCACAAATTTAAAAAGAACAAAGAACATGGAACTATAAGGAAGTACAATCAGTCAAGGTTCAACAGAATGTAATTTATTTTTTTTTTTAAACTACAACAAGAAATGGGATTCATTTGTATGTGAATGTGAATCCTGAAAAAGCTTCTTAGTTAAAGCAAAGAAAGAAAATAGATTAAAATACCAGAGGTCTGGTCTGCAGCACCATTTATGATCAATATTCAATTAATGCTTTGGAATATAAAGGCTAGAAATACACTCAGAGTAATCTACAAGACAGAAACTGGAACTTAAAAGCAGTCTTAAGAAAAAAAACCTTTTGTATATTTATTTGATGATGGCATCCATGCATCTAAACTAATGACAGGGAAGTGAACTTCTAGAAGTGAATGCATCCTGGGGACAAACCAAGTTCCATTTGTCTATCTATCTATTTTCATGACCAGAAGATCAAGCCCAGTTTAAGTGTTTAACATGTTGCTTAAACAGTTATGTTTCTGGCCAATTTCAACACAAGAAGGACAACTCTACCAGGATATGGAAATTACAATAGAAACTGTTTCATTTTATTGACATTTTGAAGAAATGTCTTTTTTTCCTCGAACATCAAAGCACCAGAATCTCTGAAAGAAGAACAAGCATTTAGCATGGACCACAAAGCCCAGTCATTCAACAGCTTGTGCACAGACAAAGTGGTTTTGGAAAGTTAGTTTACTAATTTGAAGCATGAGGGAAGAGAAGGAAGACACACAGCCTTTCAGAGATCACAAATTAAAAAGTACAGGAAAATGCAAGATAAAACCAATAGCCTGCCTACTGTATACAGTCAAAATAATATTTTTCAGTCATCACAGAAAGTATTGAAACAAACTCAGATATAATGTTAGGCTGCTGCAGGACAAACAAGCAGCTTAGTAGATGACAATGATGACAGGATAATTAAAAAACTGAGAGCATTTAGATGAACACAGGTGACTTAACACGACAATAATGATTTCATTTACACTAAACTTTATCCAAAGAGAATTGTTTGATAAGTTGCACTAGCATTAAGCCAAAGTAATCGTTAGGCAGTGTTATGCTCACCACAGATGATTCAATATTCTAAATATTATAAAATGAGGATGAGGATCTTCCTGGAAGATTAACCCTTCCAGGAAAAATTAAAGCAGAAACATAGTTACAATTACCATGTGATCACAATTTAGAGCAGAATCAGACCACTAGCATAACACAAACAATGCTTTCCAGCATTTTTTAAGCAGTAAATGAATCAAACAAAATACAGCAAGCCAAGCAAATCTCTCTGGTCTGAATTTGGGAGTTCTGCCCCTGAACCTTATTACCTTTACTAAAATACAAGTCAGCAATAACTGCATTCCTGCCAAGCATCAACTCTTTTCCCCTAAAATCACGAACATAAAAATCAGGCAAAATGTAGACATGGTGAAATTTTCCATTTTACTGTAGTAAATGTAGTTTTATTCTAGGTGGAAAATACTTCATAAGCATACCAAATAAACAAACTAACCATACAGTACTGTCACAGCATGCAGTCACTACCTTTCTCCTGGTACACAGCTCAAACAACCAGGAAGCATAAATTGTGAGGTTTAGCACCATCTAAAAAATGGGGGCGATATAAACTAAGTTAATAAAACAATCACACCACTTAACAAAATAAGTACAATATCTACCAAATAATCTACTAGAGACTTTCTAAATAAGATTAATTTGCTTAATTGTCTCAACACTTAATTATCCCACAGATTCAGATTGGCTGATTACATATAATTTGAAAGACAGTTTACAGAAAAGAATAAATGCTGATCACTTTTTTGCTCTTCAATTACCTTAATTTCAGTTAGTAAATGTTATATATGGATACTGTACTACATGGCCCAAAATAAAACAGCTAGAATACATTTCTATACAGAAGGTAATAGAAATGTTTCCCTTGTACAAGAAACAAATATAATTCTTGACCACATTCAAATTTTAAAACAGAAAATGCAACCATATACAATGCTCAATGAAATATACTGAGCATACAGGGCTAACAGAGTAAACAGAGTAAAACTTAATTTCAATGCCATAATGTTCCACAAACCTATGTAAGGCGTTCAGTATAAAAACTGCCCTTGACTATGATGAGTCTGACTATGATTCATTAAATGTCTGTGATTAGAATGCACACCTGTTGTGTACATTCTAAAAGTTTGGAAAAGAGTAGAGCAATCTTAAGTGCTCTGGTAGCTGCCCTTTGTTCCATCTATTTTGTGTTTAAAGGAAAAAATGCATTGATCTAATCAGCTAAATGAAGGAAAGTACAGAAAATCAAACAGGATACCTTATGTAGAATTTAGTCAGCAGCAAATTCACAATACCTTAGACACTTAAAATGAAGTACACTGTATAGTAAATAACACTGCTAAACTACAGCCAGTTATAAAACTGCAAACAAAAAGAATATTTTGAAAATATCTACAATACAAATGATCAATGACAATAATACTGCATTTGATGTACTACATAGAACCTTTCCCTTGCCCAGAGAAATTTTTTTTAACCACTCAATAAAGGATACATATTACAAAGTATTTTGGACAGTAATAAACACAGAATTCAGGTTGACCTTTATATGTCAATAATAAAATACAGTATCATTATGAAAACGTGTGCATGCTCAACACTAACAGTTTATATGGTCCATAGGAAAAAAAGTGCACAAGTGCTGGGGAAACAAAAAAAATCAAACTCTCTGTATCAACTTGATTTAACATAACATATGCAACATGTCAGTCAAGATTTCTTTTTTTTTTTTAAACTGAGACATTTGAGAATTAAATGATGCAATTAATGCAGGGTAAATATTACAAAGCAACATGATATTAAAACGTAATATTTGCAGGACAAAGGAAACTCCATTTAGTGTAAGCTGCAAAAACACTAGTTGTATTAAGTTTTCTGTAATTGCGCATGTATCTATGTGTTACAATCCAATTGAAAACTGAATAAAACCATTTGCCCTCTGGCCCTCAGAAAGGCTGGAAGCCGGTGGTTAACTGTATTCTGGGAATCGTAAACTGACAATATTAGTGATGACCCTAATCAAATTGGCATATAAGCCTTCTATCGCCTTCATGTATTTAATAAGACTAGTCCTGTGTATTAAGTAATGAGTTCATGATTGCGTAAAAATAAAAAAGTAATCAAATTTCTTCTGAAGCAAAAAAAAAAAACCTTTACATAATGAAATACCACTAAAGTTTCGCGTGTTTATATATAAATCTCACAGTGTGCTGCGCGAGGTAAACACCGGCTTTAACTTTGTTATATGACTCGAGAATCTCGACTTTCTGCTGAGATGATTCACAGTCAAACTGGCTCCACAATATACGCAACCGGTACAGCTACACACGTTTATAACGTTCGAATACTTGTAGTTTATGTGCGTTTCCTGTACTTACATCTGGTTGATGGTGTTTTGGGAAATTACTGCATTTTCAGAGAAGTAGGGCATCATTTTCTCCCCGCAGCAAGAGCAGATGTGTCCGGCTTCACACCTCCCACCGTCGGAGACGCTGCCCAGAGTCATCGGGGCAACTTGGACAGCTTCATTAAAGATCTGCTTAACAGAGTCTTCCACAGTTATCCCGTATAGTTTCCATTTTTTGCTCACACGAGACAAACGTCCATAAAAGTTTGAAATGGTAAATAAAAGCAGCCACTCAGTATAGTTGCACAAGCAGTTTAGCTTTGTTTCCGTTTAGTTATATGTTTTTATAATAGATAAAAAAAAAACATAATAACGTCCAATTTCAGAGTACCTATTAAGTGTCTCCATTGTCTTATGATAATTCTGTTATTAATAATCGAGGTGATGAATTGTTCAAGCCACTAGCGTCTCGTACCTCACACGCAAACCAGAGCGACTTTTTCATTCTCTTTACTCCCATCCGGTCTCGCCGACTACACAGCTGCGCTAAGCAAACGTCTTCTTAAAACAAGTCACTTGAGCAGCCGATAAGGGCAAAAAGAAAAAAGGAGAGGCGGTGCTTGCTGAACATGCTCACCCGGCAAAATGGAGGAGGGCGTGGTACAATATACATTCCCTAACCACACCCACCACAAGGCGTGACGTAAAGAGCAATCCGCAATTTGGAAACATATTTCCGGCTGTTTCATTCTAATCAGACAGGCAACACAAACCCTAAAGCATGGCCATAATTTTCTTAATGTATTTTTATGAATTGTTTTCTCACATTTTTCAGAAATTGGCTTTTACATCATTTTGCGTGGACTGGCATTCGCAGGAAATTTTCTGCTTTTCCTAATCGTTCTTCCTTAAAATGCCATCCCGTACCACTTCATAGGTGACGTGGAAGTCTTGCATTTCAGTAACAAAATCTCTTTTATCATGTTTGTTACTATGATTCTGCTGGATTTATATTTACAACGGCTTTATGGTATAAGTAACACAAATTAAAACAATGTGTTCTAGTATTGCTATTTTATTTTAAATACCACGAAAATTATTCTGATTTTAACTTAATTACTTTCAATTCTATCATTCATAACATTACTTTTGTAAGCAATTCTTTTTTACTAATTGTTTTGTGAATAGTTTTTGTCAGAACCTCTGTACATAAGCAACAAAATATTCTCAAACATACTTAATACGATTCAGAATTGAAAAAAGAACCAGTGCCAATCTTAGGGTAAAAGTTATGAAACAGCACTGGACAGAATACCAGTCCATTGCAGGGCACCTTTAAACATACATACACTGTTGCACTCACACAGAACCAATACAGAATCAACACACAACTTAACATGCAAATCTTTGGATATGTGGAAGGAAAACCAGAGAAAGACCAGATATTTGGAGAAAAAAAAACACATAAAGGAAGAAGAGGTATGGAATATTAACAATAGACAGGCAAAGCCTGGGCATAAGACTTTTAGTTTTGCAGTAAAAAAGCAGTATGTTGGCAGAAATTCAGAAGTTAACTCTTTCACAGCATTTAATATTTTTATAAAGTAACTATTTCTAATGATTAAAGTAATCATGATGGACTCTAGCAGCAACATATATACTTGTCAGACAAGCAAGAATTCACTGCAAACTGTACTTGTGACATAAACTCTGATTTAAAACTTGAAAGAAGCAGCCACTCAACTTGAGAAAACATTATTAGTATACTACATAATCAAGAAAATTATAAGGAGAAAACTTTATCCACCATATATTAATATAATAATTTTCTTAAAATTATTTCTATTTTTGTGATATAAAAATAACCATTGATTGGTTGATGGTCTAGGATTAGTCAGTCATAAAACAAAACATGAATACAATTAGCAAGTTTAGTACAATTCCTTTGTATTTATTTATTTATTTAATGAAGTTTTAGCTAAAATATATTAATACTTCCGAAAAACTCAGCATAAAATATAAACAAGAAAAATGCATTCCCATTATACTGTGTTTTTGAACTGAATACAGGACTCTTGACCAAAAAATATATAAAAATATCATTCTTAGGCAGAGCATCTTTTTAAAACTGTATTCCTTTTATATTGTCTATTGTATTCCATCATTTATTTGAATTTAAAGCTAATATGATTTCTGTGGTGAGCATTTCAAGGCATTCCCAAAGTTTTATTTCAAAAAGCATTTTTAAAATATCCAGTGATCAGTTTAATTACAGTTGCATGGAGAAAAAACTGGAATTGCAGAATGAAGTTAAGTAAAAGCGTAACATACTTACAATGTTATGCATGCCAGCTACAATCATTTTTGTGAACAGGGTATATTACCAGGTTTCTTAATTTTAAACAGAGCTTTTAACAGCATTATATAAGCATACAGATGTCAGGTATGTGATGTGACCGACACATAAATAAAGTGACCAGTCTGAATGATGCAGTTTCTAAGGCTTTTTAGTTATAGGAAAACAGTTTCCTGCGGTGGGCTGGCGCCCTGCCCGGAGTTTGTTTCCTGCCTTGCGCCCTGTGTTGGCTGGGATTGGCTCCAGCAGACCCCCGTGACCCTGTGGTTAGGATATAGTGGGTTGGATAATGGATGGATGGATGGAAAACAGTTTCATTTAAAGTGATGAATTCAACAAAAACATTTCATATCTACTACTTTATAATAAAATGCTAAGGTCTATGTTTGAGTCCAATCCCTCTGAGTAAACTGACCAATTAAGCTTTAGTGATGCAATTGAAAGTGGAAGTGCAAGTATGACACACAAGGAGTAGTAAAGGCATATGAGCTATGCTGAAAGTCACCTTCAAAGACAGAGGGTGCAAAAGCAAGATGCGGGGCAAACAAGGAACCTCGAAATAACAGTCTGAGAAGTAGACTTCACAGGAAAGCACTTTACAGAGGAAGCACTTGTTCAGAGAGGTTCAGGCACAAGGAGATACAAATGAAAGGTGCTGAAAGTACATATCAGACAAGAGATATGAATCATTTTAAATATACTTTATTACCTGTCTTCGAAAGGCAATGTGGCTAGTCAGTAATAAAACAGAAGGGAGCTGGGTAGTGTTGGAAGCTGTTAAAGGCTAATACTGTATATTAAACATCCCACTACAATGACAAGGAACTGTATTTAGCTGTATTTAGGGGGTAAAGGTTTTCATTTTTGTTATTTTAGCACATACATGTTATACTGTTATAACAGCAATGATGCACACCCCAATAAAGCATGTTTCATGATAATGCAGAGCTACAGCATATATGACATGAAATACAGGGTTACAGCACATTTCATGATGTAATGTATGATAATACAATAGAAATTTTATTTTCCATCCATTCATGCATCTATTTTCTGACCTGTTCAATTGAAGGTTGTTAAAGAAGAATGGTTGTGAGAGGTGGGGGTAGCCACATATCCTGGCAGCAATGGACGCAAGGTGGGATCCATTCTTGAAAACAGCATCAGTCCATCACAAGGAATGCTCATGAACACACCCACCCCTTTCACAATAGGCTAATTTAGAGATATCAATTAACCTTAACATTCTTTGGGATATAAGAAGAAAACCAGAATACATTGAGAACCCTCACCTCATGCTGACTTCGGGAAAACGTTTAAATTTCATACAGGCAGTGCCTAGTCCAAGATTCATGATCAAAGCCATGTACCTCTTTTACTCTTATCCATTTTTACTTCAAAGACCTACAAACACCAGTTGCTATGTAATAACCTGGGTTTAAATAGCATTTTCTTCAGGTATGATGCCATCACCGACTGTGGAATTACATGGACAGGGAAGAACAGGTTTATAGTGATTGCTCAATTAATACAGTACATGTAATAAGTAAACATGATTTTGCACTTCTGTGTGTGCACATGGCACAGAAAATAATAATAATAAAAAAAAAAAAACAGGCTCAGAATAAAATCAAAGCACATGCATGAGGCAGGAACCATCCATTGGAAGGAGGTCATTCCATTTCAAAGCATTCAAAGCATACAAAGTCTGCACTGTTGACCGATACACTGCCATTTTACTACAGATACATCAGCGCTTAGTCTACTGACATTCAGATGCACCATGTCAAAGACACTGATAAAGTAGGTCCAGCTAAATTTGTTTGAATAAATGCCCAATCCAGCAAAAGTTAAGGAGAAGCACATTTAAGACTGAAGCCAGGAAATTTTTCTTTACTCAAAAAGCTAAATGAATCTGGAACAAACTACCGAGTCGCGTTGTTGAAACCAAAACCTTGGCAGCCTTTAGCAAATATCTGAGTGAGATATCTGAACATCTTGGCTATTAATTAAACAAAATAGTTAGATGAACTGAATGGTTTCTTCTTGTTTGGTCAAATTTCTTATGTTCCTATCTTGAAGGTTAACACAACATCATGTAACTATTTAATTTTAATTACCATTCTGGTTATCTGCAACTTCTGTTGACCTTATAAAACCTTCCTTTACTGTGCTTCTGTTGATATTATGATAATTCACTATCTAGAACTAGCACTAACTTTAGTGCTATCCTAAAATAGCATGTTAACTTTGTAATGCTTTTCCAAGCACTGAAATATTTTGAATGTATTCTGATTTTTTAAAGTTAACTAGATAAAGGTGCCTGTTAAATAAAAAAATGTAATTAATTGCTTATTTTTTCAAATTACAACAATCTTTAATATAGCAATAAATATTTGGGTCTTGTTCAAAAAGCGAATGCCAAAAGCAGATCCTGGTACACTTGACCTTATCCCCAGGAACCTTAAGTTCAGGTTTTGTAGTAGGGGCAAGCCAGTCTAAAACAAATAACAATAAGGACAATTTTAAGATTAGGCACCTTTTAAAATTTAAAGTCAGGCACCCAATCTAATTTTTAACTTTAGGGACCATGAAATAAATTGGCGGTGTTTACTTTTTGAACAAGACCCAAACATTTTTTTCTTTACTGCAGACCTCATAATATTTTTGTATTTTGGCATTCAATATTTAAATTTTGTGATTTCTCCATCTTGTATTTCGTTTAACCTTTTTCCATTCATTCACACATTTTTCCAAGTTCACCTTTTCATTACAATTAAGTAGAAAGCTTGAGCCTTTCTTGACAGACATGACAGCAAAGCATGGAGCAACCCTAGATGAGATATGAGTCCACCTATGTACAAAACCACTCGCTCATATTGGGCCAATTTACAGTTGTTGGGCAGTCTAACACAGATATACTTTGTTTGGTATGGGAAATAAATAGCCCAACCCCTAGCCTTACAGAAAAGTCATATAGACACCAGGCCATCATTTAAACACCACCCAGAAAGAGACTTGTCTGGGAACAAAGCTAAGGTTGCTGGAAGTGTGAAGCAGCACACCACTTACTTTGCTACCTTCTATTTATTTTAATATGCACCTAATCCAGTTCACTTATGTAGCTTACAGCAGAAGAAACAAGGTTGTATCACACCCAGGTTTGTATACCAGCTAATTACAGAGCAGATCCACATAAACACTCAACCCAAAGCATTTCAGGACAATAATAAACCTGATAGCTGCTCTTTGACCTTTTGGTGTAAACTGTAACTCCTTTCAGGAAACAAACCCCGGAGCCCAAATGCTAATTCTGCACGCTGCTTACTATATTGCTGTGCAGCACACATATTATAAATTACAGCTTGGCTATTTGTCCATATTTATTAGTAAGATTTGTTTTAAATATCACAGAGAATTAACAGTGATTGTTAGGTCAAGCAGACAAATGATTAAATCTTGTGTTATTAACAGCTTGCAGTCTATTTCCTGTTTCTCATCTTCATGTCACCCATAGCCTCTGCAAGAATGCACTACTTAGGCATTGATTAGATTATTATTCTGAAGGCAAACCACTAATCAATCACAGACATAAATAACATGACACAATTCAAAGAACTCTGCATGCATTTGCAGAGTAATTTACATGTTTCATCTTACAGCAATCAGTGACCTTTAATCAAAAGCATTTAGGGCTTTATTGGATTAGAGACAATTATGTTAAGTGTGTGAGTGCTAATTAATTTACTCTTTATTAAAGGAGGACACCTCTGGAGAGTGGAGAGGTCACTGCCCAGCAGAAGGAAGGCAATTGAAAAGTGTAATATATTTAATACTGAAATGTTTGTTTTTTTGTATCAAACATGAGAAAGTGCTGCTATCAAGAAATTATACAAATAAGACCACAATATCTTCTTATATAATACGCTACTGTGGCCTCCGTTTGCCTGTCCAGGATTTTAAATCACCTGTAGCAAGTAAACTGTTTGACCTATTGACCTGAAATTTGGTACACATATACTACATGATGTCTACTATCAGTTTTCGGGGTGATGATTGACCTCCAAGGTTATTCCTCTTTTATTTTATTGTAGAATCAACTCCCAGCAGCGGCCAGCAGGGCAACATATGCATAAGGGTACTGTTCTCATCCCTACCATTTTTGCTGTCACTCCCCCAAACTCTTCATATCTTAAATCATTCTTGAGGCAGATTGAAGACTTAAGTGCCAGCTTAAGTGAAAAATGAAGGAAAACGTACAAACTAATTGCAACCTAAACACTGATCACTTTTAACACGAAAAGATGCCGACAAAAGAAGAGAGGAAGCAAGCTGCTAGGGTGGACAAAAGAAGAGCTGCTCTGGAAGCAGCAAGTGCATCAACCTCTGAGCAAACAAATGCTAAACGTACAGAGAAAGAGTATGAAAACTATGAACTTTTAAGTCAAGTGTATTCACTGCACATTATCGTGCAGTGCGTCATTACTGATATTATATATTAAGTAGAAGGGCAAATCCATCCTACCAGAAGAAATAAGAACTCAGTGAATCAGAGTGTTTCAGACTGAAAGGACGCATGGACTAGACTATGGAACCTCTGAGAAGCTTCTGGTCCTGAACATGATACACTAGGGCACCGAGTCCTTACACTGCAGGTGTGAACGGCATAATACCCTAAGGCACTGTTTCTCAACCACTGGGTGGCAACCCACTTTTGGGTCAATGTCAGTGGGTCGCAAGTCACTGTCTTTGGGCAAAATGCCATTTTAGGTACTGACTTGCTCATGGTAACACAACTTTTGGTCTTATAATCGAGCTTGTCTCAGCACAGGGAAGCATGTCCACCATGGGGGAATCCAACATCATCCCCCGCTCTTGAAACTGTGCTCTTTTCACCAAGGCGGGAACCAACTGCCACCCTCTTAATTTCTGTATGTGAGTTGCCAGTGACCTTACATAAGTAAAATTGGGCCTTGAGACCATATAGGTTGAGAACCACTGCTCTAAGTTACTGAAAGAAATCACTGAACTACCACCTGTAACAGAACTGAAGAGATGCTATTATATATTCATTGAAGTGTGTTTATGTCCAACTCACAAAAAAAAGTGATGTTAAAATGTTTCAAAGGTTAGAAATCTCATTTTTTATTATCACTACTGTGAAAAGTTGTTTTGCCTTAATATTTAACATAAGCTAAATTTCCTCTTGGGACAAGCAAAGAGTGTTCCATTACTGTAAACAGAATCTTGAGCTGAGCAGAATTTCACTTGTGAAACTCCAAACTAGTGTTTACAGGCTACATTTGTTTCGACAGGATTACAGATTGTTTTGCATCTGTAGCACTAGAGTTACATCTGGCTAATCCTTGTGAAGTAAAGCATATATACAGAAGAAAATTGTTCCTGTGTGAAATAACATTTTAAAAAGCAGAACTGGAACATTCATGGTGTAGGGCTGGATTAAATTTATTTTTTGCTACCTGAACAAATTAAAACAACTAACTGTTCCAGAATAATTCTTAAAAGACAGAACCCAACAGTATTACAGTATATTATGGTGGTGAGGGCACTTGTTTTTAAATCTTCATTTTCAGAGAAAGTACAGTGAAAGCCCTAACAAAAATCTCCCTGAAAGGCCCCAAAAGAACCAGCTGTTTATGAGCTGTCTCTGAAAAATGCACCATATCAAAATGTGAAGGTTTAAATGTAATCAATTTTAAAGGGAGGAGAAACTTTGATGCACTTAAAACTAGAAGTTAATATGAGATGACCTTCAAGAAGCAAAAGCAAGAGGGCAAAAAACTCTTTAAACAGGTAAGAGGATAAATAACCTTGTGCCAAATGATTAGAAACATGATATGTATTGGTTTGGTTGGAAACCTTGAGAGCCCAGTCAGTGAGGCAAATACTAAACCTGTCTGACAAAAGACACGCCTCACACCTCTGGCCAATTAGCTAGCTAATAGTGACACCCCTTCCAGTACATTTAATTAAATCTCTCAGTTACTGTAATATATCAGTCCTTTCTAAAAAACCTTGCCTACCATTATTTATTTTACAAAATTGTTTTAGACAGAGCAGTACAATTTTACTTTGAAAAATAATTTAACATTAAAATGCAACATCAAATCTATACTAAATCAATTAATCTCACTACTAACAAGACAGGTTTCTTTATCCGTTGAAAACGCCTAGGCTGTTTCATAAGAGTGTAAGGTTCATTACTTCCAAATACCTAAAGGCAACTGTCAAATTTACGTATCGTCTCAGAATAATTCCACTTTCTTTCTCCAGGGGTAGTTCTTTACTTAGGTATTATAAGTAAATACAATTGTGGAAAAGGTGCTTGCGGATGGTGGTAGATGGACCCTTTATTAAAGGAGGTGTGGGGAGCAGGGTTGAAATAAATTTCAGATTATAGAGCATTCAATGTATCTTAGAAAGCAAGTGTTTAACTTCTACTACTGGAGATTGGGTTTTGTTTACTACTGCCCCAGCTGAACAGCAAGTTCTAGCCAGTACCACTAGAAAAGAAGGTCTGTCTCTTTTCATTGCCATTAGTTCAATGATGAAAGTGTACGAGATTGAATTTCTATAAACCAACATGCCTGGTGTTTTGATCAGTAGTAAACAATGAGGTGGGGCAGTTCCGCTATAAATAAACCTGTAGCAAGCTGTAATACTCACATATTAGAAAACAAAGTCTATGACATGTTATAGTTTTTTTCATACCTTAACCACAGTTTGTAAATCTATAAAGTGAACCATGAAGCATACTTATCAAATCACACACCTTTGAGCTTGTCACTCCTTTTCCTGTTTATATGCTGACAGACTACAGCACTGAGTTCCACTAAATCAGTCCTAGATTCTATTAACTCCACAGTGTTCCTGAGGGCTGAGTTGTGAAGGTTTCAAGGCTGAGTGCACAAAAGTACCAAAGGAAAAATTAACTGTAAAGAACCCTTCTTGAACCTTCAAGCTAAAGTGTCATGAGTTATCATACCCTGCAGTACACTCTAAATAGTAACCAGGAAACTGGCAGGTTTTTATTGCTGTTTATTTTAGAGGGCTGTTGTTGGAATACGTCACACTGCTCTACTTGTCAGTGAATGAGTCAAGTACATTGTGACAAAGTCCTCACTTGAGGTTTTCAGCACCCACAAGATATCTACTTTAATGTGTTTTGGTGTTTGTATGTACATGCTAATATCTACAATAACAAACTTTCCATGTTTGTATGTACTAAACTCTATTTGCAAATCTGAGGTTTGTATAAAGTTATACACATATGTTACCCCAGGCAAATCGGCACATACAAGTTACCAAAGTAATGCTGAACCTACTTGTTTCACTTGCCTAACTTTGTTCCCCAATGTTCACAAATCCTATAGGTTTAGAATTTTTATTCTCCAATCCAACATCCACAAGAGATAATTTCTTTGCTAACTTTCCATTTGGCACTTACTAGGGAGCACTTAACAACTCAGTGTTATACAGCTGAGAGTCCATATTAAAATAAATCACACTATCAATCGGTGGTGTGCCAAGGTGAAAATGGTCCGTAACCTAAAAAAAAATGATTTCAAGAAATAGCCTTAGTGGTTCAAAGTGATATCTCCCTCAAACCAAACTTTAGCTGAATAATACGCTCATTTTGTTGAGCAAATGTCACAGCTGAAACCTCCTAAGCTTCCTCCTGCTAATCTCATGTGACTTGCAGACACTCAAAAACAGAAAGATGCATATACACAGGTTGTCAAGCACAAAACGACATAAAACCTGCTGAAGAAAATAAAATGAAAGCAGGCCTCATCAAATAACCTTTCAAAATGACACATAGTGTTTAACACTCCTCAAAATACAGGTCTAGGTATGCCACTGACTACCACACCTGTCAATCCTGTGCATGATAAAGAAAAGAAAATTATATTTCTTTACCTACTCTTTCTTCAAGAGAAGACTGCTTACAAAATGTGCAAAAGTCACACTCATATGTACACAACATTCAGTTTCATCTACATTGTGAAATGCAAATCTAGTGACTCAACAAGTTAATGTCATTTATAGAAGTACAGAGTTCAAAGCAACTAGACACGAAAAAGATCACTTAATAATGGGGTAAAGGAAATTTAAAATATATCAAGTATGTGCTGTTGCACCTTGGAAACAATGAGACAGTCTTCATTTTACATAATACCATTTACAAATGTTTCATATATACAGCATTCTGCAAGTATTCACTCAGTTGTGCAGACCAGTAACTTGGCGGTTGTTACTACTTCTTCATAATACTCAAGCCTCTGGTACAATTTCAAGAAAGGTTAATTTCTTTGTCAAGTTTACATTATTTCCCCACAACTACATGGATATTCTCTGGAATTTCTTGTTTCCCCAAATGTGCCCAAGACACCTGAGCTCTACACGTCAATATTTTTACTGTATATTGTGTTTCTACTGTATATTTGGCTGCATGTATCTCTAAAAAGACTGGAATATAGTAGCTAAATATAGTTAAAATCAAGGTCCTCAAAGATAATTACTGTCATAGATTTTTGTAAAATATGACTACCTAATTTCTGAACTTGCAACTCAAGCTCATCCCCTCAGTCAATAACACATCAAGGAAAATTACTAGTAACATCAAGTATCATTTGTTTACTTACATACATTTTAAAAAGTTATATTAAATATTCTTTTACAAAATAAAGATTACAAGAACACCTGGGGCCTCATGCATAACGCCTTACGTAGAATTTGCACTATAACATAACGTAAGCACAAAAGCAGAAATGTGCTTACGCACAGAAAAATCCAGATGCAGGAATCTGCGAGTTCGTCAACTTCCGCGTTCTTCCTCTACATAAATCCCGGTCAGCGTGAAACGTAACGCTCGTGCACGCGCCTGTTTTCGTGCCCTAACTCCTCCCAGAATTACGCCTCTTTGAATATGCAAATCAATATAAATAGCCCTTAAGCTCAGCATTCTGTGAAAAGACAATAGGAAAAGCAAGAGGGAAAATGGAAGAATTTCAGCGAATACCAAGTGGAGGCAAGGAAAAATGTACTATTTGTTGGTTTAAACAGTGGTATAAACTACAAAAGGAAGCTGATCGAGTGACATAGCGTGTCGGAGAAACTTGAAAGCTCAAGTTCACAAAGTCGCACAGTGCCCGAAATAAAAAAAGAAGTTGTCAGATATCAAAGTCGAAAAGGCGAGTCGTAGCCCACCATCTGAGTGTCATATGAAAGCTTATTAGGGTACAGAGAAAAAAAAAAAGCACACAATGGGGAAAAAGCACGAAATGTCAACTTCAATCTTGAAATTTCCACTTTAATCACGTAGTTTATTTTGTCATTAAAGTAGAACATCATAAACTCATCTTAAAATCGTTTAATTAACTACTTTCTCAAATCACATCGTAAGTAAAGTAGCACGTTAAATGCTTTGTTTTGTATGTGTTCTTCTATGTGCTCTATGTGTGTGAATCACTACATGCTTCTTAAACGGGCTTTCTCTACCTCTGACAGGACACAGAATCCATTACATTCATGATATTACAGCTCTCTGAATAACTAAAATACTGAGATGTATACGTGATATCATTTTCATGATGACAGGAGTTAAAGCACGTTATTAAACATGGGAACACGGTGGCCCAGTGATTGTGTGCGACCTTCGATGAAATAATTTATTGCAGCAGTACTCAGGTGTGGCTCTAGGCTCATGGCAGCCCTGGGCAGAGAAAGAATCGGTGGCTCCTTCGCCCACCAATGTCAATATGGTATCTTATGCACGGCAGATGGCCACGTCCATTGTGGTCACTGCATAGCCGCCTCGTGCTCATGACACAAACATTTAACTTTTGCCGAAATTTGCCGCTGCATTTTTAGCTGTGTCTTTATTTTCTCTTTCTGTTTTATATTCAATATATATTGGCATGGCTGCCCCTGGGATTTGGCGACCCTGTGCAGGTGCACAGCTTGCACATGCTTAAGGCCGCCCCTGCAGTATTGTCTCAAAATGTATTAACCTCCAATTCCTGTCCTTCCTTTTCTTTCTCCAAGTAACAGATCGCCACACAATCAGCTCTGTAATGGACGTTAAGCCATCTGTAAGCTTATAATGCCGATTTTTCAAAACTTTTAAGGAACATGGAAATATCTTCGTAGTACATGTTTAATTATTCTATCCTTCACGCCAGTCCCAGTGAAGCATACAGTGCGAGGCAGAAACCATCCATAAATGGAGCGCCACATCCTTGCTAGCGTAGCAACACCATGTTCTTTAATTATTAAAATATAGATTATTTAAATGAAGTTAAAGTTTTATCTGTATAATATAATGAACATATTTTGCTGCATTTCATCTTAAAAATGATATCATCATCATATGTAAATACACTCTTTATAAAGTGGCTCAGGTCGTGCAATATTATAACTGTAGTGCAAGTTTACAGTGAGGTGATTGTACTTAAAGTACAAACAGTTCTACAAGGAGCAGTTGATGGACTGATTGAGTGCGTTTAGAAACTCTTTCTGAAACGCGAGGTCAGTACAGGAAAGGTTTGAAGTGTTTGCCATGTGAGAAGCAGTTTAAATAGGAAGCATGGCTGAGGCAGCGTTTGCTTGATGCTGTATATCGATAATTCTCTTTCTGATCAGCTGCTCCGAGTGGTGCAGTGAGAGTAATATGGAAAAAGATGATCCGCTGTGGCAACCCCTAATGGGAGCAGCTGAAAGAAGAAGAAGAAGGTGCAGTGAGAGTAACAATGCTAAAGCAGCTATGTTATTTGGAATAGTTTGACCATTCTGTGGACCATTATATTGTTACTGGTTAATTACAATCAGATGCATTAAATTAATAAACAATATGTGGTTAATTTCAGTGTATTTATAAAGCCGCGTCAGGAAGAGAAAGGATAACCACACAGGAACGGTAGCACTGCTTTGACGCTGGGTGCCGTCAGTCTGCAAAACCGAGTGGAGAACTTGCGTACGACAGGGTATGAGGTACCATGGAAATGTGCGTGGCTTTACGCCAAGTTTAGGTTTTATACATTGCGATTTGAATGTGGAAACGTTCTTATGCAACATTTCTGTGCGTGCACACCATTTATACATGAGGCCCCAGCTTATTAGGCCAAATTGCTTTAATCAAATTTTAGCCGGAACACTGTAGATAGTTTTTCTGATTAAACATCTTGTTTAATATATTTTTATAACAGTTCTGAATTAATCCCTAGCTAAATTCTTCCCTGACCACAGAAACTACTCATTTTTTAATATCTTTTAGATTTGAAGAGAAATTTGTTAATGATCGGTGAATTAATCTTCGAGACATATTTCTTAATTGCTGTATTATTAATTGGCATCTGGTAAAACTATGTCCTATGCAATTCTGGTGCTTCTATTTTACGGTTTAGCCATGAACAGGTATGCACTGTATGTCCATATTATCTGATACAAACAAGTGTGTTAGTATATGAAAATAACTTTGTGTGTGTGGGTAATGTTTATAGATACAGATGGAACTATGTGTTTGTTTATACTAATTTGTTTGTGCACATATATCTTTGTATACTTTATTGTATATAACACTAGCAGAATACCCGCGCTTCGCAGCGGAGAAGTAGTGTGTTAAAGAAGGTATGAAAAAGAAAAGGAAAAATTTAAAAAATAACGTAACATGATTGTTAATGTAATTGTTTTGTCATTGATATGAGTGTTGTTCCCATATATAT
>JANRMT010062814.1:66477215-66528544 GCA_026402145.1 Polypterus bichir lapradei
AAGGAAACATTTTAATAATAACGTAACATGATTGTCATGAGTGTTGCTGTCATATACATGCCTGCCTAAATAAGTCACCCTCGCTTCGCTCTTACTTTTTTACCGTTCATTTAATCATGGCTAGTGGCGGAAAAATTATAAAATGGAAGGAGGATTACACTGAGTATGGCTTTACCAAAACAATTATTGATGGCGAATCGATTATTCATAAAGCTTGAATTGGTGATCTGTTTTTGTGTGTTAACCTCATATCTTTTCATACTTCTTCTCAAACCAAGGTGGTGCGAGGCTAAAATGAATTGGGATGCGCTGATCAATGTTATCGGTGTACCAGGAAATCATGCATTGACAAAAGTTCCCCTTTGATTGTAATGCAAAGTGTGATTAAATGCATTATTTTTTAACGTGTTATGGAGCACATGCATCGAAGCTTCTCAGCTGTGCTTGTGCTAAGAAAATTAAACATTTTAAAAATAACGTAACACGATTGTCAATGTAACCTTTTGTAAGTAGTGCCTGGAGGATTCAGTGTGGAGAAAGTCTAGAGACAGAGTGTGTATTAACTTGTGGATTTCTCTGTATTTGGTGGCAGTGTGACGAAGTTGCTTCGGAAGACGGCGTTAGCCGCGGAGCTCAGCTCAGAGCGAAATGAGGTAAATGGGAGGGGAGATGATGACGTGACTCCCCCACCCGCCTTAACTGTCAATCCCCCACAAACACAGTCTCTCGGAATTTGCATAAGCACACCCCTTCACCTGCAATTTTAACTTAGTTACAAAGTGATCAAAACTCTCGTTTATATCCTGCGTCCTCTCATTAAACTTGTATCCCGCATTACCCGTGGGCACGAAAAGCACCAGCGGCAGCCTGTCTATTAAGTTAATTTAAAGTTTAGGTTTATACCTCGCTTTCTTTCCGAAGTAGCTGTACTGATGAATATGGTAGTATGTCACTCGCTCGCTTCTTAATGTTTCGCTGCCTTCTCAATTATATAATGCATGTTTTGTTCAGCGTATTTTGGAGCTCTTCCTGGTTTTCTACATAGTGCGTTGACAGTCAGTTCACGTGATTACGTGGGCGGCGTAATGATGTCACACGAAACTCCGCCCCCACGGCGGTCAAGCTCAACTCCATTACAGTAAATGGAGAAAAATACCTTCCAGTTATGACCATTACGCGTAGAATTTCGAAATGAAACCTGCCCAACTTTTGTAAGGAAGCTGTAAGGAATAAGCCTGCCAAATTTCAGCCTTCTACCTACACGGGAAGTTGGAGAATTAGTGATGAGTCAGTCAGTCAGTCAGTCAGTCAGTCAGTGAGTGAGTGAGTGAGTGAGTGAGTGAGTGAGTGAGTGAGTGAGTGAGTGAGGGCTTTGCCGTTTATTAGTATAGATATACATGTAACATATACAGTATTGTTACCAGTCTGATAGATCTGAAGTTCAAAAATACATGGTAAGTTAGTAAATAAAGTATTGTGACATTTCTGACCTTATCAAGGACATTGCATTCCAAGGTTCAATATTTTGTTTCTAGACGGTGATTTCAGAAGCTGCTTGCAGGCCAATAATGTACCCCCCCATTTATTTCCTCAGCTGCTCAACAACACTCCAGACCAGCTGTGTTTACACTGCGGCCTGGTAACGTTGCCAAGCATTCTCTGGCAGGATTTAAATTTATAAAAAGTAGGTATGAACTTTGTACCCTTCACATGATCACTAGTTATAAAAAGTGTTGCATCAGAACACACTGGGACACACTGTCACAAGAATAAGGGAATGAACAGTAATTGGGCTTGACTCATTAATTTCCACACCCTCATTTACCTTCAGCAAAGCTTTATTGTTTAAAAAGCCATTTTATTATGAAGCCTACAGTATCCTGAAGAAAAATTCATTACGTTTTGCATCTCTTGTAAATATGTAAGCTCTCACCTGAAAAAAATCAACTGGAGAAACAGATAAATAGAATAAAAAAATATAAGCTTGGTAAATAGCACAAAAAACATTTATTCAAAAATTTAATTTCAATAAATAAAAAACTCATAGCTATATGACCATATAACATAGGCAGTACACACATGAAAAATGATAAAATAGGTTTTATATAAAAAGTGTTAGAAATTATTTTCCGATCTATACTTTTGCACACTTGTATGATTCTTATGAAACTAAACATTTAGGAAATGAAAATAATAAGTGACCATAGTGTCAAAATAACCGTAATGATGAGGCATATCTAAAAAGATAGGAAAAATCATTTGCTAATTATGAAATAACTTGTAATTAAGTTCAAAGGGTCATTATTTTCATGTGTACATAGTACAGTGAAATTCTTACTTGAATGCTCTGTTTAACATGCAACACAATGCCATGTCATGATTAAGGAGTATAACTATTTTACCTATTCCTGACCTTAAATACCTACCTCACCTCAAAACATCTGCCATCCTGACCTAAATAATCTCAGGAGAATTAACTTTTTTTTTTTTTTTTTATTTTGTTATTCCTTCAAAAACAGCTCTTGCTCCTTGAGTGTGAAATACCACAAACTTCATCACCTTTGTCGTTTGTAATCCACAACTTAATATACATATTTGAAGTAAATACTTTCTTTACTTATTTTTAGACTGCCAGATCAAGTCCGGGTTAAGTGTTCAAGGCTGTGGTAATAAGGTTAGCACAGCACATACCAGCAGTATCTGACATGAGACAGGAACCAACCCCTGCATAGTATTCAAATCCATTGACTAGCCTCACTCATTGATTCAACAATACACCTAAAAGTCTGCCTTTGGGCCATACCAGGAAACCAAAATCTCCTCAGAAAATGAATGAGGAAAAATGCAGACTCCACTATCAAAGTCACTGGAGTCCACATACTGCCATGCAACAAAGTTATCTGCCGTGTTACCTTGAAACCAAGCCTCACTTGATTCAGGGCCAGACTATAGTCATCTGTTGACAAAGCTACATGTCTTCTGATTGAAAGATGAGAAGAGATGAACATAACCCCAAAACCGTAAGAATATGAACCAGGTTCCAAACATTCTTGAAGCAGTGATTTTTACCTCAGCTTCACTATGTTGTCCACATTAGCATAACTTCTTGTCAATTAAAAACTGTGTGTAATTTTGTGTATACCTATAATAAAAGCTGATACACCAATAAACAGTACAATAATTACAAATGTGAATCTAAATGTTATCAAATAAAACAGGCACATTAGTTTCTAAATCTTTTTAAGAATGGGAAGCAACCAATTAAAGATTCTTTAATATACCATCAATCTTTTATGTTTTAATTGCTTGCAACCCATGTAGCACATAAAGACTTTGCTCATGTAATACTGAATGTGAAGGAAATGTACACACTTGCAAAAGGTAATTTAATATTTTTGCTATACAATATCAGTGATGAGTGGGGGAGGTGAAAAAAATAATATAGTGAGATATACAAAATAACTGGAAAAAAGATGTGGTGTTTCTGGAAGATAAAATAAATATAGTATATCTTGAGCCAAGCTTAAGTTACATTAAATGAGACAGCTTAACGGTGTGCAATGAAGAAACTATGTTATTTAAATTGAACTTTTTAAGGGTTTTCTTATTGCATTTTCAGCTTTCATGTGTAAGCTTTAAAATGGATAATTTAACAATGCAATTCTCCTTGCTCTATCATCGCAGCAATAAAGTTTGTTGCAGCTCTTTTAACATATAGGTGAGAAATAAGGCATTGGTTCACTAAAGAGTCACATTCATTAAACTACACCAACCTTTAAAACAAAATCAATTGCCTATGAACAATCTTTGTTTGATTCACTAAAGCTGCATATAAATATGGTACCAATGTGTCCACACTGATGAAGTGAATAGTTACTAAAGCTGAAGCACAGATATACACCTTACATTTACTATAAAGAAATATCCCACATAAAACTCACATAAGATTACTGTTATTTCCTTTTTATACTGCTTTGCAAGATCATTATTGGATTCAAAACTTATTTGTTTCAGCGCGGGATATAAGGAGCTGGCACAATTACTGGCCACATTTGGTGCAAGGCAGACCTCATTCTTGAACTGGTTGTTAGGCCATGGCAGGGCAAAGTGACTGGCAAATTGCCAGTTAATCTGGCTGTTTATCTTCAAACTATAAGAATCAAGAGTTCCCAGAGTATACTCATGCAACAAAGGAATTTAACAGAAGGCAAAGTGCTTGCATTTAAAAATGTATATAAAGAGCTGAATTGCAAGAACTTATCAAAGGCATATTATTACCTGGTACTGCTAAAATTAGAATAGGAGTGATTTTCATATCACTTTTATGTTTTGGAGGAATCTTTATTCTAAGCATTTTTATTAGGGGTTGTAAAAATTGTGCCTACATCCCCCATGTATTTTTTCTTAATTTCATGCATTATTTATAATATAAGAGGTGGGTCTCTCTTCAAGGTGCTTTACCAAGAAAGCACATATCAGGTAAATAATTTCATGTTGATAATTTTCACCTATAAAGTACTCTAATGCATTGTATGTATCCAAGTTTTGTAAATTGCCTTGGGTAACTATCTTAATCCTATATTCAATTATGTTGCAGGGAGGTGTTTGATCAATGCCATTAGCTGTGCCACTGGTTTTTAAAAAACCTGATTATTTTAATTTTACTTTTACACAAATTGTGTTTTAACAATAAGGTATGAAGTGTGATGAAAACGTAGATTTTAAAAGTGGAAATAACTGTTCTTGTTTTTTTTATTTTGCTCATGGGTACAGAAGCAGTCATTAAATTCTGCAAAGTGTACAGCCTCATACAAAAATGCTTTATGATAAAAAAATGTTAAGTAAAAATACAAATAGTTGTTTGTTTATATAGCACTCAGACACATGTGGCTCAGACACGTGTAGTATGCACTGTTTATCTGTAATATTCTTAATAATAAATTACAACTATGTAGATGCAGAAATGAATCTCACCATAATCAAATAATATATTCTGGATGTTTATTTTTAAACAATAGAGGAGTCCAATGATAAAGCAAGTTTATATAAAAATACAATGGAAGATAGATACACATTTAGAAAACAATCAACTGCTTTTATGTGCTGTTTCTCAATCTAAATATACAATACTGGCATTTACTTACTTTGAAACATTCTCCCCTGTTTTTATATGATGGCACTTTCTCAGTTTCCTCTGAAACATACTAAATAAGTTGTGGCCAGAACTTTTTCATAACTTCCAAACTCCAGTGACTCCATATTTGTGCTCTTTCTCTAGCTAACCCTCATTAATGTTCAGTGAATAGTCTTCAGTCTTTGTTATAGATCCACAAATGCAAAAAAAATTATTCCTGTCTTTATATACCATGGGCATCAGTTACAAAATACAAAACAGTACTGTAATTGATCAAACGGTAACTGCAAGGAAACTTAAAAAAAAGTATTCGCCATAGTATGAAGTCAATTGTGGATTAGCTCTTGGGTTGGTGCTAGAACAGATTCAGCAACAGTAAGTAAATTAATGAAGTTTGCAAATGATACTACATTAAGAAGGAGAATGAACTACATCAAACAAGTCAAACTCATGTTCAAGTGATGAATAAAACAAGAATTTTCAATGACAAAAAGCATGACTCATTAAATACAGCAGATTTACTTGAGATTCAAGATACACAACTTTACAAGAGAGAAGTGAGATACTGGAATTTATATATGTAACCATCTGTGTGGAGACTGCATATTCTCTCATGTCTGCACAGTTTTTGTTCTGTGTACTTTGGTTTTCCTCTCACATTCTAACGACATGCATTATCAGTTTGAGCTTGCATGAGTAAATAGGCATTCACTGCCTATGATGAAATGCAAGACAAAGGAAAGATCTTTGATGATACTATACTTCCATTACAGCTTTTTTAGAAAGCACAGAACAATACATATGCTATGTCTAGCTTCTTCTTAACTCAGCAGGAGGCTATAACTACTGTAAGTATTCCAGGTGCTAGCCACAGGTGTGGTTACTGCAGAAACAAAAGAGATCAGTAACTGTTCAAAAAAGTGTCAATAGTGAACATTTTCAAAAACTTATTATCCAAATTATATCTAAGAACTACTGTGGGTCTTAAGTAGGTGGCAACAACTACTACCATACTTATGCATCTCAAATAGAGTAACAACTCATTTAAACCTAGCAATGATTTGCATTTCTAACTTAGTGAGATGCAGCTTCACAATTTAAGAATGGAAAAAAAATCCAACCTAAAATAATATAGCAATCCATTCCAGACTGTAGCATAATCAGTGACTTGGCAATTGCTAGGTAATTCATAAAAGCAGCAAGGCACTACCCCATATTGTGTTCCAGGAAATTACAGCAAAATAAAATGAAATGTAGTTCTAATATACCTGTATATTGGTACATACACTTCAAAAAACAGGTAAAATAAATGAATAATAATTCCATAAAGGAACAGTGTACTTTAATAATAAAACTATCACTGTAATTATAAAGAAAACTCTTTTTTAAATGTATTATTAAAAAGTGTTTACTTGATCAAACCCAGTGTTATTCCCCTTAACAAAATCTAAAATAAAACCTGTCACTAATGAGAAAAAATTGTTTTTTTAATTAAAGCAAAAAGAAAAATTTCTGAAAATGAGAAAATAAAAACAAAACTAGTTTTCGTAATCGTAATTTAGATTTTCAGCACACTAGTTTTTGTCCATAACATATATGCAAACATGGAGTTGCTGGCATATTTATTAAATATTATTTAAGAGTGACTACCAAAGCCTAATCACTTGTCAATGACTTATTCTCTGGATTTCATTAGCCATAATTGACCAACAGTCATAGATGCCCTGCTACAAGTGAATGTCAGGGTGCTTTTACCAAACTTCAATGAAAAGGTGCATAAATTCAAACGTGCCACATGTTATTTTGGAAGATACAGCTACATAGTTTAAAAATTAGAGCCATGGAGGATTTGTCCAGCTCAAATAGCCATCCCCACACTTCAGATTCAGTCAGTATTTAAGTTAAAAGTATTAGCCTTATATGCCAAAGTCGGTAGGAATTTCAGCAATTTCACACTTAATTTGCATATATATTACTTGTTTGTGAAGGGTACCAGTTCAGTGCAGCATAGCATTTAATCAATTTTATCAATCAAGCCAATGTTACATATATGCATTTTGTTTTAATCAGGTTACTAGTACTGATGTTGAAACGTGGGGGTGCGGTGTCGCAGAATGTATTCCTATCAAACTGGGGTGATGAACTTCTATATGTTAAATGCTTCATTGATAGCAAATGGATGGTCTGCAATTATCTTAATATATTTAGAATTACACAGTATTACAAAGATTGGGAGCTCATCAGCACTGTTCTATACTAAAATAAACCCCAGCGATGTATCTGTGTGCAGTGAACTTTCTTTAACTAACATTACTATGCTTGTACAGTAATGCTGTAACATACTGTGCAGTTCATCAATTGTAAAACCTAGAACCATTGAAATAATTGCAGACTGCAATCTTGATATGTCATGCAAAAAAAAACATCTTGAGGAATTTGCAGCACTTTCTCTGGTCTGTTCACTTTATAGCTGCATAGAGATCTGGCTGATACTGTTAGATCTGTACTGAACAGTGTCAGTGGATAGCCTTTAAGTGGTCAATGTCGTTCTGAGTTTGGCTGTGAAACTGACAACGAAATCTGCTCTTAACTTTTTCATTGTTCCTTTTTACTGTGACTGTAAAACCTATATTTATATTCATATGGTAAATGTACAAAAATTGTGTTTTGCCCTCTTTGTTTTTAAATCTAACTTAAAACTTTGACTTTCAAATATTTATCTGTTATTTGGTGTTTAATGTTTGATATTAGTTTGTATTCCGTGCTGTTAGTGTAATCCTTGGTTTTATTCCTATTGTATGGCAATGACTATATGTGAAGTGCTTTGAGCATGGGAAAGGCACTACATAAAAAATATATTATTACTTTGTGGCATGAGTTTAGGTTTGATTGCTAACCTGGTTAGTGCCTGTGTGGAGTTTGCTTTTTCTCCTCATGTGTATGTGGACTGAGTAATAAAAAACTAAAAAATGTGACAAAAATTAAGTTAATTGCTAAATAAAAACTAAAAAAGAAGAACCAAAAAACTAAGTAAAAGTTAAAATTACAAAATGGTGAAAAGCTAAAACTAAATAATAGAAAACTAATAAAAAAAATCTTAAAACTAGAAAAACACTGACTAAAACATGTTAAGCCAGTGTATTATAAGGAAATAATTTTTGTAGAATGTGGGTGTGTCTGTATTGCACCTAATTTTTATCTCTTCATGACATGACTTCTACTGTAATTGCGAATACCTTCAATTTCAAACACAGGTATTTTGAGTCTGCATAGTTAACATAAGACTTTCTCCCTGGGATCAATCTTTGACCACAGCTCTGACTCCTGCAAGGCAAGGAGACTTCCTGTTGTGTCATCTAACTAGCAGCCAGTGGAATTCCCCACTGGTGCCCATCTTTATCTTTCTCACTACTTTACATATAAAATGATAAGAGGAAAAAAACAAGATAATGGTTAAGATACTTAATGTATACCATATCTTTTACAGATAAAGGAGTTTGAACTATTCAATTGACAGATGGATAGTTAAAGTGTACTGTATGTATGACACATTACATGTTAAATACAAATTAAAGTAATTATAATTTAAATAAACAAGTAACATTAAAATGATTCTCCCTTTAAGCATGCATTAATATATTTCTATCTTTCTTTCAATTAAGAGAAACCTCTTAATTATACAGATTGATTGCCTTTTGGTTATTTACTAAATAAAAGCCTCATTATGATGCTTCATTTTGTCTGGGTGTTTAATTTTATCAGATAAAAAAAGAAAATAATGGATTCAGAAAACATCAGAAGAATTCTTAAGGAGCCTGGCCATGCTTTCCGTGGTCCAGATGTGAGGTCAGTCAGATGACTGATGTAATGGGATCACAGATGAACATGAGGTCCCTGTATTTCCAGAAAGCCAGAAGACATATTTGGAGAGACAACATATCCAAATAAACAGGCTTAAGTATGTGTGTTGAACTCACAGTACATTCCTCCACATCACATGACTTGCACATCACAGCTCATATTCTTTCCTCACTCAAGTCTTGGCATGATAAAAGTGTGTTCACTTCAGCGTACAAGCAGGCTCTCCATTCCTGTTTTCCGCAAAGAAGGATGTGACCTACTTTTAAGATCTAGCACTGCCTCCAATTGTCCAGTTCCAAATCTCTGATCTTAGCCAAAACATCTTTGGGTAATTACAAGATTTGTACCTACAGGCTGGTAGTGTATGCCTTATTATGTGTCCCTACTAAATATCTAAAATAATAAGTTCAGTACCCAGGATCACCACAGCACTTTTCCTTTTTATTTTTAATAAAATGTCCCGTCACACCCTTTAATTGTGTCTATAAATACCCTGTCTTTTGGGTAATCCATCCTTTTCTACAACCATTTTTCCATTTATAGGGCCAAAGGACTCATGAGGATACCCTCATAGTAAGATGCAATACTAGATACAATTCTAATCCAGTAATAATACATTCACCATTAAACCATCCACCCTCAATAAATATGGAGTTGCCAAAAAATGCATGTGGTAGAAAACTACAATATCTAAAAAAATCAAATGCACATATCAGGAGAAAATATAAACTCAGCAAACAGCAGTGATTAAGGTAAGAATCAAACTAAGGTCGCTAGACTTGTGAGCCCACAGTTTTAAATACTTTGCCATTATATTACACTCTAAATTCCTTATTTTTCTGCATTTACCATCAAAAATGATATATCCCTTTATCTTTTCTCATTCATATGGACATGTTTGAAAATGTGAGGAACAATAAAACTTCTACACAATCAATAAATAGTACACTAGACTAACTAGTGTATGTCCCAGGAGTTTTAAGATAAAGCAACACATTTCACAATATACCCCTTCACACCATACCTTCCTTCTTCATTTATTAATTCATTCATTAATACATAGATTGGACAATTTCCTAAACCTGTTCTGTCTTATCAATAGTTGGAAGTATATCAGGACTCTCGTTCTGAGTAAAAAGAAACAGTCCACACTATTAATAGTAAATATCAGTGTTAATATTTTTTGTGCATAAATTCTCAATCATGATTAATTATGAACACATTCTGCTTATTTGATAATGTATTCCTTTAAATAACTAACAAGCATTGTTGTAGTATTTAACTTTATCAATGAATCCTAGTATTGGAGAAAAATTCATTCTGATCAGTGGGTACTATATTTTGGTATTATGGAAAATAGCATACAAATTAGTTTTACAATGAGCCAACAGTTCAATACTATGGTCAAAAGATAAATGACAATTTTATGGAATCTAACTGAAAATGTAAGCTCCCAATCTTTTTAAAGATAAAAAAATGATAAAACTTTATAAAATGGATTTAAAAAGACATTATTCACATATTAATATTTAATTAATGAATAATATATGTGTTGACTGTGTGAGAAGAGCATTTAGCCCTGTAGAAGTAAAAATAGTATACTCTTATCCTTAAGTCTCATAGTGTTCAATGTATTAACTAACACAATATGCATCAATAGGGACAGGCACTCATGTACAGCATAAGAGATAAAGGCATTTTCTTTCATGTCCATGCTGTTTTAAGTTGACAATGACAATTGATTAAAGAGTCTCTTCTGAGGTCTGTATGTACTAAGGTTTAACTTTTTTTCTACATATACTGATCACTGAAATTAATTACTTACAGCTACGCACAACATAATAGAGCATATTTCTAAAAACATAAAATCACAGGCATAAAACCCACCAGTGACAGATAATGTATCTCTACATGTTGTACTGTACTAAAATATTGTAATTCTCTCAAGGATGTTTTAAATTGTGAAAAATAAAACTGAAATAAAATTTGGTTAACTGATACACTCTATTAAAACAGTTAAACCCACCTCCTGGGCTGACACCGTCGCTCCTCCTCCCCACTGTCTGCCTCCTAAAAGAGAAAACAAAATCATCAATCTCTTTTTACTTCATGGAAAATTAAGCTGAAAGCTTCAATAATTTAATTAAAAATGGAAGTTAAAGCCAAATAAGTCATGCTAAGTAAACTTCACTTCAAAGACAGTCATGTCACTTGTTCTGTCAAACTGTGAGATCTCGTCTTCAAAGATTATGGGTTTAAATGGTTTTAATATACTGCTGTAATTTTTCTCAAACTTCAAGTTCAGCATTTCCTTTCGTGTCAGGCCTACTGGGTCAGGAACTCTTAAAATTAAGCCTGTCAATTTCCCCAGTGGCCATTTGTTGTTTCAAGCAATCTCTTAATAAAAACCAATATTTGCCTTAAATAAGATTCTTTATTTAATTAGTTGTTTTCCTGCTAATCTGAGCATTTAGTTTGAGGAGGCCTCAGCAGTGGTCATTTTTGTTTTGTGCAAAGGAACATATGACATAAAATATACTTCACACTTAGAAGGGTATCTATTGCTAATTAAATTGTTAGATTTATTAATTTTATTAGTGTTGGACACAACATTTACCTCTTCCTCTATAAGATTTTTTCAACTAATAATTGCTGTCTTGTAGAATGAATAAATACAAGACTGGAACAATTTAGAAGAATTCAGTTCAAATAATATTAGAACAATCAGAACAGGCCATTCAACAAAACAAAGCTCACCAGTCCTATCCACTTAATTCTTCTAAAATAATTTTGAGTCTAATTTTGAAATGCCCTACAGTTCTACTGTCAACCACACTCCTTGGTAACTTATTTTATGTGTCTATGGTTCTCCATGTGAAGAAAAATGTTCTTACATTCGTGCAAAATTTACCCTTAACAATTTTTCAATGGTGTTCCAGTGTTCTTGTTGAACACATTTTAAAGTAACAGCCTACCCTTAATTTCCTTTGGCTTAAACTGAAAAGTCTTGGCTCTTTTAATCTTTCTTCATAACTCATCCCCTGTAGCACTGGAATCAGCATAGTTGTTCTTCTCTGGACTTTATCTAATGCTGCTTTGTTCTTTTTGTCAGTTTTGTAATATGGAGATCAGCACTGCACATAGTACTCCAGATAAGGCCTCACCAGTGTGTTATAAATCCTGAGCATAACCTCCTTGGATCTGTACTCTGCATATCATGCTACATAACCTAACATTTTGTTAGCCTTCTTAACTGCTTCCAAACATTGCCTGGCAGTTGATAGTGATGAGTCCATTACGAATCTGAAATGCTTCTCATAAGGTGCATCTTCGATTTTTAAACCTCCCATTGTGTATTCAAACCTAATATTTTTACTTCTTTCTTTACATTTACTTATATTAAATATCAACTGCCAAATATATACCCGACCCCGTATACTGTCCAAGTCCCTCTGTAAGGATTCAAAGGATTCTAGATTATTTGCCAATCCATAATTTATATGTATTAAAATTAGTAGCACCTCTAGCACTGACCCCTGTGGGACACCACTCTTAACATCAAGCAATTCTGATAAAGTTCCTTTCACCAAAATCCTCTGCTTCCTTTGTCTGAGCCAATTTTGCAACCATCTACAAACTACACCTTGAACTTCCATTTCTTTTAATTTGACACTCAATCTCTTATGTGGCACTTTATTGAATACATCTGAAAGACAACATAAATATCATATGTTCTGCTTTGATCACATCCTTTTGTTGCTTCCTGGTTAGTAAAACATGACCTCCCTCTTCTGACTGTTCAGTAAAACCCCTGCTCTTGCCATGTGTTGCTCAATCCTTTCCTTAACAATTCCTTCCATTAATTTACATGTGATGCACCTTAAGCTTAGTGGCCTATATTTGCTTGTATCTGTCCGATTACCCTTTTTATATAACAGGATATTTGCTATTCTTCAGTCCTTCTGAATTTCCCCTATGGGCAGTTACTTCCAAAAAATATGTGACAAAAGTTTATATATGTACTCGCTAACCTCCTTAAGAACATGAAGATAAATATTATATGGTCCTGGTGATTTGTTTGATTTCAGCCTATTTAATCTGAGCAGTACTTCTCCCTCTACATACATTAATTCATATGAATGAATTAATGAACAAAATGAAAGTTGTAATTGCGATAAATAATTTTCTAAACTTTCAAAAATCGAACATTGCATGATAGGGGAATTCTGATTTAGCTGATCAAAATTGTAAAAGGAAACATACCGGTGTAGGCAATTCCATGAAAGGAGGATTATGGAGAAAAAATTATTGTAACAAAAACATGGAGCCACAGCTAATCTCCAAATTCAAGAGAAATGCCTAAACAACCAAACAAACATGTCCCAATATACCACATTAGAAACAATACTTTCTGTAACATTTCTTTCACATTTAACTCAGCACAGCTACAGTAAAAAGGTGTGACTTTCATCAAATGTGATTGTGGTCTGGAATCTTTCTAACACTTTATGAGGAATCACCATCAAAACTGCAGTCAAAATAAATACAGCTAAATTATTTGTAGCTGACACTGGGTGGCTGTGAGATCTCTTTTTCTGCCTGATCTATGGCTAAAATTGTTTTTCCTTTGTGGCACCAACAAAATAAACTTATGCTGAAGAAAGAATAACAAAGTATTTTTTAGCCACTGGAGGGCAGGGCAGACCAGGTCAAATAAGTTAGAGGCTTAATTCATACATTCCATTACAGTATGTTAGCGCTACACTTTAAATTAATTTGAAATTGCATACATTTAGTATTAGCACAGAGGTACAGGTTTAATGTTTTATTATTTTAGAGATTATTATAACAATGCACTTAGAGAAAAATGCTCTCTTTAGGCACGCTGTGTAAACCATAAGGTTCACTAGTACAGTTTTACACCCTAAGTAGTTACTTCATTGTCATTAGCAAGCAATTACATAAATAACAGAAGCTATCTTAGACTTTAAAGTCTTAAATTTGAATCTTAAATTTAAATTCATGCAGTCAAAGGCTAAGGATTATCAATTAGTTTCCTTTAGTAAAATGTCTGTTAATTCAAAAGTGACAGTTCACATATATTTATCTTTTGATAAAGTAGAATGGTGTCTTGGTTTATAATATTTCTTCAAAGAATAAGTGCAAACTAAACTTTAAAAACATAAAAAGAGTAGTAGTAACTTATCTTCTCCCATTGTTCTGTATTGAAAAAGGAAAATTAAGATTTTTAACATTTTCATAATGTATTTTAAAACTACCTATATTAACTGGTTTTCAAGAATGTTTCAAATTACAACCTTTGGAACCTACCTGTGGTCACTTTAATTAATAAAAACGATTAAAAAAAAACACACACACACACAAGTCTATTTAGTCGCACTGTCGGTAGCCAAGTCAGATCTGGAGCTTCTTTCTCCATATAGCCTAATTTCTAATTTCACATCAAAATAGTGATATGTTGTAAATCAGATGTATTAAAAATGACAGGGTGTTATAAATTTCTACAAGCACTATCACCCTCATCAATTACACTCTTTGTAAAGCTGTCTGTTCTTCAAATCTAAATAACTGAACAAAAAAACTATTTATTATTAGGTAGGGGCTAAAGAATGGCCATACTGATATGGGTAATTTTAAAGGTAAAAATTTTTATTTCTTGGAATTCTGTGGCCTCTTTTTACGTGTTAGGAAAATTATAAAATTTTCAATTTACGGCAATTGAGACAATAATACGAACCTTGGTTGACGTAAGTGTTCAACTATCACAATAGTTCTCACAAACAAGAATATAACTCTAAAATAAGGAGGCTACTCTCAGACAAAACAGAGGAGAAAAGCAGTTAAGTAATGGTAGCATTTTTCACCTTTAATGATGCAAGGAAGCAGATGACAAAACTAGGGTTTATACAACTTTCATGAACAGCAAAGGGTGCAAGAAATAGTACATGGCTTTGGATCCTTGCTGCTTTATATTTGCCTTTGCTATTATTTTTCACATTCCCTTAATGCATTTATTTTTATATTTAAATAAGGAGAAATAAAAAAACAGTGTGTCACTTTTGCAAATCAGACAAATTTTCCTTTACATAAAAAGAAATGTGATATAATTGGTCAATAGTCATTTTACGGCTATCTTGAGCCCCAACCAATTAAATGAGACTGTCATCTGTGAATTCTACCAAATCAGGAAATTATAGGGTTATCCTGATAAGTGTGAGTAAATACAAAAAGAATAGCATTTTACCACTTACCGTATATACTCACATAAAAATCAGGTCTTAAAACCCGAAAAATCGATCATAAAATCAGACACCGATTTATATGCCTGTTCAAAAATGCGACCCTTAAATTTTTGTCTTTTTGCCGCCCCTGATTTCACATCAGTTTCTCAGATGCATTGAATTTTGTTGCAACAGCGCAGTTACCAATTTCTTTCGCTACTTCAACGACGTCTAATTTAAAACCAGCTTCATATTTTCTCCTGATCGAACGCCCCATCGTAGAAAAGGGATGCTCTTACAATAAAGGTGTATGAGGTTGTGAGATACAAAAAACACAAAACAGTGCAAACATCGCTTCGGAATAGTTCAGGTATTACAGCGTGGTCACGTAGGCACAATAGAGAGACAGAGAGAAAGGTTAGGAGCACGCACTGATACAGCGCATTGCCGCACCAACATAGAAAAAAAGGCATTGTGCTCTGTGGTTACTCTCTCAGGTGGGCGTTACCATATCATAATCTCTTGGACCAATAGCATGAATTTTCCACATTCAACTTATATGACCGACATTATAAAATACCAGAAATTATACAGTAAAATTAAGTCCCGACTTATCCGCAAGTATATACGGTATTCAAACATGGTGGGCTAAATTATTGCTGATGTGGCACAAAGCAATCAAAGACCACCAGTTGAACATCCCTAACTAATAATGCCATATTTGCTGTACAAATATGCATAAGATTTACAGTAAATCTTGAATGGAACTTCTCTAGATAACATGAACTATCATCTTTCTGAAACAAACATAATCATGAAGTATTAAATGCAAATATTTTTAAAATGTCTGTTAAGGAGAAACAATAAAGACTTAATTTGCAACACAAATTTACTTAATGTTAAATAAACTCATACATAATTTATATATATCCATCCATTATCCAACCTGCTATATCCCAACTACAGGGTCACTGGGGTCTGCTGGAGCCAATCCCAGCCAACACAGGGCGCAAGGCAGGAAACAAACCCCGGGCAGGGCGCCAGCCCACCGCAGGGCGCGCACACACACACACACCAAGCACACAGTAGGGACAATTTAGAATCGCCAATGCACCTAACCTGCATGTCTTTGGACTGTGGGAGGAAACCAGAGCACCCGGAGGAAACCCACGCAGACACGGGGAGAACAGGCAAACTCCAAGCAGGGAGGACCCGGGAGGCGAACCTGGGTCTCCCAACTGCGAGGCAGCAGCACTACTCACTGCACCACCATGCCGCCCTAATTTTTATATTTATATATATCCAAAGTTGACTCACTCAACAACAAAAACACTAGTTTCCATTTAGCAAAACAGCAGATATTTTGCAGGATGGTACACCTAGGGCAGTAGGTATCCACTAAGAAAGGACAATTTCACATATCAATATTAATTGGTTAAAAAAAAAAAAAAAAAAAAAAAAAAACACACACACACACACAAAACAGATAAACTAAATGCTCCAAAAACTCAAAATATCTTGATGGATTTGAGTAAATTTTGATTATGCTGCACAAAAAAGAAAAATTAGTCAACACACTTTTTTATTTATTGATATTAGTTACTAATAAGGTTTTAGCAAGTGAGACATTCTAACGTACCACGTCCCCTGTTTCACCAGATCGCTGACAGCAACTGCACTAAAAAGTGGGACGCCTCTGTTTATGCAAATGAACGCCATCAGATTGAAAGGCGCATGGTTCAGTGACGCTCAAAGAAGAAGCATTTATCAAGTGCTTCTCAGGCACTATGGCTAAGTGAGCTTAGTCAATTTTGCACAACTGATCCAGTAAGAAAGGTAGTTAATATACATTAATACCCACGTCATTTTATCAGCAAGCTTGTGCAAATGCCAAATTGAGGACTACAATTCCCATTTCTCTAAATAAAAGCTAATTCAACATTGGAGTACCTACACTAAAACTTATGCTCCATTTCCGATTCTGAAGCTTCCTGGGTATCCACATTTAAACCCAAGACAAATATGTTACTTCAATATTGCATGGAAATATTAATGTTTAATAACTCTCAAGCAATACATCCATTTTTACAAGTTTTTTGTGTGTTGGGCCGTTGCTGAAGTCTATCCTGGCTGTAACAGGCACTAGACAGGAACCAACACTGGATGTGATGTCAGCCCTTTGGATGACACAAACAACACAATCACATGGTGCCAGTTTAGAGTTACCATTAAAGTTAACAGCATGCCTTTAGACAGTGGTAGGAAGCTATTTAGATTTCTGGTTCACTCTTATCATTTGGTCTTTCCTTTACATACATTTTAGTGCAGCTAAGAGCTCAGGAAAGCAATTACAGTTGCTAAAAGTCAATATCAGGATAAGCTAGAAACAGGACACAGCAGTAAATGTGATCTACTTAAGAAGTGGCAGAGAATACAGATGCCTAAAGATTACAAACTAAAGCCTCATCCAGTCCCATCAACAATTCCTCTTCTGGATTAAAGTATTGCTTTCTACATGACCACTACAAAAAAGATCTTCCAGCACTAAATAATTCTGCCTTCCCTTTTTCTGTGGAATTTGCAAGAAGGATTTTTAAATGAGTCCACAACCTTAAAGCAGATGGACAGAATGGAGTGTTGGGGCAGGTTTTAAAAACCTATAGCTGTTAAGAATTTTTAGTGGCATATTTAATGCTTCACTGAGAAAATCTAGAGTTCCAATCTGCTTAAAAAAACCCAGAAATTATGCCAATACAGGGAAAGAAAACAAAAGTGGACTGTCTCAATAATTACTGACCATTGGTGCTATTTTTTATTAAATACTTTGTGAGACTACTACTGTTACACATTAAATTTAATTGAATTTAATACTCCAGATAGATTGGACCACCTCTACTTTGCATGATACTGCAACCTGTCTGTATAGCACTTCATTAAAATCCAGGAATGCCTGGGAAATATAAAAAAACTGGTATGGCAGAGTATAGTATATGGACAATAGCTCAGCATTTAACACCAAGAATTGTGACTAAGCCCTTCAGTTTTGGACTAAGTGTTGCTCTCTGGATTTTCACCTTTCTAACTGGCAGATCATATTACATGCAGACTGGCAATGTACTGATCCTCAAACACCTCATCATTATTTGTATTGACATCACCATTATAAGCCTTATTATCAACAATAATGAGATTTTTCCAGAGGAGAGATTTGCTTTCTGTTACTGTGTTGCCAGGACAACAATCTCTCTTTAGTAAAACTAAGGAGCTAGACTTCAAGAAGCAGGAAGCAGACCACACTCCCATTGAAATCAGGAGGGATTCTGTTAAAGAGGGTCAGCAGTTTTAAGTTTTCTGCCGTCTCTCTCACTGATGACTTAAAGTAGACATAACATATCTTAGCCATCTTTAAAAATGCTCATAAATGCCTTTATTTCTTCAGATGCCTGAAGAAAGCCAACTTGTCTCTGTCTATTCTTACCAACTTATGAAGTTGAAGAGTGGAATCCCCTGCATAACATTCTGGTATGGCATCGGCTCAGATTAGAACTGCAAAGGTGATGGAGACAATTCGGAATATTACTGGTAAAGAGCTGCCTTCTCTTCTAGGACATTTACAACACTCAGTGTTACAATAAGGCAAATAATTATAATAAAGACCTTAGCCATTTCACAGTCAGTTTTTGCTATCTTCCATTCTGACAAAAAGTCCAGGACTACTAGTACTCAAACTAACAAATTCTGATACATTTTTTTGTTATAAGGCTACAGATTACTTCATTAAAATACCTGGTCTGTGTTTTTAAATATAACCCTCTGTTGAATTTAGTGTGTTGTATTCACTGTTCATTACTTTTATTATACCATTGTTATTAGACTGCAAGTAAAAAAAATCGCATTGTACTGTGCAAACATAACAATAAATTTGAACTTCTTTTTTAACTTTTGCATACTATCTATTGTATATTCCAAATTATCAATAAAATATGGAATAGATTCCTTGAATTAGGGATATCTCGATTCAAGTCATTTAATATTTAATATCTGCTAATACCAAGTCCCGTTCCAAACTTGTATTTTACTAGATAATACATTTGCACAGTACAAACTCAAAATATATACAAGTTATTAAAATCAACCTAATGTATATTCTTGACAACTGAATAGCTCTGCAATGCGTTAGGAATAATAATTAGACAAACTAAAAATATTTTGAGATGGCTCTTATCACAATTCCACTTTGGCTACATTGTTTTTCATTTGTTTATTTTTATTCATTTGGTTACTTAATTATACTGTATTTATAAAAAAGTGCAATTTTTTTACTGTTTCTTCAGCAACATTTTTTCCAGTTCATAATTACTTGATGATGACCACCGCATCTAAACAAAATATGATTCAACTAATTTTATTTCAGCACTGTGCAAGAGAGAAAAGTGAACTAAAAATTTTTCTTCTGAAGACTGTAAGTGCAAACTGGAAAAAAAAAACTCATAAAGCATAGCTCCAAATGTATTACATTACAGATTCAAATGACTTCTTGTAACTAAAATATAAGTCCCATGCTATAAATTGTAAGAAATGAACTTTCAATTCACTCCCACAAGGTAATCTACAAATGGAAAAAAGATACTCTTTTAATGCAAGAAATTAAAACAGAAGATAAGGCTGACCTGAAAATGCCTGTACAAAAGAGTATACATCATTACACTGGGCATTCAGGGCCGATGAAACACCTGGGCTGTCAGGTGATATCTGATATACCAACCAGGAAAAGGAACTTTGTAGGAACTAGCCCTAAGTGCTAAGAATAGCAGAATGCATGACTGCAGCAACATTAGCAGGAAGACAGGTGAGAGGAAAGACTAGTAGAAAGAGACCTTAACACTTTACATTTCTACATTATTTTCTTCTTGTGTAAGTAACCTACGGGTCTGTCATTAAACACTTCTACATTACACCTTATTTCTATTATCATTCACTGTTTTACATGAAATAAAATATGACTGTAAACTCAATATGTCATTTGAAAAAGAAAAAAAAACTTTTCTTTTCAGGTGTTCCAAATCACAGAACTTGACTGCAAAAAACTATTCATATACAAAGAAATAAGATTTATAAGAACAATTTATGTGACCTTGAGTCAAGTTACATACAGTATATACTTGTATATACAGTATGTTTCTCACATTCAAGCAATAACATAGCTGTTTTTCACTTTGAAAGTAAAAATGTGGTCACATCATAAGTTTTAACAGAGCTTTGCAGTATATGAGGGTAGGCACCATGTGGGCTAAATTTACTACAGGCAATACTTTAGACATATAAATCATAATCAGAAATTTTCATGACATAACAAGAACTATTGAAAATAATTAGTCACTGCTTTGTCCATCTCTCATTCTACAATGACTTTAAACAGAAGACTAAAAATAACCCAGATATACTGTATAGGAAATGGAATTCAGTTATGCAAAAATAACATAGTGAGTGTGTGCATGCTACATCTTCTCCAGGAGGAATGAGGTTTCTCTATGGCTAGACACATTTTTACAATTATTACATATTATTGATTATAATGTACTTTTAAAATAAAATGCAGACATTTTATATCATTTTTCCTTTAATTGGAAATTTCCTTCAAATTACATTAACATATTTATTAAAATAAAACTAAAGTAGAGAAAGTGTCAGTAGAAGAGCACAGTTGCCTAAGTATTTTACATTCTTACAGGAATGCCTGACCCTTTTAGTATAAAAGGGAATAGCATCCACTTGCAGAGCCACAGCACCATACATCACCGCAGTTGTAGACCCGGAATGGACGTCTTTGTTGTTTCAGGACTGACTTCGTAAAATTACTTTTGGAAGGTTTCGACAAGTCTCGGCAAATCCCGGAAAGTAACATCGGGTGAAGGACCCGTTCAGAAATTTAGCGATAAAAATGAGAAGGAAAAAAAGTACATCAAACCAAATAATACGCATCATTGTTGTTATCATTATAAAGTTCAGAGGGTTTCTGCCATCACGTTGTGTCATACATTCAACTAAACAATACAGATCGTTTCTGTGAAATACACCATTAACATTTACATTGTGTTCGGGTCTGTGGGAACCATTTAACATGTCGACAAAATTAAAATCATCAAGATCTGTGTTAATTGAAAACAGTTTTTCGTTTACATTCATGAAAAGAAATATACAATATAATTACAATGTTTGCACCACGTTAGAGTTAAGTAAAACGTTAATAATAAAAGTGATTATGCTTTTTAAAATGTACTATGCATGCATGCAATATTGTTCTAAACCAATTTAGAATAAACATTTAAGCCAATCTAATATTTTTAAACGTGAAGAAAACAGCAATACATATTCTACACTGAATTATGCTATACTGTATATTAATTGCCTTATATAGAACTGCTCTAGTTTTTGTTTTTGTCACTTATTATTATAAACGATGAGCCATCAAAAGAAAAAAAAGAAAAATACTAATAAGAACACAATTTATTTATATAGCACCCTTCCTATGCCCAAAATTCAGAAAGAACAACAGGACCGATATAACATTGGCTACAAATAATATCTTTACTAAATAAAGATAAATACAGGATATACAAAACATTCAAATAGAATAAAAGACAATAATGCAGACTAAAATACAACATATAATACTACAAAAAATTATTGAACAAATAGCATAAATTGTGACAAAAATGCAAACCCTGAGTACCTGGACAGATAGAGGGGGTAAACTGGAAGAAGGGGCAGAATGTCAGGTCTGTTTAATGTCTCTTCCTAAACAAATGAGTTAGAAAAAACTGAATGGAGTCAGCTGATGTCATTAATTTTGGGAGGTCATTCCACAGTCTGGGCGCTATACAGCTGAAGGCCCTACTGTCACCCACAGAGTACACGTTAGTGAGGGGCACAGAATGAGAGGACCTTAGTGGGCAGGTTAATAATAGAATTTGATATCATAAGATACAGGAAGCAGTGAAGGTGCAGCAGGATGGCTGTGATGTGCTCGCTGTTGCCAGTCTGTGTCAGGACTGTTGCAGCCGAGTTTTGAATCAGCTGGAGCTGTGATATAAGATTATCTATACTAATAAAAGGCAAAGCACTCACTCACTCACTCACTCACTCATCACTAATTCTCCAACTTCCCGTGTGGGTGGAAGGCTGACATTTGGCAGGTTAATTCCTTACAGCTTCCTTACAAAAGTTGGGCAGGTTTCATTTTGAAATTCTACGCGTAATGGTCATAACTGGAAGCTGTTTTTCTCCATTTACTGTAATGGAGATGAGCTTGAACGCCGTGGGGGCTGAGTTTCGTGTGACATCATCACGCCTCCCACGTAATCACGCAGTACATAGAAAACCAGGAAGACCTCCAAAAAGCGCTGAAGAAAACATGCATTATATAATTGAGAAGGCAGCGAAACAATAAGAAGCGAGCGAGTGACATATACAACCATATTCATGAGTTCTGCTACTTCGGAAACAAAGCACGATGTAAACCTACGCTTTAAATTAAGTTCATAGACAGGCTGCCGCTGGCGTTTGTAATTTAGTGCCTGCCCATATAAGGCCGTCCGTCAGCGGCAATCCAATAGCAAACTCCCACTAAATATTCACGGGTGAAGGACTGTGCTTATGCAGAGGAAGATGAGATGGTCAGGGTGGTGTTTGGCACAAACTCAGCGAAACTGCGAGAGAAAGTTTTAAGTGCCAGGACTTCGGTAACATTAAATACAGCCATGGACATAGCACGAGATGGCACCAGCACAGCTGGGAACCTTCGATGCATGTACACCGAGCGGCTCACGTGAACTGACGCAGTGCACAGACAAAAAGCAACAGTTCCAAAGAGCGCTGAACAAAAACCAAATTACACAATTGAAAAGGCAGCAAAAAATATGAAGCGTCTGATACATACAAGCATATTCATAAATCCAGCTACTGCGGAAACAAAGCACACGGTGGAAAAAGTCAATGTCCCGCTAAAGGAAGACAGTGTAAAAAAAAACCAGTGCATGCAGTGTGTCAGGTCTCAGATAAAGAAGAAGACGAGCTGTTTATTGATGCAGTAAGAAACGAATCGATGAATGAAACCTGTCATCTTTACAACGATTGACAAACACGGAATGTAACTTGAACACAACACATCCTACAAATACGAACCTGATTGAAAGAAATAATTATAATCAAATCCTTGATGACAGCAACAATCAGTAACACTCACAAAACAAATACTGTATATTGACAGTCATGTTACGTTATTTTTAAAATGTTCCCTTTTCTTTTTCATAGCTTTTTTAACACACTACTTCTCCGCTGCGATACGCGGGTATATATATATGTATATATATACCCCGCTCTACATACTCGAATAATGGATACTTTATTCGCCATCAATGATTGTTTTGGTAAAGCCATACTCACGTGTATTCATTAGATCAACGGTAAAAAAGTAAGAGCGAGGGGAGGATGACTTATTGAGGCATGCAGGCTGTAGTGCGCGTCAACTCTATCTGAATTGCGCGATCACATTTGAAAAAATATATCTTTTCAAGTTCTATTTAGTCCATATGTGTCAAACTCAAGGGCCGCGGGCCACATCTGGCCCGGCGTGTAATTATATCCGGCCCGCGAGATTATTTTATATACTGTATTATTGTTATTAATGGCCTGGGTATATGAAGCGCTGGTAACACAATAAACTACAGATCCCATAATGCAGCGCTTCAGCTGCCTTGCCGAACACTTACCGCGTTAATCAAGTCTATCTTATGATGCTGCAAGTTATTGCGAAGCTAGCCCACACGATGCTGAAGAGAAAAGTTGATTCTGAAAATAGAGCCTTTAAAAACCGATGGGAGGCTGAGTATATGTTTACTGACATTGCCGGTAAACCCGTGTGTCTCATTTGTGGAGCTAATGTGGCTGTAATTAAAAAATTAAACCAATAGACGGCACTATGAGACAAAACATCAGGGTAACCTGAAAGACCTGAATGCAGAAAACAGAAGAATTAAATAAGAATCTGACACTTCAGCGGACGTTTTTACCCGTGCACAATCACAAAGTGATTTCAAGTGAAGCTGCTTTTATGGGAGACACAAATGCACCAGTGCAACTTGCCCCACTTTCCCTGTTGCCAAGTAATGTTGAACCAAGTCATCACTACGATGTTCCCAAATACGCACTTTGCTGATAAACTGAGCGCACTGAGTTTGCACGGCGCTTTGGTGAATTTGAAGAACAAAAAAAGTCCGTCTACATGCGGCTCGAACCTTGTGCATGTTTGGTAGCACATATCTGTGTGAGAAGCTCTTCTCAGTGATAAAGACTAACAAAACAGCACACAGGAGTCGCCTCACTGATGAGCACTTGCAGTCCATCCTGAGAATCTCCACAACACAGAACCTCACACCAAACATAAACGAACTTGTTGCCAAAAAAAGATGCCAGGCGTCCAGCTCTAAAATGACATATGAGCAAAGACAACTGAATGATTTGATTTGTTATTGCTGAAAGGAACACATTTTATTTATATTTCCAGGTTTTTTTATGCAGCATGTTCATATTTGAATTTGTATAATTTTGACAGGATATATTTTTATGGAGAGCAAAATCTTTTGGGATATTTAAAATCTAAGTTTATTTTTTATATAAAATTACATAAGAGTAAAGAAATTTGAATGTTTGTTCTTTTAACGTTTACTTTATTTCTAACTTGTATAATTTAGACAGGATATATTTTTATGGAGAGCAAAATATTATAAGTTGTTTAAGGTTTGAGTTGATTTATTCAGGAATAATATTCCTGTCTGTTTTTACCATTCCTACCAAAGATATTTCTGTCGACTAAATAAAAATTCCTTCTATTTGAAATTTAAATAGAACTTGAACAAATACGATAGTTCATAATATCCACGCAGACTTGCACGTAAGAGCGGGAGTTATCCGTTTTAACAAGCAGCGTATTGCACTGATACGAAATAGCTGTGTGTGTATATATGTAGATATGTATGTATATGTATATATATGTTTATATATGTGTGTGTGTATGTATATATATATGTATTTGTGTGTATATATGTGTGTGTATGTATGTATGTGTGTATGTATATGTATGTGTATATATGTAGATATATATATGTATGTATATATGTGTGTGTGTATATATATGTGTATATGTATAGATATGTATATATATATGTTTATGTGTGTGTGTGTAAATATATATATATATATTTACATATATACTTCTCCGCTGCGAAGCGCGGGTATTTTGCTAGTATTATTATAAAATTAAGATAACTTAATTATTACATTATAAATTAAGGCACAAGGGTTGCCCTGGACGTGACATAAGCTACATAGTGTCTGACAATGGGTCCAAGGATTTCATCCTGATACCTAATGGCAGTCAAGGTGCCATTGTCTAGCCTGTAGAGATCTGTGTGTCCCTCTATGGATATGCCTCCCCAGACTGACCATCACTGACCCCCCACCAAACCAGTCATGCTGGTCATTACAGGCAGCATAACGTTCTCCGCTGCTTCTCCAGACCCTTTCATGTCTGTCACATGTGCTCAAGGTGAACCTGCTCTCATCTATGAAAAGCACAGGGCGCCAGTGGCAGACCTGCCAATTCTGGTATTCTATGGCAAATGCCAATTGAGCTCCATGGTGCCCACTACAGAACATTGGGCCCTCAGGCCCCCCTCATGAAGTCTGTTTCTTTTTGTCATAGGTCAGAGACATTCACACCAGTGGCCTGCCTGCTGGAGGTAATTTTGTAGGGCTCTGCCAGTGCTCATTCTGTTCCTCCGGTCCTCCTGATGGGATAAGGACCTTCTCTGGCCCTGTCCAGCTCTCCTAGAGTAACTGCCTGTCTCCTGGAATCTCCTCAATGCCCTTGAAACTGTGCTGGGAGACACAGCAAACCTGGCAATGCCACGTATTGATGTAACGTCCTGGAGAAGTTGGACTACCTGTGCCAGCTCTGTAGGGTCCAGGTATCGTCTCAGGCTACCAGTAGTGACACTGACCGTAGCCAAATGCAAAACGAGTGACAAAACAGATGAGGGAAAAATGTCAGTTGCCTCCACCTGTTAAACCATTCATTCCTGTTTTGGAGGTCGTCTGAAACTGATAACAGCCCCTCTGCTACTTCACTGACCTGATCAATAGCCCAGACGTTTCATTGACTTGAGGCTATACTCTGATTAAAAAGGGTTCCTTTAATTTTTTTGAGCAGTCTATTTTAATGTAATGTTGTGGTTTTATAAGTCACTACACACATTACTGAAATACACTCAGTGATAGTTTTGGATAGCCTCATACTTACAGTCCTTCACAAATGCAGTAGTTTACAAACATCATATTTTAATTTCTCTTTGAGAAGCATGAAAAATAATTGTGTTGAATCTCAATTGATGATTACATTTTTGCTATGTATGTACTATTGAGGGACTTTTTTTTTTTTTTTTTTTTTAAATCAGATGGTCACTATATTTTAGCAAGCAATGTAAATAACCTGTTTACTCTTTACCCTTAGATCACATTCTATTCTTCAGTTTATCAATTAGAACTGAATATTTTCATTTTCTACACAATACTGTAATAACTGTACAGTTCAGCAGTCTAAAATAACACAGTGAGACACACAAACATACTCACTATGCATACACACTACAGGTGCCGTCATTGGTTCCCCTGTGGATTGGACTGTTGAATTGACACAATGGCTGTACATGCTGGGGTTTTTGGCACATGCTGTCCCAGTAGAATGTGATGTGTCACCAATGGTTTACCCTGCTCCTCAAGAAGGCTCTGTCTCCTTCTCCTTGTTCCAGTCTCGGTTCAAGGTTGTCGCGATGACAAAAGTATTTTTTTCTGAGATGTTCAATATGTTGAAAAAATTGCCTGTGGCCAGCATCCAGTGTAATGTTTTGTCTAAATTCTCCACTCATCTTTTTGTAGCATTATAGTCCATTATCATTTCTGGCCGTGGAATCTCCTATCTCTGTGCAGATCACATTGTGCACCAAGGATGTGTCATTTGTTTAGACAAACATGAAGGTCTTCACTGGCCTATTCTGTGTGGCCAACAGTTGAGATGGGAGCTCTGGCTTATTTTTCCTTATTGTGCTAAGCATTGCTACCTTCCTCTTGAGGAGCTACTGTCCCAGTTTATGTAAAAGTTAATGCATATGGCGTTGTGGCCATGCAGCTTATGTCATGTCCAGAACAACCCTCACGCCTTCATTTCTCACAGGAGTTCCTCCATCTGACTTCCCCTTGTTAATGAAATGACATCCTCTGCTCTTCTGTATCTCTATGCTTCCCCTTAAGAATGTTATTCATAGCTTTGGACTGGGTTATCATGCAGATGATGCTTAGATCTATTTCAGTGTTAAAAGTGACACTTCATCACAGCTTTCTCAGCTCACAACTTGCCTCAGTGAAATTAAATTAAAATTAAAACCTGAAAAGAGCAAAACTCTTTAAAATTAAATTGAAACATAACTGAACTTCTGCAAAGTGGCACTAAAGTGTAACTTAAGAAAACAAGCTCCTCTTCAACCATTCTGGGTGATGATCTCATCAGACCTTCTTTTACTGCAAAGAATATCGGTGTCACTTTGAATCCTCCTTTTCTTATTTCACCCATGTAAGCCATATTAAGAAACCTCCACCTGTGTCACATTTCTTATGTTTGCTCATTCTTCTCCTTTTCTAATGATGAGAATATTGTCCCTGCTTTTATCACATCCCACATTGATTATTGTAAGTCACTACTGGTAGGTGCCACTTCTAATCTTATATCACAGCTCCAGTTGATTCAAAACTCAACTGCAACAGTCCTGACACGAACCAACAACAGTGAGCACAGGATTGAATATCAAATTCTGTTATTGACCTGCCCACTAAGGTTCTCTGATTCTGTGCCCCTCACTAACCTGCATTCTGTGGGTGACAGCAGGGCCTTCAGCTGTAGCGCCCAGACTGTGGAATGACCTCCCAAAATTAATGAAATCAGCTGACTCCATTCATTTTTTTAACTAATTTGTTTAGGAGGACATTAAACAGACCTGACATTCTGCCCCTTCTTTCAGTTTACCCCTCTGTCTTTTCAGGTACTCAGGGTTTGAATTTTTGTCACAATTTATGTTATTTGTTCAATAATTTTTTGTAGTATTATATGTTGTATTTTAGTCTGCATTATTGTCATTTATTCTATTTAAATGTTTTGTATATCCTGTATTTATTTTCATTTAGTGAAGATATTATTTGTAGCCAATGTTATATAGGTCCTGTTGTTCTTTCTGAATTTTGGGCACAGGAAGTGTGTGTGCGTGCCCTGCGGTGGGCTGGCGCCCTGCCCGGGGTCTGTTTCCTGCCTTGCACCCTGTGTTGGCTGGGATTGGCTCAAGCAGACCCCCACGACCCTGTAGTTGGGATATAGCAGGTTGGATAATGGATGGATGGATGGAAGGAAGGGTGCTATATAAATAAATTGTGTTCTTATTATTATTTTTATTTTTTTTTCTTTTAATGGCCAATCGTTTATAATAATAAGTGATAGAAACTAGAGTAGTTCTATATAATGCAATTAATATATAGCATAATTCACTGTAGAATATGTATTGCCGTTTTATGTTATTTATGTTATTTGTTTGTTTTCTTTTATTCTATTATTGTAAAGCAATTTGGCCACAGCATTCCTATGTTGTTTTAAATGTGCTATATATATAAATTGACATTGAAGTTACTTTCCAGGCTTTCCCCGAGACCTGCCGAAACCTTCCAAAAATAATTTTACGAAGTCAGCCCTGAAATGACAGAGACTTCTGTAACTGCGGGTCTACAACTGCGGCGACGTATGGTGCTGTGGCTCTGCAAGTGGACAGTATTGATAAAAGGGCTAATGAGGTTTTAGGGATGCCTGTGCCCACCAATGGGGGAGATCAGCCCCCAGGAATTATACCATGGTAATACTGCTCCTGTAGATAATTCTCAGGTTGGCTTAAAACTGCATCAGGACAGGGGTTTAAAAAGATCTCCTCATTGCAGTTCAAGGGAACTTGTAGTTGAGTGTGAATTATCGTTTAGAGGAAAACAGGGAGGTAAAAAAGAAAGTTGAGAAATGTGCTCGAGTGGAAAAGTGGACCAGCCATCCCATGGGGTCCAAATAGTCTTTATTGTGTTTAGAAAGGACCAGAGGCAGGCAGATGTTAGTTACTTGTGTGTATTGTGTTGCACTGTATTGTCACTCTTTGTGTATAACCTTACCGGTGTTTACTTACTATTTCACAATAAAAGTCTTCTTCATTGTTATTAAGGTCATAGCTATGCCTTTCTGGATTCAGTTTTTTCAGAAACACACCGTAAAGATCACAAGGTGAACACACCAAATACAGATTATAAAAGCCATCAAAATTAGAACTCATTTTCCATTTAGATATGTTGAAAGATCTTGGAGGAAAGCAGCATGTGCTGACTGTATTTTACAAATTTAGCAATAACAAACAGCAAATATCACTATAAATAAATGTTTGGATACACGACTGCAGGAAGACCTTCTAAGTGTAAAGATACTACATAGACAATAGAATGCCAATGTACATCATTTGTTAGTTGGAGGAAACTGGAATACAACTCCCCCATGCCCAGCCCCCCAAAAAAATGTAACGGTCTAAATCTCCAGGAGCTAAATCAACACCTTGGTTTCTATGTTTATGCAGAAGGTGATTTCAGTAGGGAATCAAGGTGCAACTGGTAATGTACAATGGCTGCTGAAAATTATGATGGTGATAGAGAATCAACTATGAATTACGATTTAAGGAATATGGGCAGTTATACAATGTTAAAAATGAAAATAGGTAAAATAACTCAATGAAAATATAATTTACATTCAGTAAAATGTCAGATATGACAATTCTACAATAAACTCGGCAAAGAAACATATTGAAATGTTACTATTATGCAGTCAATGCCTAAATCAAATGTCTCAGCTACAATACATGAATAAATGTCAGAGATATCCACCTGATATCTATTTGCAACAATAAGCCATACTCAAAAAACAGTGGATAACCAGATGGTCTCTGTCAGTGTTAAAATCAGCTTGACTTGGCAGCGGATGTGGGGTCATAGGGAGAAACAGAAAAAATGGCCTTTTGGCTAAACCTCGGCTAGACTAAATAGATCAACTTAAAATCTAAAAAAGACTTTGCTGCACATTTTTTCCATCATGATTTCAAGCAGACCATTGATCTGAAATGAACAACAGAAAAAAATAAAATAAATAAATAAATAATAAATCCTAATCTGATCTTTCACTTCCTTTTATATTCATTGGGGACACAAGTGCAAACTTTTTTTAATGTTTAGTTGTGGGTATTCATTCTCGTTTGTTTTTTTCAGAAAAATCACGTTACATTATATTTAATCAATACTTGCTAGAAAAACAGGTAGATGATCAGAGAAATGCATGTAAACTTTAAAATAAACTAAAACACTGTTCTGGTTGTGTTTACAAAGTCCTTAATAAAATAGCCGATTCTGAATTTTTGATTCCAAGCTACCTTTAAATGCAATGAGGGTTGTAATAAACAGCAGATATAATCATCATCATGCTTTAAATGGTTATGCAGACATGCATATATTTTTTTTGCTGTATGTTCATATTATACATGTACAATTTAGCTTACATCGCATAAATATTTTAGCTCTTAATACTGAGAATATGGAATGCTATATGAGTTGCACAGCAAGGTTCCTACTGAAATGTAAAGAGCCAGAAAGAAGTTATTAAAAAAAAAATGACAGCTGTAGATCTAGAAACTGCCAGAATATTCTAGACTAAGAAAAAATGGTTTATCACTTATTGGTCAAATTTTTTAAATGATATTTTAATAAATAAATAAAAGGGTGTGAGCTACAAGAGCTTCTTGTAGCAATCTATTGTGTCGTCAATGGTTTAACATCTGAGTACTGAAGGCTTTGCACCATCCAGGTTTTTGACCATTTCTCCAAGCCTAGCCACCTGGATACAGTTTAAGAGATAAAGCATGTATTCAGACAAAAACCTTGCCCTAGTTACTGCTATCACAAAGATGCAATTCATTATGTTGATGAGGTGCCTGAGCTGCTTGCTGTTTGTTCCAAATTAACATCATTAAAAGTTAAGCTAAAATTGTATTTATCTCTTTCACCATGCAAGATAAAGAGAAAGTTTGAATCTAAATGCTGCAATCAGAAAATAACTTAGAAGAGTTACAAATGACAGGAACATGCACCAGAAGACACATTTACAGACACTGACACAATCGGGATCAATCCTGAATGTAAAAGTAAGAAGGTTTAGGAAGGTAATATGAGATCATTCCAAATGTCATCTAGCCTATATTTTGGCATATATCAACCCACAGTCAGTCAGGCAAAAAGTGGTATTCATTTTAGAATAACATTCTTATTCCACTAATTGCAACCCCAATGAACCTATTTTGGAATAACAAGGATAGAAAAATATGAATAAGCAAATTAAATTAAACCACTGCTCTCCATAAAGAACCTTGTCATCCATCTTGAGTTTGCTATAGACAACCTGAGTAATCCAGAAGACTATTGTGTGCAACAAAGAAACCAAAGTTGAGTATTTTGACACAAATGAGTCATATTATATTTCTAGAAAATGAAAACATTACATTTTAACTAAGAACCTCATCACAAATATGAAGTGTAGCGTTGGAAATATAATGGTATGGGGCAGCAATGTAGCCTTGGGTTCCTGTAATCACTAGGGGAACAATGAATCCTGGATGTTTCAGGTGTGACCTGTAACTCAGTAGAGTTAAGGCCATGCAGCACAACCATAATCCCATAGAAACTGTCAACAGAATTATTAAAGTGAACTAAACGTTATGTTTTTGTAATGACCTTAACCTAAATAAAATGTTACAACATGACTTGAACTGAAGAATTTGTGAAAAACAGACCAAGATGATGCAGTTCTATAAAGTGACATGGATCAAAATACCCTCCAAATGTGCAGCATTGATCAACAGGTACAGGAAATGTATACTTTAAGCCATTACTGCTACATCAGACATCTCCAGTTACCAAATCCGATGATATGTATATTTTGTTCCAAAAAAAACACAGAATGTAAAATAGGTACATTATGTATAAGTACTGTATTCAAAGTGTAATTTTTCATGGATAGTTTTTAATCAGATATTTGTTATCTATCATTAGGATGCATTTTAGATACAGTGGTGTGAAAAACTATTTGCCCCCTTCCTGATTTCTTATTCTTTTGCATGTTTGTCACACAAAATGTTTCTGATCATCTAACACATGTAACCATTAGTCAAATATAACACAAGTAAACACAAAATGCAGTTTTTAAATGATGGTTTTTATTATTTAGGGAGAAAAAAAATCCAAACCTACATGGCCCTGTGTGAAAAAGTAATTGCCCCCTTGTTAAAAAATAACCTAACTGTGGTGTATCACACCTGAGTTCAATTTCCGTAGCCACCCCCAGGCCTGATTACTGCCACACCTGTTTCAATCAAGAAATCACTTAAATAGGAGCTGCCTGACACAGAGAAGTAGACCAAAAGCACCTCAAAAGCTAGACATCATGCCAAGATCCAAAGAAATTCAGGAACAAATGAGAACAGAAGTAATTGAGATCTATCAGTCTGGTAAAGGTTATATAGCCATTTCTAAAGCTTTGGAACTCCAGCGAACCACAGTTAGAGCCATTATCCACAAATGGCAAAAACATGGAACAGTGGTGAACCTTCCCAGGAGTGGCCGGCTGACCAAAATTACCCCAAGAGCGCAGAGACGACTTATCCGAGAGGTCACAAAAGACCCCAGGACAACGTCTAAAGAACTGCAGGCCTCACTTGCCTCAATTAAGGTCAGTGTTCAAGACTCCACCATAAGAAAGAGACTGGGCAAAAACAGCCTGCATGACAGATTTCCAAGACGCAAACCACTGTTAAGCAAAAAGAACATTAGGGCTCGTCTCAATTTTGCTAAGAAACATCTCAATGATTGCCAAGACTTTTGGGAAAATACCTTGTGGACTGATGAGATAAAAGTTGAACTTTTTGGAAGGCAAATGTCCCATTACATCTGGCGTAAAAGGAACACAGCATTTCAGAAAAAGGACATCATACCAACAGTAAAATATGGTGGTGGTAGTGTGATGGTCTGGGGTTGTTTTGCTGCTTCAGGACCTGGAAGGCTTGCTGTGATAGATGGAACCATGAATTCTACTGTCTACCAAAAAATCCTGAAGGAGAATGTCCGGCCATCTGTTAGTCAACTCAAGCTGAAGCGATCTTGGGTGCTGCAACAGGACAATGACCCAAAACACACCAGCAAATCCACCTCTGAATGGCTGAAGAAAAACAAAATGAAGACTTTGGAGTGGCCTAGTCAAAGTCCTGACCTGAATCCAATTGAGATGCTATGGCATGACCTTAAAAAGGCGGTTCATGCTAGAAAACCCTCAAATAAAGCTGAATTATAACAATTCTGCAAAGATGAGTGGGCCAAAATTCCTCCAGAGCGCTGTAAAAGACTCATTGCAAGTTATCGCAAACGCTTGATTGCAGTTATTGCTGCTAAGGGTGGCCCAACCAGTTATTAGGTTCAGGGGGCAATTACTTTTTCACACAGGGCCATGTAGGTTTGGATTTTTTTTCTCCCTAAATAATAAAAACCATCATTTAAAAACTGCATTTTGTGTTTACTTGTGTTATATTTGACTAATGGTTAAATGTGTTTGATGATCAGAAACATTTTGTGTGACAAACATGCAAAAGAATAAGAAATCAGGAAGGGGGCAAATAGTTTTTCACACCACTGTAAAATAAGAATTCCTATTATTTAGAGTATTCATCAAGCTTATTTCATAAATGAATAGTGTGATTAAGCAGAATTCCTCATTAATAAATTTATGGTGGCTGAGGCATTACCTCTTCACTGAGTAAACTAAAAGGATATGTTTTATTGATAAAGATAAAAAGGAGAATTCAATTCTGTATCATGGATAAAAAAATTGAATTCTGTCACTCCCCAGAGAAACAGAGAGCGAAAGAGAGAGAGAGATGCAGAAAAACATTCTGTTCCTGACAGCTGCCGAAGGCTTCCAGCATGCATAACCCTCTGTTTAGCACAATGATTTGTGTGTACTGGCTCTGTTCAAGATGCACACAGACACAAACCCCTTCAGTGGCAGATGTTGCCTGTCAGTAAGCAATAGACTAGGACCACCAGTGACCCCAAGCCACCGATGCATTTTCAATATACTGGCATGTATCTATGGCAACAGTGCTACTCCACATAGTCGGAACTGCTGCAACCAATCACCATCAGGCTCAGCAGGGCTGTCACTATGCAAAATCAGGGAAGCAGATTCTTAAATGGCTTTAAAATGAAAAAATGTAGGCATTAAAAATAACAACATTTTAATTTTCTCAAACATACACATACAATTTGTGTTTGCATCGCAAACTGTAACAATAAACCAGTTGACATTTTAACTTGTGTAATTTAACTTCAGTGCCCATCAGATGTTCCACACTTTAGGCCCCTTTGTCAAGCTGATTTGATTACCCAAGCTCTTCTCAAAATTACTGTCGAATGCTCGAATGTGCCACTATAGACTAGCAAAGAGGGAAAAAAGAAGATACTAGCTGTTAAATTAATACATTATAAAAAGCACAGTACTTCTTGCTTGCAATATACTTTCCAATGTACTTTCTTATTTAATAAACAATGAATAATAGAATAATACTCTTTATTTATGGACCCCTTCACTTTTTCCACACTTTCTTGTTTGGTAGATTTAATTTTTAAATGGATACATTTGCCATTTTCTGTCCATCAATCTGCAATTACCCATAACAAAAAAGTGATAATGTGCTTTTAAAGGTCTGCAAACTTATTAAAATCAAAAAATGAAATCTCTCATTTATATAAGCATTCGGGCTCTTTGCAGTGGCACTCCAAATTGTGGTCAGATGCAGCCTGCTTGCTTTAATTATCCATGAGGTGTGTCCAGAACCTGATTAAGAGTCCACATGTGGCAGGTTGAATTGACTGGATACGATTTCGAAAGGCATAACCCTGTGTATATAAAGTAGCACAATTCACAATGTATGTCAGGACAAAACTCAGGCCATGACGTTCAGGGATCTCTCCGATAAAATTGTGATGAAGCATAGATCAGGGTATGTAACTATTTTCAAAGCTTTGGGTGTTCTCTTTAGCACAGTGGCCTCAATAACTGTGAAATGGAAGAGGTTTGGAACAACCAGGACTCTTCTTAGGGTTGGCAGTCTGTCTAAACTGAATAAAAAGGCAAGAACGGCCTTGGTCAGGGAGGTGACCAAGAACCCAATGGTCACTCTAGCAGAGATTTAGAAGTCCTCTGTTGAGATGAAAGAATGAAAATCATCTCAGCAGGACTCCATCAATTAAGTATTTATGGTAGGGTGGCTAGACAAAAGCCACTCTTGATTAAGGAACATATGACAGCCCACTTGAAATTTGCCAAATGGCATTTAAAGTTAGATGGGTCCAATATTATAGCTCACATGCAGGATGGCTCCAATACCCAGTGACGTGTGACCAGTCTGGGCTGCATGTTACCACTAGGTATTATCCCTGCCGAGGCACTATGGCAACACTATAATGATATGCATTATTTATATGTTTATAATAATATTATTTCAATATTTGAAAGAATGCAGTAATTGAAGAACTTATAGCAATACCATGAAATAGAGAGTCCTCACTGTTCTCTGTACTATTTTTACTCCTGAATGTTTGGCTGATATCTTTACCTAAAGAGGCTCTTTACAGATATGTTTTTACAGTGAAGAGACTTTGCTTAGGAGCACACAGTAAGGCACAGCTTATACAGTGTAGGTTTATTTTTATTAGTTGTACAGACATTTCCAATGTATAACTTTTATTTTTTGTAATGAAAAAATGAAAAGGAAATGCCAGAGGTAACAGAAAGAAATAACTAAACAATTATACTTTTTCCACTCAATACAATATTCAAAAAACAAATCTCTCTATTATAAAAAAAATTTTGTGAGGGAAATTAGGGAGACGAGATGTGATCTTCTCGGAAGACAATTTGACGGTCCGCGAGACAACATTTAAAACAAGTTCATGGACATCTAACCTAGCAGTTGTTTTAAGAGCAAGTGCCTCTGCCAAAAGCATTCCAACAACAAGAAGCAACAAGCAGAACACGCAGCTCGCCAGCAGCAGCAAGCCAGCAGATGATCCAAGTGCTTCTCCTTAGTGTTTGTTCATCCCTAACCCCAACCCCCCCCCCCCCTTTACAACACGCGTGGCAGAGACACGAAGTGGCAAAAGGACAGCTGCTGTGCAGGCTTTTAAATGATCGACACGCAGCACGACAAACATAACAGGCAGCTCGCCAGCAGCAAGAAAACATGATCCAACCTCATCTCCTTGCGTTCAACCGCACCCCCTTCACAACGCGAGCAGTGTTATACGTCTTGCGAGAAAGAGATTTAACCACGCCCGGGTTTTTACAAAAGTTTAAAGTAAAAGTGAAAATAATGCATATGTAACAATTCCCATGAAAATAACAATCTCTTTAAATTGTATATCCGGTAAACCAAACACGGGGGTGGGCGAGCAAAGTGAGCAGGGGGCGGAGCCCCCTAGTTTTTAAAAATGTTGAGATGTGCTTGGGTGGTATAGTGGTTAAGCGGTCAGTGCTGCCACCTCACAGCACCAAAAGGCTAGGATAAAGTCACACCTCAGTGACTGTTAGAGTGGAGATTTCATGTTCTCCCAATATCCTTGTGGGTTTTTCTACAGATGTTATATTTCTGCGGTTTACATTGACTGGCGACTTTGAATTGGCCCAATTTCAACAAAAGTGGTTGTGTCCATGAGTGTGTCTTGTGATATTTAGTGTTCATTCCTGTCTTACACTTAATACTAACACAATTGTCTCTTCCTATCTGTAACTCTGTACTGGGAAAGAAGATTTAAAAAAAATGGTTGGATTCACAGGTTTACTCTTAAGTATAATGCATATGTCTTTAATTTATATTAAAAGACCAACAAAATGAAATTCAAGATATTTGATATCTAATTAGTAGGTACATTCCAACAATAAGAACAATAATTAATGCTTCACTGGGGTTTATAAGCCTAATTCCCTTATAGACATGTATACTCAACTGATATATATGTGATCCATTTAGTGTGGGGCAGATTTCTTTATTCTTTTTCATGCAGTATACTTCAAAAATCACTTATTGTTACATTAGTTTTTTGTGTTAATAAAATGTAATCACAACAACTTATCTTGTACAATATTTAATTCAATGTGACTGTTAATGAGCATTATTTGTTGAGCATTGGGGTTCAAATTACATGCTCTATATCAGTCACTATAATTTAAAGCACAGCAATACACTGAGATTTTTTAAATATATCCATGCTTAGAGCCCATATCACTGGTTATAAAATCAGAAGACTAGAAACAGTGAATAAACTGAATAAACTGTGACAACTCCAACACAAACATCACTGGATTAACAAATGATTTCCCTGTCACAGTGACCAACAGGCACAAGTTTATTGTATTTTATTAGGTGCTAGAGATGCTCGTATAACAAAATAACCTATGCATTTAAGATCCAGAAAGTTAAGATTTCAGGGCCTGAAAAACATGGCTATTGTTTTTTCTTCCCCTTTTATTTTTTGAAGGTTTGTGGGAATGATTTCAGCACACCTTCATGCTTGCATTAGCAACTGTAATCACTGAATTCCCTTTTACATATACAGCCGCCATGCACATAAAATAATATATATAAAAAATCATGGATCTGCTGGGCCATGAATGGAAAATTAGTACTTCTACAAAAGGTGTCCACAATGAAGCCTATTAAAGAATGATGTTAACACTTAAAATTCTCTGTACAATTTCTACATTTTGAAAAACGTCCACACAACTTTGTCAACAAGCTTGAATTATGCCATACAACATATCGCACAGCAACCTCTAAATTACAAAACATACATAATCAATCTTGTGTTGGGCTTAAGCCCTGTTGAAGTGCGTTTCCTGCCTTGTGCCCACTATTGCTGGGACAGGCTCCAGCTTCCCACAACCCTGAAATGAATTAAGGGAGTTTGAAAATGTTTTCATATTACTTAATGATTTTCATATATTCTCATCTATCATACTCTGTAATTAATGGTTTAGAAGCATGTACTGATACAGCGTATTGCTACACCTACCACACGACAAACCACCTGCATTAGGACCCGAGTGCAGCTGTGCAACGGGACTTTGCCAAAAATCACACTTGCATTTCAAGTCTTGATTTCAAACTGTTTCTCTCAACTTTAAATAACATAATAATTTCCTTTATTGAAATCTGAACTCCTGCAAACCTATAATGAACATTGTTTGAATAAAATAAGAACTGGTTCACCTTAAACTTGTATATTTCTTCGTATGGGTTATATCTGAACTTTCAGCTGTTCACTGAATTCATAACACTTGTACACATTTTACAAAGATTATTTAAGGATTCAAATAGCTGTTGGTGATAGTCGCTCATAATAAAAGTTTAATCTACTATATTCCAGTCTACCAGAATTACATTGTTTTCTTTCCTAGAGTTAAGGACTGCTGCCTCATAGTTCCAGAATTTTGTATTCAAATTACAAGTGCAAGATGTGGGCCAGACATCTGTGTGGAGGGGGCATTATATGTTCCCCCCTCTGTACATGTTAGGCTAACTGGTGACTCTAAATTAATAGGCATTTGTGGGCAACAGAATGTATAGGTTCACCAGCTACAGTTGGTTCATGCCCTACACCTGAGGTTGTCATGAGGAGTTCTAGCCATCTACACCCTAAACTTGATAAAGTAGGTTTGGAGATATATGAATGTGTGTTTTAAGCATTTATTTAAATGACATGACTGCAGTTGCTTGTGAAAAATCTATTTAAGCCACAAAAATAATGGCTGATTGCAAACTGTAACTTTATTTATCTGTGGTCCAATCCTTCATTTCTAAGGTAAGCTTGTTTTTTTTTTTTTTTTTTTTTGTTTATTTAATCATGTTTGTTGTCCAAGGTAAGTAGCGGTGGGTGGTGCAGTGTTACATCAACATCAGGACTTCAGATGCCTCTATGAATATAGTAGGGCCTACAGTTTATTATACAAACAATATACTGTATTTTAAAATCAATAAACTTAAATGGCAGCTCTAATAATAATGCAAGAAGAGTACTACAAAGAAAGTAGACCTAAAATTAGAAAGGAAAAAGTGGGTTTTAAGATTAAAATTTTAAAATTATAGAAGTGCTAACTCTTAGACAAATTCTGAGACAGAGTTTTATAATAAATAATCAAGAAAGCTTAATCTTAAATCTGTTCTGAATGACAAAGTATCTTAAAATTCACCACTACAGCACATAAAGAAAAAAGATCTACTGAATATTTTATATACAAACTAAACATGTGATTCATTCACAACTAGGAGTAATGGTATTACAATAAGAGTCACTTTTCTCTGCAATTCCTGTAGTATTTTATTCTCCCCATTCATTTTTTTCCAAGACTCATAAAGAATTGTGGGATGCACCTAAGATAATATTTGACAGTGCAACATTTTGTCAACATCCTCATTAATCATGCTCATCATTTATTGTGTTTAAAATATATAAAACAATCACTTTAAAATTATTTAACTGATAATTGGAAAAATTTAAATGATATCAATTCAAGGTTTAAATGGAATATACACTAGAAAACTTGAATTTTCCTAATACTTCAACTGTTACCAGACAACTGCATAAGCAAGAACACAAAAAAAAACTTAATTTAAAAATCTTTATCAACTTTTTCTTTTTTTTTTTTCACAGATCCAGATTCTATCTCTGAACATCCATAAGTCTTATTTATTAAAAAAAAAGAAAACTTATCATCCTCAGGACTACTAAGAAATAAACCAGACTTCTTGTTTGCTTGAGTTAACAATGGCTAATGTGGTACCAAAATCACTTTTATAACAATGGCCTCAGTCAAACTCTCAGTGCCTTAAACACAGAAATCAGACATACTCCTCCATAATGTTAAACTCTACAAAGACCAATAGTTAATGGCGTCATCAGACAAACCATTTCAAGAAAAAAAAAAAAAAAATCAGGTGACTGTAACATGCATTCAGGCTCAAGCACAATCACACAGAAGCCATGAGATCTCTTTACTACTCAGGCAAATCACGCGCTGCCTCAAGAATCTGATACAGACAGACATTTTTATCAAACCATAAAAAGACACAAGACCATGCAATGATCATTCCTAAATGGGAAAAACAGTTAAAGTAATAAAAGGCCAATTTGAACTAGAGCCTTTTAAAATGTAATGTTTCTTAAACTATGGGTCACAACCCAAATTAGGTCACAGACTTGTTTATGGTGGGTGACCACTTGATTGTGTAGTAAAACTGCTAAGTTCATCCAAGTGTACATTTTGTGTATACAATATTCTGTGTCACAATATTCTGTGACTATTGTAGTAGTACGTGAAACAAGCTGTTAATGTATCACTGAGAGCTTTCACTTCTGTGGCATAAAAATGTAATCAGTATTTCCCACCTCCCATCTCAAAACCTATTAAACAATCAGTCTGAGAATACTAAATAGCATTGCAAATCCTGTTTATATTATATATATATATATATATATATATATATATATATAATGTGTGTGCATGTTTACATGCATGTTTGCTTACTGTTAGCTTTATGATTGCATTGTTTATACAGTGACCTTGGGTGTTTACAAAGGCTCCTTGAAATAAGATATTATTATTATTACTGACAGTAAAGACACATATAAGAAAGGGGAAGAAAGAAGGAAATGAAAGACAGACATGCAATGTGAAGAGACAGTGGCCCTAAACTCAAATGTCGAAATGAAAAAAAACAGGTGAGGAACAAGAAAGTGATGATTTTCTGGGTGTTATGAAGGGCAAGTGAATTGGGTAGGAGTACCAATGGTGTGATGACAGTATTACACGTTAAATGCAATTTCATTGGACATGAACAAGCTCTTGGTGCCTCATCATATGTTCACCATTATGGCATACATTGAATCTAAATCTGTATTAAGTTTAACGTGCCTTGGTAAAGAAGAATTCTTGACTATTTAAAAGTAGCTCAATAAATGGCCATTAATTGCTAGTATTGCTAGGATGCATTTGTTGGCCTGAAAACGGAAAGAATATTAGAAAATATCGAAGGTGTGAGACAGGCTGTAAGCATTCAGAATGATGTCAGTTAGCAGAGTTAAAGATTTCAAGCTGGACTGTTTGTGAAAATCTTCAGCAAGATTTATCCTATCACCCACATAAAATACAAATAATTCAGGGTTTTTTTTTGTTTACAAATTTATCACTTTGTTTTACTCAGTGAATTAAATTGTTAAATTGTAACTGGGAGAATGTTAAACTATTTCCGAACTCATTCAGAAAAAAATATTGTTAATGGAAAAACTTTATTTAAAATTTAAAAAAAAGAGTATTTTAAGACATAGTAAATAAAGTGTATTGATTAATTAATTTTTAAACTACTTAATTCCTTAATTGGGACCATGAGTCAAGTGACTAAGTTAAATGATCTTCAATACTATCCTTTTCAAAATCAACACATCCTCGTCCCGCACCCAAAGAATTTACATCTCCCAGCTTTACTGAGTATTTCATCTGGCAGTGATGTACCTCATATGTCTATTTCCTGTTTGAGTGATATTAATTGTTTTAGTTTTAAACCTCAGGTGCTGCGTGCATGGAGTTTGCATGTTCTCCCTGTGTGTAAGTGGGTTTCCTCCAGGTGTTCTTTTTTCCACCCACAGTCCAAGAAAAAGCAAGTGAGGTGGGTTGCCATTGGTAAATAGGCCATAATGTGAAGGGAGTTTTTGTGTGTGTTCACCTTGCGATAGACTGTTGCCAACTCCAGGGTAAGTTGCTTTAGAAAATGGATAGATGGAGTATTGTTTAAACAATACATTTGTTTCCCACTTTTCTCTTTTAGCAATAGTCATATGATAAATATGTTTAAAAGGAAACAAAAACCTTTGTTTTAGTTTATTATATGGCCAGAGTTATGTGCCCCTTTAGGACTCTGCTGTTGTTATAATAATAATCCTCTTTTGGAGTTACATTACAGTACTGATTTTCTTATTTTAGTCTTCAGGTTAACAAAGGTTAAGAACCCTTTACTCTAAATATAACCTAAAATATCCTAGTGGTTCAATATGCACAATACTGTAACTAACAGAATTATTATCTACCATTCAAAGTCAGTCAAAGCTGTAAACATGAGGAGAGACCTCCTTGGTCAAAACATGTAGATTTAGTATGTGGATCATGTATTGTATACTCCAAGACATATCAGACTAGTCAAGAGAGGAAACAGTACCAAATCATAATCTTAAAAAGTGAAATAAAGTTACCATGCAGCCACAGGAAGGACGAAAACACAAGTGATACATAAGTTTATACTGTTCAAGAAGAGACAGCTTAGTATTTGGAGGGAGTAGTCATTACTTTCACTTTTATATCTCTCACAAAGTACTGTAGAATTCAATTAACAAAAGACTCAATAACATTTCAAATGTATATTTGCAAACTAACAATACTATGTTCCAGCCAATAATGTGTACATTAAATCTAAGGATTTCTGCTACAATCCCCTGAAAAACACCCTTTTACTTAGTTCCAGAAGAAGACATGCCACTGGGAAATGCTTACCAAATCATTTAATTGATAAATACCAAATACAATCAAAAAAATGGGAATTGGATGTGGGAACATAAATTAAAATGGTGAGAAGCTAAATAACTTCAGCTAAGTAACTGTTACACTCTTTATACACAAACATAAGCTAAAATTGGCATTTTAATTTCAACACACAAAAGAAATCAACACCTAACTAATTAAATATTTCATAATTAATATGTCAAGAAAATACAGAGGTACAAATGTAGAACACTGAAACAAGTAAAACAAAACATTTCTTTGTAGCTCAGGAACTGATTTAAAATATTATAAAGCTTAGAAACAAGAAATGAAAACCAGGATCAAACAGCCCTGTGGAACATAAATAAAATCACATAATGAAACTACAGAAAGGGTAATATGTATCAAAATGAAACCTCCAAACAATGGTTAACCGACTACACATGAAAAGCCATTGAAAAGACAGCTGAGACGAAACAATTTTTTTCCCCCAACACTAAATCTACATGTCAAAAGCAAAAGAAAAAAACATTCACCTACAGTACACTTAAAGTACTAAAGAAGAGGGTAACAGCTGATAATGGATTAATTACTTAATGAAGCCTTTCCAAGTTCGCTAAGTTAAAACCAAGTTGTAAATAAGGCAGGATGTATTGAGAAGGCTGCAGCTACAAGGAAATAAGAAATATTTACAAAGCCATTTAAAGTATTTGTCACATATGAAATTAGCACCTACAGGCCACTGAGTCGACCCAAGCTAAATGATAGGTCAAACATTTTAAAACCGTTAACAGATCCCCACCTACCACTTCCTTGAAAGGCATAATAAACCTTCCATCACTACACATTAAGATAAATCCTTAAAAACACAGAGGATGTACAAAAAGCTATTATGTCAAGCAGAACAACAAATCCACAAGGCACCAACTATATTCAATCTGAGATGCTTAAAGCTAAACTTGAACTTGTAAAGGCACTGACTGATCTATTTGAACAAATACTAAACTAAAGAAGCGAGGAACACCCATAATAATGAAACTCTTGGAAACTTTGACAAGTGGAGTGGAGAAACACTTATGAACAATTCTAAGGAAGGTCTTTTAATGGTCTCTGTGACAGAATAAGTAGTGTCTTAGATACCAAACAACAAAAAGAACAAACAGAAAGGGCGTGGCTGGTGGTTTTATATCTTTGCATTACATATAATTAAACTATACAGAATGAAAAGCTCCACTACATATTATCTTTATTGACAAACTTTTACCAACCTACACTGAATCATAATTTCTTCATGCAATATCCTGAATAGACTCATTACACTTATTCCTTCTTCTACAAGGAATCTGAATGTAATTTTTTATAGGTTGGAATTGCCATTGACACCATAATATGATACAGTGGTGTGCAGATGTATTCAATCCCCTTGAAAGTCATGATAACTTTCTGTATGACAAAAGATTTCCCACACATATTTATCCATTCAGTATTTTTAAATGTGAACTCTTATGATGTAACAATACATTTCCAAAGTCAAAATAAGCCATTTTCTGCAGATATTTAACTGGAGAAGGAAAAGTTAGAAGAAGTTAGTGTTTGCATAAGCATTGAAGCCCTACACATTAATACTTTGTCAAGAACCCTTTTGCTGCAATAACAGCCTCAATTCTTTTCGGGTAAGTATGTACCAATTTTGCATATTGTTCAGAATTTATAGAGATCCTGTAGGATGGTGGGACGGCACCTCTGAACAGCAGTTTTCAAATAGCGCCACAGATTCTCAATAGGGTTAAGCTTAGGGCTTTGCCATTCCAAAACATTCACTTTTCTGTTTTTGAGCCATTCCAGTGTCAATTTGACCTTATGATTAGGGTTATTATCATGTTGAAAGATGAATTTGCTCATGAGCTGTAGGTTCGTAACAGACTGGAACAAATTCTTCTGCAATATTGTGCAGTATTTGTGTCCATCCATTGTCGTTTCAACTCTGACAAGATTCCCAGTCCCAGCACATGAAAAGCATTTCTATAGCATGATGCTGCCACCACCACATTTCACTGTAGGTATGGTGTTTCTTGAGGCATGAGCAGTGTTAGTTTTATGCAACACATCCTACTTTGAAGTCTGGCCAAAAGGTTCTATTTTGGGCTTATTTGACCTTAAAACCTTCTCCCACATCTTAACTGGGTCTTCCTCATGATATGTAGCAAATATCACACATGCTTTTATGTGGACCTTCTTAAAGAAGGGCTTCTTTCTTGCTACCCATGCACCTTCACTCCAGTTTCAGCCGAAGAGCACTGCAAATTTCTTAGGAGAGACAGTTGGATTTTTAGAGGACTCTCTCACCAGTCGACTCACCAGTCTTGCTCTGATGTTTAGTTTTGAGGAACGTCCTGTTCTTCTGCTGTGTTTAACCTTACACTTTCTGATGAATCCAACAGTGCTTAACAGGACATTCAAACTCTTCAATATTTTGCAGCCATTTCCTGCCTTGTGCATTTTAACAACTTTGTTTATCACATCAGCCAAATGCTCCTTTGTCTTCATTATTGCAGTGATTATACAACAAAGACTACAGCCGTTATAAAGGGTGTTTTTTATATCCAGACACATGAAGAACTCACAAGTAGTACCTAATTATGTAATTATGGTCAAATGGCTGCCATCTTGTGTCATATGTGATTAATTTGTCATTTGTATAAACCTGGAGCTTCCAAATCAAAGAGGTTTAAATACTTATGCAAACACTAACTTGTGAAGTTTTTCTTCTTCAGTTAGATATCTATAGAAAATAGTTTATTTTGACTTTGGAAATGTACTGTTTAGTATAAGAGTTCACATTAAAAATACTGAAAGTATAAACATTTCTACAAATCTTTTGTCATACAGAAAATCATGATGACTTTCAAGGAGATTGAATACTTTTGCACACCACTGTATCATGATATCTGGGTCATAATGTAATCATAAGGTTTTTTTGTTTTTTTTTACATTTAGTGATATCTCATGTATTGTTACTGCAATCGGGGCTACATTGCAATTTATACCCCTATTTTTATGTTACTAAAATTAAAGTTGAAACCATAACCCTGGAGCAAAATTGTGTCAAATCTGTTACCTCTAATAAGATACATTTTTAAAAAAATTTATCACATTTTTTACATTTATTTTTTGAAAAACTAACTAAAATATTGGAATTGTCTACATGATGGAGAATATTCAATTAAAATACATGAAATGCATCCATACACTCGTCTTGCAATGGATTGGCACCCTGTCCAGGGTTTGTTCCTGCCTTGGGCCCTATGCCTGCTGGGACAGGCTCCAGCACCCTGATCTAGATTAAGTGGGTTAGAAAATAACATCAATACACTGTCTAAAATTAGTTTTCAGTGATGCCATGCGAGATGAACTTTTATATTTGTAGTGCTGTGGGAGTTCTTCATTTTCCTATCACAATTCTTATAAATTGCATATTTCATATCAAACTTCACTGTCATATGTGACACTGAGAAAAACAAAATTAATCCAGGTAGTCGATTAAAATGTGGATGCAGCATTTTTGGTCAGACACTCTGCAGTCATACTTATAGTGAATACCATAATTCCCCTTACACCACATGGAAGTAAAAGAAAGAGATGAGTACACAATCTAAGTGACTTATAAAATGAAAATGCTTTGTTACATAAAAACCAAAACCAAAATTATACTTCTCATTAACACATTGATATCACAATGAAAAAAATAAACAATTACACTATACTGACTTTATTAGAAATCTAGTTGTTTCAGCCTAAACTTTACTTCCACCAAATGTTTCCCTATTATCTTTAGAGTACACCAAACAATAATCAAAGGAATGCTACAGAAACAAAGTTAATCATTTTCATACATTAACATCAACAGAGGTGCATTAACCTTGAGCATAATGAACATGAAATCCAGAGTATAAATGGTAACAACCACCTTAAGCAAAATTAGAAACTAATGGAAATCTGACCTAAACTGTTTAAAGACCAATGTGTACATCTATAACAAGAATATGAAGTTACCTAAACACCAAGTGGAAACAGAAGTCATATTGTATTAAAAAATAAACAATTAAATTTTCTACACAGTATTTTACAAGGAGGTGATCAGACTTAAGTACCAACTAAGGCAATGTTTAAAAAACACCCATACATTTGTTAACATACCTATCCAGTTCTGGTTCCTGGGGAGATTAAGAAACATAAAACTTTATTGAATTTTATGAGATATATTTAGTTTTTTTTTTTTTTTTTTTTTTTTAACTGAAGATAATTTTGTTGACCAGCTGAAACCTAGACCACAGAAAGATGAGGATTTGGTGTGATTTCTGCTTCTGTCTTAATACATATTTCTATTCATTAATAATTTTGATAAATTACCAAGGATTTTGCATCCGGTTTGTATGTAGTGTGCTTGTTAAGCTACAATGTACACCACAGCCCACACTAACGCTCTACACCTTGTGCATCAAACTCAGCTCCGAGAGGGCCAAATTTGCTGCAGGTTTTTACTCCAACTAATATAATTAGAATTCAATCACTGTTGCTAAAATTAAATACACTATTTGGTTTACTTTTTGTTCACATTAACTAACATAATTCACCATTGCTTATTTTACTCTTAAGCAGTGGTAATGTCTAATAATAGTAAATATAATTTTATTTACAGTTTATAAACATTATATACACAGAACTTAGCTCAATGTTTTACACACAAAATGACAATATCAATGACAATAACAATGTAAATAAAAATACACATTATTTTCTTTTTAACCAGCCTAAAGCCAAGAATAAAATGTAAAAAATAAAACCAATGCTAACCATCTAATTGTGCACATTTATGTGTAAATCTTAAAAATCTGTTTATAAGAAGCAGCTTGAAATAAATGGAAGTGAAAAAAGTTAATGACTGACTAAGAATGCTGATCTGCTCCAGTCCTCAAAACATTTTACAGAAAAGGAAAGGCTACAATTTTAAAAATGTCTGATGTAGTAAAATGAGAGCCTTAACAAGTAATGTAATTAAACTAATTGCAAGAATTAACTACTAAGCAAGAAACTGGTTAGAGCAAAAACTTACAACAACAGCTGCTCAAAAGGAACTGAATCTGCCACCATCATAAAGGACAAACAAACAAAGTCTTCTACACAACGGGACTGTCTCTTAAAAATGTAAGAAACATGCACTAAATGACCAGATATTAATCTCAGCCACAAGAAGACATATGTGTGATTCAAACTAGCAGCTATAACTTTTATAAATGTCAAATACAGTATCTATCAATGATCCACAATGTAGATGTGAAACCAGAAGATAATAGTAAACTAGATTATCTATGTAAAAGGGACCTACTTTTATGCAATTATTAGTATGAAATCCTGGATACAGCATTAGCGAGTCACCAAGGTACACACATACAAGTACAAATTAAAAGTACCCATCAACCAACATGTGATCACTCTGAGCAGTGGAATCTTCAGGAACACAGCATGATGACAGCATATGCAGAATATAACAATAAAATATTTTTCTCAACCCACCCAATATTAATTTATTGATTAAATTCAATTCGCTGAATGAAATTCACCTCACTTAAATGATACCACTGAAAACCTGGATCTTCCCACATGGGACATCCAATTAGTATGTATGTGCTGTCCAATCAGCGCTTGAATAGTCTGGCAAATTTTGGACATCCCAAAAATTAGAAGGCTGCATAAGCGGAATCCAGTCCATGAATTAGACCAGTGGTGAAGGACGAAGCAAGAAAAAGGAGCAACCCATCTGAAAAACTGGAGCTGGACTGTCAATACAGTATTCTATTTTCGCCGTTATGGTATTAGATCATACACTTTTTTTAGTCACAAAACAAAAATAAGGGTAATGAAAGGAATGAAATCTGAGCAATTTTCACTGTTTACGCAAGAAGCTGGATAACTGCTCCCTTCTGTACAAATTTTAACTTATTTTTTTAACGATTTTCCAGCTGAACAAGTTCCCTGCCTTTACACAAAATGTAAGCTTAAATATATACGCAAAATGCAATTCATTGCACCATTTATGGAAAAAATGCATACATGGGAAAAAATCCTTGAATAAAGTAAAGCTTATTTTTTGCACGATTTTCCTGCTGAACAAGTTCCCTACCTTTAGGCAAATTAATGTTTAAATCTATATGCAAAACGCAATTCATTGTACCATTTATGGAAAAATGCATAAAAGGGGAAACGATATTTTTGGTAATCTACATACTCCAAAAAAGCAAGAATGTAATCGTCATACACCGAAATCTCGCAGCAAGCAAAAAGACACGTTGTCTCGGGGACGCGTTGCTACGGCAGCCCGAGGCTGGCAGAGCGGCCTCCCACCGAAAAAGCAGAGACTTTAATGCTGCGAAAGTGGAGTGAACCTCGGCACGGAATCACATGAAGTGATCGCTAAAATCGTACAGTAACCACTAAAAATAAATAATTAAAAACACAGAAGTACTAACAGGAAGTTGCTGCAGACAACCACCTGCTAAAATGTGGTTGCCGGTTCCCGTATGAGCCCGTCTAAACTACCTGTTTGTTCCCCTTATTATGCGCTTATCTTAATTGTGAAAACTGAAGCGCATTATAAACCGATCAGCACGCATACGCGTCTTAAAGAAAATACTGACAACTTTATCAATTGCAATAAAATATGCAAAACGACACGAGTCTTCTCTGAATCTGTTAAAAAATTATTAATTTATTTTTATGTGTGTCTTGTATGCCTTCTCTCAACAAAACTCCCATTCATCTTTCCATTCATTTCCTAAACCCGTTTATCCCAACTGCTGGGTCGTTTTGAACTACTGCCTCTCTAAACGCATGTAGTTCAAGCTAATAATTAATCCTGGAAGTTGCACCAGTCCATTACTACACACGTAAAAGTCTCCACTTTAGTTACCAAGTAGCCCCTAACAAAACTGTGTCTTTAGAGTTTTAGAGAGGAGGAAAACACATTCAGACACAAGAAGAAAACACACATAAAGGGAGCAGGTTGTAATTCCAAACTAGTAATTCTCCTTGTGCTCTAAGAGAGCACTGCAAACTTCTTTTGTGTCAGAACAACCTTTCACACATTATTGTTGCAGTTGGAAGGAAATGAAGACTACAGAATAAGACACTGAAACATTTGTACAATTTGTTTCTCTAAGAAAGAAGACTCTCAAGGTCAACAAACTAATAAAAGTGGGTTCAGAGTACAATGTAAGCACTAAAGGTGTTTTAAAGGCTACCTAAATCCTGCCAGCATGGCTGTAGTTCCTTTTGCTTATTCAATTACTGCTCTATACTAAAAAACATTTTTACATACTGTATATTACTTCGACATATGAAGCATCACATTGAGTCCACTTCTAAAAAGGTGTTTTAAATGAATGTGGTTCCTACAAACTTACAGACTAAGAAAGAAACCATCAAAGCAATAGTGTGCTTTACCTTTGATGAGTCTTGTGTGTAGTACTACCCAAACCCCAAAAACAAGAAATTGTTTGAAATTATTACACCTGTTACTTCTTTTAATACAGAGGATTCTGATGATGACTAGTTTACAGCATTTGAAGTACTCATTTTCAGTTTTATCGAAAAAAACAAATTTTTAGGGCTTAATGCCAACTTCCTATGACTATTTACAACAGTCACAGAACAGGATGGAAGTGGAGGAAGATGAAATCTAAAGAAAGGGTCTCACTCTTGGGAATGCCTAATCACACGGAAAGCAGAGGAAGGGAATTTAGCCAATCAGCATGAATTTATATAATGGAAAATATGACAGTAGTTACTGTTGATGGACAGGATGTGAGAAAATGTGAGACAAAAAAATGTAATTTGGTATATTGTTATAATTTCACTAAACAGGATATTACTTGCTAAACTGGGAACTAAATATCTGTTTGTACACCTGATTAATCCTCTTTATTTAAACATCAACTGCCCCTCAGTCTAATGCAGTTTTGCACCCAGTGTTCCAAGGATTGGCTCAGACCTCCCCCCCCCTCCTCACCTCATTTACTACATTAGGTTAATTGGGTTTGAGAATGTCATATTACTTTATGTTGTGGTATTTCCTACTCCAGTTCCCTTTGCTCCTCAGCCAGTAACAAATGCATTAAAAGCCAAATGAAATAGATAGATAGATAGATAGATAGATAGATAGATAGATAGATAGATA
>JANRMT010062814.1:66528554-66557984 GCA_026402145.1 Polypterus bichir lapradei
ATAGATAGATAGATAGATAGATAGATAGATAGATAGATAGATAGATACTTTCATCTGTTTTGTAAACCTGCTTAGTCCATTATAGAATCACAGGAAACCAAAACTAAACTAATACTAACATCCACACTAGGGGAAAGCCAGGACAATTTCAAAGTATTGATTAACATAGCAAGCATAACTTTGATACGTGGAAAAAGTTCAAATTCCATACAGACCATAACTAAGCTGGGAATGGAATCTGGGTCCCCTGAGCTATAAGGCTGCAACACTAATCAAAGTACTATGGGTCCACTCTTAAGTGTAATAATGCATCATTAATTAATGTTCAAGATAATGTTTACTTTCTTGTCAGTCCCTTTCAAAAACAAAAAAATTCAGTTTCCAGGTGTAAATAAATAGGTTTTCTTCCATTCTTGGACAAAACCGTTTCTGAAAAATAGAAAATGATACTGCAGCATCCTCTAAAGTTACTGAGCAATACAGGGCTTAGTCCACACCATTTGCTCACTGTCAGAGAGCAGCAGTGAGATGACAAGATGAGACTTATTTAATCTGGAGAGAAAGATAAAAAATGCCACAACCACATCCTCTCATTATTTTCTCACAATTATTTTTAACTACTGGTGCATTTCTTTTTCATCTTGCATTATGGTCAAGCCTATCAAGAGTCACTTACAATAATTAGCTAGAAGACTAACCTTAATAAGTCTTAATGCCAGCACAATGTTTAAAAAGGTCATTTCATTTTTATTTTCCATTTATCTTTTATAATGCAACATCACAAAATACTTGGCAAAACAATACAAAATGGTATTACATAAAGAAGAATTACCACCAAGGTTTTACATACAATTACATTTTTAAATCAGTAGATTTAATATCACAGTTCACTCTTACAAATTACATTGATTGAACATTAAGTGACTGGAGTGCTTACTGCAACTAGGTTGGTTGAAAAATTCAGAATGTTTTATATCATTGTTATGTGCCACAACTAAAATTAAATGCATGTCGGCAGACTGTGACATTAGTTGATACAATTGAGGACCAGGTACTGCAATCAAAGGAGGAAGTGCAATGAAATCAAGGATCCACTTTTCAAATGGATAGTGCAATGTAAAGGAAGGTGAGATTTCAAGATCACATGTGTGGTCACAAAAACATAAGAGTCAGTATTAGTAAAGAGTGAAAGAGGAGCAAAGTACAAGATATAGTTCAATAGCTAATGTCAAGAGATTGAACAAAGTGAGGACTCACAGTTGAGGCCTGGTGAAGTTCTTCCCCTAACTGGCCAAGAATGCAAAAATAGTGATTGCCCATAATGACAATATAAGAAAAAGTTGAAACAGGGCATCAAGGTTCATACAAGTATGACAGGAAGCTGCTCAATATATAAAGAACATCCCATATGTCTTTGTAAAGAAAAGAAATGTGCTGGTATCATAAACAAGGGAAAATGGAGCATAATGCATATTCATAGTGACACAAATGTGACCAAATTCACTGGTTAAAATAAAGCACTAATTTATTGATTGATAGATACACAAAGAGTGACAACACACATGGCAACAACTATTGTCCAAAAAAAAAAAACCATGGCAAAAACTTTTTTAAAAAAAAAAAAAAAAAAAAAACACAACAGTTTTGTGTATTTAATCCTAACTAAACTGTCTCTGTATCATCATCTAGTATACAGACATACTAGGTGGAACATGATAAAGGCAGCGATCAGGTATTCAAAGCTGCTCTGTTTTTAATGTTATGCTTTGGGGAAAAAACCTTTGTGGTCAAATAAATGTCAAAACTTGAAAAGGGGGCTCACTTTATTCAGCTTCTGTGGTTAGTTTTGTGAATTCAACTCTTATTCTCTGCTAATATTGTTTCACAGCATTTATGTTAATTTGGATTAAAAATTTCAAGAGTTCTCTATTTCAATGCATAATTTTAAAATGAAACTAATTAAAAATACCTAATGTACCTAAATATTGTGTACATTATAAATGGTTCACTTAACAAATTAGTGTGTCATTATAGTAAAAGTGGTTATAAGTAAGCTTTACAGAAAACACGGGAAGAAAAATGTAGACACCCACACTACACAGAAGGCCAAAAATAATGACAACTCGTGATGCTGAAAGTGAGAGGGCCTGGAATGGAGCACTGGAATACAGATAAATGCAAGGTGAGAATGATGCAAACTTGAGATGATGGCAAATGTGAAGACCCGAGAAGAAAACCCCAACGCTGAACAGTTTGAAAATTAGCAAAGCAGTAAAATACCAGGAAAACTGTGAGAATCAAAGTGAAAAAACACCAAAGCTTTACACGTACACTGACAAAGTCTACATCCGGAGATACACGGAGTGCAGCATGCCAATCGTTATTAACCTTATTAACTTTTATAAAACGATTTTTAAAAGGAGCCACAATAAGATATCAGATACGAGTCTTACAGTTTACGCTCTGGTAGATTAATGTGATTGCAGGGGGTAAACGATATGAAACAGAGCAGTGATTTTAGTCTTCAAACGTGTGGTTTCAAGCTCATCTCCTCTGCCATCAGACCATACTGATGACCAAGTTTAGGCATTACACAGAGTGCTTGCTGAGGAGCAACACTGCACTCTATACGATTAAGAGATCGATATTGCATTTAAAATCAAGTCTGTACATCAGTAATTCGCCGGACCCACAATGCTTCGATTCGTGTAGAAACGGAAACGCTCTTCACGGAGCCAGCGCGGCTTTTAGTGTTGAAACGCTATTCTGCCACTCCATCACTTCAGATTCTGATAACGAAATTATTTTAGTTTCTATCAGACATTTTATCACCAGACCAGGGTCTCTCAGTCCAGCGCCTGCGCAGTACACCTAAGGCGGGACACTATTATGCAAAGTCCTTACAGACACACAAACCCTGAGAAATCCACCCAAAGATTAAAAAAAATATGGAAGAAGGTGTAAACATTAAGAAACCAGTCGTCTGGACTCACCGACACGCTGGGGCTAGAAGTGGCGCTGGGGGTAGGAGACCTCTGTACGGTGACTAACGCCATTTAGGAGCAGCGCGCTATAGCAGGCGCATCATCTTCAGCGACGAACCTCTCTGTCGCGCGGCTCACTTCCAGCTCATAGCCGGGAAGCGCAGGGTGTTAAATGCGCATGCGTGCACTGTTGAGCTGTCAACTTGGGTTTAACTCTTGCGAAGCCATTGTCCTTCATTTCCAAACCAGGAAAACTGCAGAATTGGTGAACTGGTGAAGCTGTATTTTGCAGTATATAATGCCTATCACGCAAGAGAATTTACTTTACAGTGCAAGCGGACATCAGATATTTCTGTAATATTTCCATCCTTTTTCAAGAAATATAATCATAATTAGTTACAGTTGGGTTAATTCGCAACGTTAAAATGGCCCTGAATGAGAACATTGAGGGCGTGAGTGCGACTTATGCTGGACCAGTGCCGTTGCCAGCCAGGTTTTGTTCCTGCATTCCGTCAGATGCACCAGAAATATGTTTTGGACACTATTACCTTGAAAAAGACTAAACTGGTTAGCAAATGGATAGACTGACGCTATAGGAATCTAGCAATGTTCACAATTACGCCTGCGCATCGACGGAATCAGGAGACCCAAAAGATACTTTTCTTGGCTTAAATTTACAGTTACTTTTTCATTTTATGATCAATGATTTCAAATATCCAACCAAGCATGTTTATTACATCTATTACCGTTAATGACATGGACCAGTACTAAAAGCTTTAAAGAACAACAGATTCATTCATCCAACTATTTTCAGAATCTACTTTCCACGGTATTCCTTGGAACCTTTTTATAATCCAGTGCAAAACGCTGAAACCATTTCTGGATTCGGATCCATATAAAGGCTTTACTGTTATGGGACCGTAACAGGAAATGGGGAAAAGTGGAAAAAGCCCAAGCTGTAAAATAGCGCTAACCACATGAGCAGAACAGAATTAAATCTGTCCCAAAAAGAAGAAAGAAAAAAAAATAGCAAAAACAGACACTGTATTTAATAATCACTTCACGACACACTGTGTGTTTATTAACATTTCACGGCCCAGTGGTGGTGGGGGAGGGGGCTTGGAGGTTTGATGTTAGGACACCACTAACACTGCTGCATCCCCAGCAGGGATGCCAGTTAGGTGCCGTTGATCAAACATGTCACGCCGATCGTGTGCTCTGCCTATTGCGACTGCGGTAGTGTTTCTGTTTGCTTTGTGGACCAGATGGAGGCATATTCTCTTGGGCTTCAGAAGACCTCGTGCCCTTAAGTCATTTATCCCGACTTCATTTACCCCAGGGGATACTAAATATAAATCTATGCCGTCTGCGGCCTAGGGGTCTGGGAGCAGGGAGAAAATAGAAATGAAATAGAAACAAAAAATGATGGAGGGAGCCAAAATCAGAAAATCACCTGTTTCAAAAACTAAGCATCACTTGAGCAGCCGTCTGTAGATGATGTTTTTTCACAGAAGCTGGTCATTTGGGAAATTAGATGCAATGATTTCCTGCAGTATAAACATGTGTTTCTGCAAGTAGAGACGCTTTGGTACAACACAAGGTATAACTCATCTCCTGAATGACTGGCATTAATGTTTTATATTTTAGTGAGATGGTGGGGAGAAGGCACCTAACTGGTGATAACATGGAGATATGTAGCAGACAATCTAGTAGAGGAGGAGGTTAGGAGTAGGCGCTGATACAGCGCATTGCCGCACCCACCATATGACAAATCAACTCAGGAACCCAGATTAGGGCCCGAGTGCAGCCATGCAACGGGTGACTCCTCAGTACCACACTAGTTCAGATAAAATAGAACAGTGGGAGTTTTTTTATGGTGGCTGGAGTGCCAGTTCTGCCACCAACCCCCAGATTTTTCCCTGCAGGTTGGAGGGCCTACATGCAGCACATGTCTTAAATTATTGGGTAGAGGGTGTTGGATTGGTGCAGCCCAGGCAACATTTTTGTCGAGTTTGCTTTTTCTCAGAGTTTGAACATGGTACTTCATTGTTGCACTCAGGTAGCCCTCCCATATTTCAAACATTTGTGTATTACATTAATGGACAATACTTGATTAATACTTGAATGTACCCTGGATGAAGAGTGGGTGTGCCTAGGGTTGGTTCCAGCCTTATACACGATACTTGTGGAATAGGAATCTGTTCACATGGCCATGAACATGATTAAATAAATTCAATGATACCTGGATGGACAAGTGAGTTTGGGCCCTGCACTATAGTGACAACCAATTTATAAATGATTCCTGACTGGCACTTGTTATTCCTGGTATAAGCCTGAACTGTTTCCTGGGTTAATTGGTTAAGGCAGGTTTGGAAGGATAATGATGTTTCTTTTTATTGACACACCAGAAGATTTTTTTTCAAAAAGCATAGAAGAGGATGCCTTACAGGTAGCTCAGTTCGGCCTTATATATTAGGATTCTTCAGATGCATGAGGTTAGCCCATGCTGCAACTAGAATTTCCTGTTGATCACATTGTAACATTTACATAACCTACAGAACTATGGTTGGGAACCTGTAGTTTGTTCTCTCTGCTTCCAGGATGCCACTGTAAGGAGAGAGTCTAATATAAAACACTGAAAAACTAAAGTTATTAATATGTCCATTTACAAACTTAAAAAAAGGAAATGAGAGTCATCATCTTGCTGGTCTCCACTAGAGTGGCATTTCGCCTGAGAGCTGAAACCCTCCTGAGTCAATGTGTTTACAAAACAGTCTCTGAGCTACGAGTTACCTCCACAGTAGAACAAGCAGAAGCCTTCCATTTGATTGCTTAGCAACCTGTAGAGCTGTAACACTCCCTAGGAAGGGTGAAACAGAAGAAGGTATAGGGGGCTGGGGACAGAGGGGACGAGAAACATGTAGAGAAGAAGAAAAGGAGAGAGGCAGAAAGGAAAAGTGAATAAGTGAGGCAAAAAACTGAGATCAGGGGGAAAAGGAAACGTTAGCCATAAGAAAGAGAAGGAATGACAAAAAACAGAAAACATTTAAAGCACTACAGAGGGAAGAGGGCAACAGAGGAAATAATAAAAATGGGGTGGAAGGGTTGTAAAGAGGAGAATAAAAATCCAGAGCTGCAAAAGGTGGCGAAGTATAGTATAACTGCTTCTGCATGCCAATCTTCCATCTAAGCATCTACCTCCTTTAACAAAAGCCGGTTAATCCTATTTAAGTGTCACAAAGAGTCACAGCATACCTCGGAAATGTCAGACACAAGGCAAGAGGAAACCATTTATTTCTGTAGCTGAACACATTAGCACACCCATACTTAATCACAGTGGACCGAATTAGAGTGGCAAATGTGACTTTAGGATGTAGGTGGAAAATCTAGAATGACCTGGGGAGAACATGCAAGATCCACACAGCAACAGTGGCAAGGAATTCCAGCCTATGACTCTGCAGCTGTGAGGTAACCATGCTCACCAAAGTGTCACTCAATTAAAATTCAGTTTCTTATCCTGAATTTTATTTAAGACATTTGATCATCATGGACTGACATGGAAAGTGAAAAGGTCAGTGTTGATGACCTTTGGAAGTCTACTGGGATATTTCAAAGGTCATTTCCTTGTACTTCACTTTCTTCACACTTTCCAAGGGTTTGTACATTAAACTAATTGCTTATTTTATTTTGCCATGTACAAGTAATTGTGCCCTGAGGTGGACTGGAGCCCCATCTAGGGCTGGTTTCTGCTTTACTTTCAATGCTGCCATAGGCTTCAGTTTTCCATGTAAATTAGAATAACTGAGTTTGAAAAAAATTAATAATTGAGTTAAATAATTGCCAATAATAAAATAAGCAGCTCATCTGTACCATTAAAAGAAACTTAAAAAAATAAATCATGCTAACAAATCATCATTAGTTATTGAAGGGATTTTCTACAATTAGTGCCATCCTAAAATAGCTTATATGTACAAAGGAATAATATCATTATAATAATACATCCATTTTCAGAATCTGTTTTTTCCATTATGGCACTTATCCAGGAAGCATTGATCAGAAGAAAGGAGTCATCAATGAATGGAATGCAATTCTGTTGCAGAACACTTTCATTCACATCTCTATAGTTCTTCTCCTACTAGTGTACCAGTTTAGAGTTGCCAGCTAACTTTTTAGCCAGTGTTTTGAAAAAATCCAAGTATTCCTAGAAAACCTGCACAGATGGGGTGGGGGTTTATAAAGTCCACTCAGATAATGCCAGGACAGGGAATCAAAACTAGATCCCTGGATCCCTAAGCGAGTTCCTGCATAGAATATCTCCCAACAATCGTTAAAGTGGAAGAAAGAATACAGTAATAATAGACACAACAGTGTGGCAGAGAAGAGAATTGAAGTGTCAACTGCATGGTCTCAGGGTCAGCCCCCTCATCACTAGGCCACACACACCCTCTGCCTGGAGCCTAATAGGTTTTTCAAATCAGGATGGGACTTAGGATCATGCAGTGGGGTCTGTTCAATGAATAAATTACAGTATAGATAATGGGAGTAATGGAAAACTTCCAGTATAGGATAAGGGGTTGAGATTAGCTGCTATGTAATACTCCCCATTTGTGAGGATCCATTTATTCTGACTTACACAGCCATTCCATGAAATCACACCCCCCCACTACAATTTCACAGGGAGTTAGACCCTATTCTATCAGCACTGGATGGAACATTACCACTTACATTTAAATTAAGTCAACAACTTATCACCTTTTTCTTTGTTTGTGCTGGAAGACATCATTTTGTGTTATCCTGATGTAACAGACTCAGCTGTGCTCTGCTTTGATGTTTAAAATGAGTTATATTTATACAGTTCAGCAATTTCTATTTTGTGATGCCAGTTTTTTGCAAGCTTCTCCCAGCATGTACTACTATCTTCATTTTATTTTGCTAATTAGTTTGCAGATTTGATAGCACTATAATTATCTTTACTCTATATAGCACCCTGTAATGATGCAATAAAATAAAGATTGATTGACTGCTTAGTTTACTGACACTTTCATTTGTTATGCATCTCTGCAGTATGTGATGACAAACCCCAAAAGTTTTATAGTCAGATTGAAGCCCAGTATTAGCCATGAAGAGCTTCAGCTACCACTTAATGCAAATCACTTTGTAAAAGGAAGAAACCCACCACTTAGAACAAGACCCTGATGATATAAGGTCTTAAACCGAACAAAGGCGCATGAAGAGTTGTTTTTTTTCCCTGCCAGGGACAGAGTATAAGGCCACAGGAAGAACATTGAGATCAGCCTGCAAAAACAAGAGAACAGAGACTCTGAGACAGGAGATGTATAGACAGAGAAGCACTTCCTGTTAGTCTTTTCCAAACAGAAAAGGAAGAGCAAATTTCAGTTCACAAAATTTAAAGCCAGATAAGATAAAACAGTTTTCTTTCCTTGCAATCCCCAAGAAATTCACATCATGTTGACAGAATTAAAACTTTCATTAGATAATTGATAAATTGATTGTCTCTGATTTTTTTCCTATATTTACTCATCAGTACATATTGCTTATTCCTTTACCTACAGTATTAATAGCATGCTATATTAAGCTATTTGATAGAGTTTTTGAATTGTATAAATTTGATATTGTGAAAGAATAAGGTAGACAAAGAAGATAAGGAAAGTATGTAGAGGGAGAGAAATAGAGAGAGTGAGAAAGAGAGGGGCGGGTCTGGTCACCAGCAGTGCATGACAACACAGACAACACAGAGGCTGCAGTGAGTTCAGCTGTTCACAGAAACGGACAATATCTGGTGAGTACATGGGGAGCATAAACTTTGCAAGAGAAATGGAACACTGGTACCTGGAGAGGTTAAACAGTAAGCCAAAGGTAGTTGGGTTTGGTCAAGAAGTGACTAGTTTAAAGAAAAGTAGTAAGATGGGAGTGGGGATCTGTCAGAGGAATGAATGGGCAACTGCAGACAAAAGAACATTCCTTGCATTAAGCATTTAGGTACATTGCTATCATTGGTCAGTATTTATAAAGCCTTCAAACAGTCCAGCTATCACTAATACTAGAAACTGTTGGTTAAAAATGTAGGAGTCATGTACCTGTTCTTTCTGCAAACAGAGCATTTCTTTTCTGAGGATCTGAAACTGAATCACTTCTGACCTTCAAGACCTGACTTTGTATGGCTTTATTGGCTGCAAGGGGGATGAGCTACAGAATGTAATCCTTATCTCACTGCCACAAGGCACATAACACTATTTCTATTGATTATATATTTTTCTTGTTTCTTGAGAGAATTGTTATCAACATGGCCACAGCCTCAAAACATAAGGCTCATTTAGCTGCTTCCACAGAAGAGACAGGTCAAGAAAAAGGAGTCACCCCACCCACACATCATTGGGATGCCATACTGGAGGCCAGGGTGAGACGAAAAGCACAGAATCTGCAACTTCAGAGAAATGCAGAGTTGCACCAAAGGCAAGAAAATGAGAAACACTCGGGTATGCTTCCCACAATGGAACTTTTGAATGATGATTGGTTCAGCTCAGACATGACCAACTTTGAGTCCAGGTAGGTCTACAGATGTTTTTACTGAACTTTTTTTGCAGTTTCTCCACATTATAATCAGGAAATATTATCCAAAAAATGTGGGATTCATATTTATATATTTTCTTTGTTTAGTTTGTCACTTGTCCTGCAATATTAAATCCTGCAGGGTTAAAATTTGTGGTTGAGTTTATGCCTAAACTGTGCTTACTGAAACTGTATCCAAATCAAATTTTAGGAGCAGTGCAATGCATCTGCTCCCTTCACTCTTAAATCTCACAAATGTGTATTCAGCAGAAAGCTGAGTGACTGGCTTAAAACAATGTTGGTTTAATGGAAGTTCCCTCACCCCAATCCTTAGAATGTACCTCCTTGAGAAGCTACTACCAACTCTCATGCCTGGTGTGGACAGTCTTCTGACTGAAGCAGAGAAGAGGAAACTTCTGGAAATGGGTAGTGTGGACATAGAAGTGGCAGGAAGAAAAGAACCTAGACAGACCTTTGACCCCTTGAACTACCTTGCTCAGTATCTGATGAGGAACAACCCACGACACTGTGTCCTCAACCCAGGAGGGCCTTATGCTCAAGGACTGAAACAGATTGTGCAAGAACTCAAGCAAAATGTTGTAGATGAAGAAAACAACAGGTAAGAGATTTTGGACGAATATGAGATTTCAGCGCCAGGCCAGGCTGTCTTAGGCATCTGATATAGGATCAGTGGAAAGAATATTTGAAATGTGGCAGAGGTTAGATTGGTAGAGCTTTCAGAATGTGCATACAGTCTTGTAAAAAAAAAAACTAGGATATGTATCTGAGTATTGAACCAGACAAGTTTGGCATGAATGTTAATTAAATTGTTCAGGACTACATTGAGTTAAATATCAGACTTGTTTGCTTAGCATGAACACATAGCCTGGAATAGACAAGGATGGATAGGTGCAGTGTATGGGCTGAATTTTAGAGTGCATTGTTTATGACCTGGAATCATGGCTTGGGGTTGTCATCAGGTTTAGGGATAAGATAGAGCAATGAGCAAGCTAAACGGGCAGCATTTTAAGGCATGCAATTACACCTCAGCCTAGACATTCAAGTGGAAAGTTAATATAACTTAAAGAAGTAAGTACATGTCCAGCAAATGATTAAGAGCTCAGCTAACCTCACATTCCATAATGTAAAACGTAGAGACTGCTGCAGAGATCCATACACATTTTCACAGTATTCAAACAACCTTTATGTTTTACAGAACCTTTCTCTATCAGTCACCATTCTGTGTAAATTTATTTAGTAATTTTTTTTACCTGTTGAAGCACACGTAGGCTAAACTAATTATTCAACCAATGGCAGAGAGAGATATTGGAAACGAACCATTGTCCTTTTGAGGCAAAGTTGTGATCTTTAGCCCCAACACAATGGAATAAGAACTATCCCACACTCCAAACAAAGAAGTGCTTAGTTTTCTAATAAGTAATTAAAACGGAAACTTATTATGGAACAAGAGGAAGGGAGTATACATAGGTCCCAATCCACAAAGTGCAGGCTCTGATCATGGTTTGTCAACAGAAACATAAAAATGTTAAAGTTTATAGTCTGTTTAAGCTGGCATGTGTATTAGGTATGACATGGCAGGACATGATCATCATACATGGGAGATGGACTAGATGGAGATGGGTAGTATATTTATGTGGAACAGCATAGAGGTGTATAATCAATATTTAATGTAATGGACTAAACTGATGATATTGTTTCTACTTGACAAGCTACAGTATATTGGTCTGAATGTTCTTATCAAAACATTTCATATGTTTATATGTCCTGAGACTGATGTGATTTGGGAAAGGACTTTTTTGCTTTTAAAGATTGTAAAGTCACTGTTTTGCATTCAGCTGCATTTTTTGTTTCTTGCTGGCATGAACTGTCTTCATCATTTCATATTAGTGCCGCTCATTTAACATCAGAGCCTTTGCTTCGGATGAGTGTAATGTTGGTTTCTCCTTATTCACACCTCATAAACCCTTTGATGAACCCTTTAATCGATGCCAGGTTACCTGATTGATAGCAGGAGAAGATCTGTTGAGGCCTCACGGGACCCATTTCTTTTGCGTGCTTCAAGGATATAAAAAGGCTCCTTTCTCTAAATGTCAGTTATAGTGCCTCAGCATTACAGGCTGCAAACAACTTTAAGAGCCGTAATACTAGATATGGAAACCTCACTGGATGGATGATCTAGGCCACCCTCAGGGCCAAATTGTCTTTGTGTTTACCAATGGCACCAGGCAACATGGCTGGGGGATGGCGTAGAACTTGTCCCCAAGCATTTCTTAAAAAATCACTTCTTGAGTTGAAGTTCTAATTACATACTTTAGACAGATGTAGTGAAACATGCAATTGTTACTATGTGAATGTAAGATTTTCCAAGGGTGTTCCTCTTGAACCCATAGTTGCTTGCCTCCCATTGACTCAGAGTAAGGAAAGGTTAGTCTCCTTTGAATTCTGACATGCTTCTCATCTCTTTCAATAATGATCCTGGGGCATCTTTCATAAATCGACTCCTGTTAATGCTGTTGTTGAACTTGATACAGTTTGACTAGTAAGCAATTTGACAAGAGCTGACAAGAAAGCGATGCATTCTGACTCTGAGGTCTGGGTTACTAGGGAGATCATCACATGAGCTACTTTCATGCTGCATGCTGAACTAAAGATGGTTGCTCAAATTTAAGCATTGTGTACTAGAGTTTACCTTAGACTGTTGGGTTTTCTGAGTCCAGACTATAACAGTTCATTTTGAATGTGGTATGAGGTGTTCCTGTTTCAGTATTATCTAAAGGATTTATCTTTGCAAAGTACAAGGACTGGTGTATACACCCTGCTATATATATAAAGAAATAAGTTGATTGATCCTCAAACAGCATCCTGGGTTAGAATGAAATTCCCACTAATTAACTGTTGAGTTTGCAAAATTCCAAATATGTGCTTAATTGTTTAGATGACAATTCTTAATTGGCCCTGTAGGTGTCCTGTAGAATTGTTACTGCATCCACAACTGGGTCTTGCCTTGCACCTTATACTTGAGCCCCATGTAATCCTGAACTGGATTAAGCATGTCTCAAAATGTTATGTTATGCATTTAGTAACTGATACTTTTTACTCAAAAAATCCTTTGCCAGGTTGGCCTTCCTGAAGCAGCAGATTCGAGAGAAGAGAGAACAACAGAACCGGGCAGAGTGGTTACAAGCACAAGTAGGAGAATGGAGGAGAAATGCCTTGCGTGCTCAGTTCTCTGAATGGCTTCTGGAACCTGGTGAAGGCCTGCAGCTCAAACTGGTAATCTCCAGTGACAGCCCTGCCTGATTCTGTTTGGGCTTCAGAGCTCAAACCACTGTTAGTAAGAGTGCTGTGATGGGCTACTTATTAGATTAAGAAGCCTTAGAGAGGACAGAGGTAACCAGATTGCCAGACGGGGGTGGCGCAAGTTGATGGGATAGACGGGGGTTAATAAGAAAGAATTAATGCTGTCAATGGGTCACAGCAGAATAAGGAATGAGTCTTTCAGCCTGACAAAGCAGGCAGAAATCACCAGATGTCTGGATGTGGATTGCAGTGGGGGATGTTTTCCCTTTGTTTTTGAAAGGATTGGGTTCATGGAAATAAGAATAGTGTAGTTCAGTAAAATATGGTGTTAGGAGTCACCAAAAGAGGCACAGTGGTCATGGGTCCCTGTTTGCCCCTGTTATCAGCCAGAGGATATATGTTTTTATTCCACACCTGTGACCTTGTCACTTCTCCGACTATCCAGTAGGTCAGTCAGAAGAAAATGATCATCTTATTGAGTCAAACGAACTCTCCTTTAGCCTGAAAATCCAGTTTTGTGGTTTGGCTTCATCCCCTCAGGTGGCACTCCTGCTAAGCACCTGCATATCTCATACCAAGTAACAATCACACTGGTAGAATACAATGAAATGAAAGACAAACATGACATAAGCTTGCACCATTGAAAAAATAGTCCCTATAAAAGCCAGCGTGGTAAAAACTTGCTACTACAGGACAACAGGCTATGTGGGTGTGCCAATGATCTATGGAAGAAATTCTCTAATGCACTACATCAAGAGAAGCAATGAGAGATAGAATTGTGACTTTTTTAATCTCAGCTGCTAATTTTAATGGACCTATATCCAGATTCCTAGGCCTGAGATGCAGGAGTGCTAACACATGAGACACTAGGCAGGAAGTCCTGCGACTCTGCCTATTTCTAACAAGATGGATCCCCAAAGGGTGGTGATGGGTACCATCAGCCTGACCTATGATCCAAGAATCACATTTTTTGCGGAACCAGGAGCCACCCAAGGGCACTGTGGAAGATTACCTGATGAATTTCACAGGATACCTTTTTTCTTTAACATAAATCCTACAGTGAGTGGTCATTAACTGAGTGATATACTTTGACTTTAAAATTGGGGGTTACATGTTGTTGAAAATAAAGCTGTTTCATGCCACCCCCATACCAGTTCCTATTGTATTACAGCATTAGTTGCTATATAGTCCCCAGAAGTTGCTTAATAGTTTATACTGGCTCTGCTTGCTTACTAGAAATTGATCATTTAGACAGATTATTAGGTCTACATATATATTGTGAGTGCCACATGGAATGGACTTGCAACCTGACTCGGATGGAGGATGGTTCTCTGCCATGTAGGGTGGCCGTAAGGGAAGAATATATTAGTGGACTGGTATCCAGACCTGGATGAAGGTTGGTTCCCTGCCAGGAAGAGAAGCCGAAAGGGGAGGTCCTGTGATGGAAGGCCAGTGATGGACTGGAGGTAGGGAAGTCTGGTCAGAGAGGCAGAAGGTGTCTATTGATGGGGGTTATGTGCTCTCTTGTATACATAGTGGCAGCATCCAACTAATGGAACTCCCACAGGGATGCCCACAGGGCAGGCTGGGGATTGCAGGCCCATGGGTCAACCCTGCCAGGGTTCCTGTGTGCCGCCAAGGGGAGCTGCAGGGGACCATTTTACCTTCTTTGTAGGGCTTTCATCTGAATCATAAATGCTTCCAATGTGAAATGGTGTGCCACTGAAAGTACTCCTGGGTCTATTTTCAACGAAGCCATTTATTCTGCATGAGTAGTCAAAGTCCAAAAGAGGAGAATGAGCCTATGTGGGAGTGTGGAAAGAGAAGGAAAACTTACTTTGTTGTGCAGCCTGAATAAGAGTCCTGTGAAGGTATTGTGTTGAATGAACACCTTGTATTGGAACCCAGGACTGTTTTGTGTAGTTGTGTCTGGGGATTTGGGGTGCTGCTATGCCCCCTGGTTGTCACAGTATATAAAATATACTATTTACTATATTACTATAATATCACTCTATTATAATAAAAAAAATCCTGCGACGAGATGAAACTTTTTAGCCTGGGACGAGATGTGACTTTTTCAGAGAGATACTTTCATGTCCTGCGAGATGAGACTTTGTGCCAAGAGATTTAATCCCGCCTGGGGCCGGAAATAAAAGACAAGAGTAGATGACAAAGTAGAATATCGTAAAGAATTCAAAAACATTGGTGCGATACACATGCAGAGCAGGTTTGAGATAATGAAAGTACTAAAATTCGAAAATCTCAAACAAGTGATAGTAAAGATTGCATTAGCACAAACAAATGGAAATTATTACTCGGTGAAACAACGGAACAGCAAAAAGAGATTGAATATATTGTCCGGATTTAAACTTTAAGCCGGAGACTTGTAGATTGTCTAATTTATGTTGCCATCATGGAAAAGTAGTTTTTTTTCCCAATGAAGTGGCGTATCTGTGAGAGTTAAAAGATTTGCTGTTTGGTGAACGTGAAATCCACATACGCGAGTGGCAGAGACACGAAGCGGCTGGCGCATAGCGCAGGCTGGGGGGTGATGAACAAAACTAGCAGGGGGCAAAGCCCCTTAGTATATATAACGTATACTGTAATATAATGCATACTCCTCCTGGCAAGCTTTGCCCTCCACATCCTGACTCTGGTTCCTCAAGTAAAGTGAGGTGGCTCCTTTTATGCTGCACCTGGGAGCACTTTAGGTGGCTCATCAGCATTATCTGCAAGTACTCTGAGGTGTGGTGGGAACTCAAAGTAGGGCTCTGTAGCTCACCCTGGCGGAGAACCCAACAGGGCTGTGCCAAATTGCAACTCCCATAGAGCCCTGCGGGAATATGAGGTGTTGCTGCAATCCTGGTGGGCTGCCATCTAGTGCACATCTCCCCCTGTCCTTCCAGTGTATAGGCCTCCTAGCTGGAAAAGGGCCCCAGCCATCCGTCACACTATATATGTGATTGTGGGTATTATGAGAACTGCTGTTAAATGCATTATTTGCTGGATGAAATGATGATGCAGTGGTTAGCACTGCTTTGTCACAGCTCCAGTAGGTTGGGTTCAATTGTAGTTTGGCCACCATCAGAGTGGAATTTAAATGTTCTGTTTGTATCTGTGTGATTTTTTTTCCAGGTGTTCTGGTACTTCCACATGCCAAACACATTTAACTTAACATCATTTCTAACTCAAAAGTAGTCCAGTGTGTGTAATTGTGTCCTAGATGGACTTCATGTAGTCTAGGGTGGGTTTCTGTCTTGCATCTGATGCTACCATGATAGACTACACCATTTTGAACTGTATTTTGTGGGTATAAGAAATGGGTAGATTACTTATCAATTGACATACACACTACCCTGTCTCATCTGGAGAACAAGAACTGTTATGCCAGGCTGCTGTTTGTGGACTACAGCTCTGCATTTAAATCTGTCATTCCATCCCAGCTCATCGCTAAACTCTTGGATTTGGGGCTTAGCTCTTCACTGTGCAACTGGGTACTGGACTTCCTCACCGGCAGAGCTCAGCAAGTGCATATTGGTAGAAAAACCTCCTCCATCATCACTATCAACACTGGCACCCCGCAGGGCAGCGTGCTGAGCCCCCTGCTTTACTTTTGCTACACCCATGACTGCGTAGCTAAGTACAGCTCTATCACCATCCTCAAGTTTGCTGACAAAACCACTGCAAAAGGTCTGATCAGTGAGTACAATGAGACGGCCTACAGGGAGGAGGTCAGACTCCTGTCAGAATTTTGTCAGGACAACAAACTCACCCTCAAAATTAGCAAAACTAAGGAGATGATTGTGGATTTCCGCAAACAAGCAACAGAGCACAGCCCCATCTACATCAGAGGTGAGGCTGTGGAGCAGGTCAGCATCTTTAAGTTCCTCTGACTCACCCTCACTATTGACTTTAAATGGTCAAGTCACACTGCGGCAGTAGTCAAGAAAGCCCAATAATGCCTCTACTTCCTCAGGAGACTGAGTAAAGCCCAGATGTCCCCCACAACCCTGTGCAGATTGTACAGGGTGTACTATGGAATCCATCCTCACAGAAGGCATCACATCCTGGTACAGTAACTGCTGAGTTCAGGACTGCAGAGCTCTGCAGCATGTGGTGAACACAGCACAGCAGATCACGGGCACACAGCTCCCTGCGATCCATGACATCCACACTACACGCTGTCTCAGGAAAGTGAACCGTATCAGGCGGGACCCCAGCCACCCTGCACTGTCACTTTTCACCCTCCTCCCATCTGGGAAGCCACTAAAGTTCATTCGGACGTGCACCTCCAGGTTCAGGAACAGTTTCTAACCAACTGCAATCAGACTCATGAACAATCAGTAACCTTGTGTCACCTCCGCTGCTACCTGAACATATGCTTCTGCCAGTGTCTCTACTTATTCCTAGGATTCTGGTTTTATGTATTTACTTATTTATATTCATTTATTTATTGTGTGTTTTTTTTTTGTCTATGTTCACTGTCTGCAGGGGCACATGTAAGCAAACATTTCATTGTACATGGTACTTGTACACGTGGCAATAAAGAATTGAAACTGAAATTGAAATTGAAATTGTTGATGGATCAGTCAAAAAAAATCAAGAAGGGAGCTAAATTTGGAGGTCTGAAGTGAACAACAGGAATATAACCATATCATAGAAAACATGTTTGCATTTGCTCATTTTATACATTCAACAAGGGAAAAATGAAAAGCTACATTTAATGTCTCCTCTGCATAAATCCTCCTGATGTTACAAAAAGAACTAAACACAAGCAGTGCCTATAACCAGCAGAATCCAAAGAACAAGCTTGAGAAGAGTAATGAAGTTTATAACATGGTTTTATTACCAGCTTCATGATTTCTCAGCCTTGTATAGCAAACAGTAAGTACACAGTAAGGTAGAATCTGATAAGTTCAGTGTGGCAGTGGCAGACAATAGAGTGGAGGATTGCGGTAATCTGGCGGAGACTCAATGAAGGCATGTTAAAGCATTGCAGTTGTTTGAGGTTGGAGATTAGTTTTAACTTGTCCCTGACATTCCATCAAGAACAACTTGTTTTATTGGTAATAGTTGTAGAATCTTTGCAGATGCTCAAACACTGGCATCCATGGACATGCAGCAGGACTGGATATCATCAGAATAAGCTTGGAACAGTGACTCACAATGATGAATCAAGCTGACTCAGATTCTGACAAGGAGAGAGGGAACTACAGAGCATTAGTAACACTGCAAAAGAACACTTTGGTCAGGACACTTTATTTTCACAGCATCAATTGGGCTTTCACCTTTTCCTTGTATGACCAATCTCAGACTGAGTGAAAGATTATAATTTAGTGGGCATTGTCCTAAAGTAGACAGAAGAGAACAAATAAGTGTGTTACTAAAGGGACACTTAGAAGATGTGAGTCAGACAGAGTAACAAGGATATGATATGTTAGTTCATCTGTTATTAACTTCTCTTACTTAAGCTCAGGGTCAAAATGCTTGGAGTTATCCCCGTAGCACAAGGCAGTGGTAAAATTGCAGAGGGGGTCAGTAAGAAGACTGTAACTAGAATAGAAATCTGGGAGCATGCAAACACACTGTCAAAACCAAAAATCTGCTAAAAGATCTAAAACACAATATAGGCAAACACAGAAGGCTCAAAATAAGGAACTAAGATACAAGATCCAACCACACAAAAGGCTAAGCATGAGAAACAAAGGTGTAATTCAATAACAGAGCATTGCATCAGTGCAAGATGATTTTAAGAATTACAGCCAACAAGAAAAATCTGGTCTCAGGTAATGTTTATAAGTGTGAATGTTAGGTAGAAATCGAGGCCCAGATCTGGACAGGGTTGAGGCACTGAAAGATTTAAAAAACTTGTTTTTGCCTTCAGAGCAAAAAGGAATACATTTGGCCATAAAGGTGGAGGAAAAAACACAACTATTATGCTCCATCCATTTTCTAAAACTACATAGTACATTGCAGTTACAGGGAACTAGAGGCTACCTCAGCACTAGTGTGGGAAAAGCCAGAACTGACTGTGGGACTACAGTCCATCAAATGATAGATGGTAAACTCACATATGCCTCTCAATAATAGGAGGATAATTTAGATAGGTGACAATTAACCTAAGTTGTATGTGTTTAGGATGTGAGAAGAAAGCCAGAGAAAACAACATGGACATGAGGGAAAATGTGAGAACTCCAAGCATGGAAATAAACCCAGGTCCCTGGGACTGTGAGGCAACAGTGCTGTCCACAGTGGCATTCTTCTGCTGGTCAGCCCTAAATAATTATCTGCTTGCAAAAACTTTCAACACTAACAAAATTATAGCTGTAGGATATTAAGCACATAATTTGATGTAATATTTCAAGTTAGGTGAAGGCCGCTGGTAATACAAGTGAGAGCATTTTAGGAGATACAGTGGCATCAAAGCCAGACATGATAGATTCACACACTTAGTTATCATTCTGGTTTTGGGAGACTGAACACTAAGCAATGAACAAGGTAAGAAAGGTTGGAAAATAGACATGGTATTGCAGAGATTTAATTTTACATTATGCAGAATTAAGAGCAAGTGGAAGAAAGAGAATGAAGTAAAAGATTGGAGTGGGCCTACTTTTGTTAGAAGATAACATTTATTACATTGAACTAATCACTCTTTAGTTGTTTTAAGGGACCAAGCTACTGTGTTGAAATAACTTGCCACCCTGGTTAGCTTCCAGTGCAGAATTATTTTGGCCCAATCATTCATGTCTGGCAATTTCCATTTCTTTTGCCAAGTTAATGGCCAAGTTAATGTACTGAATCAGCTTCATTGCCATCAGAGTTGCAGTCATATCAAGCCAGACCAGCATACTGCTTACTCACTGCCATCAGATCATTTAAACTCTACCCACACAACCCAGTGAGCACCCACAAGTGGCCTGACAAACAGAGATTTGCCTTGCTGGCTATGAGGCTGTCCTTTGATCCCTTCTCTATTCATTTTATTTCTTTTTATCTCTTCAGGTTCAGAATACTTTGGCAGCTTTCCTGGAGATCCTAGAAACTGACTCATTCCTAAGTACTCAAGGTAAGATCTTAAACTGAACCAGACATGAAATGTCTGTTTGAAAAGATGAAAGCAAAGCACTGGAGCCATAAAAATGTATTACTCTTGCTCTATTGCCCCAACATTTTTTGACTGAATCACACACTGCTATTGTCTCTGTCCACATAACTGACAGACCTCTTAATATTGCTACTTCCACATAGGCCCACTATGTGTGAGTCTGAAGTCTGCCCCACCTAATCTACATTTCTTCATCCCTACAGGTTTAAAGTTTGATCAAGAACTAAGTGATGAAGACCAAACATTACAAGTACTGCAACAAGAGGAATTTGTGGAGGTGTGGTGTCCACTACTAGTGTTACCACAATGAGTCTCATCCTATTAAGTCCTGAGAGAACTATAGATTAGACTGTAGAACTATCAGATCTTACAGGAGTACTGTTTTGTGGCCTGGAATTCTAATTGTTTAAGGTGTCAGAAGATGTGATTGTATTAACACTGAATAAACTGATCCTTTCAGATTCAAGAGGATTGTTTCTTTGTCCCCTCAAAGTTTGATTAGGTCAAGTCTGAAAGGTTTTCAGAATTCTGTAAGATCGAAAGGTCTGCATCTTTACAACCTCAAATTCTGATATTAGATGTGGTAGGCCAACTATATTGTGACGCCAGAGCGTGCTGCATCAGTTTACAAATTCTAATTATGCTGTATCTGAATGGTAAGCAGCAGGGCCATCTTAAGGGATGAGTGAATCACTAGGTGAGACTGGCCTAAAGTTTGGGGGTATGGCAGCAGAGAGTAGATACCTTAATGTGTAAAATAGCATTATAGGCCACTGTATCAGTGGTTGGCAATCTGGAGAGGAGATTATGTGGTGTTTTGCCTGCACAAAGTGTTGAGCCCAGTGTTCCTGCCTCTTTTACCTCCGCTTAAATGGTTCAGGTCAGCAGGACCATAGAGTTTAGAGTTTGATTGTGAATTACAGTATAGTGAAATTGTTACATTAAATTTGAAAGAACTGGAGTAATATTGGTTTTATTGAAAAAATCATGAGAGCTCGCTGATGGTACCTTGGTGTCTGATCCTGTTATACGATTAAGTTACATCATAACTGTCAACCATATTGCAGTGCACCACTTTGATGTCTTACCCAGTCAAAGGCAAGATAGCTACAGCAGCAACCCAAAAAAACACATTTTTATATGGAAGGTAGAATGGATAATTTACCAGTTTTAAATATGATCTTGGATCATCTCAGATGACTAGATTTTTGACATCTGATCCTGTCAAATTACAGAGAACAACACTTAATCCACTTCTAGTTTAAAACAATTCAGATATGAACTTGCTTTAACTTCAGTTATGTAGGTTTAACGTTTGAACCTATTAGATCTTTGAGCCCTCAACAAGTCAGTGGCCAGTATTAAATATGTTTAGGACAGACTGTAATGTTATTTACACATCAGTTTCATTCACCATTATGCCTGACTTGCTACTGTATTTAAAATCTCTTCCATTTTCTCCTTCAGTACGTGCTCAGCTTCATCAGCAGCTTCTCAACGGATATTTTTGAGAGATTTCTTCATCATCTGTCCCTGTGTGCGCAAGATTACCGGCATGCACATAGTCGGAAGGGATGGAAGGCCACATTCTCACAAGTGTTCCATGACTGTGACTGTGGAAAGGTACAGCTTACTGGGTTGGTGACCATTAAGAATCTCAAAACATATGTAATGAGCTAAACAAGAGCCCAAAAGGGACAACAATTCAGAATGCCACAAAGTACTAGGTGTTTCACCCTAGGCTGGTTCCTGCATCACATCCAATGATGTAAGGATAAGCATTATTATTATGCTATCATTGCTTTTTAGTCTTTGCCTCACATACCATCTCCAAAGGGATGGCTTTATATTAGAGAACAATCTCTGGAGCCACCTCTAGGGTCAGCAATGCCCTGAGAAATTCCTGTGACCCCAATCTCCCATGAGCCCCCACTGGTTGTCCAGATCTCTCTACATTTTTGAACCCGGGCACACTTGATGCCCAAACCAACTGTAAGATCCCCCTTTAGTTATGCAGCAAATCACTGATGATAGCCATCAACATGGGAGAAGTCAGTCAACCCAACCTGACCTTGCGCCTAATCTAGTGCCACAGAGTCCTTCCATGGCATGCAAACACTTTCTTGGCACACAGCTCTGTAACAGCTGTTTAACCACACACTGTTTTCTGGAGGTTGATGGTCCTTGAGTGACTGCTGACCATTACTGTGCACCTTCTTACCAAACCTGTAGTGTGAACAGTACCCTGCCATCTATTTTTTCTCCACTGGCAGTTTAAGCAACTCCTTTGCCACAAGCTTGGGTTAATGTCCTTGACAGTTTTAGTCAGATCCATCCTCAATCTTGACTCTTTCCTTTCCCCCTGTCACCATTTTATCTTATTGGCACCCTATTAGTACAATATGAAAAGAACATTGCAAAAGTGCTCAGACCCTTTACCAATTCTCTAATTTTACTGAATAACATGTCCTACAATTCTACTCTGACTTTTTTTTTTCTCCATGATAATTTTATTTCAAAACACTGAAACTGTACATAGTTGCATAGATTCCCAATTGGATTGAGATTAGAGTTTGAAGTAGTCTTTGTATACCATCCAGCTATTTTTCTTTGAAATAATCCAACGTTACACTGGCCTTGTGTTTGGGATTTTTGTCTTTCTAAAAGATTAACTTTTACCCAAGTTTCAATTCTTTAGCAGACAGAAACGGGTTCTCTTGCAGTGTTTACTTGCGTTTTTCACCATTCTGTTCTTCCTTCTGTTTTAACCAAATATCTAGTGCCTGCTGAAGAAAAGCAACCCACAGCAAAATGTTACCACCATCATAGTTCATATAGTGTTTTCTTTTTTTTTTGAGGTGCGGAATGTTACATTTGCATCACATATCTTCTTTGAACTTTGCCCAAAAAGCACTATCTCCCTCTCATCTGACAACAAAACGTTTTCCCACATTGCAACTGGGTCAATATTATGTGTTTTTTTAAGCAAACTCCAGATGTGATTCTATGTGGGTCATTTTGTGGTAATAGCTGCCTTTTTAACTCCCTTCCATACAGACCAGTGTAATGCAGAGTTCTGGATACCGTTGATTTGTTCACTTTTACTCCAGTTTTACCTACTGATTCTACAACTCCTTTAAATTTTTGACTTATTGTGGTTTCCCTCAAAAGTTCCTTGTTTGTTTGAGTTTTTGAGAGACGACCTTCTCCATGCAGCGTCTGAGTGGTTTGACATAGTTTCCACTTCTTCATAACTGAACCAGCAGTGCTCAGTTTTGGTGTTGTTTTGTAACATTTTTGTAATTAATGCATTTGTGATTTATTTAGAATGCTCTTTAACCTCTATTTCAAATGTAACACCAATGACCCCTTAACTGTGGAGTTTTTATAGAGAAAATCTGGCCATTACGTAATGAGTCAATTGTGAAGACCAGTGATGAAGGGTTTATACTAACCATATAAACACATAGGTTACTCAACACAGGGATTGAATACTGTACTACACACACACACAATATTTTCTTTTATTCTTCTGTTTTTTTTAATGTATAACAATGTCTGATTAACAAAGTAATTTTGTGTTTCAGTGGTTTGAAATAAAATATCACAGAGAACAAAATTTCAGGTTTGGATTTAGATTAGATTAGATTAGATTAGAGTAGATTAGATTAAACTAGATTAGATAAACTCTACTAATCCCATTGTTATTCAAAAAAAAAATCCACAACTGTTTGGAAGTCTGAATACTTTTGTAAGGTGCTGTACATAGTTCAGTATTAAAACAGAAATTTCAAATGAATGTTACAAAAACCATACATATTAGAAACAATTTATTTATACACACAATAAAACAAAGAACACCAAGCTGTTCTCATTAAAAATTTGTTCCTTTTTACAAGGCTGTATTTTGTGACAACTGTTTGAAAATACTTAACACCATCAATCTGATAGCTTGAAACCCTGTCCCTGGGCTCATGTGGGTCTGACAATAACATCCTTATAGACTTCACCTTGAGATGTTCAGCCTATATTAACTTGTCCTTTGGATTCTTTACAGACAGGATTGCTGGACAGGCAAAGGGTGCTGGTCCTCCTGGAGACGTTTTACAACACCAGCACAGAGAGCATTCGGAATACCCTGCTCAGCCCTCAACATTGTGAGTTGTTCAGTCTGTCGTGTAAACCTTGCAAATATAGCGCTTACTTGGTCATGTACAAACATGGTGGCTGGCATACACATAAACATTATGTGCTTCGTCCCTCATGCAGCCAACCTGGCACATATAGCTAGATACTAACACACACTCTTACATAAGAATTGCTGTATCCACACAAGTAAAATAAATTAATAATAAAGTAATTCTTACTTTGAAAATTATAGAAACTTGTCCTTACATTTAGACATGCTGTAGATTCATATTATTATATTTGGCTGATGCCTTTATCCAAGGCATCTTACAACATTTAAGATACAATTGGTTACATTCTGTTTGTTTTTTCTCCAGATTGGATCACAGCCAGGTGAAGTGACATGCTCATGGTCACAAAGTGTTAGTAGTGGGATTTGAACCCACAACCTCAGAGTCTGAATTCCAAAATGGTTTTATATATACAGTATATAAACACATACAGTATAAGGAACAGAATAAATGTAAAAATATTTTATATGGTATTTTTCTTGCCTTACATGTGCTCTCATCATTCCTCCTATGCCATTCCTCAGTATCCTTGGTTGTCTGATTCTTTCTTGCCCAGTGCTTCCCTCTGTTGATCACATTTCAATAAAGCCTTGATCGCTCTGTTCACTTTTTGACTTGTTAAACAGATCAGCATTACCCACTCTGAAAACATCAGTCATATTCTTGCAGATATTTCCCAGCATTCCTCCCCTGCCTTTCCTCAGTATACTTGTGTGTGTGTCAATCTCTCTTGCCGAATACTTCCTGTCTCACTCATGTTTGACTGAACAAAGTCGACCAATCAGTCCAAAGACAATCTAACGAATCACACACACACATGCACACACATACACACACACACACACATTAGCATTTTATTATATGTAGTGTATGGTATGTTGGTTCCACACTTGCCTTCATAAGAGTCTTATTTTTGTTAGAATGTGGACACAACAAGAAATCAAAAACCATGAAAAGATCAGCATGGGAATGGTGACTCATGTTGAGTTCACTGGGCCCCATTGTTGGTGCAAACGAACATTTGGAAGACCTTTACCAACATCATTCATTCCATCTCATCCCATCCCATGGGGAGCCTGCTGCTGAATTAAGTCGAGGTCACTGTCAGGGTCCTATAGTCATTCAAGGACATTCTTAGTTTGCACCACAGATCATTGCTCAATTCATAATGTTATGGTAATGCTTTTTGTATGTGCTGTGTTAATTTTTGCATTAATTTTTTATTTTCATTTTGATTCTGAGTTCTTAATCTGTTTTTTTTTTATTCATTCTTTTTTACGTTGCATTTTTGTATGGGTGATGTCATTTTGCCGAATTTTGTTGCTGGTAATAGCTCCTGTTGCTATCTCACAGTAGTTGAAAGTTGTGGTATTTTCAGTGGTGTAGCTAGGGGTGGGCGGAGGGGGCGATCCGCCCTGGGCAGCACATTTTTGGGGGCGGCATTATTGGCCAAAAGGCTCAGTACAATTTGTGTGTAAGCAAAAGGGTTCAGAAAAATATGACTCATCTATACATTGTGAACATTGCCCCGGACACAGACAGGCTGACACGCTCATGTCACCAAGCGCAGTTTTATTAATCATTAAATAAACACAGTTCTGTGCTCACCAATCCCCAATACCCCTCAGTCCAGGCCAATCCAATGCCTTCTCTTTCTTCTTCTCTTCTCTCTCTCTTTTCTTCAGACCGCCTCGGTATCCCTGGGTCCCTACAGGGTCGAGCTTCCCAGCTCTGTACCCGAGGCCTCGATTGCCCCCTCGAGGTTTGGAGGAGGCACCAGCCCTCCTCCTGTCTTCTCAGGCGTCCCGGCTGGGTACCGCCTCCATCCAGGTATGACAACATATAAAAGGCAAAGCCCTCACTGACTCATCACTAATCATCACCTTCCATATAGGAGGGAAGCTGAAATTTCACGTGCTCATTCCTTGCAGTGCACTTACAAAAGTTAGGTATGTTTCATGTCCTATTGCAACATCCAAGTGGGAGAAATGGGTGTAACCCCTAAAAGTTTATATATAGATAGGGGAATCCCCGCCTCACTATTTCTGCGACTTCCAATATACGTAGGAAGCTCAAATTTCCCATGCTCATCTTTTACACTGTATTTGCAAACATTAAGCATGTTTCATTTTGCGCCAGGCCCCGTAACGAACTTACAAAAATAATGTCTTCCTTTTGGCGGTTCTCACCATTATGCCGTAAAGAAACTTTGGAACTGACCTCTCCTTTTGGCGGTTTCATTCCTTATTTCTGTTAACAGATGATTTATTTCACGACAGAGATGCACAAAGACAGAGATCCCCCGGTCCCCCTTCCTTTTTCTGCACGGCCGCTGTCCACACACCTACCACGTTGTTGGCTCCCTACCTATATACATTAATGACATCCCACGCTCATGTGCCTCCTCACTCACTTCCTTACTTTCCTCAGCTCTTCATCATGCTCACTGCTCCCTTCTTCTTTACTCCACCGCTTCAAGGCTGACATTATTGGGTTTCCTTACTTCCTCATGTCTCCCTGTTGTATCTTTACAACGTTTGACAAACGCGGAATATAACTTGAACACAACACGTCCTCCAAATACGAACCTGATTAAAAGAAATAATGATAATCAAATCCGTGATGACAGCAACACTCATAACAGTGACAAAACAATTATATTGACAATCATTTTACATTATTTTTGAAACGTTTCCTTTTCTTTTTCTATAACTTATTTAACCCACTACGCAAAGCGCGGTATTTTGCTATTGAATGAATAAAGTAAAATTCTCTGATTTTTATCCACAAATGCTTCAAAAATAATTTTCAGACTGTCCTTCTGTGACGGCATCAGACATAGCAGTTGAAATTTATGGGGCAATAATAAAAATAAACATAAATATTACAGTGATAATAATTTCTAGGAAGATAAACAACTAATTTACAATATATAATTGAGTTTTCCTCAATTGTTTAGTTGCCAGTCTTTGCAACTTTAATGTTTTAACTGTGCTTAGTCTTCACCAATTTTCTTGTACACCTCCATTAACCTGCGGACTCAATCAGATTTAAATGTAAAATTAAATAAGTTTTTGTTCTTCTTTTACAAAAGGTCATATTGATTATAACAAAAGCTTATCTGTCACTCGTCACTAATACCAATATCTTTCATCTGCTCTGTTATTACCACAGAACTGGCATTGCCTGGATATTTTATGGAGGGAGGTATACCATACACAATACAACTGTGACACTAAGTGTTTCTCCATCAAGCTGATTTCAAACTCATGAAAGCTAATAATGGTGTTTCCTGCAAAATTCAAAATTTTGCTATATTCAGTAGATAAAATTATTCTTATTGAGCATTCAATTAATTGTGCATATTACAAAATTCATTGATTACAATTGCAAAAAGTATCAATTTAAGAATATCATCAGAAGTCATGTGTCAGACAATGGCTTCATTAGAATATTTCATGTATATTTAATATTATATGTCATGTCATTTTTTAACCTTCTTAATCCAGACCGGGGTCACAGGAAGTGCTGGAGCCTATCCCAGCTAGCACAGGGCTCAAGTCAGGAACAAACATTGGACAGGGTGCCACAAAGCGAACACACACACACACACACACACACACACACGCACCAGACACACACTAGGTCCAATCTTAGCCTTGCCAATTCACCTAACTTGCATGGGTGGAAACCAGAACACCTGGAGGAAACTCACCCCAACACGGGGAGAACATCCAAACTCCATGCAGGGACTACCCGGGACATGAAACCTGGACCCTTACTGAGAGACAACAGTGCTATTTGTACCACTGCACCACTGTTAATATTACATGTTAAAATTAATATTAAAGGAAGGATGGTGGTGTACTGGTTAGTACTGCTCACACACAGATCTAGCATCCTAGTTTTAAAACCTGTGTTCAGTTGATGTTCCTGTATAGTTTACATGTCTAATTAGGTTTTTTCATCCTGTTATTCCACTCTACCTCCCACATTCCCAAAGATGTGAAAATTTGCCTAATCAGTGATTCCAAATTGGCCCCAGTATACGTAGGTCCTGTTATGGACTCACACATTGTTCTGCTTTGCATTCAGTGCTACTGGGATACACTAACACTCCACCCAAATTAGATTAAATGCTTTTGAGAATGCTTTGTTATCTGACACTTTTTTATACAAGTACTCACATAGAAACGGCCAGGCAGCAACACAGATACTGTTTTGTGTGAAAACCTCAGCTGGGGTATTGTTCACTATAATATCATGCTGGCTTGTGTGGTACTCAATTGCATGCCACATTCAACTCTTTTGCCCTTCTCCACCATATGCTCAAGCTGTTTACACTTGCCTGCCTGCTTTACTTAGCACTGATAGATAGATAGATAGATAGATAGATAGATAGATAGATAGATAGATAGATAGATAGATACTTTATTAAGTCTGTAAATAAGAGTCCCTTACTGGCAGTCAGTTGTGTATTAGGTAGACCTAATAATGTGAGCATCACTCAAAGTATTTTACAATATTTATATTTATTTGTTTTTGTACACATCACTGTACAGTACACAGCAGTAGAACTAAAAAACAGACGTTTACATCTTTCTACAAGCAACAGCCAAATTTAGCTAAGCCTGCCCTCTAGTGGATTTTAAATATAATGCAGTTGCTTTAAAAACGTGCAGTCTATATTTTTTTGTTCTGCTTATAAAAGGAACAAGCTTGTGTTAAGACAATGGACGTCATTTATAGTGCCGGGTTAATCGGGTGGAGAAGAACTGCTAAGTAACTAAATAAGTGCTTTTCTGTATACAATTTTTTTTTAGCATAATATTAGTTGCAGGCACTGTGGCCTAGTGGTTAAGGGTTTCAAACAGATGATTAACTTAACTGGAGACTCAAACGCCAACCAATTTCACAACAACTAATTTCTTAATAAGAAGCCAGTTTTTTTCTAATTAAACTCGTTATTTAATTCCATGGCTTTTTGGTGCTCTTATTCTGTCACAGCAGACATTTCCAAAAATGTTTTTTTCTTACAGTATTATCTATAGTACTCGGGTGTTGTACTGTGTTAACCATTATGAAAGTAGTGAGAAGTCAAGCAAAATTACACCTTTTATTGGCTAACTAAAAAGATTACAATATGCAAGCTTTTGAGGCAACTCAGGCCCCTTCTTCAGGCAAGATGTAATTGCCTGAAGAACGGCCTGAGTTGCCTCAAAAGCTTGCATATTGTAATCTTTTTAGTTAG
>JANRMT010062814.1:66558384-66573106 GCA_026402145.1 Polypterus bichir lapradei
ACTAATTAGGAAAAGGGTTAGAATGAAAACCTGCAGACACTGCTGCCTTTCAGGACTGGAGCTCCTTATTTGGAAATTTTTCATTGTAAGTTATGAGTCTTGACCAGGCACTATATAAGATGTTGCAACATAAAAATGAATAATGTTGTTACATTATGGTAGATCTTAAAAGTATATTGACTAAAAAGTCTACATACGCTCAGTGGCTCTTTGTACATGCACTTGCTAGTTAACACAAATAACAATTATATGCCTTTAACTCAATATATACAGAAGACAGACATGGTCAGTTTTTAGCTGTTGTTTCATCAAACATTAGATTAGTCAAGATGTGTGTTCTAAGCGATTTTGACCATTATAAGATTGTTGGTGTCAGATTTGGTGGATCCAGCAATTTATAAACACTACCCTCCTTGGATTTTCACACACTACAATCTCTGAAATATATCCACTGAGTGGCAGTTCTATGGATGAAAACACTTTGTCAATGACAGAAGTCTGAGGAGAATGGCCAGACTCAGTCAAAGTGACAGAAAGGCATAAATAACAATTCCATAATAAAGTGGTGTGTAGAAAGGCATCTCTGAAGAGAAATGTCAGACTTTGAAGCAGATAAGCAGGAGAAAACCATGCCAGGTTCCACTTCTGTCAGTAAATAGCAGCAACAATGGATTACTGTGGTAATTTGTTCACCAAAATTGTACAATTGACGGTTGGAAAAATGATGTGTGGTCACATAAATCTCAATTTCATCTGTCCCATGCAGATGGTGGAATCTCAGTTTGGTGCGAATAGCATTAATCCATTGGTCTATTCTATCTTTTTAAAAGGTACAGGCTGGTGGTGGTGGTGAAGTGGTGTGGGAAAGTGGTGTGGGAATTTCCTTGGCATGTGTTAGGACTTTTAATATTATCTGGGCATCACTGGAATGACACGAAAAACCTAAGCATTGCAGCTATGCGTCCCTTAATGGCTACCCTCTACCATTTTTGAAATTCATACTTCTAATTGGAAAATGTGCCGTGACATCAAGCACATATTATCGCAAGATGGTTCCACAAACATCACATGGCTTCAGTTTACCCCAGTGGCCTGCACAGTCCCATCATCTCAGGGCAATAGAGCTCCTTTGGGATGAGTTGGTAGGTTAAGGTTATAGCCAAAAAAATCTGCTGTGGAGTCAGTATGGATGAATATTCCTAAGGAATGTTTCTAGCACTTTGTTGAAGCTTACTGTACTTTGACCCGGTACTAGCTAAGTATATCTAATAAAGTAGCCACTGATTGTTTACAGATGCAAACAACTTTTTAAAATAAACATGGTCACAGCCAATATTTTATAAAGATGATGACAATGTTAAACCTTTTTTTAGTTACCATAGCACTTTTCTGTGAAGGAAAGCTTGCATTTTGTAAAAATTCTGCAATGTTAAATAAAATTGTGTTATTTAACTAAATCCATCCATCCACCCGTTATCCAACCCACTATATCCTAACTACAGGGTCACGGGGGTCTGCTGGAGCCAATCCCAGCCAACACAGGGCACAAGGCAGGAAACTAACCCCAGGCACAGTGCCAGTCCACCGCAGTATTTAACTAAATGCCAATGTTTATTTGTATTTATAAGGCATCAACAGGATATACTAACTTCATTATACTTGCTGAGTTGATAGCCAATACTACATAATCATAATTTGAAATTTATAAAACAATATTTTCTGCTGGGATTAGTGTGCTTTACATGAAGAACTCATATTTGGGGAAAAGTGCAAAAGCTTCCATGTACAGTATTTTGCATTTAGTAATAAAACACATATACAGTTAGGTTCCATAATAACATGCAAATGTAATGCAATCATTGTTTAGCTGCCTTCCTTCCCCACAAACAGTCATAAAAATCAGTCACTAGTTTGCTCGAACTTAGACTATTCTCACTAAAGTTGCACAAATTAATTTTACTGATGCTTATAGGTTGCCCTTTAAATATTAAGCACTGCAGTTTGCAGTGTAGTGTATCTGACCTGTTCTGTGGAGCGACAAACAATAATGTCATAACCATCAGCTTTATCTTTGTATTCTTCAAGGTGCCCAAAGTTGACGAGGGCCATGAAAGATCCCAGGAATGGCAATACTGTACAAAAACAGACCTTTCCAAGGCCCCAAACGCCCTTATCACACTATACTTGGGTTCAGCTTCTGAGGCTCAGCTGGTTTCTTTGTCATGAGGGAAACCATAAACTTTGGGCCCAATAGGCCTGTTCAGGTATCCATATATGACTGATGCTATGGCTTTTTGTGATGTGGTAACCAACATAGTACACAGTATACCAAACAGGATCTCACTAGTGTGTTATAGATTTTGAACATACAGTACTGTATCATTGCTTCAATTCATCACTAAGGCAGGAATCCTTTGCAAATCTTTTACACAAACATTTCTGTTTATAAATGTGGGTAGCTTGTGCAATTAGAATTTCATATATACTGTAGATTCAGCCTCCTCACTCTTGGTGGTGTCACTCTTTAAGGGCCTGTTCGGGAACCAGTGGATATGGAATTTTCTGTAGAATCTGACACGGAAGATGAGGTCGATGAAATACAAACCCCCAACAGTTCAGACACAGAGATGGAAGCTGGGGACAGTGAATCTGCTGGAAGAAGGAACAAAAATGAAGAAGAACAACAATTAAATTCTCCTGTTGATCCACAGGAAACTGTAGATTTGGTTAAAAATGAGTTGGCAGAGTCCACAGAAAAGAATTTGGTGGTCATGGTCAACACTCCAAACATGAGCTTTGAAGTTGGGGCACCGAGTCCTGAGCCTGACTCTGAGGACAAAGGTGAGTCTACACGCATATAAGTGATCTGCTATGAAGAGGCACCTAGAGTACCAAAAGTTACCGTTTCTTGTACTTATCTTTTATTACCGTGTCTAGTGACTACTGCAGGTTTTTTTTCTGGATTTCTTCCATAGTAGAAAATCATCTGCCATTCAGTCTCAATTTTAATTTCAGGAACAAAAAAGTCATACGGATTGAGATTTAATGAATCTAGAAGGTGCAAAGCAACAACCGCATTGTTTTTGGTCAAAACCTCTTTGACTGACAATGTGGTGTGTGCAGATTTGCTGTCATGGCAGTTTCACGTGTGCCTTTGTTCCAGACATTTTTTTCCTGATGCTTTCCCACAGGTGCCACAGCAGTTTAGTATAAAGTTGCTGATTAATAGTTTGTTTTCTCTGAAACTCTTTATTTAGAAGTCAGTTAATGTGGAAAAAATGTGATCATCATTGTCTTGTTCGATATGACCTGATGTGCTTTTTTCAGTAAAACGTCAAAATCAACTGTGCGATTGTAGAATAAATGTCAAAAATATGCATCTCAACCAGCTTGGCACAATGTCACTTGGCAGACTGTTTGATAAGACTTTAGGCATGTGATACCTAGTGGCATAGCTGATAACTTCAACCCATTACAGTGCTACTGTCTGATTGTGGGAATATTTAGGTCCCTCCTCATATCTTAGAGTATCCTTGTCAGATGGACTGAAATATCAGTCTTAAGGATAAAAAAGAGGTCCCCAAATCTGGACTGGATATAGAATCATTTCATCTCTGTCTCTCCTTAATAAAGAAATAGACTGATGAGATGAAACTATGAATTGTTTCCTCTCTGTATTTACCTATATCAAAAATGGTGGGTCACACAAATGCATGTGTTTCCTATATCAGTCACTGCTTATTGTCTCTTCTATTGATTATTTTGCAGCTACAAGTATACAGATAAAGAAAAATTGTATTAAAGTGGTATAGCGAGGAGCCAAGGCATCCAATTTTTTCATGCAATGTTACATGCAATATAATTTGACCTCTCACCTGAACAGAAAGAGAAAGATAGATGCCACCTGCCTAATGGCAGCAGCAAACAAATATGATCCTATACACTGTATCCACTCCACAGATCTTTTATCTCCTTTGGACCAAAAGAGCTGGAGAGAAACAGAAAGGCTGAGTGCTTTTAATCACAGTACTGTGAATGAGACCCAGTTCCTTCTGCTTCTGGACACTTTCCTGAGGGACACTGTTACAGCCGGGACAATGAACCGCCTAGCAGGTTATTTGAGAGAGGGCTACAAAGAGACAGAACAAGAAAGGCTTGACAGACTTGAGCGGGTGAGTAAATAAACATTCAAACAACAAAACCCTTGTTATGTGTGGAGGTAACAAAATGAGTTTATTAATATGTAATAATATTTAGCATTTAATGGGTGGCACTGTGGAATTAATTTCAGCTGTAACAATATAACTACGAATACAAAAGAAATCATACATTTTCCTTTGCTGTGGCGGTGCATGATGTTAGGGTCTTGGCTTCTCTTGGGATGTGGCCACAGATACATGAGACATAATTACAGTCATCTGTTTACAGCCTGTCTCTTTTCTCGATCATTGTTTAAAAGAGAAAATATTTTTACTGGAAACAACTTCTCTTTCAAGGATGTTTTTAGACTTTGGATTTGCTATTACTTTAGCCGGATGCTCATCTAATTCATTTGTTTTAGTTTCTGATATCATAGACCTTTTGTGAATCAAATCCTGCTTTATTCAGACTACATGTCTTCATTTGCCCTTAAAAAAGACCTCTACTTAAATCTAATAACTATACCTACTGTAACAGACTGCTGGGGTCCTTGCCTGGCCAGGACGCCTCTTTGCTGAGAAGACCAGGGGAGCAAGCATGGGCACCCCCGGGCATACCTCCCCCGGGATGCTAGATGGCAGCCCCCATGGGTTGCAGCGGTACCTCGGACTACCGCAGGGCTTCATGGGAGATGAGGTTGGATGCAGCCCTGTTGGGATCCAAGGGTGCCGTCAGGGTGCGCTGCAGGGGTTCCTGAGCCCGTGTGGGTGGTTCTTCTGCCACACCCAGAAGTGCAGGCAGAAGTGGGACAACGAGCACCTGAAGCACTTCCGGATGACTTATATAAGGGGCCAGCAGACATTACTTGGTGAGCTAGAGTAGGGAGGAGGGTGACGAAGCTTGCTGAGGAAGAGAGAAGAAGAAAAGAAATAGAGAAGGAAAGTACTGCGCAGTGTTGTGCTTAGTAGGACTCTGTGTGCCTGTGGGAAATGGCGAAGAAAGAAAATAAAAATATTTGTGTTTTTATAAGTGTGCCTCCTGAGTCTGTCTGTGTTGGGTTGGGTGGCTGGCATGCCCCCTAGTGCTTCTCTCACACTACCTTTTCGGTTTAGTCAAATGATTGAATTGCTTAATGACAACCTGCTGGGAGCTGGATATCTTTTTTTATTTTTGTATAGGGCTCTTCACTGAGTGTAGGCCCAGAGCACTGTGACAAGGTCTCATGTAAAATGCAAGTACAGATTTTACAAATTACTAAATACATAATTAATACACATATACACACAGGTTTATTAAAACACCCAGAAAACAAAGTATAAACTGATTAATATAAATGGAAACCAATAACATCTGTCCATTAATTAATTTTTGAACTATAGCAAGTTGATAACAGATGAAAGGAAAACAAAAATTCCAGTCATCAGCATCCCTGAAGAAAATAAATCACTGCGGGGTCTAAGGTCAATTGTAAGAGAACAAATCAAAGGCAGACACAGTCAGACACAGTCACATTCCTAGTGACCTCGGTAAACTAGCCAACAGCCCATACTGGGCATTCTACTGCAGAATCTGTGGTGGGCTGTCCAATCTGATGAAAGAACCTTTCCATCCAATGATTCCAATGCTCCCAGTACCTCAGATAACTTTTCCATGGGCAAAAGAACAGTTTGGAAGTGAAGTAGTGGCACAAAGTACCATATCAAGATCGCAAAAATACCCAAAATGCCTGACACTGTATGGTGTTTGTGCATCTCCAAACTGTCAGCGTGGGCCTTCTTTGGCTGCCCTGACTTTCTTTCCAGTCCTAAGTAAAGCCATGCTTCGTTAGCAGGTGACTCTCAGATGACATGGAAAGAGTAAGTGGAAATGTGCCTTGCATTCAATGGGGCTGAACTCCCCTAACAAGGCTTTAGTGGAAAATGAAGTTCACAAAATAATTGGAAGATGCACAGTGATGAATAATCCTGAAGTTTTCAATCACAGTGCCTCATAAAGTACATTCACACAATAACATACAATAAGAAGGCACCTACAGCTCTTATTTTGATACCTCATTGTCCAGTTGTATGATGCACAGCTATTTATTGATGTAGAAAGAAACAAAATCTTAAATAATCAACATGGCATCCATTTTGGATCTCCAGTAATCTGTTTAGCATATAACAGCAACATCCAATTGTTAAATTGTTATGTCACATGCATTCCCAGCATTTAGCTAAAGTAATGTTGGTCCATCCATCATTTTTAAACTGCTTATCCAGTTCAGCTGGATGAAAGACAGGGAGCAAACCCTGGTGGAGTGCCAGTCCAACAGAGGACACACCTACAATCATCAACACTAAGTCAATTTATATCTTTCCATTAAATAAATATACACTTCTTTTAGGATGTGGAGGTAGAATTTTTTTTTCTTATATACCGACCTTTATGCAATACCTAGCATGACATATCACCATCATTCAATCTATCTCACATGCTTTATGAATGTTTAGCAATCTGTTTATTACAGCACATCCATTTCTAGGCCTACAGTATGCTTATTTTGTCTACAAAGATGTATTTTATATCACAACCTATCAACATTTAATAATCTTTTCAGCCAGCCGTGTAGATTTCTAATAATGAAATTCACAAGACCTGATGGCTCCAGTAAATAATACAAAGCACCGTGTGACTCACCTCCAGTGAGAAATGTAATCAGGTACAAACATAAAGCTGTACATTTCTTGTTTATAGGCCCAGAGAGAGGCTGTCCTGGCTCAATGGAGAATTGCTGTGGATGAGCTCTTTGATAAGTGGGACAATGAGGGCAGTGGGTTCCTGGAACAAGAGGAAGTGGAGAGAGTGTTGAACAACTACAAGCAAGGGGCAGAGATAGCAGCCATGAAGAGAGGTGCGGAAATGGGAGAATGGGGGGACAAAACAAAAGACAGTCATCACATGGCTCTCGTTCATTGATTGTACAATCTTTTTTTCTGCAGCCTGGAACAGCCTTGCCAGCCACACTTCCATCCTGTCCCGTTCTCAGTTTCATTCTCTCCTTCAAGCAGTAATTTCAGAACTACCCCCTGAGGGTGGAAAAGACAGTGGATTTCATGGATTACTGGGTTTCCTGACTGAAAGTGTGGAAAGGTCTCTGGCAGAGAGGACCAGAGGGTCCACACGCAGAAAATGGCTGATGCAGATCCAGAAAGCAGCCCAGGCCGTTGGCACAAGTCTGGAGCCTGTGTATCGTGCTGTTTTCCAGTGTTTGCACAAAGTGAGCTGTCCATCAATGAGTTGGATTCTAAAATATTAAAAAAGGGAAGAATATCATTGCAAAATAAGAAAAGGAGTTAAAGGGAAAGGTAGTGAAATACAATTTGTTAAGTAAAATATGATGAATGGCAAGCATGTGATTTCAAGTCAGATCATCACTTTTGCCCAGTTTTGCTATCTGCTGCATTTGTGCAGCTGAACTGAATAACTGATGAGTTGTAACTTTGTAAGGTGAAACAGACTACAAATTGTTGGTAGCATTTGATTTTTTTTTTTTTCACAGCCCACTCAGTGCCCTAGTAAACCTCTTGCCATCATTGCAATACAGACTGTTTGAAACAAGAGTTTCCCTAAACATAATTTCAATGTTTTATAAGTCTTAGTATTCTTCCTTTTACAATGTGTAGTAATGCCATTGACATTCAGTGAGTTTTCAAACTATCTGTGGTAAGTTTTTTGTTGTGAAGTCCCTTTAAGACACTAGTGGCATGATCAATAAGCCCCTTGTTTTGAATTCTAGAAGAGATGAATATTCAGTGTGGTAGTAATTCTCATCTTGATGCAAAAACTTCTTCATTTTGACTTGTGGTTGGCAGGATGCAGAGACTCATGGAAATGGAAAGAACATTAGTGCCTCATTAGCTTTACTTGAAGGACCAGATCGTCTTCGCTATGTGGCCTGCACAGCAGAGGATGCCCCATACGTACTGAATAAGGAACTCAGGCGTGAGGATAAAGGAGTGAGGTGTGGCTGAACCTTATGAGAGTATTATTATTATTATTACTTAGATGCTGCTTTTATCCAAGGCATATGAAACAAATGAGTAAGTAGGAGAGGTACCCACTGTCCCCCAGGGTTGAATAAAGTGCAAGTGAAGCCAAACACCTCCAAACCAAACTTTTAGCCCCAAACCAAAATGATACTGGCAAAACCCACATTTGCATGTCACAAAAATAACTCTTGAGAGCCTCTTACTAATAAAGTGCAGGTTCAGTCATTAAATAAATTTAGCAGGAGGAAAATTTTCAAAATGAAACATAGCCTGTGGTCTTCCCCGTACAAATAGGGAATCTGTGCAAAGGCTGGCAGAGATAGATTCAGCATTTGCATACCAGACAAATACACAGGCACACAAACACACATTAATCTTTATATATTAAATCAGAAGGTGTAAAACTCAACAAAGAACAATGTTCAAAGTGGAACACATGAAATTTAGTATTATAATTCAATTTAAATCAGTGCTGCTTAACTCTTCATTATGTGGGTGCAACAGCACATATGCAGGAGGATAGAAGAGAGAATTAAGGAAAACATTAAAATAGATATTTTTATCCCTTGTTTGAGCTGAAGTAGTCTTGGGGATATTCAGCACAAGAAACCAAATGCAGAATTATTACATTTATTTACCCTTTAAGTTCTCGTTTACTCTTTTTGTACTTTTCTTGGTAGCTTTGCTGCATTGGATCAAGGAAACCCTGTGCATATCCCTCGAGTACGCCTGCATGGCAATGTTCACTTCTGGAACACATCAAGGTCCGAATCGGAGCGGAAAGGTTCATTCCTGGTTTTGCCACTTAAAGATGCCCATGGAAGATCATTTGGGGTCATAGGCATTGATACACTGAGAGACACACAAGAAAGGAATATTTTCTGCAGGCATGAGATTGAATTTTACCAAGTGAGATTTCAATCTATTATTTTATTACTTTGATTCAGTGTGCTGGCTACCTGTCTGGCTTCTGCGTCTTCTGTTATACTACTCAATCCTTTCATTCTCTAGAAGTCTTTTCCTAATTTCCATAGTAGTAGCAGTAGTAGGAATTCCTAGTCATAGTATTATCAGGTGTACTGAGCAGAATTAAATTCTTCTTGTTCTTATTTGCACGTCCAACCAACATGGAACATTTAAAACCCTCAAGAACCATGATAAATGAGAATGTATTAAAACACATAAGGGAGGTATGGTGGCGTAGTGGTAGAGCTGGTCCACAATAGTAAGAAGACCAGGTTCGTGTCCCAGGTCCTCACTGAACAGAGCTTACATGATCTCTTTATGTCTGCATGGGTGTGCTCTGGTTTTCTCCCAAAGACATACAGATTAGGTGGATTGGCAATAATAAATTAGTCCTAGTGTGCGGCTGAACTGGTGCTTGTGTTTATGTGTGTGTGTGTTCGCCCTACAATGGACGATCGCCCTGTCAAAGTTTTGTTCCTGCCTTGTGCCCTATGCTAGCTGGGATAGGTTCCTGTGATCCTGTTCACGACTAAGCGGGTTAGAAAATGACTGACTAAAATATATAACTTCATGTTATATATAACACAAATCAGGTTACCTAAACTAGTAATTGACATAGTTACTGAACATTTTTTAAACTCTAATTCAAAAAAAGCACACTTGTACCACCATGAAGTTTTTTTGCTGGTTATACAGAATCTTGGATGACCAGGAAGTGTGCAATGAGGACTTCTGTGATGTCACAGTTAGCAATAATTCACAAACATTAACTAAAATGGTAGTGACCACAACCTGAGACTATTGTAAGGAATATAACCTGAAAAAATTATAATAAAAGTAGATATCTCATTGAACAGAATCTCTATTGGGAAGAAAAAAGTAAGACAATGTACAAAGTAAAACTTAATAAAAATCAAAAAGTCTACACAATCATGACTGTGCTTTAGCAGTATCTTATTTTTTCTTCTTTACTTCTTTATAACTATCTAACTTTATTTTCATGCAGGGAGTTAGTGCAGTCTTCAGTTCGGCATTCCAGTTTATAGTCACTAGAAGGAATATTCTCCGAGTTCTGGACAGTGCCTCCTATTGGCTGCACTGCAGAGTTCCAAGCATGCGCAGTCTCACTACCTACTTGATGGAAACCAGTGGACAGGTAGTAAGTATCCTTCTGAAAATGATACAATTGAGGTATCAAGTGTTTCATAAATCTCTAAAACAATATAGAATTCCTTAATACTTTATCTGACCTATAGCTACATGATTAACCTATAGAGAGGCTATTTTAAAATTGTAACTGATAATTTAATTATCATTTCTAATCAAGTATAAATGTGTGAAGTATGGAGTAAATATCAATAAAATGGACAAATGCTCTATTGTAGGCTTTTGTGTAACTTACGGCAGACAAATTCCAATGTGTGCTTTCACAGAACATCTACATGCTTTCTCTTTTTTATTTTGGCATTTATAGATCAACAGAATACCCTGGACTTTGCTACCTACATTTATTTAATATGGCCAAGGAAGATGAACCTGGAGATGTAGTGTTTTGCTTAGTATTCAAAATGTTGACCTTTCTATCTGCTATGTGCACTGACAGCTGCTTCTTTTCTTTCAGAAAAGAGACAACTTTAGTTCCATGTTTAAATGTACATCCTTTAAAGTCCAAGGTAAAAGCTGATTCAGCAGCTGTCTATTCAGACCCATTCAACCCCTACTTGCATCTTTCCCTACAGGAATCCAGCTACTTACTGAAGAAGATGATGGTGTTAGATAACACAACAGGTCGCTCTAGACTGCTCACTCGACCAACCCCTCTGCGTCGAAAAGATCATCTGTTCAGGTACAGCCCTGTTTTCAAACAGTACAACTGTGTTTTTCCAATCAGTCCTCTACCACATCTTCTCTCAGTAACAGAATATTTGGATCATACACTATAGAGCTTACAGGTGCTGGGATGGCTGGTAGTACTAATCAAGTTAAAAAGTGTTTCAATACACAATGGTGGGAAGAGGTTCAGGAAAACTACTGATGATAAAATTTTAATATGATTAGAATATACTAGTAAATGTGTCTTAAAAACATTGATTTTTTGGACAGACAGGTGGTTAGTGCTACCTATGTGTGTTTTGTGGACTTTGTAAAGTTTATGACGATGTACAGTTGTGCTTGAAAGTTCCTATAGAATTTTCTATATTTCTGCATAAATATGACCTAAAACATCATCCGATTTTCACTCAAGTCCTAAAAATAGATAAAGAGAAACCAGTTAAACAAATGAGACAAAAATATTATACTTGGTCATTTATTTATTCAGGAAAATGATCAAATATTACATATTTGTGAGTGGCAAAAGTATGTGAACCACTAGGATTAGCAGTTATTTTGAACGTGAAATAAGAGTCCAGGGTTTTCAATCAATGGGATGACAATCAGGTGTGAGTGGGCACCCTGTGTTATTTAAAGAACAGGGATCTATCAAAGTCTGCTCTTCACAACACATGTTTGTGGAAATGTATCATGGCACAAACAAAGGAGATTTCTGAGGACCTCAGAAAAAGAGTTGTTGATGCTCATCAGGCTGGAAAAGGTTACAAAATGATCTCTAAAGAGTTTGGACTCTACCAATCCACAGTCAGACAGATTGTGTACAAATGGATGAAATTCAAGACCATTGTTACCCTCCTCAGGAGTGGTTGATCAACAAAGATCACTCCAAATGCAAAGTGTGTAATAGTCAGCGAGGTCACAAAGGACCCCAGGGTAACTTCTAAGCAACTAAAGGCCTCTCTCACATTGGCTAATGTTCATGTTCATGAGTCCACCATCAGGAGAACACTGAACAACAATGGTGTGCATGGCAGGGTTGCAAGGAGAAAGCCACTGCTCTCCAAAAAAAAATTGCTGCTCATCTGCAGTTTGCTAAAGATCACATGGACAAACCAGAAGGCTATTGGAAGAATGTTTTGTGGACAGATGAGACCAAAATAGAACTTTTTGGTTTAAATGAAAAGCGTTATGATTGGAGAAAGGAAAACACTGCATTCCAGCATAAGAACCTTATCCCATCTGTGAAACATGGTGGAGGTAGTATCATGGTTTGGGCCTGTTTTGCTGCATCTGAGCCAGGACAGCTTGCCTTCATTGATGGAACAATGAATTCTGAATTACTGTATATCCGAGAATTCTAAAGGAAAATGTCGGGACATCTGTCCATGAACTGAATCTCAAGAGAAGGTGGGTCATGCAGCAAGACAACGACCCTAATCACACAAGTCGTTCTACCAAAGAATGGTTAAAGAAGAATAAAGTTATTGTTTTGGAATGGCCAAGTCAAAGTCCTGACCTTAATCCAATCGAAATTTTGTGGAAGGACCTGAAGCGAGCAGTTAATGTGAGGAAACCCACCAAAATCCCAGAGTTGAAGCTGTTCTGTACGGAGGAATGGGCTAAAATTCCTCCAAGCCGGTGTGCAGGAATGATCAAAAGTTACTGGAAACATTTAGTTGCAGTTATTGCTGTAAAGGGGGGTTACACCAGATACTGAAATCAAAGGTTCACATACTTTTGCCACTCACAAATATGTAATATTCGATCATTTTCCTTAATAAATAAATGACCAAGTTTAATATTTGTGTCTCGTTTGTTTAACTGGTTTCTCTTTATCTACCTTTAGGACTTGAGTGAAAATCTGATGATGTTTTAGGTCATATTTATGCAGAAATATAGAAAATTCTAAAGGGTTCACAAACTTTCAAGCACAACTGTATACTGTTTTTTCTTCTGCAAAGTGCTACAAGGGCATGGGGTTCTGAGTGTCAACTTCGTCATGCCATCAGTTCCTGTTTTGATGGGTGAGAATTGTGTTCATATACTTGAAGTTAAGTTGCACATTATGCACACAGTATGGACATTGGACTCTGCCAAAGGTTTATTCTGTCTCCTCTCCTGTCCAATTTTCATGGATAGAATACCAAGGTACAGCCAAGGTTTGGAGAATTTCCAGTTCGGGAAGATAATGATTTCAGTTTTGTTGTCTGCAAATTAAGTTTTTGTAATCTCTGGTAAGCACCTGGTACAGTTTAAGGCCAAGTGTTTTATGAGCAGACTGGAAATGCTCACCCAAAATGACAAATTCTAGTACTTTGAACCAGGAAAAGAAGACTTAACAAAATAGCGAAGCACAGCATTAATAGTAGGGATAATGAAGGGGGTTATTAACCAGGAAGTAGACAATCAAAAATAAGATCAATAAAACTGAAGATACTGGGCAACAACTCAAATTCATAAAGGAGAACAAAGTTTCTTATTACCTAATATACATTACCTGGTCATTAAACATAGTAGGTTCTTTGATGTTTTTTTGTTGATACAAAGCTTGGACATTCTTTTTCCATGTTGCCATCTTAAGTAGTATTTTTGTAATGTTCTGACAAGGACAAGTGGAATGAAAATTAAGTAAACAAGTAATTTCCCTTACAGGTGCAAGAGACAGCAGTGATAAATTCAATCTTTTTAATTTCTAGAGACTATCTCTTCAAATGTTGTGACAGCTCAGAGACACTTAGTTGCATGGCATATGGGGAGTGGCATGTTGCGGTACCCATGCGTGACATCGATGGACATGCCCTGGGTGTAATGGATATAGTGTTCAGTCATGAAGGGGCAATGCAGCCTCACGAGCGGAAAGATCTTCAAGAGATGGTTCGTGTGACTCAGATGGCCTGCTCTCAGCTGTTGAGAGAAAGCTCTGGCATGGCACGTCAAACCTGGTTGCTGGGTGAGGCCTTATTTATTTGTTTTGTGGAAGCTGCATTATGTCAAACACCCATTTGAAGTGTACAGCTAAGGAAGTATGCTGAAGACCTGCTCCGTGCAGTGATGTAGCTTACAGTGGGCAAGTGGTGGAGCTGAGATACCCTGAGATAGATGATAAAAGTGTTTAGCTAAAGTGCCACTTATCACTTCTGTAAGCATCTGAAAAGAAGGGCAGAGCAGGACTAGTAAAACAATGACTATCTTGAAACTCCAATCCTGAGATAGGACTCATCATCAGAGACAGTGTATTAGAAGATTATCATCACTCACACCAACAGAAAAAATATCTATGCCACTGGCTCAGTGGAGACTACTATTTAAACTTACAACCCAATCAGTGCACAGGGCAGTAAAGACTATTGTAAACTAGCTTTTGCTTGTTTCTCTACTGTTTTAAATGATCTTTTTACCCCTTTTCACAGAGGCCGAGGGAGCAGGTGGGGAAAAGCGTGTGGGGCTGCTCTTCCTTCGCTTCATGCTTCAAGATCTGCGGAGCTGCATGCGCCATCTAGACCAACGTTCCTTTGCAGAGCTCAAGAGTTATAAGGAGCCACCCAACACTGTACTGCAAATCGTACGAGCGGTGCTTATCATGCTTCATCCACAGTGGGTGGAGACAAAGGAGACTGACAGCTGGAACCAGTGCCGACTGGTAAGTTGGCCTCCATTCTACACCTCAGTGTTCAATCTTAAAGCACCTCCTGGTTAAACGCTGGCAGAAAGAAAGAAAGAAAGAAAGAAAGAAAGAAAGAAAGAAAGAAAGA
>JANRMT010062814.1:66573116-66587748 GCA_026402145.1 Polypterus bichir lapradei
AGAAAGAAAGAAAGAAAGAAAGAAAGAAAGAAAGAAAGAAAGAAAGAAAGAAAGAAAGAAAGATACTTCAGTATTCCAAAAAATTGACTTTCTTTCAAATGTATCCCACTGTCTTAATAAAGTATACATTTAAAATGAAAAACTGTATTATTGCAGGCAAAAGCAGAAATTTAGGAAGAACCTGCATTTTGTCATTCTGGATGGTTCCAATGATATCAGTACATGTCAACCCTTCCAGTTCAACTCTGCACGACCCTTGGCTCATAATATATTATGAGATGAACTCAACATTATTACTTTTATTCCAGGTGGAGAGAAGATATGTGCCTCTTTCAGATTTCTTTTTTTAATATATTCTGGGCCAAATAAGATAGAGTTTTCAAAATGTCTTTCCTTTTCTGTCTTACCAAGTTTGTGGACAAATGTGATATTATTGGGATCATTGAATTTTAACGTTGTATAATCATATTTCTTCATTGGCTCTTGAACCCCTGATGATATTTCTAAGGTATACAATAAACGAATATCTGATAAATGGTAAAACCAAAGGATAACACACATTTTATTTTATATAGGAAACCATTAAAGCATTCAAATCTTAACAAGAGAGTGATTTAAAATTAAGAAAAGACTTAATTACAAAAGCAAATAGATACTTTTGTATAAACTCTATGATATTAACCTCCCATCTCTCACTCCTTCACTCATTTTATGTCTTTTTCTCTATATCCTCCCTTTTTTTATGTCACTCACACATGTTCTACTACCATTTTCCCACAGAAGGTGAACAGTGATCTTATTCGAAAAGTTGCACTATTTGACCCAACAGCCAAATCAGTGAAAGTGGACTTTGAAAAACTTCAGCAGTGCATATCAGGTGAGGAGATTACCCCAACAACTTCTAATGAAAGGGCATACTACTGCTGAAAATATATATCTAATTTATATCTTGTCCCTCAACATTTTTTTAATATTGACTCTGGGTGGAAGAAGATCTGGAAAAGAAAATGTAGGTACTTGCAACAGTGATGCAATATTGATACTCATACTAATCTTTTAATTGAAACTTGTTATCACCCTCAACAAAACCACTCATTTACCAAAAATATTAATTTTGTATACAAGGGAACTCTTATCTTCAAGATTTCTCCTCTACAATATCAAGATGATCCGTCCCTATTTGTGTGCATAAGACCAGCTCCTGGTCCAAGAAGTGGCCATGTTGACACTTGACTATTGCAGTCAAGCTAGACAGAGAACTGTACCATCAGACTTCTCTAATGCATCCAGAATATCCCCGTTCAGCATGCCTACAGCATTCTAATTTTTTAACAAGCTATGCTGTCACTTATCTCCTATTCCTGACTACTTATTGCTGCTAGCTATGGTGATGTATATTGCTAATGGCACTAAATAGAATAAAGATTGCTTGCTGCATTGTCCTGGTTACTGCCCTGTTTAGCTGCCAGAGGAATCAGCTCATTATAAATTTATAAATGAATACTTGCACCCTACAGTCTGCTTTTTCAAGCTGTCTGAAAGTGCCATTGATGAAAGGTTGCAAAGTAGCTTGCTCCATCTTCCCACTACAATGACAGAATAACCTCTCCACAATGCTTACAGCTGCTCAAACACTCCACACCTTTGGGACTAGAATGAAAACTAACTCCTTTGGACTAAGCTTGCTACTGGCCACTAAATTCCAATTAGTGTTTTCAGTAAACTTACTCAGCTGCATATAGCATATTTTGATCCATTTATTTTCAGTTGTCAGTTACTTGTTCTTTCTTGTAATCATTACAATGTTTGCCTGTTATCTGCAGGTAGTGAGATCAAGTAGATAAAGCACTGAGCAGTAAACAAGAAGTGCAGTTATATCTGCTGAGTCACCATGTGATGCTGTGCAAGTTACTTCATTTACTGCACTCAAAATATGTGTTTTCTTTTGGAACATTAGTTTTATAAACATTGTGATACTAAATTGTTGTTTAGTTAGTGGTTTCAAATGAATTCTATGATCTACTGTTCTTTTGGATTGACATGTTGGTTTACTGCAATCATCAATATTTTTGGGGTAATTGCTTATTCCTGACAACAATGATCTAATTAGCAACACAAACCTAGGAAATATGTGTCATGACACAGAATATATTTGAAGCAGAAATTCGCTCCACTTCGCACTCAAGATTCTGGATTCTCTAAAATATATTTTATAAACAGTGTTTTTTTTTTTTTTAAAGAATTTTCAGAACAAAAAGTGCTTCTGCACATTGATTTTGCTTTTAATTTTTGGGTGACATTTCTAGTTTACATTTTGTATCTTCCCAGTTTCTCTGAGCCGTTCTTTTAATTTTGACCACGTTATCCACTACTCCTATCTACTGGTCCATTACAAATCATTTCTCTCTGCCTTTTACCATCTCTGGACCATTTTTTCATCACTTTGGGAAAAAGATCTGATAAATAAATATATCCCAATGATAATTAATTATTAAAAATACTGGCCATTCAAAAATGAAAAATTTAAATTAGGACTTTAGAGTGATATACAGCATGCAAAGCTCAATATTACGCATCAAGGAAAACATATTTTATTTATCATTTTTTTCACTGTCATAAGTACAAAAGAACACAATTCTAAGAAAGAAAATAAAGATATAGCAATATATGGCAACTAAAATCCCAAATATTACTGAGAATACTGTTGTATTTTCTTCCTTAAAACTTGCTTAGACTTCTGTTTTGTAGTAATTTAGACTTTGCTAAATTGTATTCTTTGAGGATTCCTTAAAGAGCTAATCTGGATTCTTGGCAGGTATTCCTCGTGGAGATGTGTGGAAACATGGCTCAGTCCCTGCAGAGTACCTTTACAACTGGGTGTCTGTCTGTTTTGCTCTGTTGGAACAAACAGGAAGGGTAAATCAAGGCAAAGGGGACACCCTCTGTAAAGGCATCCCTGTAAATGAGACATCCAGGAAAAATGAGGCTGCATGATGGGAATGCTCTGTATTCAGGTACACAACCTTGCTGCTTCTGTCACAGTACATTTAGAAATTAGAAAAAAAGAGTTCCTTAAGTAGAAAATAATCTATCATTCAGAAAATGATACCACAGCTAACTCTGAGTCAATGTTGTTACAAGTCTGGATGATGTCTGGCAGAATCAACCTACAAGGTGATATCATAACAGCATTGTGAGCTCAGAGCCGGATTACATTACATCTGCTTTACCTCTTTTTGACTTTGACTTTACCAGTCTGCACATTCACATCTTTGTATTCTTGGGTGAGATTAACAGTGAGATAGATTTGACATTGGAATATGCATTAAGAACAATCTGGATCAAAATCTAAAGAAGAATGCTATGGGAACACAGAAATCTGACAGCATCACAATCTTGGAAAGTGTACAGTGTATTGAAATTTTACACAGTCAAACATTATGGAGGTAATGCTGTAAGACACTGAAAGTATTAGCTCTTAGGAATGTATGAAGTTCTGGCATGGTCTGACGCTGGTGAGATAATGTAACAAGACATATTTTTTGATGTTTTGTACAATTTACAAACAGCATCAACAACAGGACACTTTAGAAAGCACATCAGAATATAATTCAATTCAACAAGACGAGAAAGTAAAATGCTTGATCATTCAATAATATCAGAAATCAAAGGGAAACAATCAAACTAGGTCTGTCAAAGTTAAAGTGTTAACACATGAAATTAATATCAAAGGTATATCTGGTAGTTGAGTCACGGCAACTGGACTTCGTTCTTGGTAGGTCCAAGCATCTTCTTCAGTCTGAGGAATGTTGTTAAAGACCACAAATTTATCCTCCAGGTTAGTTTCATTTAACACTTGCCCTGAATAGGCTTGTTGAGTAAAACAAAGGAAGGGGAAGGTGTGGGTAGATGTAACAGTCACATCTTTTAACAGCCCCTGAAACTAACCTGGAGGATGAATTTGTGGTCTTGGATGAGCAGTGAAACATATCTACAGTACCTAAGAAGAACAAAGTCCAGTTGCCATGACTCAGCTACCAGATAATTTCACCTGGATGGCTGAGAATCTTCACAGACATATCAAAGGTATAATGCATTATTTTTCTATATTGCAGTTTGCACGTGTGACTTAATGAAATCCCAATGAAACCTCCTAAGGTGGCAGGGGAGCAGCCCTTCAGAATGGGAAACTGGCCAATATAACTTTATTAAATGTCCAAAAAATTATAACATGTAGGAAGGATCTGCCAACCAACAAAGAATCTTTATAAATAAAAAGGTTTATTTAGCAAAAATGCTCTGAAACAAATTAAACTCTGAGGAGCACAAAATTGATTGCCTTAAATAGGCAATCCAGTAGCAAACAAATTCCACACTCAGCTGAACTTCAGCTACATTGTTCAGTTTCACGGTGCTTCTGCTGCGACATTCCACTCCTGTCTCTCCCACCACCATTCTCCATCTCCAAGTTAATTGCCCCCATCAAACTCAAGTCTTCCAATGCTCACATTGTCTCTGTGGGAAAAGCTCCCTCTTGCACCACACTTCATCGAGCACATCCATGCCAGGATGGAGGCTGCTCGGAAACCACACACCAAGACCAATGACTTCCTGTGAAAGAGAGGGTCTCAGGTGAGTGCTATCTTTCTCACCTTCTCCACCCACATGAGAAGTCAGCACAGCATGTCTGATTTTCTCCTTCATGTCTGGTCCCCCAATGCTACAAGATATTCAGTTGTGGTGAACTTGTTTTTTTGTACCATCATGTTCAGAAAAATTTTAGAAATTGGCAGACTAAGACAGAAGAATATACAATGAGGAACAAAGACACATTTTATAAATTACAAACACATTTCTAACATTGCATTTTAGTTATATTAATATTAATTAATCTATTGTTTCAGACCGAACTTTCAATGTTTGATAACCTTCATCCTTCCTTTAAAAAAATACAGAAATAGTTTGAACTTAGAAGCCACAGTGTGCTTAAAGTTTATCAAAACTGGAACCTGGCATTGACGATAGTGACCCTGTAAAACAAAGACGTTCAGCATTGACAATTCACTTTGAGTTGTTTTCCACTTTTTTACCTGAAGTCATATGTAACTTGTGTAATACATTTTCTGTTTCTTTTGAACTGGATTCATATGTAACTGTAACTGAAACTGTAGTCTTTCTAATATTTACTCTTTGTCAAAACATGCTAGTGTTCGTACATTAAAAATAATTGAAAAAATATTCAATGTATGTAAGAAAAACTCAAAAACCTAACACAACCACACAAAAACTGCTGCAATCACTTGTTAAAATCCTTAATTACAACATTGGGGATGGGGTAGGCGTTAAGATATTGCCACTTTTGGTTGTGCCTAATAACAGTTTTTGTTTGTTTCCTTGCATACCACCTAACAGTTTAAGACTGAAAAAATGGTAGTGCTGTATTTTAAAATATGTCAATTCTGGGAGGTTGTAAACCAAGAAAGAATGCTGAAAACACCTGGCCGACAGATATCACATGGCATTGCGTCACATATTTGTCAGCAGTCTGCTATACTTAAACATTTGCCTTGATTAATAGGTTTACTTTTATACAAAATCCTGAAGTGTGACTGCTTTTAGCAGTAACTGAGATCCAAGATTATGCTCTGCATTGGCTTTATATTAGTGGGGCCTATGACCAGGTGGTACAACATTTTGGGAGGCCTTAACTTAATGTTTGTGAATCCCTGATCTAAGTTATTTCATTAAAGATGGCTGAGAAAAATCAATTTTATAATGGCTGCTTTTGATTTTAAACTCTTACAGATGGTTCAATGGACAAAACTGTTGACACTTAATGCGGGCAAATCGATTAGGCGTACCACTGATGCATATTTCCACTGTTAAAAATTCTACAATTTGGCAGCCAAATCAGTAGCTGGCCACAATTAATGAAAATACAACTCCATGTCTGAAACAAAGCATAAAGCATTAGCTGCTGCTACATATTACAAAATAGATAACATCAAAATGCAGACCTTTAATAATACTTGAAGATACAATGCTGAGAGATGTCATTCTATAATTTCTAACAATTCTTACATATTGCTTTAACATGGAGCAATTTAGTCATATATCAAGATTTTAATATGAAAGGCAGAAGTCTTTGTAGTCTGACCAGCTAAGAAGTTCTACAGTAGTGGCATTCACAGGGGACTTCTGGAGACTGCTGAATTACCTTGGTTAAATATGCAATTAACTGAGATTAATCAATTACAATTAAAAATTGTAATTGTTTGACAGCCCTAAATCAAACACTGAAACAAATCTATAAAGGGCCAGACAAATTAAATAAATTAACTGAATGAATAGCCATTAATTGATAAACAGTAAAGCAGAATCAACACCAGTACAGTAGATAAAGAAGAGTCTGTTAAAAAAAATAATACCGGTATAGCAGAAACAAACGGCAAAGGACTTCATGTGTAATCTGACATTTTAACATGGAAGTCCTTATAAACAGAACCATGCAGAGAATTTAACAAAGTAACAGCCAACAATCCTAACAAAAAATAAATAAATCATGCAAATCTAACAAGGGTTTGTAGAACCAGGAAGGCTAGAGGCAAATGATATCTGACAGACCAGGCCAAGATAACAAGTAGCCTGGGACATTTACTTTAACAACTTTATAAATACACAATAGAAATTTGAAGATCATTCAATATCTGTAAGGATAACAGTGTAGTCAAGACAATTATATTTTGTCCAGATCAGGGTAACATCTTAAGCTTATTTCATTATGTTAACAATAGCGGAAGAAATGGCAGAATATAGAACTGCAGTAACCCAACTGAAGGGCTGGGTTACAGTAGTTTCACAGGAGAGGAGAGGAAAACCTGCACTGCCACATAGGCACTATTATAGAATATTAAAATGGTACAGGTTATGAATTTGTGCCAGGTTTGGTTTCCAGAGAGATAACACTGTAGGGTGGCAAGATCAACCCTATAGTAAAACATGCAAAAGCTGAAGGACAATAAAACACAACTGTCAAAAGCATGGAAAACTTTGATAAAAACTATGAATCAAACTAACTCTCTTTTTCCACCTTTGATTCTCAATTCAGAGAGCAGTGTATTTGTGCACATACCAGTCAGCGTATGGCAAATGAAGATCTAAGAGTACAATAAGCACATGCCCTGCAGTGACCTGGCAAGAGATAAGGGATCGAGAACTAGCAGGAGAATGATAAAGCCTCTTCAGACAGACCACTCCTAAGGAAACACACTGGAGATTGGCCGTGCGTTGACAAAGGAAAGAAAGGCTTGTGTCTTTGCTATATTTTCCCCAATAGATTGTATCTTTTTTAATACACTATTGCATTTTTTCAATAAAAACTGAATATTAACATTGTGACTCTTTGACTTCAGCTCTTTTCCTGTTATTAATACGACATGTGCCTTCATTTTATACAGATACACGAAGAATTTTAGCCAGACGTCTTATGGTTGAGGATGGCATGGTGGTGCAGTGCAAAACATTGCTGCCTCGGATATTTTGTATCTGGGTTCAAATCCAATGCTCAGATGTTGTCTGTGTTGTCCATCTGTCTGTGCATATCCTCCAAATGACTGCATAGATTTTCCTCTCACATCCTCAAAGATGTACAGATTAGGTTACTTGGTGATTCCAAATAGACTAGCAATGAGCTGGTTCCCTGTTCAGGCCTGTTCCCTACCTTGTGATTAGTTCTGGCATGACAGGTTCTGGCACTCTGTCATCCTGAGCTTGATTAAGTAATTTTAGATGCGTAATCCGTTGTGCATTTAAGTGAGCAAATTTGTGCATATTGGAGTTTGGGAGAGATAAGACAGACCCATTCTTATTTGTCTATGTACATAAAGATTGATGCTTCAGGACTGCACAAAAAATGCTCTATTTTTGTCTACTTATTTTTAGTTGTTAACATGACAGTGATGTCATAATTTGCATCATTTTGCAAGATTATTTTTTAATGGGCACCCTCTTTTGGAGTATTTGTATGCATGCTGTAATTTTGTGAGTCTGGTTTTCAAGGGTGCCACTGTTTTATATGTCTAGTTGCTATGATGCCACGTGTTTACCATGTTATGTGAGGCTCAGGTTAAAACCCAATTTGTCTCCCCTTTTGTAACATCCCTAAATTTCTGACAACATTTTCAGTTTAATTAAAGTGGTCTGTGAGGAGTTATATGGAAAAATCACAATGGTCATGACAGATGCGTTAGTGTTTAAATCATGTTGAATATTAAGTTACCAATAACCCAGGACCTGATTCTGTTTGTTTCTCATGCATTTGCATGCCTCTGATCCTGCCCCAGCTAAACCTGGCCTGCATTTACACATTGTTACTAACACATTCAAATGTTAGCTGTGTGGCAGATGGCTGGGGGTGGTACCCAGCCGGGACGCCTAGGAGGACAGGAGGAGGGCTTGCGCCTCCCCCAGACCATGAGGGGGTGACCGCCCTGGTTGCACTGGGGACCGCGGGTGCAGAGCTTGGAAGCTCAACCCTGTAGGGGCCCGTGGTCACCGCCAGGGGGAGCCCCAATGCCTGGAGAGCCCTGGACCTCAGCACTTCCACCACTTCCACCAGGAAGTGCTGGGGTGAAGAGGAGCAGGGACACCAGGAGTGCTTCCAAGGATACAGCCGGCACTTCCGCCACACTGGGGCGTGTCGGTGGAAGATTGCCGGAGCACACCTGTAGCACATCAGGGGGGACATAAAAGGGGCCGCCTCCCTTCATTCAGGGCTGGAGGCGGGTGGAAGAGGACGAGGTCTGGAATGAGACAGAAGGAGGTGGCCTGAAGGAAAGGCATTGTGTGTTGGCCTGGACTGTTGTGGTGATTGGTGCTGCGGCACTGGGTTTGTGCACTTTAATAATTATAAATAAACGTGTGTTGGTCTTAAAATGATGTCCGTCTGTCTGTCCGGGCTGCGTTCCACAGCTGTTAGGAATAGACAGTCTGTGCCAAGATAATTATGAATAATGCGACCAGGAGAAGATTAAAAGAACTATACGGAAGCAGAAACAAGCTTAAAGTCAAGGAGAGTCAAAACCAGTAAACGTGAAAAAATAGCAAACTAACTAGTGTGACCACCAGGGGGCACACCAGTTTCCCAGATACCCAATACAACAGATACCAGACACAAGTCCAGCACAATACATATTTATTTAGATGTGGGAAAAGCTTCCCTTTCATTTCCCACTTGCACCGTACAGTCTAAATCACCAGTAAAGTCTATAAAACAGCACACAACACTTTGTCTCTTCTCTCTCAGTCTTCTTTATTTCCGCCTCCACTCCTCTTTCATCCTCTTCCTCCTGACTCTGGCTCCCTGAATGAAGGCAGCAGGATCTCTTTTATGCTGCTACTGGGAGTACTTCCGGTAGCCTGTCAGCATGGTCTGGAAGTACTTCTGTGTGAGGAGGAAGCCCAACATAGTAGGGCCCTGCAGCACCTGCAGAAGCCCCTGACTACACACATGGAACCCAACAGGGATGTACAAAACTCCAACAAACCATGAGTCTTTGTGGAAATCCAGGTCACCTCTGCAATCTGGTTTGATCTAGGGGAGATTATTATTCTATTCCTTGGTCTTTCTAGTATCTAGGCGTCCCAGCCAGGGAAGGTTCACGGCCGTCCACAACAGTAGTTTCTTGGTGCAAAGATGGAATCAATGTCAAAAATCAGAGCAAAATTCAGCAACTAAAATAACCAAGGATAAAACCCTAAACAAAGAAAACCTGCACACATTCAGCAAAGATTTCTTTTGAAAATATAAAATTAGGATAAACAGAGGCTATGCTGCTATCTTTATAAATGCAGACAGTGATGATCTCACTTACGACAAGGTCAGGATCACATGACCAAAAAAATGGACGATCAATACACAACAAAGGTGGCCGCCAAAATTGAAAGTGAGCTCACACCTTACCAAAATGGCAGGTAAAAAATTAAAAATAAGCAAACATAAAAAACTCTACCTTAAACTCAAAATGGCACATGAAATTAGTTTGTGCATGGCGCAGCAGCAGAAATGAAACACAATTAGAAATTTATTGACAGGTAGAAATCATCATTTAGCATTTTTAACACTGTATAGAACACCAGGAAGCTGCCTTTGTTACTTGTTGCAAAAGAGACACGCATTGTGGGGAGTGGAAATTCTGTTACCTTCTGACACAGCATGGTATATGCAGGTACAAATGTGGAGATGGAAATAGAAAGCAAAAGGAGAAGCCAAGGCTGTTTTACATTAACATAACAAAAGCAATAAAGTGCTGGTTAGGATAAAGGTGCCTGCTCAGTCCACACAGGTTTCAACATACTATAGCTAAATTTATATGTTCACATACAATTAAGTAGCATTATGGCCTACATGTCCTAAAACTGATTGTGTGTTTATTGAATTCACATAAATACCAAACAAATACATGTGTATTGCACAGGGTGCCTCGAGAGGAGTTGTGGTTTTGTATGAGGAAGATGGGAGTGGCAGAGAAGTGCAAGAGATGTATAGGATATGTACGAGGGAAGTGTGACTGTGGCGAGGTCTGCGGTAGGACTGACAGATGCATTCAAGGTGGAGGTGGGATTACATCAGGGATCGGCTCTGAGCCCTTTCTTATTTGCAATGGTGATGGACAGGTTGAAAGATGTGATTAGACAGGAGTCCCCGTGGACTATGATGTTTGCTGATGACATTGTGATCTGTAGCGATAGTAGGGAGCAGGTTGAGGAGTCCCTGGAGAGGTGGAGATATGCTCTAGAGAGGAGAGGAATGAAGGTCAGTAGGAACAAGACAGAATACATATATGTAAATGAGAGGGAGGTCAGTGGAATGGTGAGGATGTAGGGGGTAGAGTTGGCGAAGGTGGATGAGTTTAAATACTTGGGATCAACAGTACAGAGTAATGGGAATTGTGGAAGAAAGGTGAAAAAGAGAGTGCAGGCAGTGTGGAATGGTTGGAGACGAGTGTCAGGAGTGATCTGTGACAGACGGATATCAGCAGAAGTGAAAGGGAAGGTCTACAGGACGGTAGTGCGACAAGTTATGTTATATGGGTTGGAGATGGTGGCACTGACCAGAAAGCAGGAGACAGAGCTGGAGGTAGCAGAGTAAAAGATGCTAAGATATGCATTGGGTATGACAAGGATGGATAGGATTAGAAATGAATACATTAGAGGGTCAGCTCAAGTTGGATGGTTGGGAGACAAAGTCAGGGAGGCAATATTGCGTTGGTTTGGACATGTGCAGAGGAGAGAAACTGAGTATATTGGAAGAAGGATGTTAAGGATAGAGCTGCCAGGGAAGAGAAAAGAGGAAGGCCTAAGAGAAGGCTTATGGATGTGGTGAGAGAGGACATGCAGGTGATGGATGTAACAGAACAAGATGCACAGGAAAGAAAGATATGGAAGAAGATTATCTGCTGTGGCGACCCCTAACCGGAGCAGCCGAAAGAAGAGGAAGAAGTATTGCAGAAAATGTATGCTATAATAATAATCGTGGATAGTGGAACTGGAATGGCAATAGGACTCTAGCTATGTTTGTTTTATTAAAGTTAATATTTGTATTTTGCATTGTCATATTTTGCATTGTGTGCAGTATGACTTGATGACATAACATTTCGTTTTTTTCTTGTAAAAACTTAAAATTATTGGTTTTAAAAGGGTGAGTACAATCTTATGTGTGGTTATGTGTAGAATGCTCATGTATGCATTTTATAAACATTAAATGACTGAACAGCCAAAAATAACGCAGAGATACAACAAATTAGGAAAATAAAGTACTACAAATGAATGTTGATTATTTAGATGTTGCCAGGACAAAGAGCTGCCAAGAGAAAATACATTTGTGATGTGCTTTAATATATACTGTACATGCAGCTTGTAGGTGACTGCCAAAGTCTATGATAATCGGTGCCGCAGTGGGCTGGCATGCTCCAATTTTCCATTTTTGCCTTAACAGCACCAGCAGTAAGTGTAAGTGTACCGGCACTTCTAACAACACACAATCCCCAGCCTCTGAAACTGTTTTTATAATTTCTTTGGACATTGAAGGGGACTTCCCCGACCCCCATTCCAATCCAACTCACCACTGCTTTCCAAAATTATTTTTAGATTTGTTATTTGTTCCACTTTAAACACTGATGATAATAACAGTAAGATAATCCTGGCTTAACCATTAAGGAAAACAAGCACACACTTAGGGCACCAAAGGTATTTTAAACACATAGGAGAAAACTTTAGGTATAGAGCTATAAGTAGGCAACAATAAGCGTTATTCTTACATCTTTTTATTCATGTATGTTGAAATGCAGTATATCTTCAAGATAAGAAACAATGGAATGAGTTTTGTTTCATACAAGTAATGATGATTCTTCATTAGAATTTTTTTTTAATTGTCCACCAACATCAGTTTCTGTAGAAAGAAGATTTTCTTTGCTTTGTCTTTAAATAATTTTTCTTCATGTTTATAATAATGTTTGGAAAGACAATATTAAGGTCAAATTAGGTCTGCTTTTTTGTTCAAAATGAAACCAATAGAACTGGTAAAGATAGTTTTTTGAATATTTATTTTTTATTGTCATTCTTAATTATTTTTACTGTGTAGTCTATATAACACACAATTACAAAGATTCTGTTTCTTTTTAATTGCATGTGCAATTTATGTGTATTTATTTCTAGTTCAGTTTGTAGCCTGGGCGCAGACAGGCATGGATGCAGAATGACCTAAAACACACACGTTTATTATGGTTTTGCACCACCACAATGTACACAGTGCACAAACCCCACAAATGCTCTGTCCTTATCTCTTTTTCTTGTCCTTTTCTTCTGCCGCCTCCACTCATCTCTCACAAGCTCCATCCTTTTCCACCTGACTTCAGCTCCCCGAGTGGAGTGAGGCGGCCTCTTTTGTACTGTGCTCTAGGTGTACCTCGATCAAGTTCCGGCAGCACTTCCACCACAACTTCAGAACTGTCCAGGCTCCCCCGATGTAAACCAGGAGGGCTGCCCTGTCGTGCCATGGGAGAGATTCACTCCCCAAGTCCTCTCCTCAAAAGGGCGTTCCCTGGCCATCTATCTTAAGTTCTTATTTTATTATTTTGCATAATAAAGACATTTTGTGTATAAATTAATTAGATCAACTGACTCAATTCATTCTTTTAAAAAACATCTTGAAATTCATTTGTTCTGGAAGGCATTTCACTTACTCTGACATCCTTACCCTTTCAATTTACCTCTCAGTCCCATTGCTAAAGATGATTTGCATTTGTATCACAAATTACAGTATTTGGTGTTTTCTTGTAGTGTCTGTATTTTTGTATTTTATTAAGTTTTATTTTTGGCTATTATTCAAGTTCAAAGTTTTGTGTTTGATGTATTACCTTCATTTAGTGTTTTATGCTGATATTATTTTGTATCCAACGATGTATATTAAATCTTTTCAACTTTCTCCTATATTCTCCTAAATTATGTGATGCCATTTGAGCATGGGAAAGGCACTATATAAATAAAATGTATTAATATTTTTATTATTATTATAAATGTAGATTATTAAAATAGTCCTTATGGAAAGAAATACCACAATAGAACTCTCCACTGTTAACCTGTGGAACTGGGCCAACAGAAGCATTAAAATTTAAATTCTGAAAGCTGGAGTGGCTCAAATATCAAAAATCTCAAATAACAAATGTTTTGCTGCTTTTCAAACTTTTACTGTCTTTTCACATATACAAAATGAATACCATTGCCAACATAATGATCAATTGGGCATGAAAACTTATAATTCTCTAAGTCAAGTGGTTCTGTACTTACCACTCTTCTGTATTACCCAGGACAGTGGGTTCTTACTTCAGAGATTCCACTGGGGAAAAAATGTAGATTCAATATCTGAATTTGGCAATAGAAATAGTTATAGAAAGAAGAAGTTTGATGAAGATGCAACTATGTAATATATTGGACAAATTTTTTAAATAACATTTAAATAAGATGATTGAGATGATTGAAAGGGACCAGCTGTCAGGCCCTGCTGCTATTTGCTACAACCTCTTAAATCTATCTTTCTGGAACTCACTGCACCATTCATGCTTTAAACCTTTTCTCAGGACCAAGCCAAGCCAGCTGGACTCAACTGAAGAAACAAAACCCAAGCCTCAGAGAACAAACTTGCATTGATCCTGTTGTGCCAGACACCTATGTTGGATGATGTTAATAAGCTGACTTCACAGCTGTTTCTTCCAGGTTAAACCAAAATTAAAAGCCAAGTGAACTACTATTTTTCTCTAATTTTTAAGTATTTTGTCCTTAATTGCCTGCTTTGAGATGTTTGCATGTTTTTGAGCTAGCATAAAGCTGCACTGCAAAAAAAACTATATTTAGGGAGCATTTGTTGGCTGAAAAATATAGACTTCAAAACTGTTAATAATTCAAACCCTCAAAGAACACAAGGAAGAAACATATGTGTGAATGACTCCTTCAGCTCAAGTACTTCTTTTTATACTAAGCAAGAAAACCAAAGCAATATATTAATAAGTAACAATATACAGTGTGAACCTGGCCCGGACACAGACAGGCGGACATGTTGTTAAATCACCACCACACG
>JANRMT010062814.1:66587758-66655462 GCA_026402145.1 Polypterus bichir lapradei
AGTGCCGGCTGTCCTCCCGGCTGCTCTCCGGGCGCCGTCATAAGTCTTCCCCCCAGCACTTCCTGGTGTGGCGGAAGTGCTGGGGTAACAGGTCCCCAAGGCATCGGGGCGCCTCCTGGCGGTGACCACGGGCCCCTACAGGGTGGAGCTTCCATGCCCTGTACCCGTGGCCCCCAAAGCAACCCGGAAGGCAACCCCCACGTGATCCAGGGCGGGCACAGACCCACATCCGGTCCCTCAAGACGTCCCGGCCGGGTCATGGCCCCTGGCATCCCTGACAACAGTAACAAGTGGACTGCTAACCTGATTGTTAAATTATTGTTACCTCTAGGTCAAATAAACTTTCAAAGTTAGTAAAAGAAAATGAGAGGAAAATAACACTTGCAAGCCTTATGTAATAAGAGCCTTCAGTATATTAAGGAGCATGCAAAATTTGGATCTACATACAATGACAGTGACAATGCTCAACCATTTTCTGAATGCCTGAATTTGTATTTTCTGACCATTTAACACTAGTTGGAAAACCAACAAAAATTTCAAGTCAGGGCTCACCAATTTAAAATTACAAGAGAAACTAATTACCACTGTGGTTGTACTAGGTAAAAATGGGATGAAGACCATCATAAATGTTGGAAAGCCAACCCAGCTGTCCCTGTTTACTTCAAAAATCAGAAAACTCTGCTTGATGGCATGATTACAGAAAGAAATGTCACCCTCTGGTATCCTTAACAGAAAAGTGCTGCCTATCATGGCTTCTTATTACTACTCGAAGGAATACCATCTCTCCAGCTCTCGTGTCAACAAGTGATGCCTATTTCTGGATGGCTGGGATTTTATGGTCTGGAAGCTAGCAGGAGTGGAGTCAGTTGCCCTCATTAGGTGGTCTCTCAGTACTGTTGAGACAAATTAAGATGACACAGTTAGTGGCAGCACCACTCTCTGCTGCAGTGGTATGACATACTGTACCTGGGATGAACCTGAAAGATGACTCTCAGCTGCACCTGTGTGACACTATGTTATTTAGAGCTTTAATGCACCCAAAAGGATTTGAATGTAGTCACTTCAAACTCAGAGCCTGATGGTTCAATTCACATTTCCTACTCACTGATGACCCTTGGTAAATCTTTTAATCTGCATTGAATGCAATTGTAAAAAAATGTATACAAACAATTGCATTGTATACTGATTTTTGTAAGTCAACTAGGACAAAGGAGTCACCAAAATATATAATAACAGGTAATATATAATAAGGCTAAGGCACCCACCTTTAACATGACAAGTCTGTTTTTGCAGTTTCTGTCTTCAACTCACTATGTGACCATGAGCAAGCTACTTAATTTTTTCAGCTCTGATTTAAAAACATGTCTAATAACTGAACTATTGTCTGATTTGTGTAACTCACCTTGAGTAAAGCTGTTAACTGAATAGAGAATAATTGAATAATGTGAAGAGGCACAGGATGTTAGAGAAACTTTAATTTGTCTGGGTGGTGTGGACATAGAAAGTTGGGTCTGGAGAAGTGCCGATTGACAATGACACTGAAAGTTTTGAAACTGTTTTCTAAAGAATATCAGAAAGGTCATTTAACATGAAGGCAAAGATTACTTATAGACTTGACACAGAGAACAGGCACACGGCTTACACTTTCATTTTACAAATTAAAGACATTTAGCTAAATACTTTGATTTTATTTGCTAGGTGTAAGAATTTTATGGATTTTTTCAGTCTGCCCCAAGAACAAAAACCTCTTTGAAACACTGGATGAATATGCAACTTCAATAAGTTTGAGGAATTAACATTCTCAGTTTCTTCTTGAACACAACAAATGTTGACAAAACCACAACAATTAATTAATCACAAAGGTTCAAAAATTTGTTTCATGTCCACATTTTATAGCTTTGTGCACTGATTTGGGTGTTGGGCATCACCTACTACTTTTATTTAAGATATTGAGGGTCTCTCTTTTGAGGATCTGTCCAGCAGTAAATGTCTGACATACTGTACATGCCACAAGTTCACATTTTTAATTAGTTTTTCACCAGTTTAACAACTGTTTAAATAAACAGTCTATTCATGATTAGTTTCAATCAGATTTTAGAACAAATCATAGTAAAGAAACTACACTGGTTAAAGTTTAAAATGATCTGTTGTTTAGTGTGGACAGTAGTTGATTCTGGTTCAGAAATCCATGATATTGAATACAGCGTAACACAAAGATCTCTTCTGGGCCCACTGCTATTCTCAATCTACATGCTCGCATTAGGCCAGATTACATTGAAACACAAGGTGAACTACCACAGCTATGTGAATGATACGCAGCTTTACTTATCTATATCACCTGTTAACCCTGACACTCTGGGCTCAATGGTCTATAATGTCTTACTTGCATCTCTGAATGGATGTGTAGTAATTTTCTCTAGCTAAAGAAAAAATTTGAACTCTTATGTCAGGTCAGGTTTAAGAGCATGCATTGGTACAGTGTGTTGCCGCACCCACCACACAATGAAACAGCTCAGGATCCTGGCAATGCCCCAGGTAGACAAGCGGTCTAGTCCCACCCCCCTGGAAATGACCATCTATCTGCCACAGCCAGGTATTATGTGGGCATCCCCTTAGCCTGGTCCAGCCACTCAGGTCCTCAGCAATAAGGATCATGTGAGCCAGATCACCCTTGGGGAATTGTGCCATATGGCCGTAGTGCTGTAACTGATGCTTCCACACATTGCAGGTAATGTGCCTCATTTAGGACTCCGTGACCAACCTTTCATTCGACACAAAGTCATACCAGTGGTAACCAAGGATTCTCTGAAGAGATACAGTACCAAAGGAGTCCAGCCTTCATCTAAGGTCACTGGATAGCGTCCATGTCTTGCAACCATATAGCAAAACAGGAAGCATCAGGACTCTAAAGACTTGGACCTTCATCTTCTTGCAAAGATATTGAAAGTGCCACACACCCGTTTCCAGTGATTTCATGACCCCCGCATGCTCTCCCAATTTGTCTACTGACTTCATAGGAAAAGTCTCCAGAGACGTGAATGTTGCTGCCAAGGTAAGTAAACCTCTCGACAAGGTCGACACTCTCTCCGCAGACAGACACACTGCTGACGGTTTTGCCCAAGAGGTCATTAAAGGCCTGGATCTTGGTTTTTATGCAGGACACTTGCAAGCCCAGACACTCAGACTCTTCACTCAGTCTCTCTAGAAAGCCCTGATCACAGCCTCTATTGACTTCTCAAAGATCACAGTATCTTTGGCAAAGTCAGGATCAGTGAATCTTTCTTCACCAACAGATGCCCCACAGCCACTGGACCCCACGACCTTGCTCAACACCCAGTCCATGCAAGCACTAAATAGGGTAGGAGCAAGAACACACTCCCAATGAACCCTATAATCAACTGGGAAAAAACGCAAAGGTTCTGCCTCCACTCTACACAGCACTCACTGTACTAGTGAACAGGCCGGCCTTGATATTCAGTAATTTTGGGTGGATCCCACGAAGTCTCAGGATGTCCCACAGGTCAGCTCAACCAACTGAGTCGAACACTTTATGAAAATCGACAAAGGCTCCATGAGAACCCTCAGTGCCTGGATGCTATCGATGGTAGACTTCTTAGGCATTAAACCAGACTGCTCCGGTCACTGGTAGGTAAGCAAGTGATCACAGATCCTACTGAGGATGACCCTAGCTATAGAAAAAATCTGAAATCATAGTTGTTGGGAAAAATGGAAATAATTAGAGTATTAGAAACAAACTTGATCCCTTAACATTAAAAGTCAAGGAGAAAGTAAAGAATTTAGGTGTAATCATGGACTGTGATCTAAACTTTAAATCACATATTAACCAGATTACTGGGACTGCATTTTTCCATCTAAGAAACATTGCAAAATTTAGACCTCATTAAAAATTGCAAGATACTGAAAAAATAACCCATGCTTTTGTTTTTAATCAACTAGATTACTGTTGTGCACTCAAAACTGGATTACCTAAGAAAGACATTGATCGGTTTGTAGTTAGTTCAGAATGCAGGAGCAAGAATCTTAACCACAGAAAGAAAATCGGAGCACATCTCACCAGTTTTAGTGTCATTACATTGGTAACACGTTTTTAGAATTGACTTTAAAATACTACTAATGGTATATAAAGTCCTAAATAATTTTACTTTTATATTGGAGTGCCCATCCCCCTACATTCCAAGTCATCACTTCAGATCTTCTAATAGTGGTCTGCTTATTAGTCCAAGAGCTAAGCATAACAGAAGTGGTGAGGCAGCCTTTTGTTGTTATGCACCAAAAATCTGGAATACTTTACTGACAGAGATATGGCACAGTAACACCAGGGTTAAAAACCTTTTTAATTAATCCTTTTTTTGCTTGAAGTTGTTTGGCCATTGTAATTTTCATGAAATGGGACTTGCAAAGCTATTCAATTATGATAAATGTTATGGAATAACAGAAGTAAAAGGCAAACTTTATTACAGCAAGTGACCATTATGGATATCAGGCACTTACGGCACTCTGATAGTAAAACACAAAGTGAGCACATTTTCAAGGTAAGATTAAAACAGTAAACTAATTCATAGCTGAAGTAGTACAGAACATTTCTCTGTTTTAAGAGATAGGTTCACAAATTTGCCAACAAAATTGGCCCATGGACAGACAGACTGACATGGCTACCACAATATGTGCTTAGTGCATTATATCCGAATGCATCTAGAAATTGGTTTATTTGTTGTTGAACACTAGCAACTTGCAAGCATTAGATATCATGACATAAACACTATGAAGTAGGGCTGTACAATTATGACAAAATTAACAATTGACAATTATTGCCTTTGATATAAATACAGTTATCAGGACAATTAAATATGCAGTTTGTCTTGCCAACTGTATATACTGTATTTTGTGTACACTCAGTTCAGTGGAACATCATCTTTCCAGGAAACCATTTAAATTGTTAATCTGATATTGTTAAACACTGGATTAGTTGAAAAAATATATCATTTTTAATAATGTTTCCTTTTTTATTTTTTAACAATACAAATGCAGCACACATAAAATTTGTCAGTTTTTCATACAGTAAATTACTGATATACAAATATTTAAAAAAATTATATTTAAGTGTAAGACAAACTTATTCCTCCTTTTTTCAGAAAAAAACAGTCATCATTACCACTTACCTTTCAAAAATATAAAATGTGGGAAAAAGTTAAACATGATGGAAATTTTAAAATGATGTTCAGTTGTATTAAATAAATGTTGTACTGTATGTGTATGCAAAATCAAACAGATACTAAAATCTTAAATGACACAAATATATGATTCAGACGTTAATGTACACACAATCTGAGAGTTCCGTAAAACATGTAACAATATGAATATATACAGTAGCAAGCTCAAGTAGTATTTAGATAGTAAGACATTGTCACATACTGCTACCAGACTTGGTCCTTGAGCAGTTGTGTACCCGTTCCTGAGAAAAGATATTTTAACGAATGGAGCACTCATTTAAAGAAGAATCTCAAGTATGTGTTTTTTAGTGTATATTGCTCATAAATATAATGAACCGTTATTATCCGGCTTGTTTCTAAAGATCTGCTCAACACCAAATCAAGTGCTACATCTTTAATTTTGTCTGACATTTGGAATACAGTAAGGGCAATGCAACCTTGGAAGAATAATTGCAGGAGAAGATAACTTCTCTTCCCCTGAGTGTTGATCATTTTTTAAATCCTTCGTTGCGTAGTTTTAATTGGAGCCTTGCCTTTTGATAAGTAAAACGTGATGACTACTGTTAATCCCATTTTGCTTTCAGTAACCTGTGGGTACTTATACAGTGGATCCGGAAAGTATTCACAGTGCATCACTTTTTTCACATTTTGTTATTTTACAGCCTTATTCCAAAATGGATTAAATTCATTTTTTTCCCTCAGAATTCTACACACAACACCCCATAATGACAACGTGAAAAAAGTTTACTTGAGGTTTTTGCAAATTTATTAAAAATAAAAACACTGAGAAATCACATGTACATAAGTATTCACAGCCTTTGCTCAAATACTTTGTCGATGCACCTTTGGCAGCAATTATAGCCTCAAGTCTTTTTGAATATGATGCCACAAGTTTGGCACACCTATCCTTGGCCAGTTTCGCCCATTCCTCTTTGCTGTACCTCTCAAGCTCCATCAGTTTGGATGGGAAGCGTCAGTGCACAGCCATTTTAAGATCCCTCCAGAGATGTTCAAACGGATTCAAGTCTGGGCTCTGTCTGGGCCACTCAAGGACATTCACAGAGTTGTCCTGAAGCCACTCCTTTGATATCTTGGCTGTGTGCTTAGGGTCGTTGTCCTGCTGAAAGATGAACCGTCGCCCCAGTCTGAGGTCAAGAGCGCTCTGGAGCAGGTTTTCATCCAGGATGTCTCTGTACATTGCTGCAGTCATCTTTCCCTTTATCCTGACTAGTCTCCCAGTTCCTGCCGCTGAAAAACATCCCCACAGCATGATGCTGCCACCACCATACTTCACTGTAGGGATGGTATTGGCCTGGTGATGAGCGGTGCCTGGTTTCCTCCAAACGTGACGCCTGGCATTCACACCAAAGAGTTCAATCTTTGTCTCATCAGACCAGAGAATTTTGTTTCTCATGGTCTGAGAGTCCTTCAGGTGCCTTTTGGCAAACTCCAGGTGGGCTGCCATGTGCCTTTTACTAAGGAGTGGCTTCCGTCTGGCCACTCTACCATACAGGCCTGATTGGTGGATTGCTGCAGAGATGGTTGTCCTTCTGGAAGGATCTCCTCTCTCCACAGGGGACCTCTGAAAGAGTGACCATTGGGTTCTTGGTCACCTCCCTGACTAAGGCCCTTCTCATCCGATTGCTCAGTTTAGATTGCCGGCCAGCTCTAGGAAGAGTCCTGGTGGTTTCATGCTTCTTCCACTTATGAATGATGGAGGCCAATGTGCTCATTGGGACCTTCAAAGCAGCAGAAATTTTTCTGTAACCTTCCCCAGATTTGTGCCTCGAGACAATCCTGTCTCGGAGGTCTACAGACAATTCCTTTGACTTCATGCTTGGGTTGTGCTCTGACATGAACTGTCAACTGTGGGACCTTATATAAACAAGTGTGTGCCTTTCCAAATCATGTCCAATCAACTGAATTTACCACAGGTGGACTCCAATTAAGCTGCAGAAACAGCTCAAGGATGATCAGGGGAAACAGGATGCACCTGAGCTCAATTTTGAGCTTCATGGCAAAGGTTGTGAATACTTATGTACATGTGCTTTCTCAATTTTTGTTATTTTTAATAAATTTGCAAAAATCTCAAGTAAACTTTTTTCACATTGTCATTATGGGATGTTGTGTGTAGAATTCTGAGGAAAAAAATGAATTTAATCCATTTTGGAATAAGGCTGTAACATAACAAAATGTGGAAAAAGTGATGCGCTGTGAATACTTTCCGGATGCACTGTGTTATAACTGAAACTGTGTCGCGTACCTAACGTTACTGGAACTTGTGCTGGTTACTTAACTTTTATGCATTCGTCATACTGGACTATGCGGTTTAATTTTAAATGGTTGAATACAAGTTTTTTCTTTCTTGATGAGCTACCTGCAACCTCAGAGAGAAGTCTTCATAAATAACAGCGTTGTGCATGAGGTAACTTCAGTCTGAAGGCTACGCGTGCATGTTTACTGACTGACAGAGAGGCATTTTGCACGGAGCATTCGTTAAATCAAATGAGAAATGGCAGCCAAAGAAGCGTCAAGTCGAACACAACGAGATCCTTGACAAACACACTTTAATTCGCCCGAGACAAATCAGAAGGGACACCGAGAATACGTCATTTGTTGTAATCGTCACAAAAGAGGAACCAGACCCACCAATTGCCGACCGTAAATTACCTGTCAATCTTATTCGATCCGCCCATATCTCAATTCCTCGTCCCTGAATTTCCGCCCTTTAACCAATAGCGCTTGCTGGTAACCACGGAAACTAATTGATTTACATTGAACTCGGCACTTTCTACATACGAATAAACTCGATAATAGTTTATACTGAAAAATTTTCTGTTTTTTCTTATAAAAGCTGCCTTTACTAAACTGAAAAATGCGTTTTTGTCATTTATTTTATTTGTAGTGAAAGTGCAGCAGTAAATACGACGTCAGCTTTCGGCAGTGGAGGATGAAATATGGCGGCGTCCAGTAAGCAGTGAGTATTAAGGGGAAGGGAATGATTTTAACAGTCATCTCACCCAGTAGAACTGCGTTATATCGGAGAGTTTCTGTTTACATTCTAAATTGTGTTCAATTCTTTCACCCATATGTCCTTTGAAAAAGTGTGCCAAGCCAGTGCAAATAAAATAAAAATATTCTTCTTTGGTCGAAGAATGCACATTGAGATCACGTTAACTAAAAATTAATTAACCTGTAAATACTTTACCATATTTTTATGAGCCAGTAGCGGTATATTGTAACTGAGCCCCAGTATCCCGTGGCCGGCATGCTTCAATTATAATGTGCTTTACAATATTTGCGTTGTGCAAAGTGAGCCCGACGATGTTCTTGTGTCCTGTCAACACTTCCCTTTAGAGTATTGTCTCTGTGCGATTAGTTTAGAATAAAAGGTGTCCGTGGAGCAAGTTGTTCTGGCTGTTGTCACTGACATTTTAAAGTGAAGCTAATTGTAAATAACCGTAAGTTTTGTATTCATTGGCGCTGGTTTCATCCCGTTTAGTTACAAGATTATTTGACACATGCAGCGTACAATACACCTGTACGTACGTGCATTATATTTTAGAAGATATAATCTATTTGGATTTTTTTCCTGTTGCCTACCGGTTCGTGCAGGGATCTGCGCACAAATATTGAAACCCGCCTTTAAGTAACTGCGGCAGATCGTAATCGGTTGTGTACTGTATAAATGAATGCGTATACGTACACGGCGATATCACAGATTCCAATACTGGGAGCGTTTTACTAAACCATAATTGTAGGATTAAAAAGTGACAATTAAAAATCTCCTTTGATGTGAAACGAAGAAACTCAATTCGTATTTTTCTATCATTTGATCCGACATTTCATTTTGTACATAATACACCCAGATGCCTAAATATATGACACTAGACCCTGTTAATACGCAATGAAATATACAATCCGATGTTACTTCATAAAAAAATCACTGTCGATTTAAGTTCAGATTGTACAATTTTCAAAACACCTCGAAAATGTGAAATTTTGCATTTTCTTACAATTACAATTTTCTGTGGAAACGTGTGCGTTTGTTGGATGATAACACCCAATAGTAAAGACAGAGCATTTTAGAACAAGCTGTATTCGCTGTAAACTCCGAGACGATAACTTCCCATAAAAACGACCTGTCTTTTTCAAATAACGGTACTCCTGTGTTATAACCCCGTCACAGGCAAGAGAAAAACTTCATCTTTGTTTACATTAATTTATTTACAAAGTCAAAACAAGAACCTGTAAAATATGATTTTTAATTACTTTTGAAGAATTACTTCTGTTGCGAAGTTTCTAATATCGTTAGGTATAACATCAAAAGGGTCATCGCCGTTGAGCTTAGTTCTCCACAAGCGCTGTCTGGGTTGAGTGGCGGGGTTATAACACACGAGTACCCAAATAACTGGCCTCCTGTTGGCCTTGTTACGGGCTCCAGTCCGATTGGCTTTTAATCCGCATCACTTAAAAACAGTTCGACCTGTGTCTAAGGAATAATACCATTGGAATTGTTTAATATAACCTGAGTTATTGCAGTGTGCTGCATGTAAGCATGCAAACAGGTCTATTGGTTTGCAATATTTGTTTGAGTACTTTTTGAAATACAGTACATAATTTAAATATGCATCAGAAACCCTTTTTTCAACAGTACTTTATTTTGTAGGAATTTAGCGTTGGGGCTGCATTTAAACATTATACATTATAAACAGTTGCATAATTGTGGAAGTATAATGGACATGTACACACACTCACACCTTCATACTGTCTATGAAATAAGGCATGAGGAAGACAGACTAAATTGCTGGTTTATAAGGGCTGTGTCTATAAGAAATAAACTGTTTAGTTGTCTGTTAGTTTTAATTGACCTAAAGTGTTTACCATATGGGAATTTTTGGAACAAGTGATGAGTTGGCGGTGATACTTTTGACTTGATTTATGTCACTAGATGCATAAATGGAAGAGCACTGCTAATTATTTTCTTAGCAGACTTCACAACACCCTGTCATTTATTTTTGGAGTGGACCATTGCTGACCAAAACCGGACAACAATGGAGAGTGTGCTCAGAATGGCTTTGTACAATTGTCATGAGATGAGAAGTGAGAAGAAATGAGAAGTATTTACATTCTGGCAATTGACAGGTTGACATATAGATGAAGCAGGAGTCCCTGTGGACTATGATGTTTGCGCTGGAGATGACATTGTGATCTGTGGCGAGAGTCGGGAGCAGGTTGAGGAGATCCTGGAGAGGTAGAGATATGCTCTAGAGAGGAGAGGGATGAAGGTCAGTAGGAACAAGACAGAATACATGTGTGTAAATGAGAAGGGAGGTCAAAGGAATTGTGAGGATGTAAGGAGTAGAATTGACAAAAGTGGAGTAGTTTAAATACTTGGGAACAACAGTGCAGAGTAAAGGGGATTGTGGATGAGAGGTGAAAAAGAGAGTGCAAGGATGGTGGACTGGGTGGAGAAGAGAGTGTCATCAGTGATTTGTGACAGACGGGTACCAGCAGGAGTGAAAGGGAAGGTCTGCAAGACAATAGTGAGACCAGCTATGTTATATGGGTTGGAGATGGTAGAACTGACCAAAACACAGGAGACCGAGCTGGAGGTGGCAGAGTTAAAGATGTTAAGATTTGCATTGGGTGGAATGAGGATGGACAGGATTAGAAATGAGCACATTAGAGGGTCAGCTCTGGTTAGATGGTTGGGAGGCAAAGTCAGAGAGGTGAGATTGCGTTGGTTTGGACATGTGCAGAGGAGAGATGCTGGGTATATTGGGAAAAGAATGTTAAAGGTGGTGTTGCCAGTTAAGAGGTAAAGAGGAAGGCCAAAGAAAAATCTCTTTACAATGGCACATATCAACGGTTAGGTTATATTATTCAGCATGTGAGCAGTTAGTTCTTGAAAGTGGTGTGATGGAAGCAGGAAAAAAGGGCAAGAGTAAGGATCTGAGTGATTGTAACAAGGGCTAAATTGTGAAGATTACTAGATCAGAACATCTACAAATCAGCAGTCTTGTCAGGTGTTCCTGGTATGTAGTGGTTAGAACCTACCAAAAGTGGTCCAAGGAAGGATAACTAGTGAACCGGCGACAGGGTCAGGGGTGACCGAGACTCATTGATGGGCATGGGGAGTGAAGACTAGCTTGTCTGGTCTGATCCCAATCAAGAGTTACTGTAGCAAAAATGGCTAAAAAACTAGTTCTGGCCATGAGAGAAAGGTGTCAGAGCACACAGTACATGGTAGCTTGCTGCATAGCTGCATTGGTCAGATTGATTGTGCTGACCCTAATCCGGCGCTTAAAATGCCTACAGTGGCCATGTGAGCATCAGAACTGGACCATGGAGTAATGGAAAAAAGTGGCCTGGTCTGATGAATCATGTTTTCTTTGAGATCATATGGATAACCAGGTGCATGTGCATTGTTTACCTGGGGAAGAAATGGCAGCAGAATGCACTATGGAAAGAAGGCAATCTGTTGTAGACCGTGTGATGCCCTGGGAAACCTGCCATTAATGTGGATATTACTTTAACATGTATCACCTATCCAAAGATTGTTGGAGATCACCTACATCCTGTCATGGCAAAGGATTTTCCTGATGGCGGTAGGATAATGCGTCCTGCCTCACTGCGAAAATTGGTCAGGGATGGTTTAAGGAGCACGACAAATACTTCATGGTGTTGACTTGGCCTCCAAATTCTCTAGATCTCAATCCGATTGAGCATCTTTGGTATGAGCTGAAAAAACAAGCCCTACCTTGCAAGTTACAAAACTTAAACTATCTACTTCTGACGTATTGGTGGCAGACATCAAAGGACACCTTCAGAGGTCTTGTGGAGTCCATGCTTGGAGAAGTGAGAGCTGTTTTGGTGACATAAGGGGGACTTACAAAATATTAAGCAGGTTGTTTTAATGTTGTGGCTGATTGTTGGGTATGCTTTTCAATTTCATTAGTAATTTGTCCAATAATGGTGATGTCATCTGTGAAGTTAATGATTTTTCTTACAGTCATTGGCATTCAGGGAAAACAGCAGGGGAGAAAATACATAGCCTTAAGAGCCAGCTGTGCTGATATAGAGAGAGAGTCTGACGAGTAGAGTCTCATTTTAACTTATTGTTTCCCGTTTGTCAGAAAACGTAATCCATTTACATATGAAAGATTTCAGTTCAGTCCAAAGACATTTAATTAACAGTTTTGTGGGTGAGGTGTTAAATGCTGAATTAAAGTCTACAAACAGTATTCTGGCATAAGTTCCTTTACAGTTCAGGTGATCTAGCACATAGTGTAAGCCCATGTTTATCATGTTGTCCACAGATATGTTTGGCTTATATGCAAACTGAAGCGGGTCAAGATAAGGGGCAATAACAGACTTAAGACGGGTAAGAATTAGACGTTCAACTATATGAAATGTAAACTTGGAGGCACGTGCAAATATACACTCAAAGAAATGTATAATTGAAGATAGCTGACAGCTAGAACACATGCTGGGTGATAAAGTGAAAGAAATGAAGAAACATACACACACACCTACTTTAGATCTGTAAGGGCCAATGTGTACAGAAGCATTAAGCCACCATTGTAGCAATCTGTCCATCTAGTGCAATCAAATGTATTGTGTTGTAAAATCTTCCTTTGAGTGAGTGCCTTTGGTATCAATGAAGTAAGTGTAGTGTACATGGAAGTGCTGTTTGGACCATTTCATACCAATTTTTTTTTTTTTTTGCTAAGCCATTATTGAAGGCTTCAGGTTTAAAACGTATCATTGAGTCATACTCAGCTGTTTATTTTTTATTATAACCGAAATTTACAACCATTACACTTATCGATTACTTTTAATTAACTGGCCAGTTATGAGTATCCTACCCAATTAGTAAACAATAGACTCGGTGATTAATGGATAAGTTTGGTATTTTTCAAGTCAAAGTTATTTTTTACAATCATGGTATATATTAATTTGAAATTGTGTTCTAAAGTGAAGCATTTTTTTGTAAATTTTAAAAATAGCTGGTCTGTTTGTGCTGTTTAAAATTGGGCTGTAGGATACCCTCGTCCAAAGGTGAAAGAAGGAGCCTTAAAACTTAAAAATATGTCCACTTTGAAGTGGCAAAGGTTTTGATTTAACAAAATGTGCTTTCCACGTTTATGAAGCATCCATGTGATAATGAAAGGAAGCTAGGAATAATTTATTTTATCATAGACTAATAGTTTTATTTTCTCGAGGTAGGGATATGGTTGTTCTTGCAGCTATAGTTGTGGCTGGAGTTGTGACAACCGAATGCCAAACACCCCAAACACGTGTTATTTTACAGATTTAAGCTCCACAAAGCAATTATTGATTTTTTTTAATGCATGATGATTTGCTCTTGCTAAGAATACCATAATAAAAGAACTGAGCACAATGTTTTTTGAGTGAGTAAATTCACTGACTGTAATGCCAATGAGAACATGTACTCTTTAGAGTCCTGCAGTGTGAGGCAGGAAAGACCACTCTGGCCTATCATGGTATAATATGGTAAAATATTTGAACTAAACTTCCCAAACTTCATGCGTGCTTCACTTTTGAAAGTAATGTCATGTGGCAAACTAATACCATATGTGCCATGCTTGTGAAGAAACAACTTCAGCTTATAAATACCAAACTTATTTTTTTTAACTGTTTCACAAATGTAAAAGGAATTTTTTTTTTTTTTTTTTTTTTTTTACTAAAAGCGCATTTCAGGAATTTGTCTAACTTTGCCTTTGATCACTAAGGGATAATTGGAGTGTAATGTAAAACTACACAAACAGAAATGAGACAGAAGGTGTCTCATTTCAAAATAGAATTATAGCCATATTAATGAACTCACTCCATAAACACCATGCCACATCATCATATTCAGTTTTAAAGATGCATTTATAATATAATAGTAGTTTCAAGAAGGTACAAAATATTTTTAAAGTTTGCTTACCATTAGGAAAGCATTTTCTGGCTCTTGCATACATTAATTTAAGTAATCATTATTTAATATATTTATCAATTTGAAATATTATTTACAAAGCAGTTACCATAGCAAAATTAATGTAACTATCTTTGATATTTTATTTTACTTAAAGTTGAAAAACTCCTTTTGTAATTCTTATTGTTACATGTTGTCCAAGTATTTTGGGATAAGGGTGCAAGTGTTTGATGTATCAGCCAGATAGCCCCATTTAATAACAGAAAGATAGCCGATTTGATTCCATAACAAATTAATAAGCATAAGAAAACTGTGGCAGTATACTCATCAGCGCTAAAAAAAAAACATTATCAAGAGCACTGTCTCGAATAGTAGCAGGTCCAAGAGTGATGGCCTTTCTCGTAGGTTGTCTGGATAAATAGATCTGAGTACAGAAGTGGCAGGTGTATCAGGGATGGGGCTAGGCAAAGTTTTCCTTGTCTGAGCTGCAGAAGAAATTTAAAGATATGGTTAGCGATATTGCCTTCTCTTGCTTTGGAGTGGTATTGATTGGTTTACCTGAGCCTCCTGGGTGGTCCTGATGCAGGCACATGTGACAGTGTTTACTGTAAAAATTGATCTTTCATACATTTGAAGAGATAATATGTAAATACGAGTGAGCATATCTGTAAAAGTGAAACATCAGTCTGCAGATGGTTATAGAATTATAGCAAATATTTTGCATTTCATCAGTTTCCTGCAAGAGAAAATTCTCTACAAAATCAGAAAATGTAAAATCACAGTAACTCAATCTAAATATGCATGTCCGTAAAAATGATTACATACAGCCAGTCATACTAGTCATACAGGATATGCAAAAGAATTATAGGACCTCTTTGTAGGAAATATTGTCAGTGTTTATACTTATGTTGTATTGCACAAGCTGAATATCATTCAAAGAATGCTGGCTAAGAGAAAATCTTTGTTCACAAAATAACAGTAGTACTACTCATACTTAGTTTACAAATGACAATCTTGAGTTTTGCAGGTTGTTTTTTTGATAGATAAATATCATTTGCTCTTTTAAACTGCAACAGAAAATGTCATTTTCTAAAAAAAAAACAACAAACCTTATTCCCACAGTGAAAACTGTTGATGGATGTATCTATCTGTGCCTGAAGATCATCTTCAATCCATGGATAAGAACAATTTACCAAATTGAAGGAACTTTTAATTTGAGTCATACTAAAATATTCAAATGGAGCATATCGGGTCCTCAGTCTGTGAGTTCAAGCTGTTCCCAAATTTAAGCTTCCAGGATAATCGTAATATTTAACGTTCATACCAGAGAATGTATTAAGAAACAGGAAATTTAATGTTTTAGAACAGTAGAGACAAAGTCCCTCGGCTCTTAACAAGTGTTATCGTAAGACCTGAAGAAATACTGTCAAAAATCTGCAGAAGTTAAAGTTGTTTCATAAGAGAGAATCTGTAAAAATATATCATTGCAAGGTTAAAAGACTGATTAATAATTTTAAGAAACATGTGGCTCCGTTGCTTTCCTGTATTGGATGTATTGCAGTTTATTCATTAAAAGGTTTATGAGCTTTTGTATATATGTTCATTTGTATTTACAGTTTTCTGTTGTATGTTCTGTCCAGGGTTGGTTCATACCTGGAAAGCTGGTGGGATATGTTCTTGCTCCCCAGGACCATGAATTGGATTAATTTAAAAAAACACAAATTTCAATGAAAATGTTCTCCCTAGCACCAATGAAGCATTTAAAAGAAATGTTAGTAATGGGAAATAAAAGAAAAGCAGTGACAAAATGACACTGCTCATTGCAGGACTGAAATTTTAACCTGCATTCCTTAGAATTAATATAAATAATTAACAGGCACTGGCATGTATTTTTTTCATGGATTTTCCACCAATCCTGGACCCCAGTCTTTTTATAATCTGCATGTGTAGTACGGTTTTTAAATTGAGATTTTTATCATTTATTTAAGGAAATGGATCTTCATATGCATACATCAGAAATAGCTCTTTTTTTAAATTCACATAAGTGTGACCTGCATCTGATCCTTTTTCATGTGCAGGTATGGGCTAATCTTGCCCAAGAAGACCCAGTCAAAGCCAGCAGCTCTACAACGACCATCTGTATTTGGGGATGACTCTGATGAGGAGGTGAGCATTGCTGTTTACTTAAATGAATGGCTTTCAACGTTAGTAACTTGTGGCATTTGGTGCTCTAATGCAGTACACATAGCTTATATAGTCAGCACCTGGATAAAGCCTGCTAATGTAGGTATTGAAATACAAGAATAATAAATTAGGCTCCTCTATTTTTATCGATTTCTTTTTTTATTTACCTAATCTTCAGTCCAACATTTTTTGTTTAGCTGGAATAAGTTTTTCATTGTCATGTGGGTTGCTTGCATTTCTTATTTTAGGTGATGTTGTTAAAAGGTACAAATCAAAGGATTTCATAAATATTGTAATAGAAAAGTTTAAAAGAAGTAATACTAACATCAAATGAATACCTTAATAAGCATGCTATATACTGTATATGAGTGTAAAGTGTATCACAAACACGGTCCACTGTGACCTGTTGAATTTTGATCTAATTTAATTGCTGCCTAATCAGAGTTGGGGTTAATGAGGTACTAAGTAAAATATCACTCTAATCCAAGTATATTTTCCAATAACAAAGTAGTGTAATGCTTTACAATTTTAAATCCTTCTAATAACATCACATTTACAGACTTAACTAAAATTGGCTGCATTACACATTTCTAAAACAAATAATAAGCACATTTCGTCAGTGTCTTCAATGGATAGACTTTTCACCTCTTTTAACATTTGCGGTGGTGGTAGCTAGTGCCCAATCTGCAGTCCCCTGTCTGATTTTTTTTTTTTTTTTTTTTTTTTGCAAATGCAAACTATTTTAACATAGGCGTAGAGTACATTGAATATCATCACAGTGCCTGATCTGTAGTAGAGATGTGTGTTATTTAATTTACAACATTGCATAATACTTCATATTTTGAGGCTGTATTGAGGTTGACTTTGCTTACTAAGATATAGTACTAGGGTGTTGTACCGTGTTAGCCATTATGAATGTAGAGAAAAGCCAAGCAAAATGATACCTTTTATTGGCTAACTAAAAGGATTACTACTTACTAAGATATCAAATTTAATGGAAAGAATTTAATTGTAGTTTAAGGAAGACGGAGCAAAGTGATCTGTTGTGTGTTGACTGGGGACTTTCCTATTAGAATATACTTTTTTAATTTAGAATTCTCTTTTATGAACTAAAGCTCTCAACATGCTAGTTCATTTGTTTGATATACAGTGCTAATGCAAGTTGCACATATTACTTGTTTAACTGCTGAATTAATGTTCATTGCTATTGTTTATGTCCTCTTTTTTTATACTTTCTTGTCAGTAAAAGATTTTACATTTATGGCAAATCGCTTATGATTGAGGAGCAACATGGTGGTTAGTGTTCTGAGTTAAAAATACATTTGCTCTTTCACTGTCCAGAGTTACATCTCTTCTCCATGTTTTAACATAGGGTTTTATTCTGATTTCTCTTATCTTAAAAAATGGGCAGGTTTGGTTGACTGGGATTCGAAATTGGACCACTGAGTGCACGTTTATGTGTGAGTGGGTCCTGCAATGGACTGATGCTATTTCCATGGCTGGTTTCTACCTTGTACCCTACATTGCCAGGTTGGGGCTTGGTCCATCCTCTGCCCAGAACTGGATTCTTTGTCATATTGACCTCTTGGTACCTCCAAAATTTCTATCTTTCTCGCAACTGAAAGGACATGGCGGATCTCTGCCAGCTGGCCAACCAACCACACACGTTATTGATAGGTAACCACCCAATTATCAGATTGTGATCAAAGTTATATATAATAATGCTTCAGTTCAGAAAGCAATTTATTGTGGTAAACTAATTTATACCATGAGTGTGAAGTAATAACTTTTATTTGAAAAATACTAAACTTATCTTTTAATTAGAGTTAAAGATTGCCGAGATGTGTCAGGTTAATTAGCAACTCTAAATTAGCCTGACATGAGAATACTTAAATGTGTCTGACAATACATCCATGCTCCTTTCATTAATTTTTCCTGCGTTGCAAACAGTGTTGTAAAGGTATGCTTCTGTTTATTGTGATCTTAAAATTTAGTTACATTTGTTCAGTGAAAAGATGAACTGAATGATTTTTGGCTTTAGGATCTACAGTATACATTTTGTCAGATGGTGTTGTTCATTATTAAAACAAATAAGCAAGTAATAAATGTAGTACTTTTAATATAGCTGTTTAAATGACAAAAATAGTTTTTACTTGGGTAAAAAGGGAATTAACTGCCTACAAAAACAGACATGCCCAGCAGAGGGCAATGTTTTCTAATGAAAAGTGCAGTACTGGACACTATAGAAAAAAAATGAATGGGATGGAAATTAATGTTTGCTGTATGTGTGTATAAATATGTGAATGAGTTTAATCTTAATAATTGTTTCATTTGCCAACAAACTAGAACGCTATAAAATGCATATAATTAATGTTCTGAGCTAACTGTTCCCTGTATTGTGTATATAACATGAAGAATTACAGGGTGCTTCAGTTTTCATTCCAATGACACCATTGTTTTGTTTTTTTTTGTTTTTTTTTTTACTTATAGACAGTTGTAAAATTGCTGGATTCCTGCATAATAATTCATCAAATGTGGTCTTCTCTATGTTATAATGCTAGTAATTGGATTAAAATAATAGCATATACATTGTCCTATAGTTAAACCACTCTTTTCATCGATGTACTCCTGCCTCAGGGGTCATTGTCATCTTGCTTAACCCAACTTTAAATATGTGACAGAGTTCCTAAAACAATTTTTAGACTGCAAGTCATCAACAACAACAACATTTATTTATATAGCACATTTTCATGCAAACAATGTAGCTGAAAGTGCTTTACATCCAGGCCTAGACACCAACGCAGCCCCACATCATGATACTTTTTCATCATACTTCACAGGTGGTGGTATGATGTTTTGGTGCTGGCATACAGTGTTTAATTTTCTCCATATGCATTCCTGTGTACTTTTACTAAAGTGTTCAACAATTGTCTTTTTTACATACGCAATGTGTTGTATAGCATCAGAAAAAAGAAAGTGGGGAGGAAGTTGGAAGAATGCAGAAGGGCTTTGACATATAGAGGGTTGAAGATAAATAAGAAGACAGAATATACAAGGTTTAATGATGATCAGGATTCAGAGGTTAGCCTGCAGGGAAAGCTATTGAAAAGAGTGGATACATGTAAATATCTAGAATCAGTGGTAGCCCGAGATGGAAAACTAGATTCAGAGATAACCCATAGTGCAGTGTAGATGGAACAACCTAAAGAAGGTATCAGGAGTATTGTGTAGTCAAATAATTAGGGTGAAGGTTAATAGTAAGGTTTTTAAGACTGTGGTAAGACCAGCAATGATGTATAGAGCTGAGACATGAGCAGTAAAGGGAGCTCAAGATAAGAAGTTAGATGTGGTTTAAATGAGAATGTTTAAATAGATGTGTGGAGTTACAGAATAGGACTCAATAAGAAATGAGACAATCAGAGGTACAACAAAAATGGAAGCGATATCTAAGAAAGTACAGGGAAGTAAGTTGAAGTGGTATGAACATGTAATGATGAGAGACCATGAATATGTGGGCAAAAGAGTGAGGGGAATGGAAGTACAGCAGAAGAGAAAGTGAGGGAGGCCAAAGTGGAGGTGGATGGATAAAGTAAAAGAAGATCTGAAGAAAGGGTCTGACTGGTGAGGAGGAGCAGGACTGAGCTGTTTGGAGAAGGTCAATCAAGCTCATCGACCCCATACAGAAGTGGGAAAGATGAAGAGGAAAAAACAGTCCTATATTGTTGCGGAACATAAACTTTACTAAACCTTATTGTTTGGAAACTGTAGGTTCCCTAGAAGGTAACCTCCACTAAAATCTACTCTTACTCATTTTTTTACTCAGGCCATCTTACTCTTCAACAGATTGTTTTTAAATATTTAACTCACACCTGTACACTTAAGGCATCCACTTTTCTAGAAGATGACATTCTTTTTCTTAATTCTTTTTTTAATTAATAGTTTAAATTCAAAGATTCAAGGCACACATTTCATTTTGCATTTAAATCCCCGATCGCAAGATAGCAGCTAATGTAACAACATAAATTGAGACAGGAAATAGCATAAGGGTTGACGTATGTAGGCTTTCAATACTCGGGCGAGTGGATCTGGCAGACAACGTGGATCGTACAGTGACAAAACGAGCTGACTAGTAACATGACAACCGATGGCTGAATCCAGAGGAGTTAGACCGGTCCTGTGGCGTAAAGAGTGGAAGTGTGGGCTCATTTTGGCTTTCACAATAAAGAAGGCACTAAGGAGATTGACAAGAGCCATGCCGTCTGCAAATTGTGAGCCATGCCAAAATCAAATATTCGGGGAACACCACGAATCTGAGAGCACACTTGATGTACTTATTTTTTTTTAAGATTTCAGGAAATATACTGTTATGATGTTGGATGTTACAGGGACAATCCATTTTCTTTTATTAACCACTTGAGATTGAAAAATTAAAAAATGGCCTACATACAATAGAATGTGAACCTTTAAAGCAGAATTTAACATACACAGGTGATTTCCCCCTTCCCCCCCATCGCTGAAGTTACGTTCCAGACCCATCAGCGATAGGTGAAAATCCACGATATAGAAGGATGCTTAGGAGCCATCGTAGGACTTAAAACAAAATGAAAAGTTCACAAAACATTTGTTCACAACAGTCGGACCACAAGCAAGGTATGCGATACGCAGAGAACTGAGATCAGAGATCCACTGTTGTTGTTCTTGCGAGATTACACCATGTTAGCAGTAGCCAATCAGAGCCCAAGAGAATGAAAATCCCGCTGTGATTGGTTGAGTCTCCTCTTTCAGCAATAATGGGCCTTGTAAGAAATTATCTGGGTACTGTAACGCGAAACTCTTTGTCTACCGTAGTGTACAATGTATGTATATTTAATGATTTGTACAGGCTTTGAAATGATTGACGCAAAGCGCGACAAGCAGTAAACACAGCTTGCCAGCAGCAACAAGCCAGCAGATGATCCGACTGCAACTCTTTAGCATGCGTTCAGCCCCCTCTTCACAACACGAGTGGCAGAGACACGAAGTGGCAAAAGGATGTACAGCCTTTTAAATGACCGACGTGCAGCATGACAAAAAGAATAGTAGCTCGCCAGCAGCAGCAGATAATCTGACGGCATCCCCTTAGCGTGTGTTCAGCTGACCCCAAATTCACAACACGAGCAGAGAGATACATCCTGCAAGAAAGATTTAACCACGCCCGGGGCCGGAAATAAAAGACAAGTATTGTTTTTACAATTTTTTTAAAGTAAAAGTGAAAATAATGCATATGTAACAATTCCCATGAAAATAACAATCTCTTTAAATTGTATATCCAGTAAACCAAACCCGGGGGTGGGCGAGCAAAGCAAGCAGGGGGCAGAGCCCCTAGTATGTTATAATTACAGTAATACATTTTTGTTATTAATAGTTTAGCATAGAAAAATGATAATTTCAACGTAAAAAGTTGTCAAAAACCCATTAAAACGATCACTATAAAACCGCAGATTTCTGCGATAGAAAATTAGATATGTTCCACAGAAAAATCTGTGATATAGTGGGGGCGTGATAGCTGAACTGCGATACAGCAGGGGATCACTGTATATTGTCTGAATTTATATGTAATACTGTTTTTTTTTTTTTTTTAATTTTCTCAATTTGTTTACCTAAAGAATCCTGCAAGGACTTTTATTTTTTACTGATATACTGTAAACAAATGTTAATTCCTTTGTTCAGATTACAGTGCTATGTATGATGTTATGCATTTTCTTATAAAGTACTTGAAACATAGTGTGACATACTGTGAACCTTTAAAGCAGGATCAAAAAGTACAGTGATTTTTTTTTAGTGATATGGGAACATGTTAATTTCTTTCCTTAGTATGCACAAAAGGTATTTCTATGATGTCTGAAGTCATAGGGACTGTAATAAGTGCAGTTACCGATCCCACTGTTCTCATTGCATAAAGTAAATTTTTTTTTTTTTTTTTTTTACTTAGATTTTGTGCATATAGTGGTGTGTTCTTCATACTATGAGAGTTTTCCTAAAATTAGATTTAAAAAAATGTAATATATCACCTTGCTTACAGTATTGCAACGAATCGTAACCCTTGTATTATGATACGAATCGTATCGCAAAATTCTTGCCAATACACAGCCCTAGTCATTTAGCAGGAGTCTTGAACATTCACAAACTTAATTTTTTTACTTTATTTAAGAACTGAATGATTTGGCATTACCAACCTATTTTATTACCAATAAGTAGTAGGTAAGGGTAAACATTGCAGACTTTTAATAAATATTTTTTCTAAATCTGTTTTCTCTGTTTTTCCAGTAATTGTTATGTTGAAACTTTGCACATCTTGATATGTTTGGAGGGTTTTTTTTGGATACTCCGTTTTCCTTTTACATTTCAAATATGAACATGCCAGTTTAATATATACTGCAGTAGATAGTTTAAAGTTGATTCCTGCTTTGCATCCCGTGCTCTAGAGATAGTCTCACAAGGCACTGTAATGAAAAAAAGAATTAAGATAATGGATAGGTGATTTTTCTGATAAGTGTACAGTAACTTCTTGTTAACATTCTGACATAAATTTAATCCAGTTCAAGATTGCAAGAGGCCAAGTCTATCCCAGCAGCAACTGAAAACATGTATATGTTAAAACACGGCAGTCTAGCTTTTTTTCTTATGTATACATTTCTATCAAAAATAAATGTATATATGCCTTTAGATGTAATTTCTGTCTGATATAAATTTAAGACATTAAATGGACACTCTTAGATTTATTGCCCTATTGCCCTAGAGGATGTCTCTTGGGAGCCACTTCTATGCATAGCATATTTTTTAGTAAGTCATCTTGCTATCTTTCCAGACTTTTCTTTTGCTTGAGGTCAGTGTTTCAGTTGATTATCATTGTGCCTCATGGAAAATATCTTTTAATTTTTGCTGATTATCCAAAAAGTTTAGGAATAGAAGCTATTCATTTTACCTGGCTTGTGACTAAGTTATAGTATATGCAATTTAGAAGTGGTTTAAATTAATTTATGAAAATCTTAAGCAGAATTTTGAGATAAATATATATTTTTACATCTCTTGCCCTCAAAGAGTTCACAGACCATTTTTTATAATATCTTTATATCATAAAGATTAAGCAAAAAGAAGAGGATTGGTCAATTTTAGGTAAACATAGGCAATCAACCCTTGAAATGGATTCTTCTAGGATTTAAAATATGTACACACTAGCCAAAACAGTTTCTTACTAAACATAATGCATAAGGAGGTGATATATTTTAGTTGAGGATCATGCAATGAATCAAAAGGAATTTGGCAGACTGTTTCAAATGGATACTTCTGACTAACTGGCTTGTTTTACACGATATCTCCTCCTGCTGTGCGCCATGACACAAGATCATCAGAGTGTTCTCTGTTTGTCTATATGCGAAGGCTTTAATGAAAAAGATCAGAGATGTGTTTTCTTTGAAACTTTAAGTAATATTCCCAAGCTAGCTGATTGAGCAGACAGATAAGATTGCTGCTTGCTGTACAAAATTACTTCATTAGTTCTGTGATGCCTAAGAACACATTCTTCAGATAAGTACCGTGCACTTGGAAAGGGGATTCATTTCCTGCCCGCCTTTGCTAGTATCAAGAGTAGATCTGAAAGCAACGAGGACAGAATTTTGAAAGTTGAATGTTGTCCTAGGATCGTGATTGCAAACCCACTTGTGAGTCAGTACTGCAAGTACAAAACATCCTAATGTTAATTCTGATTGCTTAGCTTGAAATTAACCTCGTGGGAAACATTAAGTGATCATAACCTATGTCAGCCGCCTTTTCACACTGTGTCCTTCTAACAAACTTTTACAGTGCAATCTGAACTCTTATCTTTGTCCATACAAAACAGGAAGGTTTTATTTTAGTTGAATGAAAAATGGAGCTTGTTTTACAACATAACATTTTTATAGGTTTACTCTGCCAAGATTCTTGCAATAAATACAGTACAGCCAGATAAGAGACTTGGGGAAACCCAAAAAGAAACGTCCTTTTTATGAAGAGTAGAAGAGTTCTCTTTAGCCCTTGGCTCAGGATGGGTCAAAAAGAGACTAGACTGTAAAGAGGTTGTGTTCAATTTAGGTCATATTGTATGTTCAGTATATCCTATAGTAAAACATCTTTAAAGTGGTCTTCCTGCCTGTGTGAGGGGTCTGTTTCTTGTGCTGCCATGAGATTAGGAATGACCAATTGACATTGTCTTAATTGTAGTGGTTATCAAAATTTGTGCAGCATGTTTAAGGAATCATTAGTAGTTTCCGAAGGATATCTTATCTATCTTATCTAAAAAGAAAAATATTTGTTCAAGAAAAACACAAGGTTTTTCCATTGTGTATCCATATTTTTAGCAAAGATTAAAAATGAATAGGTTTTCAGCATAGCTGCTCCCATCTCATAGGCCTCTTAACATTCTTCATCTGAAATTATTTTAGTTAATGAAAGAAGTTACAGTAGTTTTCTATTCAGATACCTGGTTACACATATTGGATGCCTTTAGCTAAGTAAAGTCACCTTATCTGAGCTTCATGGAAGAATCACTATGCAAAAGGATTGTCTTGTGGTGGAGAATAACAAACTTGTCCATGTGTACAGTAACCTCAAGCATGTGTTTAAAGCATTACCTCTCCCACATCTGGGCCAGACTGACCACATCTCTCTGTTTTAGCTCTAGTATACAGACCTCATATCAACACAGTCAAACCATCTATAAGAAACATACAGGAGTGGCCAAAGGGTGCTTTTGAGCAGCTCCAGGACTGCTTCAGTTGCAGACTGGACTGTATTTGAAGATGACAGTATTGATATATAGAACTCTTCTGTACTGTTTTATATAAAAAGCTGCATAGACAATGTCGTGTTTTCTCCAACAATAAGCTATGGATGGCAAGAGATGTACAACTCTTGCTAAAGACTCGCAATAAGGCCTTCAACTCTGGTGATAAATGGCAGTACAGTGTTGCCAGGTTGGAGCTGAAGAGGGGCATTAGAGATGCCAAGCCAGCCTAAAAGCAGAAAATTGAGCATTGTATGGACAACTCCGATCTCTGCCATGAATGGCAAGGTATATGTCACACCCATAAACAAAACAATAATACCAACACAGCTACCAGTACTAGCAGTTCCTCACTGGCAGAGCAGCTTAACCACTTCATTGGATGTCATGGGAGGTGAGACCAGGAACGGTCACAATTGCCATTCCAGCTCCAGATACCAACAGTCAGGTGCTTTCTGTACAGTCTGCTGCTGTTATACGCACATTCTGGAATATCAGTGTACAGAAAGGCAGCTGACCCAGATGGTGTCCCAGGTCAGGTTCTCCAAAACTGTGGTGTGGAGTTAGTGGAGGTTTTTACCAATATCTTTGATCGATCTCTGTACAATACACTGTCCCTACCTGCTTGAAGACATCCACCCCAGTACCAGTACCAAAGCAGACTGCCATAACCTGCCTCAATGGTTACAGGCCAGTAGCACTAACACCAGTAATCATGAAATGTCTGGGAGGAGTGATCCTGAAGTACATCAAGACTGCTTTCCCAACCACAATAGACCCTCACCAATACATATATAGATCCAGTAGGTCAGTAGATTACACCATTTCCGCTGTCCTCCACAATGTACAGTACTGCTCTATCTGGAAGAGCAAGAAATATACATATGCAAGGCTGCTGTTTGGGGATTGCATTTCTGCTTTTAATACCACCATACCTAACAGACTGTTTTTCAATATGTCTAAGATGACTTCTTAAACTGGCCACAGTCAGTCAGAGTGGGCCTCCACCGCTCCTTCACTTTGTCACTCAGCACAGGGCACCACAAGGCTGTGTGTTTTAGCCCTTTCCTTTACTCTCGCCATACATATTACTGCATACCAGCCTGCCACACAAATGCCATTATTAAATTTGCAAATGATACAACAATAGTGGGGCTGGTCACTGATGGACACGGGTTTGCCTACAGGGAGGAAGGTACGTAGACTGACAGACTGGTGCATAGAGAATAACTTGATACTTAACATACAAAAAATTAAATAATCATTGATTTCTGAAAAAAGCAAGATGACAAACAGCCACTGTATATAAACAGTGACAGAGTGGACACAGTCTGTAGTTTTAGGTTCTTGGGTACCTACATGGTTGAAAAAGCACAACAGCTACTTGTGTCACAAAAGCTTCTGGTGTCTTTCTGTCTTTGTTCCACTGAGAGTGTCTTGATGCGTGGAATACTAGTGTGGTACAGCAACAGCCCAGCAGCTGACAAAAAGGCTGAACTGAACCTTTCCCCTCAGGGAAGAGATATAGTGCAATCAGAGCACAGAGCATAAGACTGAAGAACAGCTTCTACCCCAAAGTGATTACTACACTAATTTCTGTAATGAAATTGCACACCTCACAGAAATAATTGTGAAATATCTATCTATCGATCTATCATTTTTCTTAACTTGTGGAATATCTTTAGAAAAAATGTTTTTTTTACATATGCTGACAATTGTGTAATGTATGAGCTATCTATATGAGAATATTAGATGTGTGGTTTTTTTAAAAGTATAATTTCGAGCATTGTTTCAGATAGTGTACCGGAATCTCATTGAATGTGTTATGCAATGACAATAAAGGAATCGTATCTTATCTGTAATCAGTTAGTTCCTAGTGAAGATCCTTCAGCTCAGTTGATTCTCTTCACTTTGCAGTACTTGTGAGATAAAATGTAAACGTAGTACATTTTTGAGAAATAACGGTCTTTAGCATTTTATAATGTGGAGTTCATATTGCAGACTCATTGAGAGGAATTATTAGTAAGCAAAATTTACTTGGGGAAGCATGCTTGGATAAAGGGAAAAGTAGCTGTCTAACTCTCCATCTTTCTTCAACATCCAACCTTGCATATCTCCTATTTGTGAAAAATTAGTACTTTTGCCACTGATCTGTTAATATTTTTTAGTTTGTGCTCCTGGCTTTAAAGTGCATGATGTGTTTTTAACAGGAGAATCCTAAGTGAATGTCTGCAAACCTAAAAAAGAAACTTTTTTTTTTTTAATCCTCAAGAAGAAAGATAGATAGATACATGGTAATGAAAAGTCCTCCTCTAAAAATACTTTATAAATGCAAATGTCTGTTTAGGCTATTCAACTGAATACCTTTTTGTGTCTGCCTGTCCATTTTGCTGTAACCATCACTTAATACTTTATTTTCAAAGTTCTTTTTCAGATTAAAGCTGGAAAGTAGCTGGAAGTGAATACGGAATATTTTCTTAAAATCTATAAAGATTTGTTATTTTGTTTATTTGCTGGTCTTGTAATTGTATAGATACTGGAATGAGTCTGCATTAAAAAAGAGCATAAAACAAGACAACAGATGCTAGGATTACAATTATGTTGACCTATTATACCCCACCCCCTCCCTACCTTTCCCAGCGCTTCCATACCAGGCAGAGATGAAGGATACAATGAAAAGTTGCATGAAAGCAAACTGACACGGTACTGAGACTCGGCAGAGTCGAGCAACATTTAATATAGATTGTGATGATAAAGGCCGACACACACATAACAGAACAGGAAGTGCCCATCAATCAGGTTTCCAGGCACTGCAGGAAATTGTCAGCCTATAAAACATACAAGGTGTTTGAACTAGGATTGTGTTTCTTTTTTTCTTTCAACTTTTTGATACCTTGAACAAATAGTACTGCAGTTGAAGCAGCTGCCTTTCTCTCTTTAAGAAAAATCTTTTCTTGAACCTATAGGTTCCACAAGGGCAAAGCACACATCTTTAGTTGATATCAGTACTTGTTGCTGTTCAGGTCTTCAATGAATTTCCATTAATACACTCACTATTGTCAGCTAACCATGCAAAATTAAATTTCCTGTTGTGTAACACAGTCTGCTTAGTCTGTTGCTTTCTATAGATATTAAAGTAGTCAGCTGCATTTAATACACTACTTAAGCTCAAACTGAACATTATCTACAGTTTGTCTCTCAGTACTAATAATACTGTACATATAAAAATTAAAAGTGTGAAGTGTCACAGTGCTTATCTGATTGAAGCTGGTTATAATAAATTTAGGTAATATATCCCGGATAAATGGGGAGGGTTACGTCAGGAAGGGCATCTGGTGTAAAATTTTGCCAAATCAATATGTGGAAGATGATCCGCTGTGGTGAACCCTGACAGGAGCAGCCAAAAGAGGAAGAAGACGATTATAATATTAAACAGTGTATTTATTTGTCATTTACAAAGTGATCATGTGCCCATATTTACTGTAACTATAACTGATGCATATAGTCTCTTTTATTGATTTTGATCTATTCATCAATATGAATGTGATCTTAAAGGAAGAATAATTGTTGCAAAGATTCCTAAAATTGCACATATGAATTTATAATGCTAGTATTGTAGTGATATCTCTATTCTTGTAATTTATATTGAAGATGTGCACATCTTTATGGGCATTGATGGCATTCATTTCTTCTGAAACTACCAAAAATTTGTTTTAACTACCCTTTATCTAAACACATTGTTTTCCATTATTTTATAAGTGGCACAATGGTTATCTCAGTTTTCTTTACAGATACAAAGTCCTTTGTTCAAACCCCAACCTAGAGGGCAATCTTTATGAATTTTGTATTTTCTCATTATATCTTTATAGTTGTTCTGAGTATTTGGGTTCCCTTCTGAATCCCAAACCCAAACATTCAGTTTAACTGGTAACTAAGTTAATTCTGTGTGCGTGTTTAAAACCAATTAAGGCTAATTTATACTTCTGTGTCAAGCCTGTGCCATGCTATGTACAGAGGCTGTGCCATAGGCTACACCATTGAAAGCAGTTTATATTTCTGTTTTGCGCAGCTCCACAGGCACATGCCTGAACACTAGTTGGTGGTGTTTGTAGCATGCAAGAAAAGTGAATAATCCTTTAAAATGCAGAAAATTAATTTTGCCCTCTTTTATCACTACTTCTCTTGCTACACATTTTCTTCGATAGGAGAAGAAATATATTTGTCCCACACATTTCTCCACTTTTTCATACATTCGACTTCCAATCTGGAAGACAAATGGAAAGGTGTTTTGATCATACATGCATGCATATTTTTTTGCTTCAAATTGTTAAATGTGCCTTGCATGCTTTGCATCTTGTAGTTTTATGTGTTGTTTTAAGAAAATGTTCCCACTTTGTTTGTTTCTTTTTAAAATTTGAGCTTTTGGTATTTTCTTCAATGCTTTCTATTCTTAAAAAAATATATTAGCGTGGCTGGCTGATTTGGAATAAGTTATCGAAATTAAAAAACTGGCAACAAAAATATTTTTTGACAAATTTTTATTATGCACAATATTCAGTACTTGTTTCAGCCCTATAATTTCCAGAAGGAGAGAACAAAGTTTGTATTTCACTTAGTCTTATATGGGTAGACCAAGGAATATAATATGTCAAGATATTGTTAAAGAGACTCCAGGCAATACTCAAATGTCAGATTTAAACAGAATAATGCACATTGTGTCCTGTCCATGAACCGTGGATAAACTTCCTGTCTTTGAGCATGTTTTGAGAGTTTGTACACAAAAGAAGAATTATGTCTATCACTCAGTTTCTACGGGCAGCACAGTGGCACAGTGGTAGAGCAGTAAGGAGACCTGAGTTCGCTTCCCGGGTCCTCTTTGCGTGGAGTTTGCATGTTCTCCTAGTGTCTGCGTGGGTTTTCTCCGGGTGCTCCGGTTTCCTCCCACAGTCCAAAGACATGCAGGTTAGGTGCATTGGCAATCCTAAATTGTCCCTAGTGTGTGCTTGGTGTGTGTATGTGTGTACCCTGCTGTGGGCTGGCGCCCTGCCCGGGGTTTGTTCCTGCCTTGCGCCCTGTGCTGGCTGGGATTGGCTCCACCAGACCCCTGTGACCCTGTGTTAGGATATAGCGGGTTGGACAATGACTGACTGATGACTCAGTTTCTACAGTTATAAAATGAGTTGTGTCTGCATTTATGTCATTAAGTAATATCCATTCAATGTGAAAAGTAGGACTATACTAAGGATGTGTCTTATTTTTCCCAATTGTTTGAGTTTTTAATGAACATGATATCAAATCACAAATGAGGGCTAGGGTATGTTTAGTTTGTAGATGTTGAGTTGTGGTTTGTTTGTATGTTATTTTTCTGAAAAAATGCACTACCTTGTTTTTATTAATTAAAGGTTTGTTTTCCAAAATATAAGAATAATCCTATTGTGGAAAAATTGAGAGGTTATTATGCAAATTGCATTGCTGATTTAGTTTATCTGTTTGTTTATTTTTCAAAGACATCCGTTGGTGAGGCACTGCAGAAGGAAGCTGCTAAGAAGAAAATGATGAAGCAGGTATAAAACTGTACCATATTTGCTGTCATTGTGTTAATTTACTACATTGGTTTCATATAGCTACCATATTTGATTTTCTTCAGGGCATTATCTTTTGGAGTAGTTTACTCTTATTTACCTGGTTGTTAAGTTATTTGTTCCTAGGACAGAAATTTTCAGTCATTTGAGCTTCAGTGTTACAACTGTTTGGCTTATACATAGTGTGCCTTTTAGAATATGCATTTCTGTGTTAAACAATCAAGATTCCGAAAAGGAAATGGTGAACATTAAAGGCTGTTTTACTTTTAAGTAGTTGAAGAAACACTGCTTGTGTTGTGCAGTAAAATGCTTTAAAGATGTTTCAGTATTAATGAGTGTCCCTAACATTTCAGTAATATCACAGCAAAATTCACCTGAGTATACAGCTTGCCACCAAGGGATTCATGGTAATCATTGTTAGGTCATCTGGAAAATTCAAAGTGACAAATTCAAGTTGTGTACATTTTGTAGACTCGTCTAGAGATGCAGAGAGCTCTGGAACAAGATGCGAGCGTTTATGAATATGACAGCATCTATGATGACATGCAGAAAAACAAGGAAGAATGTGCAGCAAAAGTCCTCTCCGGGGCAGACAAGAAGGTACATATTTGAGAGTGGATACCTTGGTCTTTTCTTGTTATTAGAAATACCAGCAAGAAAAACTTCCATCTTGGAAACATGAGTTACTGGACTCCTCTGGTATTACCTTACTTTGGTCTTTAGAATAGTTGAAATCAACTAATTAAATTAAATACTCTCCGTAAGCCTAATGTATTTCTATTAATAAGCAAATTATTCTTTTCTGCATCACTATTATTCAACATTTTCTTTTTTTCTTTCTTTATTAATAGCCAAAATATATTTCAAGTTTGCTGCAAGCAGTGGAGAAAAGGAAAAAGGAGCAGGAACGTGTAAAGGAAAAAAAGATCCAGAAGGAACGTGAGGCTGAGGGAGAACAGTTCAAAGACAAGGATGCCTTTGTTACCTCTGCATATCGACAGAAGCTACTGGAGAGGCAGATGGAAGAAGAGAATGAGAGAAGAGAGGCAGCAATGGAGGGTGAGATAACTGGAACTTGCATGTGATTATGACCTTCCATCCATTTGTCCATTTTCTGATACCATATATGCTGAATAGATCTGTAAGTAAGCACAGTAACTCCTGGAGTATTAGGACACCATTCAATGTCTGGGACATTTGGAGACGCAATTCTGCATGTCGTTGGATTAGCAGAGGGACTTTACAGGAATACTAGGAAAATATAAAAAAGTGAGCAAAAGTACACCAATAATCATTCATTGTAACTTGTTGTAGAGGCACCCAGAAGGGACAGCTACTGGTATATTCTTTCATCCAACTTAAAACATAACTCTGTCATAATCATTGAAACTTTGGCCTTGAAATTATGCAGTTAATTCAGGTGTTATTCCCAAATTCAAAGTTATCATTTCTGGTTTTGTATTGTTTGCAGTATATGCCTTCAGAGCTTCATGTTGTTTTATCACGGTTATCTCTGTATTAATAGATTTTGCTGTACAAATCTCTACACATTTCAGTTCATGTAAATATGTCATCTGCACTGTCAAGATTCAGTCACTGCAGAAATATCTAGCATACAGGTGATGAGCTCTCATACAACAAGCACATGGCAGGGTATACAAAACATAAAGCATAAGTGTTTGATGAAAGGAGAGATGTGTCAAAGTGAAATAGTGATGCTTGCTTTCAGACGTGCTCCCCTCCTTGTCTTCTGTTTCACCATCGCCTTACTGTTCATTTCAAAAGTCCATTAGTAGACAGGCTTAAACATATATGTGGAAATATGAGGGAGTTTGAGTAATGAATGGAGCATTTCTGAGTCCTTTACTTGGAATGTGATAAAGTTTGCAAAATTTTATTTTAAATGTTTGATTTACAGGAAGAGCACAGAGAAGTGAAATTCTTATGGAGAGGCTAAATAAAGCCTTCACTATGTTCTTGCAAATTCTTAGTTGCATTCACAGCACACTGTCTTTATAAAATTAGGAAAATCTGAGCTCTTGATAACTTTTATTGACGAGTCACTTTTATAAATGGAACATTTTTAAGAGCCTTGAAATCATTAAATTTTAAAGAAGGAATTATACCTAGTCTTCTCCAGAAGGACGGAATAAAGTTGTGAATTAATATTTTGTTGGAATATAAATAAAGCTTTGAATAAGTTACAACTGTCAACTTCTACTTATGTCATTTGCTTTTAAAAGTGAATGCAGTTCATGTTACTGCGGTGGGATTTTGAGATTTTTTAATAGCTTATATAAGAGAGGCCTAATGATCTGCTTCATTTTTAAGCCAAGAGTTTTATTTTAACAAGCCCAGTCAGATTTGCCTTTGGAGGCTGCATTATCTGCTTGACCATTGCTGCAATTCTAGGTTGTGTATCTTGTTAGAGGAGCAAATGTTGTTTTCAATTGCTATGATCATATTCCTGAAATTATTTGAAGAACATTAACAATATTCATTTTTATGTTTGTTTTTAGTGGTTCATAATTGTGCATTCTATATAGATGTTTTACCAAACTGTTGTATCGAGATTTCTGTAGAGCTGTATGCACCTTACCTGTTAGATCAGAAGAGCAAGAATAAAGTTGTATAACTATATAGAGATGCTGTGATGTTAAAAAGTCTTTCTTTCTTTCTCTTTCTTTCTTTCTTTATCATATTATCATTTTAATCAATATTCCATATTGTAAAATGAATTATTTACAGTATGTTTTGTAAATTTGCAATTTACTAGATTTTTAGTAATTTCATGTGTAAAAATATTTTCATTGTAATGGTTAATACAGCTCTTTTATTCATTGCACATTTACCTTTTACTCCTTTAGTTCTATGGATTGACTGCAACAGTAGTTCTCTACGGCAGTTTGAATTGGATAGTTTATGCGCACACAATATCCTGATTATAATTTGATTGTTTTCCATTGTGCTGACTCTTTTATATTTTGTGGTGCAAAATTAAATTGTGTTTCATTTTCCTGACTGTTGCTCTGTCATCTCTTTTATAGCGGCCCTTGATGTTAAAAAGCAGAAGGATCTTAGCGGATTCTATAGACATTTACTGAATCAGACTGTGGGTGAAGAGGATCTCCCAGACAGGGGTCTAAAGAGGTAGGTATGATGGATTAAACATTTAAAAATAATAATTTCCCAGTGACCAATATCTCCTGTAGAGTCATAATAATTTACTAAATTACTAAAATACAGGCATTTGAAGAGTGATTTGACAAGGGGGAATTTTATGTATTATCTTGTGTTTTACAGTCCAGCTTCTTATTCTTATTATTATTCTTATATATATATATATATATATATATTATTGTGAACTTGGTCCCGGACACAGGCAGACAGACATCCCTGGCTCCACCACACACTGTTTATTTACAATTCTATTTACAAATTAGTGCACTCACAACCCCAGTGCCTCTTGCACCAATTCCCCCCAATGTCCAGGCCACACAGTCCTGTGCCACTTTTCCTCCTGGCCGCCTCCAGTCCTCACTCCAGCTCCGTCCACTTCCACCCGACTTCCACTCTCGACTGAAGGGAGGCGGCCCTTTATATAATGCTCCCGGATGAGCAACAGGTGTTCCCGGCATTCCCTCCTTGGCCACGCCCCAGCGTGGCGGGAGTCCCAGGTGTCCTCCCGGCAGCTCTCCGGGCGCCACATTAAGCCTTCCCCCCAGCACTTCCTGGTGTGGCGGAAGTGCTGGGCTCCAGCGTTCCTCAGGCACCAGGGCGCCGCCTGGCGGTGGCCACGGGTCCCAACAGGGCTGGGCTTCCAAGCCCTGTACCCGAGGCCCCCAATATAACCAGGACGGACTCCCCCTTACGGTCTGGAGGGGGCACAAGCCCTCCTTTGGTCCTCCTGGGCGTCCCGGCCGGGGACCACAATATATATATATATAATATATATATATATATATAGAGAGAGAGAGAATTTAAAATCCAGTGTCTGTCTGAATATATGTCTGTGCACTTTTCACAAGAGAACTACTTAACTGCTTTAGATTGGGTTTTTTCTATAATTTGCTTGAATATTCTGGTTGATTTTTGCGACTTCTGTCATCGCACTAAGTATCATAGTTTGCTTGCAGGAGCGATTTATTTGCACTATTCCTAGAGAGAGGCTGTGGGCCGAGGGGATGGGAAAGCATGACGTCATGAGTGGGGAGCCCGGCGGGGCCCTCACTCACTCCCTCACTCACTCCACTCACTCACTCACTCCCTCCCTCACTCACGTACCTACCTACCTACCTCTGCTTGAACCGGTCTACCTGTGGCCACGTGTTGGAGCACACCTTGCCTTCACTTAGCTAGCAATACCTCTTTGTTTATTGATTTTTAAAGTTTGTTCTGTTTCACTACTATGCGAGTGGAGCCATAGAGGGGACATCTAGTAGGTTATATTTTTATTATATTCATCATTGCGTAAGTTCTGTTTCTACTGTTATAGATGTTCTCTGTCATTCTCTTCATTTTTGAACCTAACACATTTTTTTGGAAGACTACTAAACATAATATCATGCTCATATTTGTGGATCTCCTGGGATATATTTTGATGGATTGTTTGCAGTCAATATAATAATTCTATTTTGTCTCTGCACTAATAGGGATCACCAAAGTAGAGAAGAGTTAAGTAAGGAAGAGTGCAGCAAATTTCCACATCATGACAATCAAGACAGAGACAGTGACTTTGAAATTGACAGTGATGAAGAAGGAGGATTGAGCACAAAATTCAAGAGTTCTTCAGTCAGCAAAACAGAACGAAGCAATTCTGCACGACATTACAGACAGAGATCTGTGTCTTCTGAAAGTGAACCAGATAAAAAGAATGAAAGACACAAAACCAAAGAAAGACATAGACATAGAGAGAAAAAGCATCACAAAGATAAAGAAAGAGATTACAGGGACATAGAGAGGAAGACTGAGAAGGAAGCCAGACGTTTAGATAGATATGAGGAGAGGGACAAAATGAAAGGTTTTAGCGACTTAGACAGAAGAAGGGAAAGAGATCACAAAGATTCAGAAAGGTTGAAGGAAAGTGATGGAGGAAAAGAGTTTAGATCTACTGAAAAATTGAGAGAAGATACCTCAAAAATCTTCAGGGATTCAGAGAGATCAAAAGATAAAGAAACACAGAGAAGTTCCAGAGATTTAGACAGTCAATGGGAAAACCGATCTCCAAATTCAGACAAAAGAAAGGAAAGAGACTTTGACAGAGGGAAGCAAAGGAAGGCAAGTTATAGTGAAAACCAAAAACAGAAGGAGAGCATAGAGCAGAAAGACCAAGATGACCACAAAAACAAGAAGTACCAGGGTGATAAGGAAGATCAAGATAAGGGTGATGATAGACTTGTGGTAAAAGAAGGAGCAGCTGCAATAACTGAAAATGAACATGTTGATAAAGAGCCTCACACTACATCTTCACTTGCAGCTACGGAGGACAGAAAGGAAGGTGAACCAAGTTTCAGCAAATTTGCAAAACGTTGTAATGAAGAATCTGTTTTGTCAGCTCGAGAGCGTTACTTGGCAAGACAGATGGCACGGTCATCAACCAAAGCATACATTGAAAAAGAGGACGATTAATCGCAATAACAGCTTAGTAAATAGCTTGGTAAAGATTTGCATTCATTAAAGTTGAAAGTTACCTTTGGGGAGATGAAAGACTACTCTTCTGTTTTATTTTCTAATAGACTGTGTCAAATATTTTGAATTCTAACAATTGGCACATTCATAAGTAACTGCCTGAAATCACTGACTGCCTGTGTTCATTTGAAGATTTTTTTTTTCAATTTTTGTTTGACAAGTTCATCTTTCTTGATTATTCTCACTGTGTACCACATTTGTTGAAGAAACAGGATAAAGAAAACATGATTAGGGTTTCTGAAGCTAAGGTTTGAAAGTATGCTGTAAATGCCTCTGTAAATGGAAATGGCCAAACTCTACAGGTCCCAAACACCACAGCTATAGTACATCTTATTTGACAGGTAGCTTTTTACTTTAGTCATGACAGGTGCAATGCAAGAAATTGTCATCAATTTTTGTACAGAGGTAGTTGCAAATATATAAGGTAACTTTTTAAATAAACAACATTTTGGACTATTACACAGGATATATTATTGTATATGTAGATTGATTATATGAGCTTGAGTATTTGGTAGACAACATTCTTTTTTTTTTTTTTTTAAAGTGCTGCATAATATAGTGCTTAGCCTGTAATGCGACACTGTATATCTTGAATGGTTGGGTTTCTTAATCACTAATGTGGTGACTTCTAAAATAGAATTGTATTGGAGCTGGTCGTTGATTAGAATCCTTTAGTTACCTTATGAACAAACTATTCAGCTACAAATACATACATACATACATACATTATTTTGATCATTAATTTGACAGTAATAAAGATGGAGTTTTTTTTTTACTTTCAGCTTATGGTTGGTGTGGAATTTCTCAGGGTACTTCCGAAACATATAGGTGCCAAGTTGATCCACTTCTCTAATTCTGCACTTGAAGTATGTTCTTTAGTGGACTGGTGTCCTGCTCAGGATTGATTCTTGCCTTGTATGTGATGCTACTGAGAAATAGTAGGTCTCTAATCCCTTTTTTGGACTAATTAAGTACACAAAATGGGTGAATGGATGGACAATAGCATGTGCAAAATATATATAGCCAAAAATGTTGGTCTAAATTGGACAAGTTTGAGTCATAAACTGTAAAATAATACAGTGCCCTGGCATAGATGCTCTAGCGGAAGTCAAGGGACAGTTAAATTAAGGGAAATGGTGGAATTGGATAGAAAATATGCATTTAACATGGAATGGTTTCCTGTGATGTATTCCAGTCATCACTTTAGAAATGAATTTGTAGATATGCAAGCGTTTTCTTGCAACCTCACATGCCAAAAATGTGTCTTGTTATAAATGTGTAATTCTGTTGGTGAGACTAAGAAGAGAGAAATAGGACAAATCAAATGTAATCAAACAATTAGATGCATTTATAACGTTTAGTCTAAAGGCTGAATGAAATCACTAAACCTTTGTGATTTATGAAGCCGAAAAACTGTACCCTTTGTGGTAAGCCAGCCCCCCCGTACTCAACAAACACAACACCTAATGTCCAAAGCACACATGTTTATTATGCTTTCAGTCTTACACGGCACCTCACAATGCCCTAATCAGCCAACTCAGTCCCTTCTTTCTTTTAGTCTCTCCGTACTTCTGACGCCTTTACTCGTCTTCTTCCTCCCAACTCCGGCTCGTCTACTGGAGGGAGGCGGCCTCTTTTATAACAACCCGGATGTGCTCCAGGTGCTCTGTGACGATCTTCCGGCAGCACTTCCTGGTGTGGCGGATGTGCTGCATGAACACCCGGAAGCACTCCGGGTGTCCCTGGAATTTCTCCCGGCAGCACTTCCAATTGTGGTGGAAGTGCTGCTATCCAGGGTTCCATAAATGTCCGGGTGCCCCAAGGCTGAGGCCACGGGCCTCAACAGGGATGAGCTTCCAAGCTCTGATCCCGTGGTCAACCACACCTTGCAGATCAAATATTATACCTTTTCTGTTTAGTTGTATTGCACATGTCTATATAAATAATTAGTATTCATCCATCATTTTCGGAAACCATTTATTTCATATCTGGGTCATGAGGAGCAGGAGCATATAGCAGAAGAACTGGTCACAAGGCTGTACCAACTGTAAACAAGGTGTCAGTCCATCAGAGTGCGTCCAGTCATGCATACGTTCTGGGCCAATTTCTAGTCACCAGTCACAACGTGTTTGAAAAGCTTATGAAAACTGGAGCACCCAGAGAAAAATTGGCAAGGAGAATTTGTAAACTCCACACAGACCATGACCAGTACAAGATCTGAGCCCAGTCTTCCTGAGCTGAGCTACAGAACAGCAGCACTGATTACTTTGTCACTCTATTAAAATAATCAGATCTGGTCAATTAGCTAAGATGACAGAAGGAACATTTGATATTATTGTGGATTCACGTCAAGACTTTGAGACCTATAGTCAGCTAGGCACACTGTAGTCAAAATCTGTTGTTAGCAATTGATTTTTTGCAAAATTAAGTTTTAATTAAAAAGGCGTTTGACCCTTGTTCAGTTCTGTAATGCTAATTTGAAACAGCTATATTTTATTCTGTTTCATATTAAAATTACATGATTAGTTGTACACTGGGTTATATTCAAATTCAGAGTAATTGCTGTCTTCCATTGTTTCTGTAGCAGTTTAGACAAAAATAATTCAGCTTCCTTCAACATAGATCATTTTTATTTGTTTGGATAATGAGATACAATTGTAATTTTCACAAAAGACTAGGACAGATGCTTTGAACATTTTCACACATAACTGATAACAAATGAGAACTTGTTGATAAATACAGACAGGTCTTTATGCATAACAGACTCATATATAAAGAAGAAACACATGGTCCTCCTACTGTACACATTTTAAGACTGTCATTTTCCCTTGGGATACTAGAACTCATTCTTTGCTGTAACAGCATCATTTACATACAGTACATTACCACACACACCCACACACATATGTATATATGTATATGCAGATTCACACATTCAACACTTAGTTATGTTCTTTGTTTTCATACCTTTAGAAAGCATTTTAATAACACATTGCTGACATCGGTTTGCTCAGTCACTAATGCACAGGAATTCTATACATCTGTTGTCTGTGATCTTATTGCTGTTATTTGTCAGAACAATAACATATTAGATAGTGGACTTTATAGCTTTTGAAGTGGTTGTGGGTTTCTTTGTATTTTTGTTTTTGGAATTGATTTTTATTAATATTAACACCACTGCATTATGTCATGAGATCCTTAATAGACTTCTCCTTGCTTTGCATTCCTTAATATTAAGTTAATAATTGTAGAAGCACTTTGTTGCCATAAAATGAGAACAGTTACCATCTTAGATTTTTTTCCTGTAATGCATATTTTTACATCTGGTAAACAGTATTAAAGGTTAGACCTTTTAATGTACAGTGAACAGGTAAAATGTTATTTTTTATATTGGTTCTACAAGTGTGTTGATTTAATTTGTTTTAAGCTAAACTCATCTCTCAGCCAGCAGCGGGTTTATATATACAGATTTCATCTACCTGAACCAGACAAAGCCTTTGTGTATGTGCATTAACGCCCATTTGGTTGTTTTCTACCCCTCCACAATGGGCAAGAATAAAATGTCATTTAGTGCAGAAAGCTGGGAAGTAGAAGACATTAGCTGTTTCTGTTAAACTTTCTGTGGTTGTCTCCCACTTTGTAAAAAGAAGACAGATTTTATGTAATTGTTTAAAAACAATTGATTTAAATAAATTGCATATCATTCAAGGTCTTACCAAGGTAAAGTAACACTTAGTAAATCTCTGATTTCAGCACCAGCAGTAAATGTAGTTTTTTGTGGACCAAGGATGGTTTGTGGCTAGATATGAATTTAGATTTAAATGAAAAGACCTGGAGCAGCAGGTCTTCATTGAATTAAATAAACCCAAGGGAACACTATCCTGATGTTTCGTGGACCTTTTAATAGGTGATGAAGTAGGGTGAACAGGTTGGCCTTGGCAGATAAAGGAATTGAAGGTTTTTTTGAGTCTTTTAGACAGTAAGAGATCATGTCATTGCAAAGCTTACATAAGGCACATAAAAAGGGAAACACAGATTGACATAAGTTTGTCTCGTTACTGTTTACTAGATGCACAAGTGGTTGTACTGAAAATAAATTCTGATCACACCTCGGTGTGAGAGGATGCAAGATGAAAAGATTGTCAAAGTCTGCTTATCTTTCAGCATCATATTTTTCAGTTAATACCATTATTCAGTAATACTCACTTTATGTCTGCACCGACGAAAGTACTCCTGATATGAAGGACAAGTACATCCTCAGTGTAAATAGTAATACAGTCCAGGAAGAATAATTTTACTTTGATAACGGTATATCAAAGTGAGGGCCTCATTGCTGGCACCAGACATAACAAAAGTGGCAGCTTTAGAAAATAGCCGTGATAGGAATTGTACAGGTAAAGAGCATCAAGCAGCTACTTCTGTGCAATACTAGCCCTCCGTGGGCATTACTGTTCCTAACATAATATATACTTGTATGTTTTGATACACTAGTAACATATGCATTTGAGGGTTGAAGGGAGAGAGCAATGGTTCCAACATAAATTCATGCAGCAAGGCAAGTGATTTGCTAAAGTTGTTGACCAGAACACAGTAACCTAATGCAGAACTGCTTTTAGTTTTACCAGTATCCAAAATGGTGGCTTGTGCATATCAAGATATACTACACAATAAACATTCGGCTGTTTAGACGGATTTAGCAATCGACATGTTTGCTTGCAGTTGGAAAAATAAAATGTGGTTCATTTACCTAAAGGTGGACTGAAATTTAAATAATACTATTACTTTACTCTAAGTTAAACTCTGAATCCTATATCAGAAATAACTGAATGGTTTATTGGTAATAAACGTGATGGTCAAGGGAAGTAAATTTGTCATCTTCCAGCGTGGAGACCAACATTTCTTTGGTTGACCACATAAAGAGAGGACATATGTGTGTGGCAAATACAAACACATGTACATGAGGCCTGCATATATGTACTCATTTTCCAATGTAAATTACAGGCAGATAGGTGGAAACAAAAACAAAAAAAAACATTTCATAAAATGCCATGCTTACTCTTTTCTGGATAGGGTATTGTCTCAAGTACAGTGCACAAGATATGAATGAGACAAATTTGGACACATTTGTTTAGCTGAGCATTAATTTGTTTAAAATGTGTGGATATATACATATAAAAATCATAATTACTTTCCTGTTCAGGCTATAATCATTCATTCTGACAAGTGCATGTTATATACTGTAGCTATGTAAAACACATCACTAATGTTGCTGTTTGGAAATACTTAAATAGATAAAGCCGTGCTCACATTTCATTATACTTTTTAAACACATACCTACAGATAAGCATTCTGTACTACGTGGACTTGATGAGAGAAAATACCAAAACAACTTGCATGCCAGGTGGCAAAGTAAATTGCCCATTGTCCAGAAATACTCATGGGCTCAAAAACAAAAAGTAAAGTGAGCCTGTTCTGCAGCTGTCCTCTGCTCCTCCCTGTCCCTTTTCCCCATCTGATGGCAGGAGCAGCGGCAAGGTTCCAAGTGAGGGTCGCAGTCCAGCATGTACTCGTTGTGCTGGGTTTGGTTTTGCCTTGAGTTTTGACCCTCTTTGGCTGTGCTGTAACTGTAATCATGTGTTTATGCACATCGTGGCTCCCACTTTACACTGCATTGGTGATGATGATGTCACAGTGTTGGGCCTGGGCTCCAGGCTGTGGAGTTATGCTCTTTAGTAGACGCTGTGGATAGAAGAAAATCTTTAAGGGGTGATTGAAAGCAACTTAAAGATGGCAGCTCACGGTTCTTGAGCTGAGTCTGCCTCACTTCATTTAAGGGAAAAGTACTGCATCTAACACCACCTGTAGCCTATTTTAATCTGTCAGTCAGCTTTGCACCATGTGTATATATACAGCTGTTTACACTGGGTATAATGGGGGGGGGGTTAATTCAATCTCTAAATTCTGCAAGCCTTTCAAATGTAACCTTGACTTCTTCTGGGTAACAGATGTGCATAGGTTGTTCAAGCCCATGTTGTACTCTTCTTGTAACTGGTCGGGTAGCTAAGTGGAGTCATCCTAAGAACAAATCTAAGTTCATTAACCCTTTTACCCAAGATACCAGCACTCCTGTGGCCTTTGTGATTTTACTTGTGCCCTTTTGAAACAAGCTTCTTCTTATTTTATTCAAAGCCCATCGCTCAGTTTCAGTTGTTGTCATTGCAGCCCACCCTTTCATTCCCTTCAATGAAATCAGTGCTGTCTTTCACAGGCCATCCCAAGTTCCAAGTAATAATTTATAGTTAGATATCTGGCTGATGCCCCATGCAGGTCTGTGTTTTATTCTCTTAGAATACAGAATCAGCTTTTTTGGTATTTTTCTTACTTCAGAACAGACATCAATCAAACGGTTAAGTACATTCTGGTCCACAATTTATGAATGTGTATATATTAATTGTCTAGGACCTTTGCACCCAGTTTAATCAAATAAGAACAAATATGCTTATCTTTAGTGTGGTTAAGAAGGCAAACATAATTTTTTTGAAAATGCTTGTCACACATTTGGCCAGAAGAGATCAAAGCTGGGCTTGCTGCCCATTCAGCAAATCTAGGCAGTGATGCAAGTTGTCAGCCAGTTCCTTGGAATAGTTCAATGTTCTAACCTAAACTTTAAGTTCACATGAAATTAGGGATTTATTGAAGCTACTATCATCCATTTCTTTTTAGCTGATTTGCAGAACTTGTCGCCCATCTACAGTTTAGTGTAAAAATGATAGTAGTTTTAAAACTGATAATGAAGTAACCCCTTTATTTGACCTATTCATTAATCTGATTTCCACACCTGCTTATTACAGTCCAGAACTTGAACTAGAAGGGTTGGTGGGCTGGATGTAATGAGGGGAGACTGGTTTGTCGAACTCTAGCCAAGCAAAATTGGACCTAAAGCAGGAACCATCACTGCATTATACTACATTACAGGACACATACCCAACAAATCAATCTACCGGTAAGTGAAATCAGTTTGCCAGAAAATCCTGCTTAATTTAATTACTGTCACTGTGGGTAGTATATAACACATGAATTGCAAGAGGAGCTAGAATGTATGTTTATAAACCAGTGTTTTTCTCAGGTGGAAAAAAAACCTATACAGTAATCATCTTTTAAATTATTAGTGAGAGGATGTTTTAAGTAGTGTCACACCTGGTACTCTTTTAAAGGGAAACTGTTGTATTGGATTAGCATGTCAATTTAGTCTATTCTAGCTAAATCAAAAGCAGCTTCTTAAGCTAATGGTAGTGTCATTCGAAAGCTAGAGTAACATATCCGCATTCTCAGAGGTGGCATACGTCTACCTTGTTGTCTGCATTTCTTTTCATACTTCAGTTACATTTTTTTTTCCCCCCAAACATTAGAGCCTTCTGGAAGGAGCCATCTTTTCTCAATGCATGAAAGGAAAATGTTACTAAAGTCTAAGGTCAGGCTTGATCCAGAACTGACCTTTAGGCCTGTAATGCACATCTTGATTTACAGGTAATTCCTCTAAAAACAGAAGTGTTGTTTTTTTCACTCTGCTGTCTTCATGTCTCAGCTTGCTTAGCTAGATTTTGCTATTGAAAAGGCCACTGCTTTAACAAATGTGATTTTCGTTGTCAATTCACTATCTCCGGATTGAATCATCCATATCACGTATTGTCTTACTTGGTGAATGCACCATTAATTTTTATGGAGTTTTGAACCCATTTAATTGTTTTTATTAATTTATCCCAACTTGTTTATGAATTATTTGGCATAATCTTCATGTTATTACTATTGAGCAGCAGGTCAACATTCACTGTTCTTTCTTCTACCCTCATTAGTGTTTTCCTATCATCATACCATTATATAAAGTTGTTTCATAAGGTTGGGTTTAGTTGAAATAAAAGCCTGGTTAAAGGCCCTGTTCAATAAATTGTTTGGTAGTGAAAAGCAACCACCATAGGAAGACCAGCAGAACTGATTTTGGAAGGCAATATGAGACTAAAAATAAAGTAGAGTAGAGACAGGGAGATGAAGCTGTTGCCCTTGTTATGTTAACTAAGGGCAAAAACTGTCCAATCAGAAGAATGTTATCCAATGCAAAGTGGCAAGAATCCTAGGGTAGAATGCAAGACCATGACTGAGCAGCTCCTTAAAACCACGTCAAAGTTTACTAGCAGTTTTACACAGTTTACCCATAGTGTGGAAAAAACACTATACAATAAATACAATTTTGAAAGACAGGTGAGACATGATGAGTGCTTACCAAACTATCCTCAGCCTCCTGTCACTGGTCCAGATGTATGAACAACTCCTTTTCCCAGACGCTTCCAACAAGTAAGAGTAAAACCCGCTCAACATGTCACCCATGTTGATTTTATGTCACCTCAGTAACCGTTCTGATGCCTGTCACCATTGGCCAAGTTTTACAAAGTAGAGAATGATTACCTTTGCTTGCTATCCTCATGTAAATTGAATAGTTGGTTTAAATTTGATTAACAAGCTTTAGTGTTTATTATCTCCAAAAATAGAAGAAAGTGTGGGCATAACAGATTGTGTACTCTATGTAAATATTATGTATACTTTTTTTTTTTTCCCTCTCTATTGGGAAACTAATATTATTTTAGTTAACTTTGGTTCTCAGTAAACACAGCTATCCTATTGATAGCTTCCGTGCATGAGGGAAAGGTAAGCAGTGTTACCTCCATTCTTTGTTTGAATAAGATTTATTAAAGTCATGCAAGCCTCTCATACGGGTAGACATTCATGGATCAGAAGTGTAATATTACAACAGATGTAACCCGTAGAGAGAAAAAAAAAAAGTACTAAAACGGGGAAAAATAATGGCACTGAAATACTGATTTGCCTTTTTTTTCCACCTCTTCAATGTCTTTTTTTTTTTTAAAAACTGCTTTTCCAAGTTTCAGTTGTCCTGCAGGTAATCCAAACATAGCTTTATTTGTAGAATTAAAAATTGTTTTCTGAGATTTTGCAGTAAGGATTAACAGAAGTTTAGAAGCTGGCAGTGGAGCGCAGCGACGTGTTGCATGTTCATTAGCACAGGCAAGTAAGAGTTTTACTGTACTCTGTAAAAATGACAATAGTCGCTCTATAATAAATGTCTAGGAAGTCTCGTAGTTGGTCAGCCTGCCAGAAATATTCACACATCGTCGAGTTGTACAACTTGCGTTTCCACCTATATAAAAGTTATGCTAAAGTTTTGGATGGATACTGTATCACACTCTCTGCCTAACACATTATTTTGGTAAGGGTAAAAGTTGCAGTAAAGATTGAAAGTGCCTGTTCTTGTGAATTATTAAGTGTGTAGAAGATGAACAGATTGTCAAAAGGTGTAAAGGTAAAAATGAAATATCCTTTTAACTGCCATTTCTTAATTTCATTACGACCCAAGGAAGCGGCTACCTGCAAATGCTTTGCAGGCATCTATTTATTTTTTAGAGGGCTAGGCAGCTTCTTAGAGGAGCCCCAGGTTGGGGTGAGGTTTGAAGAGTCCAGAGTATTTATACAGCTTTGAAATGTGCATCATCTGACCTTTCCTAGCCCTAATGAGCTAATTAAGGTCCGAGACCTTGGTCAAAGTTATCAGAGACTTCATATCTCTTGGGGGTGCTCAAATATTTGCATGGTGCTCCCTTCCTTTTTTCACTGTATAATTGTACAAAACAAAACAAAAAAAAACACACTAGTCTTGTTTAAAATGCTGTAAAGGAATGGTGGAAGTCAAGTTGAGGTCTGGAAGACCATGAAAATATTCTAAGAGAACTGTTTGTGGGATTGTTAGAAAGGAAAATTAAAACCCTTGTTTGACTGCAAAAGTCTTTCAGGAAGATTTAGCAGACTGGTGGTGCACTGATACCTGCACAAATATGACTTTCTTGGAGGAATCAACAGAACAGCACCTTTCTTGCCTCCTAGCCACAACATTCAGCATCTGAAGTTTACAAATGGACATCTAAACAAGCCAGATGCATTTTGGAAATAAGTCCTGTAGACTGATGAAGTCAAAATGGAGCTTTTTGGCCACAATGTCAAAAGGTATGTATGGAGAAAAAAGGACGCAAAATTCCACCTCTACAACTATTAAGCATGGGGGTGAATCAATCATGCTTTGGGCGTGTGTTATAGCCAGTGGCACAGGGAACATTTCACTGGTAGAGGGAAGAATGGATTAAATTCTATACAAGCAAATTCTGGAAGCAAACATCGCACTACTGTAAAAAAAAGAAGCTTAAGATAAAAAGAGGATGGGGTCCTAAAACAAGATAATGATCCATAGCACACCCTAAAATCTACAATGAACTACCTCTCAAGAAGCACAAGCTGAAGGTTTTGGCATGGACCTCATCGTTTTTTGATCTAAACATCATCAACAATCTGTGGATAGATCACAAAAGAGCAGTGCATGCTTTACGGTCCAAGAACCTCACCAAACTAGAAGCGTTTTGTAAGGACAGGTGGTCAAAAATAAACACTGAAAGGCTACAAGAAGGTTTACGAGCTGTGATACTTGCTGAAAGGGGTGTTACTAAGTATTGACCATGTCAGGTGCCCAAACATTTGCTTCAGGCCCTTTTCCTTTTTTGCTATTCTGAAACTAAATGATGGAAATAAAATGTAATCTTAAAATATTAAAGAAATGTGTTATCTTTAAATTTATGCCATTTGGAAATCATGTCATCTTTTTCTTAAAAAGGAAATGTTTATGTTGGATACTTTCTTCCCAAACAAACTAAAATAAGACTACTGGAGAGGTACCCAGAATGTTCGTTACTTACTGGTTTTTAACCAAACTCCATTTTTTAGTTTCAAGGATTTCTGTGATAACACAGAGTGTGGTAAATGAGAATTGATGACATTTTTAATAATGTGCAAAACTGACAGCACCTACCTGTTTTAATGTGCCCGGCGTAACAGCAATGATATACAGCATATATGCAGGTACGCAGATGAATGAGGAAACTCCAATACAGTAGCCGAGTACTGTGGTCCAAGGAGGGTAGTCATAATCAAACAGCTTGACATTTGGAGGATAGATCACAAAACTGACAATAATGAACTGCACCCCAAGAGAAAGAAAGAAAAATTAGACAAGGAATTTAGTGTTAAGAAATGGCCTTTTAGTGTCATCTGATGATTCTGGTTTTTGTAGTCACACAATTGTTTCTGCCCGTGGTGTGTGTGCGTTTTCTTTTATTTTTCCCCCAACAGATTTATTCTCACTGAAAATGTTGAAAATTATTCTGCATTTAAAGTATATATTGAAGTGTTGAGATAGTGTTACTGAGACAAGATGGTCACGTTAGCTGTACTTCCATCCATTTATTTTGGTTTTGTAAAATTTTTCCCCATATCGTATTACCTAATAATAATAATTAAAAAAAAAAAAAAAAAAATAGCACTTTAAAGCAGCGGTTCTCAGCCATGGCCTGTGTGTTTTTTTGCATGTACTCCAGCATATAATAAATATCTACATCTGTTGATTACTGAAAAAAAAAAAACTAGGCACAGTAAAAAACTGACTCCACTAGAATTTTGAAGAGATACTACAGAAACTTTAAGAATACAGAGTTTACCCCTGGATTTAAAACTTAAAAGAAGGAATCTGATACACTTTGCTGGCTGGTACTGCCAATGAAAGCTTGATGAATCTAAGGATAGTCTTAAAATTCATACCCACCCACCTCCAAACTGGACAGGCAGTTAAAATGTTAAGTATTTCACTGAAAGATGGTAAATTAGAAGAAAGGCAGAGTGATGGCATCCAAGAGGAACGAGAGAGAATAATATGTCACACATCCTCACATTACAGAGCATCACAGTCCCTATATGTTGCTGAAATGGAAATGGCTTCAATATTATAATAAGGCTTCTTATTTTCTTTTCTTTAGAAAGCTTTACATAAGGCTTTACATGCATAGTACACAAGTATTTATGTAACGCGCTACCTCACTTAGCACTTCTCTGTCATGTGCTGTAATACTTTAGTGGCTTAATACAGTTGTACAACATTAAAAGTTATTTTTTCTAAGATAGGAGTATCCTGAATGAAATGTGTCAGACATTTTCTGATTTGTTGGCAAACTTTAATGCAAACTAAATATGCTGAAATCTCAAATTTGGAAAAAGAGAGAGAGAGATAAAATTAAGTCTTTACAGAAGCTCAATATAAACAGAAGTATTATAACAAATAATAACAACATCACCATCCTCAAAAAAACACACATTCAATGATAATAATAAGATGAAGATCATTTAGTATTCATAATTCCATATAAACAGTACTTTACTGGGTGGTCAGGCAAGCATTTTCGATGCCAGGTAATTTATCAAACCATTGATGGCTGCTTACAACTGGAATATGAAAAACAACTCTGTAGGAAGCAAAGTTATATCAGAGGTATTTTAGTTATTCCTTTAAAAATGATAGATTGCTAAAGGCATTGTGCTGCTATTTAATTCAGAGTGCTTTACCTGCACAATTGGAAATCAGCCTTTTGGACATTGAAAAATACCGGTAGTACCCTGCTGGTCAAAACTAATAATTCCCTTAAGACAGCGGTGTGCCCATCTTAGGATAACGCGCCATGTCACAAAGTTCAAATAATTTCAAACTGGTTTCTTAAACATAATGAGTTCACTGTACTCAAATGGCCTCCTCAGTCATCAGATCTCAGTCCAATAAAGCACCTTTGAGATGTGGTGGAACGGGAGATTTGCATCATGGATGTGCAGCCAACAAATCTGCAGTAACTGCACCAAAATCCTTGAGGAATTCCAGCACCTTGCTGAAACTATGCCACAAAGAATCACGGTAGATCTAAAGGCAAATGGGGGTCCAATCTGGTACTAGCAAGGGGTACTTATGTGTATCTAACAATAATAACAAAGTAAATATTTACTTAATATGCAAACTACTATGATGGCAAGGATTATAAAACAACAAGAGGCCCACCCTTTTCTTGGCTAGTACACTGACCTATAGGACATTTAAATTCACAAGATTCCTTAGCATACTATATATACTGAGCTATGCAGATACACGTTCTTACCAACAGAAAGATAGGACTGATTGCTACCCAACAGATCTTCCAATACCAGCCAGGGCTGAAGCCCAGCATTGCTTCAACGTCTCGGCAAAAGCGAGGCATCCCTACAGACAAAAAAAAAAAAAAAAAAAGTCAAGATTTCACAATTACAGTGTGTTTCTTATTAGCCCCGTCTCTCATATTTCTATAGAACTCAGGCACTCCCAGTAGGCCAGCCTCATCTGAATTATCAGAGACCTTACAGGAAGGGAGAGGAAAGTTCTGAAGGCCCCCCCTCAAACCTCTACAAGCAGGCAAAATAACTAGCATGACACATTAAAACAAACAGTTAAGAGGCAGTACTAAGGTCATAAGAAAACTATTGAGCTTGTCCTTCATATTTATTGACAGTTTTAGATGGTGTAAAATATGAACTGTAAGTCTTACCATAAAACCAAGAAACAGCGATGACTTCAAGGAAGACAACAGTGATGACAGCTGCACCTGTGGCATATTCTTCAAAAAGTTTGACCACATAAGCACCTCCCTGGGGGTTAGGAGAAAGAGCATCAGTTTAAAAATTCCTGCTGTCAAAGTAGGGTTAACTCTAACCCATCTGAGTGCTGTCTTGTAGCATCTGGAGGCTAGATTTTCTTAATGCAGTATATACAGTACTCGCATATATGTTAACTGAGCATCTCAAATACGGAGCTTGTCTAGGTTTGTGCCTAACAGACACCTGCTCAGGAACTCTTTCTTACAACTGAGTGTGAGGTTACAATCCAAGATTTTCCTATGAAAAGAGAGGAGTTGTGTGATCCAGGTTAGATATATTAAAGCTGTCTATGTATAAGGTGGTGTCAATGTTAAAATTTCACATTCTTTCTGTTTTATTTTACATCACTCTTACCTCATAGACATTTTTGCAACTATGATGCTGGTGCTGACTCCATTTTGCTATTAATGAACTGTGTGATGTACTTTCAGTTAAAATTATGTATTGGCTCTTCTTACTATTTTGTTCTTGCGCTTTAGCATGAATTACAATGTTTTGCATGGCATTGTTGCCTTGTTTCTTTGAATTATATAAAGCAACTTTTGAAGATGTGCTCTGTGAAAGGTACAATAGAAATATTGGGACAAATTACAGAGGGTTGAATTCTCCCTGGGCGGCACGGTGGCGCTGTGGGTAGCGCTGCTACCTCGCAGTTAGGGGACCCAGGTTCGCTTCCCGGGTCGTCCCTGCGTGGACTTTGCATGTTCTCCCCGTGTCTGTGTGGGTTTCTTCCGGGTGCTCCGGTTTCCTCCCACAGTCCAAAGACATGCAGATAAGGTGGATTGGCATTCCTAAATTGTCCCTAGTGTGTGTGCTTGGTGTGTGTGTGCCCTGTGGTGGGCTGGCGCCCTGCCCGGGGTTTGTTTCCTGCCTTGCGCCCTGTGTTGGCTGGGCATGGCTCCAGTAGACCCCCGTGACCCTGTAGTTAGGAAATAGTGGGTTGGATAATGGATGGATGAGTGGATGAATTCTCCCTCCATAAGCCAGCACAAATTGGAGCTAAAACGAATTGTAGTTTATAAAATATACAGGTGCTTTTGCATAGCATACTCTCCATCTGCCACATGAACCCACATTCAGAAGAGTCGAGATATTCCTGTTGACAGTACAAGTCTATTATGTAAGAGTGCAGAAGAACAGAAATTAGAGAAGGCAGCAGTGTATGGTGGTTCAGGATACTCAGCATGGGTCTGCCTACAAGAAGAAAACTTTCAACACCTTGCCAATTTTAGAATGAAAAATTCTCTCTATTATATAAAAAAAAATCCTGGGATGAGATGCGACTTTTTCAGAGAGATACTTTTAAGTCCCACAAGATGAGACTTTGTGCCAAGAGATTTGACCACACCCGGGGCTGGAAATAAAAGACAAAGAGAAGATGACAAAGTAGAATGTCGTAAAGAATTCAAAAACGTTTGAGTGATACACATGCACAGCAGGTTACAGATAATAAAAGTAGTAAAATTTGAAAGTCTCAAAAAAATTATAGTAAAGATCGCATTAGCACAAATAAACGGAAATTATTACTCAGTGAAATAATGGAATAGCGAAAAGAGATCAAATATATTGTTCGGATTTAAACTTTAAGTTGGAAACTTGTAGATCAGCTAATTTGTGTTGCCATCAGGGAAGAGTAGTGTTTCTTCCCAATGAAGACATGTATCCGCAAGAATTAAAAGATTTGTTTGGCGACAGTGAAATCCATATACGTGAGCGGCAGCGATGTGAAGTGGCTGGCGTGTAGCGCAGGCCGGGGGATTGGTGAGCGAAGCCCCCTAGTAAGATTAAAAAAAAACAAAAAAAACACTGTTGTCAGCTAATTAAGCAATGCTACTTTTAAAGCACACTAAAGCTTAACACTAAATCAAAATGAACCTTGAAACATCTTCAATTCTTCTCATTGCTTTTAAACGTTATGCCACTTTATCCCTCCTCTGCCAGTTTCTAGATTTAAGTGTCACTAATCACTTTGGCACAAATTAAATTTGTACACTGATCTGTTAAATAAATGCTCTCAGGCTGACCTCAAGTCCAAAAATGTTTTCACCTTGCCCTACACGGTGGATTGCCGGGAGCTGCCTTTGTTTCTGTATGCCTCTTCAGTCTATGTTCTACCTGTAATAAGCCTTTCAGGTTGGCTGAATGGAGAGCTGGGTTCAGCTAATTGTAGAATTGACAAGTGCGTGTAAACTGCAAGGTGCTGTCCTCCACACCTGTCGTGTCATTCAGTACAATAACAAGAGATTCACGCTTGCAGATTCTATTGCATTATAGCAAGGACGGCTGGCAGACAACGTGCCTGCCTGAAGCGAGATCCCCACATAGAGCGGCAAGTGACGAACAATTAAAGACATGCTGACAGGAATCTGATAAGCCTTGTGTATTATTGACATGGCATGAGGTTTGTCGAGCCCTCTTGAGGAGTCCAAGGGTGACAAATAAGGAGAATGGCAGGAGCACAATGGAGAGTACTATTTGTGCTATATGTGTTTGAGACAAAAGTGTACAAGATAACAGTGTGGTTGCTGTGTTGAAAGAAAACTGTATCTCAACCTAAACTACTTCTGTAATGGAGGGCCACAGTTAATTTTTTTGTTATTCATAAGAATTTCAGAGATGCTGGAAAGTGTTTCTTGTTATTAATTATCATAGCAGAAGTACTCGAGTGCAGCACAGACCCATTTGAACAATTTAGAACAGGCCATTCATCTCAACAATTCTTGCCAGTCCTATTCAACTAATTCTTCTAAAAAAATAAAACCATCAAGTTTAAATGTCCCTGAAGTCTTACTGTCTGCCACACAAGTGTCTATGGTTCTCTGTATGAAGAAAAACTTCCTAATGTTTGTGGGAAATTTAACCTTAAGTTTCCAACTGTGTTCCCGTGTTCCTGATGAGCTCATTTTAAAATAACAGTCTCAATCCACTGTACTAATTCCCTTCATAATTTTAAGCACTTCAATCAAGTCGCCTCTTAATCTTCTTTTGCTTAAACTGTAAAGGCTCAGCTCTTTTAATCTTTCCTCATAATTCAACCCCTGTAGTCCTGGAATCAGCCTAGTCGCTCTTCTCTGGACCTTTTCTAGTGCTGCTATGTCCTTTTTGTAGCCTGGAGACCAAAACTGCATACAGTACTCCAGATGAGGCCTCACCAGTGTGTTATAAACCTTGAGCAGAACCTCCTTGGACTTGTACTCCACACAACAGGGCGCTAGATAACCTAACATTCTGTTTGTCTTCTTAATGTTTTGAACACTGTCTGCAGTTGAACTCTGAAATCCTTCTCATAAGGTGCACTTTCAAGTTTCAGTCCTCCCATTGTGTATTCAAATCTCACATTTTTACTTCTTACATGTAATATTTTACATTAACTTACATTAAATTTCATCTGCCACTCATGTTAGAAATAAGGATACCAAAGAAGCTATTTTCTCAAAGCATAACTACACTTGTGCACTCAGTGAAGAGCACTGTACAAAAATAAATTGTATTATGTTATACTAGTGTAAGTATCGGCTTACTTCACATATAGAACAAGTAGAAGAATTTGCTTGCATACGTACAGTATAATTGGATATCCAGGTACTTTTCTGGGCCCTAAAGCATTTACTTATTACATCAGTGTCAGGAAGTGGAGTAGGCAAAAGTAAAAAGTCTACAGACTATAATTGTTTATGTGAGGTATTTTTGTTTATATTTGTAAGTTAATTGGCTGGATTGTAGCAGATGTGGAACACAGAGATGCAATACTAATTTTATACAAAAACATTTTTATGCACAATTTACTCAAATCATAATTAACAATAGAAACATACTGTAAATACAACTTAAAAAAATATGATAGCAGTCAACTATGAGCCCGCAATACTCTTAACGATAAAACTGTTCTCTTTCTGAAATCCACATTAAACCTCACTTCCACTGTACACAAGCTAACAATTACCATCCATTTCAATGCTTTCTCACTTTTCCTTTTTCTGGTGGAGAATTCTTCCATTTACTAACACTGAAATAAAGTGGGCAGAGCTGATGATATTTGGTGGAAATCGCTCTCAACTGAGTCTACCTCGGTAATATTTATCCACTTTGTTGTGTTAACTATGGATGGCCAGTTATAGATTTTAGTATGACATTGTCCAAGTATCGAATGATTGGGTCATTAGATGCAAAGTGTCAAAATTAATTACAAATATAAAACCCAAAATAATTGAATAAATAATTGCATAAATATTCACTGCCTTGAATATGACACACCTAAATCATCACTGGTGCAGCAAACTAGTTTTAGATGTCACAGAATTAGTTCAATGGAGATTATCTGTCTGGGATATCTATTGAGTGTAGTCTAAATGACCCTTAACTGGAAGGTCCAACTTGTGGTGAATTAGCATGGTGGTCTGACCTACACAATGAGAAAAAAAACAGTCCAAGCAACTCCGTGAAACATGATTGAAAAGTACAAGTCATGGGATGGAAACAAGTAAACATTCAAGTCACTGAATATCCTTTAATCATTAAGAAATGGAAAGAGTAGGGCACAGCTGTAAATCTGGAAAGAGCAGGCTGTCCACAAAAACTGAATTATCATACAGGACTAGTGAGGAAGGCCATCAGGAGACCTACGAGAACTGTAATGGAGTGACAAGCTAAAGTAGGTGTGATTAGAAAGACTGTGCATACAACAGCTGTTGGCCAGGAGCTTCATCAGTCATAGCCTTATGGTAGCGTAGGAAAGAGAAAACTACTGTTAAAAAAAAGAAAAGAAAACGCAGATGACATCTCAGCTACAATTTGCAGTCGGTTGTCTGATGAGAACAAATTTGAGCTTTTAGGCCATCAGACTAACTGCTGTGCACTGTACATTATTAAAAACCCAATCCCCACTGTGACACGTGGTAGTTATAGCATTATGCTGTGGGGCTGCTTTTCAGCCGCACGTTCCGGATGGCATGAGATGGGAAAATGAAAGCAGCAAAATACAGGGAACTCCTTGAGAAAAATCAGATGCATTCTGCAAGAAACCTGCACCTTGAGAGAGGAGTTGTTTTCCAGCAAAAACAACGACTCCAGACATAAATCCAAAGCTACATAGCGTTAATGTGCTGGAGTGGCCGAGTCAGTCCAGATCTCAGTCCAACAGAGAATTTGTGGCTGGACTTGATAAAGACTGATCACCCACAATCCCATCCCTGTGCATGTAATGGAGCCTGAGCAGTTCAGGAAAGAAGAACAGGGCTTGGCTGCTAGAACACATGTTCTGCTTGTGTACTTGGAATGCTCACTGATAAAAATATTATAGAAGGCATACATATAATCGGACATCCAGGTACTTTTCCTGGCCCTAAAGCATTTACTTATTACATCAGTCTGAGGAAGTGGAGTAGGCAGAGTGAAAGTTGCATAAAAGTCTATGAACTATAATCGTATAGAGATATTCCTGTTTTTATTTTGTAAGCTATTTGTTTGAAGCACAACAGAGGTGCAGCACAGAGATGCAATACTATTTTATAGTAAACACGTTTTATGTACAATATATTCAAATCATAATTAAACAATAAAAACATATCGTAAATAAAGCTTAAAAATATATAACGGTCAAATATGAGCCCATAATAATCTAATGATAAAATAAACTTTAGCAATATAATGTTATTTGCAGTGCATAAAGAGATGAGATACTGGTAAAAATGGCAAGGTCCAGATGTGCAAAGATAACAGAATACCTGCCATGCCAGTGGTATATGACTTGAAGGGAGTGAATACCTACACATTCAATTATTTTTTGCTTTATATTTGTAATTAATTTAGACCACATTGCAGAGATCTATCTTCACTCTGACATTAAAATATTTTTCTGTTAATCATTGTCAAAAAAGATAAACCCACTGTGGATTGATGTGAATTTCCCCTTGGGATTAATAAAGTATCTATCTACAGTGGTGCTTGAAAGTTTGTGAACCCTTTAGAATTTTCTATATTTCTGCATAAATATGGCCTAAAACATCATCAGATTTTCACTGAAGTCCTAAAAGTAGATAAAGAGAAACCAGTTAAACAAATGAGATAAAAATATTATACTTGGTAATTTATTTTTTAAGGAAAATGATCGAATATTACATATTTGTGGGTGGCAAAAGTATGTGAACCTTTTCTTTCAGTATCTGGTGTAACCCCCCTTTACAGCAATAACTGCAACTAAATGTTTCCAGTAACTTTTGATCATTCCTGCACACCAGCTTGGAGGAATTTTAGCCCATTCCTCCATACAGAACAGCTTCAACTCTGGGATGTTGGTGGGTTTCCTCACATTAACTGCTCGCTTCAGGTCCTTCCACAACATTTCGATTGGATTAAGGTCAGGACTTTGACTTGACCATTCCAAAACAATAACTTTATTCTTCTTTAACCATTCTTTGGTAGAACGACTTGTGTGCTTAGGGTCGTTTCTTGCTGCATGACCCACCTTCCCACGAGATTTAGTTCATGGACAGATGTCCTGACATTTTCCTTTAGAATTCTCTGATATAATTCAGAATTCATTGTTCCATCAATGAAGGCAAGCCATCCTGGCCCAGATGCAGCAAAACAGGCCCAAACCATGATACTACCACCACCATGTTTCACAGATGGGTTTAGGTTCTTATGCTGGAATGCAGTGTTTTCCTTTCTCCAAACATAACGCTTTTCTTTTAAACCAGAAAGTTTGTGATCTTTAGCAAACTGAAGATGAGCAGCAATGTTTTTTTTGGAGAGCAGTGGCTTTCTCCTTGCAACCCTGCCATGCACACCATTGTTGTTCAGTGTTCTCCTGATGGTGGACTCATGAACATGAACATTAGCCAATGTGAGAGAGGCCTTCAGTTGCTTAGAAGTTACCCTGGGGTCCTTTGTGACCTTGCCGACTATTATACGCCTTGCTCTTGGAGTGATCTTTGTTGGTCGACCACTCCTAGGGAGGGTAACAATGGTCTTGAATTTCCTCCATTTGTACACAATCTGTCTGACTGTGGATTGGTGGAGTCCAAACTCTTTAGAGATCATTTTGTAACCTTTTCCAGCCTGATGAGCATCGACAACTCTTTTTCTGAGGTCCTCAGAAATCTCCTTTGTCCGTGCCATGATACATTTCCACAAATGTGTTGTGAAGAGCAGACTTTGATAGATCCCTGTTCTTTAAATAACACAGGGTGCCCACTCACACCTGATTGTCATCCCATTGATTGAAAACACCTGACTCGAATTTCACCTTCAAACTAACTGCTAATCCTAGAGGTTCACATACTTTTGCCATTTACAAATATGGAATATTTGATCATTTTTCTCAATAAATAAATGACCAAGTATAATATTTTTGTCTCATTTGTTTAACTGGTTTCTCTTTATCTACTTTTAGGACTTGAGTAAAAATCTGATGATGTTTTAGGTCATATTTATGCAGAAATATAGAAAATTCTATAGGGTTCACAAACTTTCAAGCACAACTGTATCTTTCTATCTATCTATCTGATTTAATGTTGTATATTAATAAAATGTGAATACTTGTTATAGGCACTGTAGTTATGGTTATCTCATCTACTGGCTTTCTCTTTTCATTTTCCCCAGCTTCTTTTTAGGTCCTTGGCCAGATATGCTCTTCTTGCTAGCTAATTGAGGCATTATTACTCATCTGATCCTAGAATTGGACTTGATCTGTCACTTTCCCTGTCAAAGCTCATCTAAATGTTGTTTGAATTCGAAGAGAAGAGTTGGATCCTGCTGGACAGTGGGCACCCCAAGGTTTGTACTTCTCCAAATGTTCTCTTTTGTCACTAAAACAGTGGCATTTAGCAAGTGCAATATAACAATTCTCTAGTTAACTTCCTGTCTGCTTTAATTAAGAGTTCTGTATGTGATGATCTATGAAGCACATTGAGATAATCAGAGTGCTAAATAAAAAAAAAAGAATATTCTTCATAGGTGGGGTTGATAGAGCAGCCTCATGGACCTTGCATTCAGATTCTTGAGCTACTCTGTTTTCTACCCAAACCAAACCCTAAAATCATGAAAATTAGGTTATTTGGAGATTCTAAACTGACACAGGATGAGTGAGCATAGATATGTGCAGGACTATGTCTTCTGATCCTCCATGACACTAAAAAGGAAAATGCGTCTATTGATTGATGGGTTTTTACATTTACTCATTTACATATCACATGACAATACAACTTCAAACCTAGTATTTCAGAAGAGGAAAGTTAATCAACTCACTCAGGGTCACACAGGAAGCTGCAGTGAGATTTTAACGCTACCGTGTGACTCCTAGACCGCATTTTCTACATGCATGCTTGGAGTGCTCTCTAATAAAGATACTGTATTGCAACAATTTCACCTTGGGACAAAAAAGTGTCCACTTATCTATATAAAATATAAGGTATGAGAATAAATGCCTAGGTAGAGGTGAAAAACAAAAAGGTATTTGCTGTGCATATAAAGATGAGATGCTGGTACCCATTTTGTCAAAGAGAGGCAGAATGTCAAAATAAAAAGACCATTTCAAGTTTTATTTATTTTTTTTTATTTTTTGCCTGTAACAGTATACAACTTTACTTCTTTTTTTTAATTATTGTCTTGCTGTGTAGTCCCTCTTTAGACCCTGCATTGGCATGACTGGGGCAAAGGCAGTGGGTTAGATTTATTCTGAGGCAGACAAAAATATTTAACCACAGAACGGAGGGGCACAATTTGATGCACAGACCAGAAACGTATTTAAAGTGAAAAGAATGTACTCCCTAAAACAGGCCTCGCCAGTTCAGTCCTACTTAAAAGTCCTTGAGTTGATCAGTTTAGTGAAATTTGATCCAAGGAACAGAGCATTCAGCCGAGTGCTGGTGGGTAACAATTTTTTTTAGAAATGATGAAAACTTTTGTTCATGTACAGGCTCTTTTGGATTAGAACAGGCAGCTAAGATGAAAACCAACAAGAGGGAGAGAAGCTGCATGCATGCAACACTTTGGGGAGCAAGAACACACTGCTCTGTGCACATTATATGAACACTGGCTAGGAGTTAAAAATATGTGAAGTGCCACCTGGCACAATATCAGTTTAAGAAGGTTTAAAAATGGTCATACTATCAGGTCACAATTAAGCAATCAGGGATGGCATCCCTTATGATATGATAACAGCTTCATTTTTTTAAGATGTAAAGCTAACTGGAGGAGCCTACATTGGGCTTTCCCTGGGAACAGCAATCGTCTGTTAACCAAGATACTCACATAAGTGAGTGTGCTGAGGGCTCCCAGAAAGCACACTGTGATAAGGCCCAGGACAAACCATTCCCTGCGCTTGCCTAAGGCGTCCGGAAACTCATCCAGTACTGCTGTTATGACACCTTCCAACCCTGCAAACTAAGCACGAGTACAACATTGTTATAGCATTACACCACTGAAACACTGCACTAGCCAATAGCCACTTGGCAGGCAAATTTGAAAGGAAAAGTGAGAAGAGACTTACCGTGCTGTCAAGTCCCAGCGTGATTATCATGAGGAAGAAGATGATCGCAAAAAATGTGGAGGCAGGCATGTTGGCGATGACTTCTGCATAGGTGATGAAGAGTAAACTGGGTCCTGTGAAAAAAAAAAAATTATGTAATGGGCAAATGTCCATTTCAGTACCAGTGCCGTCATTGTAGGTGCTTTCAGGCCCTTAGCCCTTTAATCTCAAGCCCTTCTTCCTCTCATTCTGTGTTCTGATATGTATGGATGACTGTTCAAAAACTCCATGGATACCCCCCCTGGACGACTTTGAATGTGTGAAAACTTCATGGGGAAACCAGTCTTAGACTACATAGTGGACTAACAGCATTATCAAAAGGTAGCAAAACCACTTCAATAAGTGCTAAAGCTAGCAATGCCACTGGTCAGTACCTCAAGATACTCAAGAGTCTCAGGGACCCCCAGAGAATGAGGTACAGGGCAAGCAAAGAGAGCAGAGTTACCACTGCTTTGATATTCTTTGGGAACAGCAGCCTTCCTTAAAGTTTCCCAAGTTTCAGAAGAGACAGAGGCATCCCTTGGCTGGAAGTTGCTAGTTCTTGTTAGAGAATTGATTTGTTTGAATGTAATGGGTTATTACCCCTTCAACTACCCCACTGGCCCTACCTAAAAGTTACCATTTTACTGTGTGTGCACCAAGCCTTAATGTACAATAACTCTAAACTTGCATTTTTCTGAGGTGTTTACAAGTGAGCAAGTGGACAACCTCCCAGAGGTAAACACGACTACTAAGGAGGTACTGAGGGATTTGGAAATTGTAGAGGGAGAAGTGCTGCTTAGATTAAATAAGATGAAATCAAACAAATCACCAGGACCAGATAATATACTCAGCAAAAAAAGAAACGTCCTCTGACTTTCAACTGTTTTTACTTTCAGTAGACTTAATGTGTAAATATCTGTATGAACACTAAAAGAGTCAACACCATAAGACATAAACTAAAAATGTTTCACAATGTGTCCCTGAATGAAGGGAGGCTCAAAATCAAAAGTACCAGTCAGTATCTGGTGTGGCCACCAGCTGCTTGAAGTACTGCAGTGCATCTCCTCCTCATGGACTGGACCAGATCTGTCAGTTCTTGCTGTGAGATGTTACCCCACTCTTCCACCAAGGCACCTGCAAGTCCCTGGACATTTCTGGGGGGAATGGCCCTAGCCCTCACCCTGCGATCCAACAGGTCCCAGACGTGCTCAATGGGATTGAGATCTGGGCTCTTCGCTGGCCATGGCAGAACACTGACATTGCTGTCATGCAGAAACTCACGCACTTTTTGCCACTCCTGTCTGGTCCAGCGAAGGTGGGTTTGTGCCCATAGGCGGCGTTGTTGCTGGTGATGTCTGGTAAGGACCTGCCTTACAACAGGCCTGCAAGCCCTCAGTCCAGCCTCTCTCAACTTATTGCGGACAGTCTGAGCACTGATGGAGGGATTGTGTGTTCCTGGTGTGACTCGGGCAGTTGTTGTGGCCATCCTGTACCTGTCACGCAGGTGTGAGATTTGGATGTACCGATCCTGTGCAGGTGTTGTTACACGTGGTCTTCCACTGCGAGGATGATCAGCTGTCCTTCCTGTCTCCCTGTAGCGCTGTCTTAGGCGTCTCACAGTGTGGACATGGCAATTTATTGCCCTAGCCACATCAGCAGTCCTCATGCCTCCCTGCAGCATGCCTAATGCACGTTCACGCAGATGAGCAGGGACCCTGGGCATCTTTCTTTGGGTGTTTTTCACAGTCGGTAGACAAGTCTCTTTAGTGTCCTGCGTTTTTAGAACTGTGACCTTAAATGCCTACTTTCTGTAAGCTGTTAAGGTCTTAACGACCATTCCACAGGTGCATGTTAATTAATTGATTATGGTTAATTGAACATGCATGGAAAACATTGTTTAAACAATTTACAATGAAGATCTGTAAAGTTATTTGGATTTTAAAAACATTATTGTTGAAATACACAGTCCTGAAAAAGGGACGTTTCTTTTTTTGCACAAACATTAGGAAGTTTTTCTTTACACAAAGAACGATAGACACTTGGAATAAGCTACCAAGTAGTGTGGTAGACAGTAAGACGTTAGGGACTTTCAAAACTCGACTTGATGTTTTCTTGGAGGAAATAAGTGGATAGGACTGGCGAGCTTTGTTGGGCTGAATGGCCTATTCTCGTCTAGAGTGTTCTAATGGTATTCAACAACAAAAGTGGCAAATAGGACGTGCAGACAGAGCTGACTACTAAGCAGTGTCCATCACCACTAGCCATTTCCCTGAATACCCCTCTTTAATCAGAAACCAGAAAATCTTATGAAAGTATGTTGTACTTTTAGAAAGTGTTTAATCGTAACTCCATGGTCAACATGACCATGACCTTTGGGCTTATCTGGTGATTACAGAGTAGATAAAGCATATCATGAATGGTTTGAAAATGCATGCATGCCAATAACTCACCTCAACCAACACCTTTTCCTCCTCTTGTGTTCATGAGCGGAGTTGTGACCCCTCTTTGCCTAACCCAGCCCTGTCCTGCATCATGTCCCCTTCTAAGTTAACCATTTTAAAAGAAGATCCACTAACCCACGGACCAAGATGTAGCTGTATCAGCATTGACACTGCTGCAGATTTTACTGTAATATCAACCAAAATGTAATGTATTTGATAATCCTTTTATAAATGTTCCCAAGCATTCTCAAAAAAGTCCTGATCTCAATGTTATTTGTATTATAATATTAAATATTAAAATTAATATTAAAATTGAATATTTTAAGCAGAATACAGTTCAGAACAACCAGAAATATAAATACCCATATAGTTTTCAAAAAATAAATAAAGGAAATAGAAATAGTGACAGCCCAGGATCACTCACTTTCTGGGGTGACTGAATGCCATCAGTTAACCTAAAACATGTGTTGTATTTGAAACCCAGAAAAAATTCCATGAAGACCCTGGTCCTCAGAACTGTGAGGTAGAAGCATGAACAACAGCCCCTGTTTATCATTATATAAGTAATTATTGTTTGTGTGCTTTCTCATTAACATAAACTAGGGGAAGACTCTCAGTGTCTTCACGACTTAAAGGATTAGGTTAGGTTATGTGGCCATTCAGGTTATGAAAGTAATTCCATAATTTTAAAGGATGTCTGCAATAGTGTAGGGAAGTCTATACAGCCCTGAGAACAAACATACCCCAACTGATCTGTTGACATCTGCAGAACGTGCTCAGCCCCCAAAACCTTTGGTATCTGTCTTACCTGTGTCTTTGGCCACATCAGCCACCTCACGCTGCCTCATTTCTGCCATATATCCAAGCACAGTGAAGATGACAAAACCAGACATGAAGCTGGTCAGGCAGTTAACCGAGCTGGTCACCAGGGCATCCCTACAAACCAGACAAGAAGGCTGTTAAAACTTGAAGCAGAGCAACAACAATCAGAGAAATACTTTGGTACTCTGACACCAAGATTGAGAACAAAGCTGTGGGGCTTATAAGCCTTGCTGTTCACTGCCGGAGTTTTTGTTCCAGAATGTGAAATATCAGAATGAAATTGCAACTTGCTGCAGGCACACTTCCCAACACACGTCCAGACACCTTACACTGTTTTCTGCACCTCTTAGCTGCTTGAATCTTCCCTCCATATTGGCTGAGCACTCACTTGTAGCAGTTATTGTGGAAAGGATTGTAGCTGGCAAAGGCTAGTAGGACACCGAACCCTGGCCCGAGGGAGAAAAAGATCTGGGCCGCAGCGTCAATCCACACCTAACAAAAAGGGAAAATAGAAGAAGCAGCTAGTTTATATGAGACACTGTTACCAGTGTGCAAAGAAAGTGACACCTCACCAGAACGGGGTGGCATTAATAGGGAAAAAGCAGAAATCAGCATGGATGTGTGCCCACCATTAAGGCATGTCTGGGTTATAGATACAGGATTATGTATGTACCCATTGGTCACTTCCACACTAGTCACATCTGGTCCTAAAATATAGTAGAGCAGCAGCAGACTTCATCTGTTTGTTAACTTGTTACTTCTAACTGACTTATGTGTCCATTAAGTTCATGTTGATTTATATTTTGAATCACAGGTTCAGCAGTGACTTGTGATAGTGCAAACTCTGAAAGGTGCTATGTGCAATAAAAAAGTGAGTAAATCCCTTTTAATGCAGAGGCCATAACCAAATACTATTGAGATCAAGAAGCCTCTTGATGTTGCGTTGTAAGAAACTGAGAAAGAGATATTCCTTCCTGAGGTTTCAGTCACCCAGTAGTCTGATGTGATGAACAAATAATGTGGCAGTAAAGTCACTGATGGGAGTTACAGGACTATCCCTATAATTATCATGGCACCAGAAAGTGACAGCATATATATTGGATGTCATTTGGACATGCAAGTTAGAACTGCATTATGCTCTGTACATGTCACAATACTACTAGGCAGTGAAGAGAGCCATTAAAGTGGTGCATTTATAAGTGGGTCCTCACCACGTAATCATAATGAGGCCCTGATTGCTCACTTTCCTCCAGCCTGTGTTAATTTGCAAACCTAATGAAGGATAAAAGTACCACTACTACTGAGTAGGGCCTCTGTGTAGCCCTTGCTAGCCAACACATTTTGGCAGACCATGGGGAAAGAAAAATTGACTGATTGGTTTTAACAAGTTGCAGTCAAGCTCAATGCAGAGATGCCTTGAAGTCTTTTTGGTTTCTTCATCATGTGTTACTTTATAACTGCTAGGAGCTTTTTTGTAAGCTCCCCGACTATCAGATAGATCTCTTTGCTTTAAATGCCACAGTTTTTGCACCATCCTGACTGTCTCATTGCACTGGCATCAGTAATCTGCAAAGTTCCTCCTTACTGTAGTGTCCATCAGCCGGCTCCAGTCAGGTTTCAGGTAGAAGACCACTCCTCTCCAGGCGCCTTTAAGGGTTGCTCCTCGAACAAGCAGCACAAACAACACCACATATGGAAAGGTAGCTGTGACCCAGACTACCTAAAGAAAAAAAAGGACACAGAAAGCTGGGGGTGTGAACAAAGATTACGCAGATGCTTGCACAGATTTTTCAATTTAAAGTGGCATTCAAAAGATTTCACTAGCTTTTTAGCCACTTGAGTGGTAAGTAGAGCAGAAATGAAAACGGCAATAGAAAAACATACTTTTCAAATGAATGGACACGGGCATTTATGTTATTAAGCACTGACTCAACGCACTTTGCCTGAGGTCTTGACGCCTTTCCAGATGCTGAAATAGACAATCGTGAAGATGAAAAGCAGACACAGAGCCAACTGCCAACTGACAGCTCCCAGGTCGTGAAGTCCTTGTGAACGATGCACCTGCAGCACATGTCTCCTGCCACCAAGAGAAGAGGAAGAGAAGATCAGAAGGAGAGAAGATGGTGGGGAGCTTTGCTTTATCTCTTTGGCTCCCTCTGCTGTGTTCAGGTTATCCCTTTTGTCCTCATTTGACTAATTTGGTGGTACTGTGGCACAGTGGTTTGTACTGTTGACTCACAGCTGACGGAGGATAGGCTCAAATACCCACATAGTCACTGCCTGTATGTAGCTTGTATGTTTTTCCTGAATTTGTGGGAGACTCTAAACTGGCCTGGTTTATGTGAATGTGGGTGTGTATTTGAGTCTGTACTCCATCTAGAGATGGTTCTTTATTTGTTCACTAAGCTGCTAGGATAGGCTTAGGTACCATTCAATCAACACCCTGGGGTTCCCATAATTGAATTAAGCGTTACTTCAACCCTGTTTACTCCATCCAGTACTTTTTCCCCATCATTTTCATTTGATGATGTCATTGTCTTTTTTTTTATTCTTGAATACTCTAGGCCATTTGAAAGTTTCAGAGCTGCACAAAAATGCAGCTGCTCCATCTCCCTATATACAGAACATACTCGTTCAGTTGGTTGACAATGTACCCTACTATGCTGTGACACTCTGAGGTGAAGAACCAACTGAGAAGTTCGCAAATAACTGATTGCATATTTGCACAACATGGCAGACATTTAAAAAAATAAATCTTAAAACAGGTTATTGTACACCATGTCTATAGTGATTTTCCATTAAACGCAACACCACCACACCAGTACATTCGTGTAATATATTTAAGATCTTTTCCATAGTCATTTTGATAACTAATTATAACATGTAGCTGTAAGGATGAAGGGCCACCTAGGACAAGTGCTATATTTCAGTGGGGTGTTGCACCAATCTTTGTTACCCTTTCTATACCAGCTGTGTTTTCCTTGATTTGCTGCCCTGTCTTTACATTTGACTTCTGTTTAGCATTTGCACACCAGTCCAAGGCTCTGTCAACCTGCACTTCTGATTTCTATTTGGTTGTGTTGCTAGGAGAGTCCTCCAACTGCACCCACGCACTCACTGCCGCAGAGCTCAGGGATCTAAAAATATATAGCCTTCTGTCTGGGAGATATGGCCGTAAACATCTGTTGAATTAATAGGTGTACAGTGTGAGGCAAGTCTTCTACCTCCCTATAAATCTGGTACAGAGACTTGCAGTTGGATACATGCGCACCAAAGGGAGTGGACATCTTCCTCTCACTTGTGGTTCAGACACCAACTGTTTGGTACAGACTTCTCTGTTCACACTCCAACTGGTGGGAATATTCTCAGCATCTCTCATGCCATGGGCCTTCTCAGATTCCCACTGGCTAAACCCTAAGAAACATCTCTGCCTTGCAACCCGCTCCTCCAAACCAAAAATGTCTACTGGCCTCTCATAAAACAGAAAGACTGTGTATTGAGGAGTTTCTGGGTAACAATGCTATGACCATCTCGTGACCTTATTCGAGGAAGTTAAAAGTATAAATGAGTAGTGTTTTTGTTTTTTTTGGACTGAAAGGCACCCATTGGAACAACATGTGTCAGGCATATTCCCAGTTATCAAGCTGTTTTGGCATAGATTGTATTGTTTGAGTATGGCTCACGATGGTTCCTTTAGAACTGCAACAAAACAACTGAAGATCAGGCATCCAGCTGCAGCAGCAATATCCATATTTAATGTGGTAGTGAAAGAGAGACTAAGGGAAAAGTAGAAGTAAGTTTTGCCAATTTGAGAGTGTGACCATGGCAATTTTTTAAATAGAAATGATCTAAGACCCAATGTGGTCATGAATATACTGTATGTCACTTTATATTATACCATCTGTCCCATGTGGCTCTGCCCATGTAGTAGTGAAACAGGACAAACTTTAAAAATCAATTTAAAAAAAAAAATGTAATTCTGGCCCAGTGGAAGGTAGGTACACTCCAACGTCAAACGCTGGCACTTTATCTGATCATGTTCAACTCTGAGAGGTCTCACGCGTGGGGAGAAAAGCACATGGCCATGATATCTCTGGCAATCAGCACCCACCCTCTAAAACACACATAACTCTGATCTCTCTCTCAAAAATGTCAAAAGTTACTCCTTAACAATCTGTAGATGATAATGTCTGTTGAACAAACAGGTATTGCTAGCTAAGTGGAGGCAAGGTACGCTCCAACATGTCGCGAGAGGTAGACTGACTACGTTAAGTAGTTCTCTTATGAATGCGGACTGACATATAGACATTGGATTTTATAAATTTAGTGTGCTCTACTGAAAGCTTTTTGCTGGTCAGAATTGAGACTTTTCATTTTGTATTACCTATTTTATTTATTTAGAACTGACCAAAGAATTTAGTTGTGAATTTTGTCTGAGCTCTCCTATAACACTTGAAACTTTTAACTGGTCAAGAGTAAGATTTTAGTTTATTATATATACCTATTTTATTTTTTTTGAAATACAGTTGTATAATGTTCTACAGTATATTTGTCATGTTCAACTTCTCACACAAAATAAATATTTAAACCAAAACCTGGGACGAGACGTGACTTTTTCAGAGAGATACTTTCACGTCCCGCGAGACGAGAGTTTGTGCCAAGAGATTTAACCACGCCCGGGATCGGAAATAAATGACAAAGTGGAACGTCGTAAAGAATTCAAAAACGTTGGCGCAATACACATGCAGAGCAGGTTAGAGATAATGAAAGTACTAAAATTTGAAAGTCTCAAAAAATGATAGTAAAGATCACATTAGCACAAACAAACTTAAACTTTAATTTGGAGACTTGTAGATCATCTAATTCGTGTTGCCATCAGGGAAAAGT
>JANRMT010062814.1:66655862-66685933 GCA_026402145.1 Polypterus bichir lapradei
CCATATATATATATATATATATGGACACATGCAGACACCAGGAGAACATGCAAACTCCATACAGGGAGTATGCTGCTGCATCCAATGCTGCCCCAGCATGCTATAAAATTCAATAATTGTTTTGTGGCACTTCAGTCTGTTTCATAGTGGTTTGGCTTTATCACATAATCTGCCTTTTTTCGTTTTCTCAATATTTTTTTATTGTGCATGTACATGACATGTCAAAAGTGCATAATGCTGTGTGTTGATTGGCACTGTGAACTTAGTGTTGACATGCAGGTGGCCTTGGTTCTTACAAATATCTAAGGCTTTTATAAAAAATGCTGTGAACTGTAATCAGTGCAGGTCTGATTTATTGCCATGTGTACTAAATGCAATGAGACTCTTATTTGCACCCTTCACCAAGACACACTACACTGCCACTTGGGAGGAACCTTGCTTGACAGGCTATGTAAAGTAACAACACAGAATGAAAAAGCAGGCACTATCAATAAACCACAGTGTCTGTACGTGATACGGTTATGTGTGCCAGCATTGTCTCTCTATTATAAAAAAAATCTTGGGAGGGAGACTAGGGAGACGAGACGTGATCTTCTGAGAAGACAATTTGACGTCTCGCAAGAGACACTTTAACGTCATGCGAGATAAGCAGTGCGACAACATTTAAAACAAGTTCATGGACATCTAACCTAGCAGTTGTTGGAATGCTTTTGGCTTCATGTGCTCCCAGCTCTTAAAACAACGACAAGCAACAAGCAAAACACGCAGCTCGCCAGCAGATGATCCGATTGCGAGCAGCGTTATACGTCCTGCGAGAAAGAGATTTAACCACGCCCGGGGCCGGAAATAAAGGACAAGTATTGTTTTTACAAAAGTTTAAAAGTAAAAGTAAAAATAATGCATATGTAACAATTCCCATGAACATAATCTCTTTAAATTGTATATCCGGTAAACCAAACCCGGGGTTGGGCGAGCGAAGTGAGCAGGGGGCAGCCCCCTAGTATAATAAAGGATATGATTTGATTTTTGTACACATTACAGGTGTTCCTAATGATTTGTTCCAAATTACTATGAACACCTGTACATCTATGCAATTATTTAATCAGCCTAACATGTGGCAGCAGCGCAGTGCATAAAATCCATCAGATACAGGTCAGGAGCTTCAGTTAATGTTCACATTTAAACCAGAATGGAGCAAAAATGTGATCTTAGTGATTTTGATTGTTATTGCCAAATGGGCTGGTTTAAGTATTTCTGTAATTGCTCATCTCCCAGGATTTTCACATACAGCAGTCTCTAGGGCTTATCCAGAATTGTACAAAAGACAAAACACATCCAGTGAGCGGCGGTTTGGGGAACAGAAACATCTTGTTGGTGAGAGTGGTCTGAGAAGAATGGTCAGCCTGGTTCAAACTGACAGAAAGGCTACAGTAGCTCAGATAACTGCTGTGTACAACTGTGGTGAGCAGAAAAGCATCTCAGAATGTTTAACACGTCGAACTTTAAAACAAAAGGGCTACAACAGCAAAAAGCCATGTTGGGTTCCACTCGTGTTAGCCAAGAACATAAAGCGGAGTCTGCAGTGGGCACAGGCTCAACAAAACTGGACAAATAAAGACTGCAAAAATGTAGCCTGGTCTGATAAATCTCAGTTTTGGGTGGTGGTAGTAATGGCATGGGGAATGTTTTCTTGGCACATTTTGGATCCGTTAATACCAATAAATCATTTCTTGAGTGTTAATGACTATTTGAGTATTGTTGCTGACCATGTCCTTCCTTTCATGGCCATAATTTACCCCTCTTCTACTGGCAAACTTCCAGCACGATAATGCACCATGTCACAAAGAAAAAGTCATCTCAAACTGGCTTCATGAACTTGAGAATGAGTTCAGTGTCCTTCAGTAGCCTTCCAAGTCACTAGCTCTGAAACCATTATAACATCTTCTGGGTGTGGCAGAACAAGATTGTTGCAGAATGAATGTGCAGCTGACAAATCTCAAGAAATTGTGTGATGCAATTACTAAATCTCAAAGGAATGTTTCCAGTATTTTGTGGAATCCATGCCACAAAGAATTAAGACTGATTTGAAAGCACAAGGAAGTCCACCCAATATTAGTATAGTGTTCCTGATAATTTGCCAAGTGAGTGTACAAGTAGAAAGCTTTTCTTTTAAATAAATAAATAGCATGGTAACATCTATGTGCCCATCTAGTTCCTGCATGCACCAATCCATTATGGCCTATCCTGTTAGATTTCAGCACAAGGCAGGAAACAGTCCTGAAAAAGATACTAACCTATCATGGGACACATTGATGCACACGGTCTCCGTTATGCATTGCCATTTAAGGTTAACCACGTCTTTGGACTGTGGAATGGGAAGCTAGTCTATAAAAGAGCACACCTGCACATCAATACCAGAACAAAAACACCAGCTAGCTTCTCTTGTGACATATGGAAGGGAAAAACTATGTGAAAATAAAGAGAGCATGCAAACTCCATATAGATGGTGACCTTGTGCATGGGCGTCATAGTGGGGGGAGAAAGGGGAATGATTACCCACGGCCTGCTGGGAGAGGAAGGTCCTTGAAGCCTGGAATGAAGTTTGTTTTCGAGAGGAAGAGGCCCACAGAGACTGCCTATGTATAGGGCTCACAGTTCTGTGCTGCATCCCTGCCTGATGGTTAATCTAACCCAAGGCCTGCAACATGTGAGGAAGCAGTGCTAACCATTGTGCTACCTGGAAGAACAAATGTAAAGATTGATATATAACAAATCACTACACATGTAAATGAACAAATAAACAATAAATGAGTCTCCACCACAACTCAAGTTGTGCCACTGGGGCACACATTGGTCTGCTTTTTCTCAACACCAGTGACACCGTAACTCTTAGCTTCTGGTTGACAAGCAGGGCAGTCATTATAGCTTCCTGTAACACACTCTGCCTTCTTCCTTGTGCCCCATGAATGCAAGTGTCCCTTTGAACGCCATGGTAACCCAGTGCAGGAAGCACTTACGTGCACTTACGTATAGAACTCCTCGGCAGGGGATGTAGAGTGATTCGTCCAGTTCATGTTGCCTGGGCTCAAGAAGTAGTTGGTGCAGTTGATTGTGTTCCATGGGTTGCTGCAACTGACCCATGGCAGCTGGGAGCTAAAGGACGACAAGAAGTAGTAAAGAGCCCACGCCATGATGGTGTTGTAGTAGAAGGCAACGTAGAGAGCAATGATGCAGATGGCAAAGCCGATTCCTAGTAAAGAGAAATGCCGAAGATGAGCTTAGCCTCCAAGGGGGCATCCAAAGTACAGCAAGAAATATAAACACCACCTACTAGTCCAATTAATATTTATTTTATTTAGCACCTTTCATGCTGAGTGCTTTGTAATGCAAGCAAAATAATAAACCAGTTTGAAGTAGCTACTACATTACTGCCCCCTTGTATTTCTCAAAACAGTAGCCTTTTCTGCTTTCGATCTTTATAAAGTTTTACATTTAATTAATTTAAAAACAACATAATCCATCCATTATCCAACCCACTATATCCTAACTACAGGGTCACGGGGGTCTGCTGGAGCCAATCCCAGCCAACACAGGGCGCAAGGCAGGAAACAAACTCCGGGCAGGGCGCCAGCCCACCGCAGAAAAAAAAAAACATAATGAATGAGCAAAGTGTGAATCCAACAATGGACATCGTTGGGAACTGATGGACTGATCATAACAGCCTACCTTTAAATATAGGGCAGATGTTCTTCCAGATGGAGATGCAGCCACTGCGATGGTACTGGCCCAAAGCAAGCTCCATATAGAACAAGGGGACTCCACCAAAGAGTGCCATCAATGTGTAGGGCAGCAGAAAGGCGCCTGCAAGGAAGAACACGCCAGACACAGGTTCATACAGCATAAAAAAAGATGGAACTACAATAGCCATACCAAGTCACCATATAACCAGTCAACTTTTTTTTTAATCTGATGCTGGAAATTAAATCTTTTCAAGTTTGACGCCTGATGAAAGGGCTGCAAGTATTAAGAAGGTGGCTGATTGCCAATGACAGTGTTTAGCCCTTCTGGGTTCTAGAACCTCATGATATAAGGACACATTCAGCCTTCTTTTGAAGGCCAATGACATGACTGGGTCCTGTTCTCAAACCTCTCTATTTCCTCATTTCAGTTTTTAAGGATCTTACATACCCACTCCCCCGTGTAATCCCCTCCTAATTGTTCACCAGGAGATTAGGCTCCTGTCCTAGTGGTGTCAGGACAGTAATATCTCTCTGAATGTCAGCAAGATTAAGGAGATGATCATCGATTTCATGAGGCACCAGGTAATCACAACCTTATTTTAAATTCCAAGGGGTTACCATCACCAATGATCTTAGGTGGACAGAACACACTACAAGGGGTACCAAAAAAGCCCATCAGCAACTTTACTTTCTCAGATGTCTGAGGAAGGCCCAAATATCTCATGCAGCCCTCATCAACTTTTATAAATGTACTGTAGAGTCTATCCTGACAGCCTGCATGGTGTGCTGGAATGGCAGCAGTTCAGCTAAGAGATTGCAGAGGTTGGTGAAAACAGTGTAGGACATATTTGCTAAGCACTGTTAGGGAAAGTAAAAATGAATCATAAAGGACCCCATTCACTCTGCATCCCCTTCCATCAAGCAGATGCCATAGAACTATTAAGACCCACATTTTTTTATTTAAGTTTCTACCTGTATGTAATAATGTTGCTCAACTGTCATATGTGTAGTCAACTGAGCAAATTAAGTGCCACATCTTCTGTGATTCTTGTGTATGTAATATTATGCATATTATTTACTGTAATTTATATTAACATTAGATTTAAGTTTGAGCTTTTTCTCTTCCTGATGTTTTATGTTGATTATATGTGTGTGCAAGGAACATTACACAAATAAGAATTTCACTGTACACTGTACATGTCAGCAACCATACAACATGCACTTCAGAACAGGTCATCCACCAGAACATAAGCATGTTTGGACCTGGCCAGTACCTGGATGGGAGACCATCTAGGAAAAGCTTTGGTTGCTGTCAGAAGAGGTGTTGGCGAGATCAGCACAGGAAGATTACCTTCTGGTCTGTGTATGGATCACAATGTCCCTATGCAGTGATGAAGTCACTGCGCTGTAAATATGGGGCTGTCCTTTGGATGAATTGTTGAACCAAGATCCTGACTGCCTGTGGTCATTAAAGATCCCTGGGTATCTTATGAAAAGAGCAGAGTTTATTCCGATGTTCTGGCTAAATTGCCCTTCACAGCCTTGTCCATTCTGGCCCCCTAATCATTCCCTGTCTCTAGTTGTCTCTCTCACTGCTTTACCACCAAAAGCTAATGTATGGTGAGCACACTGGTGCAATAATGGCTGCTGTTGCATTATCCAGGAGGATGCTACACATTGGTGGTGGTTGAAGTGATTCCTGTCTGTCGGTGTAAGGTACTTCAAGTAGTGACAAAAGTGCTATACAAATGTACTTAATAATAATAATAATATTAATAATAATACCAGTGACGATAAAAAGACCTTGATGTTTAATACACAATCAGTTCTTTCACACCAGCGTAAATATTTAGAATGTAAGAGAAAAATATTGCCACCAAAAAAAACCTGGGGGGGGGGGGGGGGTTTGGCAAGCCGCATGAAACTAAGTTTTAGAAATCAAGATGCACCTGCTCTGAGGTAGTGTGTACCCCTGCAAATGTACCTAACTCACTATAGGCATGGTTCATTCCATCATCAACGTTACTGTGAACAGGTATTGTCATTATTAAAAATTGATTATTGTTAGAGCTGTAGCTTGTCACCATGGGATTCTGCTTTTATTACAGTTCTCAATTATTATTAGAGTTGTGGCACCACCACACAGCAGGTTCACTTTTTCTTTTCTGTTTACCTGTGCTGTTATGTCTATTTCACCATTCTGATGGAGCATTTGGTACCTGTAAACTTCAAGGTAACAGGGTTGATGTCTCTTGATGGTCCTTTGGTGAGAGTGTTTTAGTTGAGTATTGCATGTTATTATGGATGTGTGTTTTGGTGCCACTAGAAGGCTTTTGAAAAGCGATACAAAAAAAAAACCAAAAACTAAAAGTCCAAAACATAGCCTTTGGAACACATCAGTATTAGAGGAAAAAGGCAGCTGTGGTATTGAATGGAAAATTAAAACCAACTGAAATCTGTCAGATCACCAACTTGGAGGTCAGTTATTATGAGAGGTGGTCACCTTGAACACCAAGCCTGGCAGAGTAATGGAGTGGCTCGAGAGAAGATTAGGGAAAAATATGAACGGCTGGTGAATGGGCACTCCTGACATTAACATGGTGAGCTTCATAAGGCTCTACTGTATTTGTCGGAGTTCATTTCTTTTTAAATGCTTTGTGGGCTCATATTACATTCCATTTTTTGCTACAGTTATTTTAAACGGGACTCTATGTTTTGTCTGTGTTAATCTGTAGTTTATATTTATGGAGTAAAGAATGTGTAATGTGATAAAAGCGAAGAAATGTTTTAAATTTGAAATTGAGACTTGGAGGAGGGGCGGGTGGAGAAAACTGGGTGAGAGGGTGTTGACAAAATTTTATTTTACATGTTTCACAATAGCAGAGTATAGTTTCTTTTATTGCATTCTTTGCTGATAATAATGTAAGTGGATTTTGGTAAGGGGTGGGGAGAGCTTGAGAATGAAATACAATTATAGTTTTGACTCTCATTTCAGACTTTAACCTGTCCTAAATAGGTTGGTAAGGTGTAGCAGATCAGTCGATGAGACTTATCACAGTGTAGCACATTGAAATAGTGGGCAGCTACACTACCCTAGGACCCTGGCTACTTTCCTGTCTGGAGGATTTTCATTCTTTATGTATGTTTTTTTAAGGATTTCCACCACAGAGGCCAGCTTCATGCCGTTTTCTTAGTTCGCCTCTTGTAGCGTGTGACACAGCCCAGCAATGGACTCTTATCTCTTTCTTTGTTGGTTTCTGATTCTCTTGGGAAGGTTCAAGCTCTCAATGCTTAATTTATTGAAAGAGTGTTTAAAAAATTATATGAGAGATTCTTGCATTGCAAAATAAAATTAAAAAAGGTATCCATTTTGTAGTTAGATGATTACCCAAGCTGTGTGTGCGTTACATTATAAAGGGCTAAAAAAAGAGAAAAAAGTGAAAGCAGACATCCACAATGACTTTAGGATTGGTGTTTCAAAACTGTGTTAAGCTGTGACCCTTGCCACAGCTTCTCCTACATTCTTAAGAATAATGTTGAGTCAAGATTAGTAAATTATTTCTTTTGTCAATGACTATTTGTGTGAAGACGAAGTTTCTAACATTTTGGCAAAATTTGCCCTTAAACAATTTTCCAACTGTGTTTCTGTGGTTTTGTTGAAGAATTTACTTTATAGTAACAACTCAGATCCACTGCACTTCATAATTTTAAACAATTCAGTCTTGTCATTCTTAGAATGTTTGGTTAACTCTTACAGTTTCTCTTCATAGCTCATACCTCTCAGTCCTGTGATCAGTCTAGTCACATTTCTCTGGACTTTCTCTACCAATTCTGCACCTCTTTTAATATGGAGACCAAAACTGTACCCAGTATTCCAGATGAGGCCTCATTAGTGTGTTATACAATATAAGAATATCCTCCCTTGTCTTGTACTCCACACATCGTGATATGTAACCTAACTTAATATCCTGTTAGCCTTCTTCAGCACTTCTGTACACTGTCTTAATGGAGCTATGACAACACTACTAGGACTCCTAGGTCCATCTCATGAGGTGTACCTTCAAGTTTCAGACTCCCATTGTGTATTCAAATCCAACATTTTTTACTTCCAATGTGTAATTCCTTACATTCACTTACATTAAATTTCACCTGACACAAATCTGTCATAATTCTTTCCATGTCCCTCTGTAATGATTTTGTGGATTCTGCGCTATTTGCCCTTTCACCTAGTTTAGTATCATCTGCAAATTTGTCCAACTTGTTTTTAATGTTCTTAATCCATATTGTTTATGTACTTTTGTATACTAAAAAGTGCAGCAGCCCCAGCACTAATCCCTGAATTACATCACCTAATTGTGAAAAGATTCCATTTGCCATAACCCTTTGTCTGTAGTGTTTAAGCCAACTGTGTGCCCACCTACACACAGTGCCTTGAATTCCCACTTCTTTTAGTTTGAATACTAACCTGTGTTGAGGAAACAGACCACCCAAGCCCACCACTGAAAACTTGGCCCAACAACCAAATTGGGTCAGAAATGGACTGGAGGATCTCAGATTTCAAAAAACTAAGATTTGCATAAGAATGCATGAAAGGCAAAAAAAACCTGAAAATTGAGCCATGTGCCAAACATAAAGATAAAGATATCAGCTAAAACCACAAAAACACTTCCTCTTTTAAGTGCTCCATGAAAAACTGAACCTCTTAGTCATGTTTTTTTTTTCTCAAGTATTATACTTTACAATGATTAGCTGATTATTTAATCATAGCAATGTTTTTAGATAATAGTAAATATGAAGCTTATGACAAATGCACATAAAGACAGAATTAGAAATAAGGAAAGGTTACTTATGCAAAAAATGTGTAGTTTAAATCATATGTGCTAGGAATTATTCAACATAAAAAGAAACTGTCTATTTCAAAAGAAGCATTATATCTTCTAAGAACGGACAATTCTGGGTAGGGCAAAAGTCAATTAAAAAGTTGCTATTTCTGAAAAGTACCCATTTCTGCATAAAATTTCTAAATAAATGAAACCTTATGAGGTACAGACAACTTGAAGATAGAGAGGAAGGTCTGAATCTTTGTCATTGCTGCTGATCTTTTGTAAGAATATATTTTTTCTTTTGTTACTGATAACTCTATTACAGAAGCTAATAGTTAAATTGGGCAAAAGGTTAAAGTATTATATTAGATAGAATTTACATTTAAGCCTTTATCTTTGTACTTGAATAAATGAGATAATCTCTTTTAATATTAACTGATGTATATTTTTATATTTTTCTGGTCTCAGAGGTTTAAGTGGAAGGAGAGTATCATCTTATGGGTTTCATTTAAGGGTTAAGCAGGGTTAGTGATTTTCAATACAGGCCTGTAGGGCATTGGCCTATAGCAGGTAAACTAAACCTCTTAAAATCTCAACTACAGGTGCTAGGACCAGCAATCTGGGACTGCATGGAGATCCTTAATGGCTCTAAGGTCACCATTGCCTCCATTTCTCTCACCCATAGCCCGGGAAAGAGAGATATATAACCTGGGATACCTCCAGACCCAGATCTAGACACCTCTCAGGTGGTATCTTATCAACAGCCTTCTGAAAATCAATGTAAGTAATATTGTATGCATCTCTCTTATTATATGCTTTTGTTGCTTTCACAAGGAATTCCAGCATATTGATGAAACATTATCCCTACTATCTAAACCCACTCTATCTATTGGTAGATTAATCTCCTCTGAGAAAGAAACAGAAGTACCTCCCAGTTACAACAAAGTTAGTTCAATCACTAGAGCTTTGGGCAGAAATTGGATAGAACTGTCACCTGATTACTCCTCAGTCCGACCAGTCAGTGACATTACACTTTGAAACAAGAGTGAAACTTTCACCCGGAAGATACAGTAGATGACACTTCCTATATACACCTCAGTAAATCCATAAAGTAGCGGCATAGACAAAAAGCAGCTCCACACATGGGGCATTTTAGCGGAACAGTAACCTTGTATCATCTATTAGAAGTACTGCCTCCCATTACCACCACATGGAAAATAGTGAGGCCTGTTAAATATGGAAATAGGAGACTCTTCCCAGTTATATTTCAGCTAGTCCTGCCAGTAGCACTAGAGACAGATGTAAGATGGAAACCTCCCTTTATTATGCAAAACAGACCAGTCAGTCCATTACTCAGTAAAATAAGACATGCTACACAATTATGTTAGACAGCTCAGTCTTATATATAGATAGAATAAAAACTTGGAAATGTCTTTCAGTTACACCTAAATGTGACCAGCCTCAACCACTATAGACTGAACTATGACAGATGTATTTCCTAATTACATGTCAGGCAGACCAGTCAGCTCTGTTACAGACAAAAACAAGAAGTGCCTCCCAATTACGCGACAAGTAAATGAGACAATTCATACAGTGAATGCCTCCCAGATATAGAATATAATAGGAGCAGAAATTCCTCACAGTTACAGTTGAGGTAGTTGAGTCAGCTCAATAATAGGCAGAAATATTTCCATATTATGCCTCAGAATGAGAGCTACTCCACAAGCAGATCAGTCAGTTTAATTCTGCAGAAAACTGGATGAACCTAACAGGTATACAACAGGCAGATTAATCATCATCATTAAAGATAGAATCATAATGGAAATGTCTATTAGTTGCAGAGGTGAACAGTAAAACCAGCTACAGACAGAAAGAGGGGTAGAAATGTTCACCAGTTACACCCTTTATGGGAATATGACCACCTCTCAGTTGTTCCCCTTTCAGACACCTCTGTCTCAGACACATTGGCCAACATCTACTTCCATGGAAACAAGGAAGAACAAATCTTTCACTAAACTTTGCTCAAACAACCAAAACTTCCCCTCACACGTGAGTTACAGGTGAACAATAGCAGGTGTTTTTCTGGCCTGGTTCACCTCTACCAGGTTCAGTCATCCTCACTACCGGAGAAAGGAAATGCATGAATAGGACTGGCAAGCTTTGTTGGGCTGAATGGCCTGTTCTCGTCTAGCTTGTTGTAATGTGGTGTTAGAGCTCAAAAGGGGTGGTCAGGTTGGTCATTCAGGGACATCTAAATAGCCCATAGTGAAACTTCCTCAAGTAGCCTGTCAGCTTGGACATGAGCAGATGTCGTTGCCTGGTTGTACTCATGCAGGATGGGAAATGTCTCCCCAATACACCTGTCACCAAGTGATAATGAGAGAATCTGCAGTCTAGAGCCTGGCCAGCCTTGCCAAAGATTACATAACTGGCTGACCGGAACCTTGAAGCAGCACCTTTTGTAGTCGACTTGAATTTGCACAATAGATCAGCTAATGGGACAGAACAGTGGGCTGTGAACCTCCATTTTAGTTCAGTCATAATCTGAGTGGGAAACCGGGGAAAACCATCAACTTGGCTGCATCTTGTCTAGACTAACCTGCTCATTTGAAAGGGGGGGGGGAGATAAGTCACTCATAGTAAATCATGGATATTGCAAAAAAAAAAACCAAAAAAAACACACCTCTTCTCACTTGGTTGTATAGCAAAATAACAAAATGCACTTTGTAAAACTCTTTCAACCAACTTACCTCCTCCATTCTGGTAACATATATAGGGAAAGCGCCACACATTGCCAAGATCCACAGCATAGCCAATCACAGATAGAAGAAAATCCATTTTCTTACTCCAGGTCTCCCTGTGGATGCTGGGGGTCAACTGATGAACTACTAAGGTTCGTGGACAGGCTGTGGTTGTGCCCTCTGCTGGAGTCTGTGGAGCCGAAGGGTAGCCATTGGACACTTGTCCAGCTGTATCACTGCCTTTGGCTCTCCCAGTCTCCTTGTCCAGCCCAGTTTGGCTGCCATTGTTTCCCTGAATTAGCAGTCCATTGATTCGTGGCAGTTGAGTATCAGGGGTGCAGGTTAGAGGGCTGCTTTCGGTCGTCTCCGGGTGCTCTGCCTCCATCTTGATGGCTAAGGTTGTGATGCTGATGGTAAATTTGACATTTTGGCACCCATCTCCTGTTAAAAAAAAAAAACCAAAAAAAAAGACAAAAATTGAATATATCAGCTGTCTATCATCATTTAGTAAACTGGGTTTTGATAGGTTTACAAGATGAAAAGATTTGGAAGGTTGAAAAATGGAAAATTAATGGCAGAGAGCAGCATAATAGAGCTGTGTGATTTTTGACTTTTAGTAATACATTAGGGACAGCATGGTGGTGCAGCAGTTAGCACTGTTGCTGCAAAGCTCCAGGAAACTGGTGTTGTGATCAGCATCCATGGGTGAAGTTTGCACCTTCTCTCCATGTTTTAATCCCACTCCCCATAGACATAGCTTAAGTCTAATGCACCTGTTCCAAATGGTTACTGTTGGACAGGTCTTCTGCAATGGGTGGGCTCCACTAATCTGTCATAGCTGGGTTGTAGGGAAATAGCTGATCATGGTGGTATTAATGACTGAGGAGGGCAAAGTGGTTTATAATGGGAGGAAAATTTCTACAGATGAAAAATGCATACTTGTGCAAGGGTGTCAACTTGCACCAAAACAAGTGTGGCAAATCATGTAGTTGTGGCACCTAGCAACGCTGGGGTCTCAGTTTGAAGAATCCTCCCTGTGAGCTCAGACATTTAGGTTTCTCCTTCTCACTTCACAGACATACAGTGAAGTGAGTGGACTGTACGAAAGTGTCCTGTATGTCTCAGCTGATCAAGAACAGCTGTTCCACTCTTTCATATGCAATATTTCATTATAGTTCCTTATTACCAAACTCTGCTTATTGCATTTTTAATTTGATTTGTTTAAAGCCATTGGTGGCCTATCTCTAGAGCCTTAGTATCTTTTGTTCATTTATCGCCTCTTTGGATTAGGTGATATTCTTTTTTATTTTGTACAGTACCTTGTAGTAGTGCGGTGTGTGCTGTATAACCTAAAGACTGATTGAAAACTAAATTGGTATACTGTTTATGAGTGTGTCCACTGATATCCTGCACTCTGTCTAGGCTTGGTTTCTATCATGTACATGATGCTACCATTATAGGCTCTGGCCTTCTGAGACTCTGGACTGAACAAAACAAATACCAAAAACAAATGAGATAGATATGGGTTTGTGTTTGGGCACAAGTGGGTTCCAAGATGAACTGTTGTCTCCCCAGACCTATTTATCAAGGGATGAGAGATGAGGCTATAAATGTGAAGGCAGTACAAAGCCACATGCAAATCTCACCTGAGACTGACCTCACTGTGTGTTTGTGTGTGTGTCAGTATGTGCATTTTGTTGTAAAATAAACATATTCTATTCTATACAGGATAACTCCAAGTCCATAATATTTCAAAGTAGATCCACCCACATCGACACTTAGTGACCTGCACACACCTAACCCATGATCTTAAAAAGAAGTCACTTAAAATTATGGCAAAAAATAAGCCTGTTCATTAAGCAGCGATAATGGTATACTAATTAAAAATGTGTCAGGAATGAATATGTGCAGCCACTCTGGCTCTCCGGGATCTGAATTTAACACCCCTTGCCTACAGCACCATTTCTGAATTGATTAATTTACACAGTCCATATATCTATCCATTTTCTGAACATTCTTATAAAGTTACAGGAAACAGATGCCTGTGATTAGGTCAAGGCAGGAACCAGTTCTGGATGAGATGCCACTCCATTGCCAGACACAATCACTTATTCATATTGGGCCAGTTCAGAGCCTCCATTTAACAAACAATGTTGAAATGTAGGGTGTGGATAGAAAAACGTAGTTGACTGAGAAAAGTCACATGAATGAATACAAGAGCCAATGCAAAAGCAGATGCAGGTCAATGGAGCATTTGTACCTTCATGTACAGTAGGTGAAGATTTGTTTCTTGTTCTTTTTTATATCTTGACTGCGTAGAAAGTGTAGTTTGGGGGGAAAAAAGCGCTTAAATTGCCCATCTTCATCTATAAACTATTGCCTGTGCCCCCCTCTTTAATGCTACGTTCACATGCCTGTAACACATTTTGGGCTGCTTCACCTCAGTGTCAGCTGGGAAAAGCCAGTCCTTTGGATGGCATACTTTGAGAGGGCAAGGTATACCATCAACTACAAACAGCTATGAAGTGACCTTTGATGGTCCTGGTTGTTTCAGCATCCCTGTTGACTACTCTTCCGTAGAATTTTCAGGTGTCTGCATGTATTTAGGGGGTGGCATAGAGGGCACATACAAAACTGGCTTGTCCCTGATATTCCCAACACCTCTCTCATTGCCAGGCTGGATGGATTTCATTTGCTCTCATTTTGGCACTTGGTGGGTTAAGTCATCCACTGTCCTGTGCCATTTTGGCCAGAATCCCTTCTCAGTCAGGCACCTCTTTGCCAAGTCAATGTGGCTAAGTAACTGGAAAATGAAGAACAAGGCTTCCACTGTAATCCACACCTTAACCCATAGGGTAACCCTGATGAAGTTATGAAAATGGTGGAAAAGGTTAAGTTCTTAAGACTTGTAAGACACTTTGGTTAAAACATAAAATGTTAAATTCTCAAACCTACTTAAACCAGTTTAGGGTAAGGGAGTCCATCATGGTAGCATGAGGCATAAGGCATTGCCCATTGTGCCCATTTGGGGGCGCCCAAAGCCCAAACACTAAACACAACTCAGTCACACACCAGTTCAAGATAAAATGAAGTTGGTATTTACTGGGTAACATTACCATATTAGAATAACAAATCATTCCAGCAACATACCACTATCCAATAAAGCACCTCCTCGTCTCTTTTTGTCTCCACTGTCACTGTTGTCAGCTTCCACTTGACTCCCTGTATGAGGCGAGACACCTCTTGTTATGTCAGACCGGGGAGCACTTCCAGTGTCATGGCATTCTGGGTCATACAGAAGCTCCCTGAAATAGGGAGGTCTGTTCTTCACAGCACCTTTGAACAAACTGTTCAAAATACCAATTTGTCCCTGAACCATCCATTATCTGGGCATTCCAACTGGATCAGAAACCAAGGACCATCCCGGCCAGGTTACGCCTGTATTTTTGTACTCTGTCCATTACGGCCTCCTGCCTGGGTATGAACCTCTTCTCCAGTTGGCCCCAGTACTGAATTTAGACTTGCCAATAAACCAAGCACAAATTTTACTTTTGATTGGGTGAAAAATTTGCTACTGAGTTCAGTTCATATTGTAATTCTGCGATGTTCAAAATGTTGAGAAAAGTTGATTTTAGCATGGTGTCTGAATGTGTGTCTCTAAAAGACTGAAATTGATTTTTTTTTTTGTATTGTGTAGAGCCCTTGGATGAGTACATGCCAGCAAAGATACAACATTTTAAAACAATTGGTTTCCAAGATATCCGCCCTGCATACCAAAGCTTTTGTACAATGATAACATCTGAGTAAATTGACATATCTTCTTCAAACATCATATTTGCCTGGTTGCAGGCTCCAAGCCTGTTTTTTTTGGTGCAGTACTTGTCCCCATATTCTTCAGACACAGTCTGAATTATGTCCTGACATGTATGGGAAAAACAAAGAAACAAGTATAATTATTGAAATATTTTTGGGTTATGTTAAATATAATGATTATAGAAATGACTCTTTTACATATCTGTATATACAACATAAAGAAAGTTCAGTTTAAGTTAAATTTTTTTTGTAAACGTCAAAAGGTCAAAGTCGGGATGTTAAAGGGGAAATTGCGGAAGATTGCATCAGATCAGAAAAGAGTGATACTGAGAAGGAACTAGACCGACAGCCAGGAAGCAGCGGCCTTTCAATTAGCAGGTGGTTCTTTTTTTCTGTTTTTTGTGGAAATACAATTATCGTTCATGTTATTGAATAAAGGAAGACGACACCTGTTGTTAATCTGCGTGCCATCTGAATCTGTGCAAAGACACAACATGTCCAATGATAAATGCTGTAGAATTTGTTTAATTTAACCACAAGTTTTACAGTCTGCTCCATTTAGTCATGGAACTAGGCCTGTAATTTGCGAAATGTTTGCACGAGTAGTTTTTGAGATGCATAATTGTATTTTAAATACTCTATTAATGAACTATAAACACACCTTGATCTGTAAATGTCGACAAGGAGAGAGACATTAAGCCACCCTTTACCAGTTTATCTATGCAGCTTGGTTACTTCATTAGACACAATGTGCTCAAAGTTGTTCATTTTACCTTATGTTCATTTGTGTATATCAGTGGTTCTCAACCTGTGGGGTGGGGCCCCCCTAGGGGGGCGTGAAGTAACAAAAAGGGGGGCATGAAGATGTGAAAAAAAGAAAACAAGAATAAAAATATGAAAAAAAACATCTGTTGAAACCAAAGCAAATTAACTTAAACTACATTCTGATACTAGAACAATAAATATAGAGTTAGATAAATGTCGATAAAAGTAGGTATAATAGAATATGCATCTACATTTCAAAAAAATGTTAGGGGGGGCGCGATTAAAACTTATGAAAACTCGGGTCGCAAATACTTAAAGGTTGAGAAACGCTGGTGTACATAATAAGCATACATTTTATTCTGCAACAGGCAGCTCTGGGGGCAGATAAATGATTAAAAGAGGTTAGCATCTTTACTTTGTAATGCTTACTCATGTAAGAGTGGTTCTGTTTGGTTTGGCAAGTTCATTCAGTTGAATGAGCCTTGACCTCAGGCTCCTAATGAAATGTAGGAGATAGGGAGAGTTTTGTTGACCCAGAAGAGGCATAAGTTAAGGACCAAACCCTGCATGAGAAAGGCAGTCCATGGTGAGAGTCTGGGTAACGCGAAATAAAGGAACACATTATTGTAACCTAACAAAGTATGAGCGTAATATAATCATGTTAAGGTTTAAAGTCTTGTAATCACATTACAGTTACGTACTTAACTAGAATTTCGTTACACATTTCCTTTTAAATAATATATATTTGTCTTGATGGGCAGGCATTCAATTTCATGTAATGCTGGTGGAGGTGAGTGTGGCTACACCTTCTGTGTCTCCCACCCGGTTTGCACTGCACTTGCACGCTATGTTTGCTCAGGGGGAGTAGTGTACATTCACCTTTATGAATGCCTGATCTTTTCTGAGATTTTATTTCAACAATAAAGTTTACATACAGTAATATGCAACATATTTTTATAAATAACATACAAATAATACATTCAAAATAGTAGGGTAAAGTAAGAAAGAAAACAACCAAACAATAATAGTCTCAGAAGGATAGAAATCATTAGGCAATAGACTGGAAGGCTTTGACCAACTTCAAAGCTTTATGGTTTGTAATTTGCTAAGGAGACTTTAAATAAAACAGTAAGGAAGAGCTGAAATAAGGGACTATCACTGATCGATTTACATTTATGCATATTTTCCAAATAATATAAAAAAGTCCAGAAATTAATATAATTAAGAGATCTGTTCTCATAAAAGAAAATCGTATTATTTAATATGAAAAAAAAGAAAAACATTTCTGTGCCACCCAGGCAGATATTTCTTCCCATAGGTTTCTAGAGAAAGGACAATCAAGAAAAGATATTGAATTTCTTCTGGTTGTGAATTACAACATGTAAAATTAATATCAACATCTGGAAACATTTTACTTATAAGGGCATTAACTGGGTACATTTTATGCAGAGTTTATTCACAATTATTCATAAACCTTTTTGTAAAAGAAAATATTCCTAAGCAATTAACCATGCTTTCTGTCAATTCATTTTATCTTTAATAACCGTCCCCCATAAACTATACGCTCTTGTAATAATCTGTTTTAAATAAGGAATATGAATCCTAATAAATGTATTATTAAATTTTTAGAGTACCAATAAACAGATCAAGAAGGCTTAGTGTGTTTAAATGAAAATTTTACATAAATACAAGTTCACAGGAATAGCATTCAAAACTAAAATAAATTCAGGATAAGACACAGAGAAGCCATATTTTTAAATAAATTTGGGGTAACCTAAAATGCTTCCATCAATATCAAATAAATCCCAAATAAAAACAAAATTGTAATTCACCCAAGTGTCTAGAAATAAAGACTGATCAGTATTATTTTACCACATTATATGATAGTTCACTTACTTTGTCATTGTATTGAGGTCGACTTTGTCTTTATTAAAAAATAAACTTTAAAATTTAGCATTTTTATTTTTACAGCGACTTGAAAGACTATGGTTTACGGAGAGAATTACATTCAAGTTTAAGAAAGCAGTGGAGAAGTGAACCGTGGGGTGGGTGTATAATTAAACATATATTAGCTGCGTTAATATGTTTTGCTCCTCGTGATGTACAATTTCGATCAATACTCAAAACAAAGTCCAATTTTCCGAGCCCGTGAAGGATTCGATATCCAATCAAATGGAAACTGTCTGCGTCATATAGCGGCGTATCCCGACATGCATTTCGATTATTTCGTCACATCTCTTTAACATTCCCGCAAAAACGGAGAAGTCCGTGTACGGATAAGGTAACTGAGTCTTTACCTGTATTGTCAGTGAATATAAATTTGTTAATTATAAAATGTAAATGATTTATTTTGCGATAAAGAACACCAAGGAAAGAGGGTAGAGAGCCACGGGCGTGTTGATTATGCTAGACAATAAAAGCTGCAGGTTGCTGGGAGCACCCGAACAACAAGTGCTCTCCTGTTTTGGCCGCTTCAAAGGTATTCATTTTACCGTTTACCGACTCCACGTTTACGTGCTCGAGTGGTTAAGTCTGTTTTGTGTCCATAACAATTACTTACGAATGCTTTGAAATCACATCAGTTTTTATGAGTTGGACTCCTCTTGATATGTAGTTATGCAAGCTGAAGAGCTTTTTGGGTACTTCCTTTTTGTTTCACTAGACGCGAAAGACCGTAAATGTTTGGGTCATTTTTAAATTATATTTTGTGCAGGAAAGTACATCCTTTTGATAAAGAGTAAACCGATAGGTGTCATCAACAAAAACGATTACAAGGACTTGAAGTTGTGCGTGCCACATCAACCGACTCGAAGAGTTCACCCCCTAATGGGATATGTGAGGTTAAAGTTACACCTTGTCACAAAACTTAGAAAAATGTTTTATTCTGTTTCGAGATTGCTGATCACAAATATAATTTTGATATTCGATCCTTTACTGGTGGTCCTAGCCCTCTAATAGCCACTGCCAGAAGGTTTGTTTTAGACCATTTCATGGTTGAGGATTATGAATCTGGTGTTATTTTTTACCCTTGAATAGGAATTTAGCTCTCTGTTTCAGGAGGTGAAAAATTACTGTTTGCAATCCAGAGTATTTAAGCTTTAAACATTTGAAATGAAAGCACACATTTTAATATGTCAAATATGATGCAACTAATCTTGTTTATTATATGCATCTTACCTCAAAGTAAATCATTACATTTCTATCATCCCAAATTAGGACATTTCATGCTTATTTAGGCCTTTTAGTTTTAATTAAGTTTACTTTTTGTGAACAAAAGGCCGTCAACTACCATACATTTAAAATGGCACAGTTCTTATGTGAGTCAATTTGTTTACTTGTTTATCTGCACAGTTGCATTCAGTGTTATTGGCTATATCTTTTTTTTTTTTTAAATGTGGAAATGACAGCTGGCTTGTTACTCTTGTATTTTCCAATTGGTATATTTTTTGCCTGGGTTTGGAGAGTAATGTAAAAGTAAAGTAATTAGAGATACAATTTTTTTCCGATCTATGGGAGCATAATGGTTCCCCCTAGTAATTAATGAGTAAAGTATTCCTCTTACAATTGGAGAAAAGTAATTAGTACTTTGTAAAGGATTACTTTCTTTGACTCACTACAACAACTTTGTCCAGTGTGCATGCACTTGCACAGAATGGGACAATTTAGAGTTGCTGATCAACCTAAAGTCTTTGGACTTTATGTGGGTTTCATACACCTAGGAGAGACCCACAGGAACATGAAAAGAGCAAGTAAACTGCTAATAGAATGCATTAATCAGTGTGAAAACCAGAAAGGTAAGTTGACTTGTTGCCCTCTGACTGTCTTACCACTTTTAAATAAACTAAAAGTCCAATTCTAATCTATTAGGCTTTGAATCTCCTGAAACTTTTTGAGACAATCTGGTTTCCTACTAATGGTGCGGTAGATAGATGGGCTTTGGAAACATTGCCATAAAGAAATTTAACTAACTTTCCACTGTAACATAATGCTTGTGGCATTAAAATGGGCTGATCAGTGCCGGTGTACATTTTAATGGATAAGGTCAAACTAGTTTGAACCCAGTTTAATTGCCTGTTAGTTTCTGTGCCTGGCTCTGAATGAAAGAAGCATTCGTCTGTATTAACCAGTGTTTTACTCCCCTAGAATCTGCTTGCTTTACCCAAAAATGTAAAATGACTTGATTTATGGGCATAGTTTTGATTTATAGATAATCTCTCACTTATAAAATAAGGTCCTCTCTAAACATTACCAGTGTCTAAAAGTCACATGCTCAGGTCTTGTTTTATTCATTTCTATTAAAATTGTCTCAAACATTTTAACATCACCAAGTCGCATCACTTGTCTGAACTTTCCTAGTCACACTGAATATGGTCATGAGGCCAGACTAAACTTTGTCTGTAATCCAAAACAAAACTAGTGCTTCGAGTACAGTCCCCACCTTGGGTCTAATGGTCCATGCCAAACCAGCCAGTGACCACTACGTCACCATGGATTCACTGAAGACATTGCTAGGTTGGCTCATAAAGGACAGGATCTGAGCCAACTCCCGTATTTCATGGGCGGTTCAAGGGATACTCTGGAAAAAAGGCTGTGGAAGCAAAACATTCGACTAGGTTTATCTTTTTACCAGGTTCTGATGGAAAACTGGCATTAGAAGAGGAAATATAAGGAGGTAAGCAGACTGGATCTCGGACTACTCTGGAGGGACACAAGACAGTAAAATGTATTAGTTCAGGAATGTACAGGGGATTTGGAAAAAAATATATTTATTTAGGCAACTCTGGATTTATAACTCTTTACTCACCACTACCCACAGTGTGCAAGGGTGTGAGTTGGGACGGTCTCTGAAAATCTTCACGCACAAAGTTTTGTATAATAATTAGGGGACTTGTCTCTACGGCGCATGGAGGTATAAAATGGAATCCACCTGGTTTTAAACTACTTTAATAACTGGGTTGTCTCAACAAGGAGTGCTGAGCTGGGATTTAACCTGAACACAAATTACCAAGCTTAGTAGGGCCATGATTCGATCATCTGAGAGTCACCTAGGTGACAGAATTTAATACACTGGAGTATGGTTTTAAACCAGGGTAATGCTTTCAATTCCTTGACCTACTGGATCATCTGGCTTCCTTAAGGGATATAAGATTATTGTGCTTCTGGGTCAAACACAAAAATGCGAGACATCAATCCCTTCGTCTTAACCTGCTCAGTTTCAACTCTGCAGAGGATGACTATGAACTTGGATCCTCAGTCGGGAGCAGCAGCTCATCCAGTTGAGTTAAAGGGAATTTTTCTCTTTCAGCTGAGCAAGTAGGTCTTTTGACTTCTACTGTAGTTGGGAGGGTATCACATTATATAGTATGAGCCTCACTGCCCTCTCTGTACACTTGTCCCTACTGTGAGTAATCCAAGGGTCCTAGGTCTTACCATGTGAGGAAGTAAAATAAAAAAGCAATACCTTCGCAGCCTAAAAAACCTCAGCATCTAGCTATTGATAACTAGTGGATAAGGCCCTAATGATGAAAGACACTATTTATATTGTGGGCAGCATTTAGTGTTGGTACACAATTCAAACCCTGGATGCTATGAGGCAGCTTTTTACTATCTGTTGCTTTCCTCCCACATCTCCAATTTGACAATCTGGGATTGACTTTGTTTGGATGTGTGAGTGGACCATCCAGGACTGCCTCCTACATTGTGTCCAATCCTGCTGCAATAGAGCTGGATCTATTCCAGAATTGGGTTTGACATTATTTTATGCTACCCAGATTTATTCATCGGGACTATTGAGTCAACAAGTAGGATCACATATGAATAGTGGGCAGAGCCGCATGGGGAGGTGAGTCACTATGGGTCTGTGCATTCATAAATCATATTAGGCTGCGAAATTCTGTTTTGCTACTAAATCCTTGCGCAGCAACTGCCTCCTAACTTGAGTTTGCACCAAGTTTTGCGTTCTCCTACTGAGCACTGCCGCTGCTGAATTGGGATGTTTTTCAGTGAATATTGGGAAGGCAGGGATGCTGGGCCATTGCAAAAGGTGAACGTTCCATGAGGTCTGCAAGCCCCAAAAGTTTATTTTCCCTTCACATCAGTATTATGCTGGAGTGATTTTAAATTCCCTCTGATGTTACCCAATCAGTGGCATTTCCTACTGCATAATCTACTACTGATTTTTCAGTTTCATTTAATTTATTTTGTATTTTAACAAAACAGGAGCGGCTTTGTACCCAGGAGTGCTGTATGAAAACAAAATCAATATAAATTGGCTTTACCCTGAACTGCGCTGAGGTTAAAAATAGTTGGACGGATGGCTAACTGCATTCAGAATTAGGATTGAGACTTGAAAGAGTCATAAACCAAGCAAAACAGAATAGTGGGTAAATTGGAAAAAAGAGGTTTGCCTTTTTCAGGGAATTCATCAGAAGAGTCACACCTTGGTGAAAAAACACTTGTCTGTTTTCTAAAGAATGCAATTTGAACCAAGGTGACTTACAAATCACAGGAGTTTCTATTGTAACTAGTGTCCAGTGCCTTAGCCAGTAGGCCATGGAGAGATGTTTCAAATTAAAAAAAAAAAATGCAGATTTACATTTGGTATTTTTTGCAAAAATATTCAAACAAACCCCTATTTAGTGTTTAATCATTATAAACAGTTCACAGTTTTCTTGGTGGATGGCTGCATCTGATGCTTCCAGGTTAAGCTCCAAGACTGCGTCCTGTTGGATTAAGTGGGTTTGTACATAGGGTGACAGGTTGGGACTGTGACCCAGTGATTTAAACAGAAAACCCTTTAAAAAAACAGTGGGTCCGAATCCTGACCCGCTCTTTGCCTGTGTAGATGGTAACTGGTAATGCCAATGGCTTCAGACTGTACTGGAGCTTGGGCAGCCACCAACCCCTTGGGCTGGAATAAGATTAAAAACATTTTCTATTCTAAATTATTCATGTACGAAGGCGGACGTCCTGCGATGCTTTGGCGCCCCGTCCGGGGATGGTTCCTAAACCACAATAGAAAATACACGAATGGATATCATTAGTCAGATTACCGAATCGATCCTCAATTTCTCCGTCTTCTGTCTAACCCGAGTGGGGTCAAAGGTTTGGGTAATGGACGGATTCGTCGCAATTTGCCAATCTCCCCCAAACCCCCCAGCTGTACCTCCAATCACTGCATAAACTGCACGAAATATTCTGCTTTAACTGCCTCGGGTTCAAAGCGCTCCTCAGAGAGCAGGTGGCTGGCACAAGTCCGACCGCCGAGCTCACGGCGCCGCCTCACCAACGACCACTGCAAGCCAAACATGTGATAATCATTTAAGACAAATTAGAGCATTCTTGCAGAAAGCAACAAATTAGACCAATTACAGCGAAATCATCAGCCCCATAGGATTACCACTCAATGGTGCTTTATCCAGCTGCGCAGGAGTGAGGGCGACATTCGAGACACTTTGGACAAGACCAATGGGTCCCGTAATGTCATGCATAGGACATAGAGACGAAAGTGTATTCTCAATGGTGCTAAATACTGTCACCCATGCATGCGGCTAGCGAAGAGTGATAGGGTTATGAAAGGCGCCATATAATAATACGAATGCAAGTAGTGAGCCAACATGGATTTGCACAAGAATGGAGTCTGGGCTACTAATCTAGAGATTAAGCGTGAGCCACAGCGCGGCTGACCTCCTGCATCCAGAAAAGCAGACGGTAGTCAGCAATTTAAAATCAATCCCCACAGAACGTTCCGTTTGCCCCTCAAGGTCAGACTTTTAATTTCGCCTTGCTTCAAATGAACTTTCAGAATCCTCAGTTAGGAAGAAATAATCGATTTTTATTTTTCTGCACTCCTGTTATCCGTTTTACGCAAGCCTTATTATGTCACGGGGTTGCGTCTCTTTAAGGATTTCGAATTTATGTAAATTAATCCCCCATCCACCCATTTCCCAAACCCTCGTAATCCAATTTAGGATCCGGGGAGCCGTAGCCCAGTTCGGAACTGCCGTTTAAACTACCTCGAGTGTCTCTAGAGTGTGAGAAGGAAGACGAGTAGCAATCCATCAGTTTGACGACCAGTTATCGCCAGTGTGGAGAACTTGGAACCTCCAAATAGACCTGGACAGAGGAGGTATTCGCACCCATTATCGACCAACGACGATAATACTCTTTTTAAGATCAAAACGCCTTTAAAACAAATGTACATTTTCACAAAATAACTTACATTTTTAAAATTCTTGTTAACATTTAATAAATAGAAATAATTGAAATTGCGGAAACCTTTAGCTCAAATCAGTAATCAAAATATCTAAAAACATTCATAAAGTATTAATTCTAAAATTCAAATCTATTCTTTTTATGCAGTAAACATTAAATGTAATTTTAAATCATGACCATGTGACATTTTCGTAAAATTTTAACTGACATTTCTTCGCATGCAGCGATTTTAACACTCTATTGCAATCCCTCAAGTCCGTGTATTTTCATACTCGCTCTGTTTCATAAACTTTCTTTCTTTTTACGTATTACCCATTATTCCACGTCCCGGAACAAGTTTTACATATTTTTGAAGGGATTGTTGAATTAACCTTCCTGAATTTGCTTTTAATTAATTTACTCTCTAATTAATTAATTAAATAATTTAAAGCGTAGGTATTAGACATTGTGAAGCTTTTTTAAGGAAAGAAAAAATAAAATATTAATAATGCCTCAAGTCAAGCCGTTTAACTGGAAGTCAAGATTAAGCAATATTTTTATAAAGTACTTAAAAATTAAGAAAATGTTTCAGCAGTAGGGAATATATTTTAATCCCATGCCTTTGAAAAATATAAAATCCTAACCAAGAAGTCAAGGTAATTTACAAACGTGGCTGCTTAACTCCTCGCCGGCAGTTTTCTTTTGATCGCCGATAAAGAATATAAATATTTAAAGCAAAACCAGTTTCGAATTATAGTTTAAAAAAAAAAAACAAACCTGAAAACATTAAGTAAAAAGAAAAAAAGTGTGTTCTGCGTGACTATGGATGTGTATTTTGTCACTCGTCTTGAAAATCGTGCATTTATGATTAACTATTGATTTATAATAAAAGCCACATTCTCACATCTCTGTCACACATCATTCATCCCCATGGGCTTTTAAAATAAGTGGCCACAAGTGTGCGTACTTACCTCTTCTTTTTTTGGGTTGCTTGCTTTGGGGAGGCTCAGCTACAGCCCAGTCGCCGACCCCCGGAGTTCCGTGCTCTTGCTCGCTGCCTTTCCGAGTGTTCCTGCTCAAACTCTGGATGAGTTTTAGTACGTTACCTCAAAGTGCCCGCCCGCCCCCCTCACATGGGCTGATTTCAGATAATCCACTACCAGGCACATCCACAAACTCTGCGCAACGTCACACTGAAACCTTGGGTTTATGCCGTTTTTTTCCTTTGTCAATATTTGAAAACGTCCGTCCCTCTGTCTCAGATACAGTCAGGTGCTGCTGCACATGGGAAAGAAAGGAGAAAGCTTATTTTCGCGGTACACCCAATGCCACTTAACCGCATGTTACGACGATGACAAGGTGAACGATGCCAAAGAGTTAAACAAGACAGGCGGTCGAGGTGAAGGGATACTCTAGTTAAATATTTTCATACTCATCTGTCTCCTGGTTCTTCCCGTGCAGTTTTCAGATGTGTCTCAGTTTTTTTGCTGGCAGGTGAGATTTCGAAAGGCTCCTGGTATCGGTAGTGAGCAGAAAATGAGTACCAAGTTGGTCGGAGCGCATCCTATGCTACAACTGGAAGGACTTCAGCACCACTTATCTGCTTTCATTTAGGAGGGATTAGGCCGCCGCGTGGCTGGGACCAGCCCAATGACTCGCCAAGGGGAGAAATCTGAAGAGGCTTAGGGACGAGGGTCAACTAGGAGGAAGGTGACGGTTTTTACTGCCCAGTCTGCATACTGTATATTTCAGTTATTCCCAAATAATGGACGGCTTTGCGCACACAACTCTGCCTATGGAAAAAGACACACAAAAAATGAATGGATGGCGGTAGGCAGTAAACCCCATGGGCTGAATTCAGGCACATCCTGATTCTTCAGTTAAGTCTTCATGTTAGTATAGTTTGGGCCTCACAGTTGGATAGGTGACTGGGCAGATAGAGAGGAAATTATATTAGATAGGTAAAGGTACCCCAATATACTGAGAAAAAGGGCACTACATTAGACAAAGGGATCTATATTTGACTGATAGAAAACTATATTAAACAAATAAGGTAGGGGTCAGTTACTCAGTTATGGATAGATACACGTTCAGCCCTCTTTTGACTATTCCTCATTGCAATTTGATCTCCCTGATCACTGATTGTCAAATCAGTCCTCCTCCCAATTGCTTTCACTCCCAGCCCCCATTGTAACATTTAGTTTAGGTTTTTTTTTTTTTTTTTTTTTGGCCTCCCAAAACATTTTGCAATTCTTGCTTAACCATTTCGAGAGCTCTCAAGTGGTCAAGGCAAGGCTGTTAGTCGTTATTCAGAGACCTTTCAGAGGGAGACAATCGCCACAAAAAGATAATTATGGAATTATATAGTGGAAGTTAACAAAATAAGCAATTCTGACTAAGTGTTAATCTTGGCAAAAGATCAACAAGGAACCTCAAATTATTATGCAGTAGTTGGTTGCTTTATAACCAGTGAGGAGGGTTGGTGCTGTTATTTGGTGGAGGTTAAACCAGATGTAACTCTACTAGCGTTTTGCACCATTTGTCACCTCTGTGCATTACTGAACCTTCCTTATCCATTCTTGGGTCACCTGACGTCTGAGGATATCCAGCCAACTTAATGTACAAGTAGGAACCATCTTTATAAAAGACATGAAAGCACACTGACAACGCTAAATCAATTTACATTCATCATTTATTCATTTTCCGTATCTTAACCCAATATAGGGTCCAGGGTGGAATAGAACCTATCTTGACAGCCTTGGACTTCATTAAATGTCACACTTGTTCACACTTTTCCTAGGGCTGCATGAGGTGTAACTGGAAAGAAAAATAGTAGGGAAACCACATTAAGGCAAATTGGGAAAACGTGCACATTGGTGACCCCAGGTAAACGTCACAGATGCTTATGACCCTGCCATGGCCTTTAGCAAGTAGTGGAATGTGCTACAAAAATAAAAAAATGTCAAGGCATTGATAATCAAGGATGAATGGCATAAGCATATTATAGAATAAAAGCCTGGAATTACACGGAGCAGAGATTTAATGAAGTTAGCAGTCACTGTGTAGTCTCTTGCAGCTCTACCTGTGTGGGCCACAGTTACACAGCCGAGTCCATAGAGAGCTGCAGTTAAGCCAGTTTCCTTGTCCAAAACTATTTTTTGGTTATATTTGGCATGTTTGTAGCCTAATTGCTTGTCTTAGGTTCTCAGCCTGGGAATTTAGAATTAGCCTTAAATATATAACTTTCTACACCATTGTGACATGTTGGTCCACACAAGTATTTTTCCACTAATACCCAGGACAAAGCCGAATGCTATTCGCCCCCTTTACGACCTCATGCTAGAATGATCCAAGTGCCATATCCAAAAAAATGCTTATATTCTTTCTTGCCATTTAGGTTAAAGAGTCCTTCTGATTTCTGCTGTGGTTGGTTTTTCTAATCCTATTTTCAGGGATTTGTTTTAGGCAGTGACCCAGTGTTACATCTTAATGCCTTTCACTGCTTTGCAGGACTCTCTTTCTGAAGGAAAAGATCTGACTGAAAACAGTACTGAAATGCAGGACAAAAAAAGGAAAATATTTGCTTTATGAAATGAAAATATTGATGCAATTGACATTTTTCTCTTCTCATTACAAAAAAAAAACTAGATTAATAAAAAATTTGAACTTGACTAGCTCCCAGCGGCCAAACCTAAAAGCAGTCCTTCATGAAATGGGATGAGAGCCAGAGCAAGGCGTGCACACACCACACATGTTTTTTATCATGTTGAAAAACCTTCCGTCACCTTGGTGTTTTGTTTTTTTCGTGGTTTTAATAAAACCAGGCCCCCCCATTCCATCACTGGTCCACAGATGTTTTTCCAGCAGATGTCAGATCCTAAGATTAAATGGCGATCACTCTTTTTACTTGGTGATGTCTTTTTGGAATGAGTGAGCCCCCGTTTAATCCTCAACTGCCCAGCCTTTCTCCCACTTATCCCCTTTTGTCTCAAATATTTATACAAGACTGGTCCTCTCAGAGAGGCCGACACACTCCAGGGACATTTTGCTGTTAGGTTTCATTATTATCTCTTTAAACAAAACAATTTTCACTGATTAAACGAGATTCCATGCTGCCCAGAGGAGTTATTGGTGCAATTTTCTAGTGAATGAGAGTGGCAAGCTGTTTTTTAGATGTACTTTTCTCTGGATTCTACACCTGGTAACTCTTAGTGGTCCTTATTCTTTGACCTGGAAGCTAAAAGTGTCCCCTGAGATCCTCAAAATGCTTCCCAGATTCCATTATTGCGATTAGAACTGATTTTCTGAGACTTGTCATGGATCATTGAACTATTTACACAGCATACCATAATAGTTTAAGCAATGAATGCTTTGTGAATTTTATATTCTTTGTCCAGTTTAATAAAGAAATCAATTTATTCACACTGTTTATTTTCCACAAAACATTATACTAGTTTCCAGCTTTCCATGAACCTGTAGTAGAAATCCAAGATGAGAAAATGGATGGAATATTTTAAAGAGAAGCTAATCTCGCCTTCCAATTATATTTTGAAATATGTTGTCATCCAGTAAGTTGAAAAAGAAGCATAAAGTGGATAAGTGAACAAGTCCCCCTCATCCATCCATCCATCCTGTAACCAGCTTATCCAGTTCAAGGCAACACCTATATAGCAATAAAATATTATCTCAGTAGCACATCTAATGCACCTTGGACAAAATCACGGCAACAAAAGTGTGAAGAAAAAGTGGTAATTTCCCCATTTTTCAAAATTTATTTATTTTTTTTAATAGAAATAATACATTCAAATGAGGCGAATGTGGTAAAACAAAGCATATAATGAAAATCCAAATACAGAAATGGAGAGAAAATACAAAACCATGTAAAAAAACAAACTGAATCCTGTACTTTATAGCATCACATTATGTGCAATCCCTCAACAAGTCCAAAAGCGGCACCTGTCCATATGTCAGTATTCACTGCTGCTGGCTGCAGTTATGCTGGCCATATCTTAATTTGGACATTTCTAGCTCTGAAGGGGAAACCTCACAAGCTTTTCAAAAGCAGCAGCACAAAACTTAAAGCTAGCAACATTTTATTGTATTGGTAAATTCTTTCCTTATTTTTAGGTGCATTCAAATATAATGGCAAAAAGCCCCTACTGCGATAGCAATATCTGTCCACATGAAACAACCCCTCTAACCAGTGGACTAATTGTGTTGAAATATACCATACTTATTCTTTGACAAAGTTTGTCAGGACAGTTCAGTCTTTATTGAGAGATCTTGAATAGAGTGTGCTTTACAAAGTTTTAAAATTTCAAAATCTCACATTGGAAAGTATTACCGAATTTGAACACCTATCTATCTTAAAACAGAGGAACATTCTGTGAAGCTTCACGTATGTATTAGTTTTAAATTTACATAAAAAGTGGTTATATATAGTATATCTGTACTAGCCGAAGCCTGCCATAGCATATGGTGGTGTAAGAATAGGAACGGAAAATGGCGAGAAAGGAATTCTGTATAACGAAGGCTTAGGAAACCACCATCGCAGTATAACGAAAATAGCAAGGAGCGAAACCAATGGCAATGGTTGAGAGAGTACCTTCCTGTAGCAGGCTACGGAAAACATAGACATATATAGATAGACGCCGCATTCACTGTGTTGCCCAGTCGACATAAGTCAGTGCGTCTGCCCTATTATGAGTGGTAAAAGTGCCATTTAAACTAATACAGGTAGGCGTGGAAACTGGGTTTTCTGATGAAAAAACAATAACGTTTTAAACAGTATCGTTTACATACAAAAGATTTTGGTGAATCGTTTACATGCAATTATTTATATCTATTTATACACTAAATGTGTGCTTATCCTATGGTCTTAGAGTTGGTGGGCGTGGCTCTGTTGAGCGTATCCCATGGTCTTAGAGTTGGTGGGCGGGGCTCTGTCTTGCTTGCGCTCAGTGTCTTGCGTGCCCTTAGTGAATTATATATAGATA
>JANRMT010062814.1:66686333-66719866 GCA_026402145.1 Polypterus bichir lapradei
GCCCTTAGTGAATTATATATAGATATAATTCACTAAGGGCACGCAAGACAGTGAGCGCAAGCAAGACAGAGCCCCGCCCGCCAACTCTAACTCTCCTTCCGTGTCCACCCTCAAAACCGGTCCTGCCCACACGCAGCCGACACAGCATTTCTCGCCAAGCATCTGCAGTACGCTTACAAAATAAAGCAAACTCTACATGCAGCGAAAATTTACTTCTCCAGCTAGATTCCATGTTCAGAACCATCACACCCTTTGCTAAATCATACAAACACATGCATGAAATTGCTCAGTCCAATCCAACAACAGCTGTATGAATGCTTTTCGAGGAAAACCCTAGGCAGGATTTACGATGATACAATGCCCCGACTTGTCACACCAATGTTGCAGCGATTTTCATCGGAGAAGATGGCGAACTGACTGCCGAAAGGGACGTTTGCATCTGTCCCATAGGCAACTCCAGTAAACAGATTTCCACGCTCAATATGAATTGCCATCCTATGGTTTACCTACTGTTATTCCTTTACAGAGACATTGGCTGGCACAAAGATTTACAACATGTTCCCGATAAAAGAACCGCCAAGCGAAGTAGGCTTACTCAATGCCAATTTTACGCGTACAGATTATCAATGAGGAATACATTTAGTATTTTGCACTCCAGGGGCGAACTATTCCAACAGTACGTCGTAGATGCGTATTTTAAAACAGAGGGTGCGTGTCTCAACTATCTCAGATTAGATCAACAAGATTTGCGTGTGGAACAATAAAAAGGACTGTCGGACACACTGCAAGCAAAGGCTGAAAATAACGTACGTGTAGGAAAAATGATCATATTACCGTCCACATTTCCACGAAGTCCAAGATACATGCAACAAAACTATCAGGATGCCATGGCCATAGTATGTAAATTCGGACAGCCTCATTTATTTATCACTTTCACATGTAATCGTGCTTTGCCGGAAATTCTACATGCACAGTCAGATACCCAAAGACCGGAGCACAGACCTGATATCCCACATGCTTACTCTTCACAATAATTCTAACAACCAGTCTTCAGCCACGGTCAGTTGTACGTGGCTTTTTCTAGGGTTCGATCTTTTGACTCATTATCAGTCGTCACCACCAAAACACCTATTCACACCTGCATCTTTCAAGAAGTATTTATTTCTTCTTGATTTCTGAATTCCTTTCTCACCGTTTTCCGTTCCTATTCTTGCACCGCCATATGCTACGGCGGGCTTCGGCTAGTTTTGTATATTTTCTTGTTCTACTAGTCTGGCAGCTGCTCATATCACCAATTCAAATTAATCAAAACCCTGGGGGATGCGCGCATGCAAGCTGCTCATACAATGGCTCATGTCTCCTGCTGCTTGATTTAAGTTAAATGTAAGTGTTAAAAAAAAAAATAAAATAAAGTCTCTTAAAATGAATGGAGGAGGAACATAATTATGTTAGTCTCTCTGTAAGATTAAAGTGAGCAAATATGTACTCAATATTTACATTACACAAAAAAACAAGCTCACGACTGCATTTTATGAACACTATTATTGTAAAGAACAGACTTTATCAACCTTTAGCTCACAGTTGTCTGACCTAATTAATTACATGGGAAAGGTCAGGTTCTAGTAGTACCATAAACATGGAATGTGTTTAGAAAAAGAGCTACAGTTGATATGTGCACCGAAGATCTGATTTGGGTGGCTTGCAATAAGGACTGTATACTGTGGTGAACAAAGAGGCTGATTGTGGCGCAAATAGCAAGGATGAAGCAGAACTGCAGCTTGTGCTGTGCTGAAGGAGTTGCTTAACGATAAGACGTAGGATAAAAACTGAGTTATGGTTAGGGTTTATATTGAGACTGAAATTAAAATCTTTAAGATAATGTCATCTTTGGTGTTCCCATTGTACAATATGTCAGTTTAGTTCCAAGTTCATGGTTATTTGAATTTGTAATGAATTATTGGGTATTCACTAATATTAATAGCTATACAGAGAACTTAGTGCAGCTGCTTTTCTATTTTGTGGAATAATATTGATTGTGATATTTTTGGTAGGATTAGTCATTTTGCATTTATAGTTTTTTTTCTTTTGGTAATTTTACTTTATTGTTAAAGTACTGGGATTTATCGGATAATTGAGTGGCGTGGTTATTGTTACTACGGTTGAGAAAGAGGGGATTGTATTTACTAAACTAAAAACATGCTGGGGTGGTTATTGGGGTTTTTTTTTTTTTTTTTTGAGCTTCCTTACATTAAATAATATTTAAATATTTAACACTGGAATCTATTAGTAAAGCTCCGCTCCGGACCTGCTCTCCATCCAAGTCTGAAACAGCTGGAAGTTTTACCTGATGACTTTACTGGAGATTTTAACACTCTATTTTGTGCTTCTTGTAAAAATGCCATGCTTAAGAAATTTGAATAACAGTTAGTCACATATCCTTCACAACTAACAACACATAAATCTGTGCCATTTTTACATTACTTGAATTGGACTCTGCCATGTGTGAAAGTTCTTCAGCCATCTCAACAAAATTATTGTGGCTATGTTTTTAACTGCATGATATTGTAAATTGCTGTTTAAAAGAATGTGTTTAATATAATATACAAATTCATGTAAGTGCATATAGGGTGTGAATGACTTATTGCTACAAAAATATTTAATAAACAAAAATGTGAAAACTGTTTGATAAAGTAACTAAAAATGTAAAATGCAATAACTTTCAAATCAATTAAATCCCCATCCTTAATTTTATGACAGGTGTACAAGTTCTACCTGGATGAAAATATCCACTAAATTAAATTTCTTCACTGTTCTCTGTTTTCACTGTAATAGATGAAAAGAGCAATGCACTGGCTGCAGTTAGGTCCATAAGTACTTGGACAGTGATACAGTTTTCATAATTTTGGCTCTGTGCGCCACCACAACAGATTTGAAATGAAGCAATCAAGATGCGATTGAAGTGTAGGCTCGCACCTTTAATTTAAGTCATTTAACAAAAACATTGTATGAGCCATTTAGAAAAGACAGCCATTTTTATACATGGTAACACACACACACCTTCAGGGGCTCAAAAGTATTTGGATAAACTAACATAATCGTAAATATAATGATCATTTTAAATACTTGGTTGAAAGTTCTTTGCAGTCAATAACTGCGTGAAATCTGGAACCCATGGCCATCTCCAAGTGCTGGATTTCCACCCTACTGATACTTTCCAGGTCTTTACTGCAGCTCTCCTCAGGTGCTGCTTGTTCATTGGATATTCTGCAATCAGTTTTGTTTTTACCAAGTGAAATGCATGTCCAGTTGGGTTGAGGTCGGCTACATATCATGAACCGTTCCCTATCTTCACCATATACTTCTCTATCCATCATTCTGGTACATATTGATCTTAATTTCATTTGTCCAAAGAAAACTGTTCCAAAATTGGACTAGTTTTATAAAAAATATTTTCTGTCAAAGTCTAATCTGCCCTTCCTATGCTTGAGGATTACCAGTGGTTTGCACTTTGTGGCTCCTTTTGTGGAGCCGACCCGGACACAGACAGGCGGACATGTTGTTTTTTCACCACCACACGTTTTATTTACAATATTTACAATAGCTAATGGTCACTAAGACCCAGTCCAAAAGTGCACAAACCCCAACACTCACAGTCCTGGCCACAAATGCCTTCTTCTCGGGCCGCCTCCACTCTCCTCTCTTGCCTCGTCCTTCTTCCACCCGACTCCAGCCTTGAATGAAGGGAGACGGCCCCTTTTATACACTTCTGGACGAGCTCCAGGTGGTTCCCGGCATTCCCCTCTTGGCCACGCCCCAGCGTGGCGGAAGTGCCGGCTGTTCTCCCGGCAGCTCTCCGGGTGTCCATCTAATTCTTCCCCCCAGCACTTCCTGGTGTGGCGGAAGTGCTGAGGTCACAAGTCCCCAAGGCATTGGGGCGCCTCCTGGCGGTGACCACGGGCCCCTACAGGGTGGGGCTTCCATGCCCTGAACCCATGGCCTCCAAAGCAACCAGGAAGGCAGCTCCCACGTGATCCCAGATTGGCACACGCCCACTTCCGGTCCTTCAAGGCGTCCCGGCCGGGTCGTGGCCCCTGGCATCCTCGACACTTTCATGAAGTCTTCTCTTGATTGTAGACTTTAGCACTGACAGCCCCACCTCCCAGAGAATGTTCTTGGTTTGGCTAAATCTCATGAATTGATTTTTCTTCATCAATGAAACAATTCAGTGATAATCAAGCACAGTTGTCTTCCATGGTTGTCCATGCCTTCTAAAGTTGCGGAGCTCAGCAGTGTGTTCCTTCTCTTTAAGAATGTACCAAATGATTAATTTGACCACTCCTGGGGCCTCATGCATAACGTCGTGCGTAGAATTTGCACTGTAACATGACGTAAGCACAAAAGCCGAAATATGCTTACGCACAGAAAAATCCAGATGCAGGAATCTGTGCGTACTCCAACTTCCACGTTCTTTCACTACATAAATCCCGGTCAGCGTGAAAAGTAACGCACGTGCACACACCTGCTGTCCCACCCCAATTCCTCCCAGAATTAAGCCTCTTTGAATATGCAAATTAATATAAATAGCCCTTAAGCTCAGCGTTCTGTGAAAAGAAAATGGGAAAAGCACGGGAGAAAATGTAAGAATTTCAGCGAATACCAAGTGGAGGCAAAGGAAAAACATACCATTTGTTGATTTTAAACAGTTGTTTATCATCAATCAACAAAAGGAAGTTGATTGAGTGACATAGTGTGTCGGAGAAACTCGAAAGCTCAAGTTCACTAAGTCGCACAGTGCCCGAAATAAAAAAGAAGTCACATATCAAAGTCGCCGTGAAAAGGTGGGTTGTAGCCCACCGTCTGAGTGTTATATGAAAGCTTATTAGGGTACAGACAAAAAAAAATAGGCACACAGTGGGGGAAAAAAGCATGAAATATCAACTTTAATCTCGAAATTTCCACTTTAATCACGTAGTTTATTTTGTCATTAAAGTAGAACATCATAAACTTCATCTTTAAAATCATTTTATTTACTAGTTTCTCAAATCCCATCGTAACTAAAGTAGCATGTTAAATGCTTTGTTTTGTATTTAATCTTCTATGTGCTCTGTGTGTGAATCACTACGTGCTTCCGTTCTTTCTGTTTCTCCGACAGGACACAGAATCCATTACATTTGTGATATTACAGCTCTCTGAATAATTAAAATACTGAGATGTATACGTGATATCATTTTCATGATGATTGGAATGAAAACATGTTATTAAACATGGGAACACGATGGCGCAGTGATTGTTCATGTCTCACACAAGATGCTGCTGCGCCATGCGAGACCTTCGATGAAATAATTTATTGTAGCAGTACTGTCTCTTTCAAACATACTAACCTCCAATTCTTGTCCTTACTTTTCTTTCCCCAAATACCCAATCGCCACACAATCAGCTCTGTAATAGACGTTAAGCCATCTGTAAACTTACAACGACAATTCTTCAAAACTTTTAAGGAACATTGAAATATCTTCATAGTACGTGTTTAATTATTCTATCCGTCTATCCTTCCAGCGTCGTGCCAGCCTCAGTAAATCTACAGTGCGAGGCAGGAACAATACGTGAACTTGCTAGCGCTGCGGCACCGTGTCCTCACATGTTTAATTATTAACAATACAGTAATCCCTCGCTATATCGCGCTTCGACTTTCGCGGCTTCACTCTATCGCGGATTTTATATGAAAGCATAACTAAATATATAACGCGGATTTTTCGCTGCTTCGCGGGTTCTGCGGACAATGTGTCTTTTTACTTCCTGTACATGCTTCCTCAGTTGGTTTGCCCAGTTGATTTCATACAAGGGACGCTATTGGCGGATGGCTGAGAAGCTAACCAATCAGAGCACGCAGTTAAGTTCTCCTGACTGAGAAGCTAACCAATCAGAGCACGCAGTTGAGTTCCTGCGTGCTGAATGCAGTGTTAACCAGGAAGTCTCGTCTCGCTCATTCAGCATCAACGTGTTTCGCTGTGTAAAGAGTTGTGCTCTTTTGTGTTTATCTTTGTGCATAGTCAAGCCCTTCATTATGGCTCCAAAACAATCTGCTACTGCTTCAGGGGCCGTGCCCAAGCGCAAGAAGAAGATGTTAACGATTGCCGAAAAGGTAAACGTTTTGGATTTGTTGAAGGCAACGATTCTTTTTATTTAAAAAGTAGAAAAGGAATATAAGATCTACGGCCGCAGTGTCCTTTTAACCAGGGTGCAAAACGAGTTGTAAGTGGATATAATAAGGCGGTAGTCCGGATGGAATCTGCTTTAGGGATTTGGATTGAAGACTTCCAGAAGAAGAACAACGGCAGTGCTACACAATCGCCTGAAGTGGCTCCTTTACAAGGGCTGTAACGCTCTCCTTTGTTGTGCAGTAAAATTAAACTCATTGTTATCGGACAAGTCATCGTGTCATTGTTGGTGAGTAACCATAATTAATTTTCTTCTTACAGTGCTTAGTACATGTACATACGTTTAGTGTCACTGTACACACATTTACTGTATACTATTTTTCTTGCATTGTATGTATTTATTGCTGGTGGCCTGTCTATCGTAATGGCTGTAACATATGTGATATCGGAGACACTCAATATCTTTAAAATAATATTTAGGTTTTACTGTATATAAACAGTGTGTTTATATACATAATTTCAATGAATCTTACCTAATATCTATGAGAATACAAAGGGATTATGCTGTATAACTCTGCGGGGAATATTTATAAACAGTGTGGGAGAGTTTATTAGGGCTTGAAATATATAAAAATAACCATACAAACATATGGTTTCTACTTCACGGATTTTCACCTATCGCGGGGGGGTCTGGAACGCAACCCCCGCGATCGAGGAGGGATTACTGTACAGATTATTTAAACGAAGTTAAAGTTTTATCTGTATAATCAACATATTTTGCTGCATTTCATCTTAAAAATATCGTCATCATATGTAAATACGTGCTTTATAAAGTGGCGCAGGTTGTGCAATATTATAATTATAGTGCAAGTTTACAGTGAGGTAATTGTACGTATAAGTACAAACAGTTCTACAAGGAGCAATTGATTGAGTGCGTTTATAGTTCTTGGGATGAAACTGTTTCTGAATCGCGGGGTCCGTACAGGAAAGGCTTTGAAACGTTTTGCCGTGGCTGAGGCAGCGTGTGCTTGATGCTGTATACCGATAATTCTCTTTCCAATCAGCTGCTGCTGTGATTCCCCACTCAGATACAGTGATATAAATACTCTGAGTGGTGCAGTGAGAGTAATATGAAAAAAGATGATCCGCTGTGGCAACTCCTAACTGGAGCAGCTGAAAGAAGAAGAAGGTGCAGTGAGAGTAACAACACTAAAGCAGTTATAGTATTTGGAATACTATGGCTATTCCCTGGATTATTATATCGTTAAAGGTAATTTACAATCAGATGCATTACACTAATAAACAATATGCGATTCATTTCAGTGTATTTATAAAGCCACGTCAGGAAAAGAAATGATAACCACACAGGAACAGTAGCACTGCTTTGACGCTGGGTGCTGCCAGTCTGCAAAACCGAGCAGAGAACTTGCGTACGACAGGGTATGAGGTACCATGGAAATGTCCGTGGCTTTATGCCAAGTTTAGGTTTTATACATCGCGATTTGAACGTGGAAACGTTCTTATGCAACATTTCTGTGCGTATGCACTGTTTATACATGAGGCCCCTGGTGTTTCTGTTCTCTCCCTAAAGGGTTTGTTTTGTTTTCTCTGCCTAACAATTGACTATTTTTACTTGCATGGGCTGCTCTTTGGACCTCATATTGAGAATTGACAGTGACAGCTTCCAAACACAAGTTCCACATTTGGAATCAACTCCAGACGTTCTACCTGCATAATAGTCAATGAAATAACGAGGGATCTGCTCACACCTGGCTTTGGAACAACTTGTCAGTCAATTGTCCAGATACGTTTGAGCCCCTGAAAATGTGGGGACCATATATAAAAATGGCTATCATTTCTAAAGATATTTCTGTTAAACCGTTAGAATTAATGCTATTTGATCATTTCAGATCCATTATGGTGGCACACAGAACCAAAATTGTGAAAAATGTATTACTGTCCAAATACTTTTGGACCTAATTGTATATGTTAAGTACACCTTTGTTGGCGTGCTGTTACCTCAATATAGTCATCCATCTTCTTAAATTCAATTACGACAATTCAGGGACAATGTAGCCAGCTAGCAGTGAGTTCAAGAGAGAAAACGCTGGACAGAGCACTGCATCATCACAGACCACAATATGTACCTTAAAGAATTAAGAATGATGTTTTTTTAGGTGCTCCTGGTTGTCAAAGTCAAAGCGAACTTTATTGTCATCTCAATCACATACAAGTATACAGATAGACGAAATTGCGAAGCTCATGGTCCACAGTGTAACAACATGAAGTGCAAATAAAAAATGTAAATTAAAATTGAAACACAAACAAGACAAGACATTGTGCAAAGACAAGACACTTACAAGCAACAGCTTTAGAGTCTAATTGCTATAAATACTTTACATGCCTGTGCTATCTGGAGACACAAAAGAAACACACACACATTTAAGATGTCAATTAGGCACATGCGGTATATATAAAAATCGTAAAATATTTTATGGGATAGAAACACATGCCAATGGAAACCATTTCTTCCCCCTTAAAAATCTTATGGCAAGTTTTGCAACGTCACTTTCACAAAGCAGTTATAGCTGCCAGGACTTTGTCTCTTAAATGTTTTGGGACAAGGAACAGGAGATTGAAAGGACCCTCACTAGCAAGAACAGAGGTCCTTGCAAAGCTACTCCTATTTTCAAGGTCGTACTGCCTAGGGATACATACATACATCAAACCTGTCAGCAGTTCAGAATGTACAAAAAGTGGGTATTAGTCATAAGTGGAGGCAATTAATGGACCTACAGTGTTGTGTGAATGAGGAAAGCACTTGAAAGGGAGAGTAAGGCAGTTATCTTCAGGGTTACTGTTTCTTACATTTCTCCATATATTTTCACTCCCACACATATATTTTCCTGCTTTATTTCAATAAATGAACAACTTTTAAGGACTTGTTGGAGTAGGGGCTATAGGAAAGCACCATAAACAGTAATAGTGAAGGTGCAAAATTTACAATTTCACAAATGCAGTATATCTGGGCTCATGTCTAAACCTATAAAAACTGGTGAGACAGATCTGTCTATACTAATATCACACAGGAAAATTCATCACTCCATTCAGTTTTTTTTTTTTTTATTTGCTTAATTTGATTTTATGGTCGAAGCTGGAGCCTTCCCTGGCATCATCAGACACAGAGCAGGAACCAATTCTGGACACATCCTCACTACCTCTTATGGGGTTAAACGAGCCTGCCATGTGGGAGGAAGACTGATGTACAATGAGAGAGACCCTCATAGGACAAGGTAGAAACTCCAGAAGAGGGAGTGACTACCATTACATGATGCTTAAACTATATAAGCAAAGGTGTGTGGTATGGTTTACATATTTATAGCAAGAAGTCCACAAAGGGAGAAAATGAATAGTGTATCTTAAAATAATCCTTTATTCCTGAGCCTTCCACACCTACCAGGTGTCATCATCAGAGGAAAATGATTAGACCTACAGGAATCAAAGACAATATATAACAAATGAGGAAAGCAAAAGCAAGAAATCTATAGCATAAACACAAAATGCAGTATACAGTATACTGTGCAGTTAGGGCTGACTTAACAGGATCATAGGATCCCGGGTAAAATAGTGTGCTGGGGCCCCTGTTTTGATAGCAAAATAGAAACATACCTAGGCATCAGAAACATCGTGGGCCCCAGTGCTCCGCCGGCTAGTGCCCATTGTGCACATATGTTAAGATGGCCCAGCATATAGTGGGGGCCCAGCTGTGTACGTCTAAAGCACTCGCAAAGTATACAAGAACATTGCAATACGGTATGAAGTCTAAGAATACGAGACCGACATACCAGCTCAACCGGACACGTTTAACTGGGACACGGTGTAAGTAAGACTCACAGCAAATACTGAGTGCTAGAGAGCTGGCTGAATCGTGGCTATCAAATGAAAAGGCCATTAACAGAAACTTGGACATGAACCCAGCATTTGCAGGCTTACAAAGAAGAACATCCAAGTAATAAAAGACATTACGATCAACACCCTCTAAACCCCACCCTACTAATATACCTCCCCACCCAGATTTCCTCATTTGCTATATATTGCCTTTGATTCTTGTATGTCTAATCATTTTTCTCTGCTGATGACACCTGGTAGCTATAAAAGATTACTTTAAGATACATGATTCATTTTCTCCCTTTGTGGACTTCTTGCTGTATCTATATATTTTGTAATGAATTGAACAACTACTCCTAAATTGTCCCTAGTGCGTGTGTGTGTGTGTGTGTGTGTGTGTGTGTGTGTGCCCTGCAGTGGGCTGGTACCCTGCCTGGGATTTGTTTCCTGCCTTGCACCCTGTGTTGGCTGGGATTGGCTCCAGCAAACCCCCATGACCCTGTAGTTGGGATATAGCAGGTTGGATGGATGGATGGAATAATAACATGCATTGAATTTTTCATTCCAACAAATGGAACACCACAAACATTAGATTTAATTAATTAGGTTTAATTTAATTAAGGAAAATTTACATAGAAAAAAATATGAAATAAAAATGAATGATGAAGGGATTTATCTCATTTGAGTTCATTAAATGTTCTGTTGAACTGCCCTCACTAATGTAGCAAAACGAGAGCAGATTGGTTGTACACACCATCTGTTGAAATGAGGAAAGTGCAGTGCATTTCATTAGTACAAGTAATAAAGCCCTTACACTGGACAAGTCGAGTATGATGTCTTTGAGTGAGTGTGGCATGAGTGACATTGTAGGAATTGCGGACTGCTGTTCCATTGTGTTTATTTCAATGAGATTATGCTCCTGCACTGAGATTTAAGCACTGAACGTTAGCTAGTAGCTAATAATAATTTAACATTACAAAACAGAGTTAACATGTTTAGCAAAAGACATGTTGTGTGACAGATTAAGGTACTATAGCAAATTAGAATATATACTGTACAACTGAAACTGCAATATCCTTCTTAAACATCATAAGCACATCAGCAAAACATGTACTGTTGAATAGTAAAAATATAACAAATAATGTGTACCCACTTTTCATACTTTTCATGTTTATATCTGATCTATATTTAAATAGGAGTACATCAGGTAAACTGATTTGTTTTCTATTACATAAAATGAAGTTGTGTATTTTAATACATTGTTTACCATGGCACTACACAGTGGTGACATGTTGCATGTAGGCAAGACATGCAAGTGACAATTTTACTGTATTCTGTATATGGGACAATGCTACTAAAATTAAAATTAATATAAAAGAACCTTTGAAAAAAAAATGCAATAGCCTTTTCTATTTTTTAAGAAATGTGTAAATAAACTTGCCTGATGTTAAGAGACACTGGTCAGCAGTGGTGTCCAAACGAAAACAAACGTCTCATCTTGATGAAGATTTATTTTAATCAACCAGAAATCGTGATGACTGTGCTCACAGTGAAAATGTTAGAAATTCATCTCATCTTCCCTTCTCTTACCCAGCGCTTAAAAGCATTTGTCCTTTGTAAGTGGGGCACAACTTTTGTTAAATTCTGTCCGTCCTACTGGCACCACAGCAGAAAAGCAAAACAAACATGTGGATACCAAATCGTTACTAGCACACACGTCTTATTTATTCAGTTTTTTACTGCCCCATGTTTAAAAGAACTGTGCACTCTCTAAGCGTTCATGTGATTGATAGCAGAGGACTTTATTTCATAACTATCTGAGCTATATATAGATTTAGGACCTTAGTTCAAAACCATCCATCCAGTACCCTGGCTTGTAAGGACTTGCCTTCTGCGATCGTGGACTAAATGGGATGTTTCAAGACAGCTTAATTTACGAGGCTATAAATTCTAGCATTATAAGCAGTGAACAGGCAGCAGTGTGACCAAGCACTGCTCTGTAGAGCGGAGTACCCTGGAGTTGTGATAAACAGTGTGGATCGCTGAATGAAAAGTGATAGAGAATGCATTTTAAAACTAGCAAGGCCTGTTATTTGAGGGTTGCACAGTTCTGCCATGACCTGTTCATTAGTGATCAATATACTCCCAATTTAGAAGATCACTTTCCTGGCATTGCACTTTTTGGGTTTTATATTGTCCGAACAAATCGGGGAAGGAATTTGGAAAGTAATATCAGAGAGAGAAGAAAATAAATTGAGGACAAGTCTATAGAATGCTGTTATATTTCATTGTCATCTCCTCGTTTGTTTATCTATCCTATAAAAATATTTTTCTGTCTTTTTTTTTTTTTTTTTTTTAACCATCTCCTTCCTAATTGTAAGGAAAATGAGCCAACCGTAACAGTTTGCAAGAAACAACACCCACCTCAGTTAAGCTTAGTGTTTGTACACATTGATCATTTTAGAGTAGTGAATTACTGCAAAAGTGAAGAAAAGTAAATACAGTATGTGTGGTAATGGTGGAAAATCAGCACAACCTACAGATTCATCTGGGGTGGACTAACGCAGTTCATGATAAGAATACATGACATTTTTTTTCAAATAACAGGAGACCATTCACCCTATCGAGTCCATTTGGTTGGCTAACACTGCACAGCAGCTGTCACCCAGCCAGTGTTCAAATGCTGCCAAGATAGTCGCATCAACTGCAGTGGATGAGGGAAAGCCTTAAAGAAATTTACTGGGAAAAATGTTTAAAGGATAAGTTTGATATTTTTCAAGTTGAAGTTATTCCTTCACAGTCAAAGTATATATTACTTTGCTACATGAAATTACATTTTCAAGTGAAGCAGGTTTTAAAAAAAGAAAATGAACTAATCGGTACTGTTTTTATTTTTTTAAAAAAAAAAAAAAAAAAAAAAAAAAAAAAAAAAGCCTTCAAACATTCCGAATATGTCCACTTTGAAGTAGCAAATGATTCAAGTTAAGAAAACATGCCTTCCAAATTTGTGAGGCTTGCTTGTGACAACAAAAGTAAACTGGAAAGAATACATTTTATGACAGATTCTTGGTACTGTTTTCTTCAGGTAAGGATATGTTGCTTACTCGCTTATCTGCTCACAGCGGCATCATGGATAGAGTTATGACTTCCCCTTTTCCCATTCATCCAGGTATATTCTGCTTATTATCTTTTGTTTCTGCAGTTCAGTTTCTTCAGCAGTTCTGTTCTGCCATGGCTAGTAACAGCAGGCAGATGCATGCTCAAATCGTATGATTAATTTTTCCTAAATGGCACATATTCTTCACTTGTTAAGATTCTGCCTTGTTCCTTTTCATGGCCTCCAGCCCAAGATGGCAGTGTTGGCAATAAGAGTTTAGTTGTAGTTTACACATTAGATTTTCACTTGGGTTGCATTTTACATGGCATGGCAAAAAAAAAGGAAAAGTATGTGTGAGAGCCCATCCATAATGAGTGCCACAAACCAATTATTTATTTTTTTTATAGCACGGTGAGTCACTTTTTTGCTGCAGATATGGGAATAAAGGAACTGAAGATAATGTTTTTTGAGTGTGTAAACTCACTGTTAGCCATTAATCTGGAAATGCACAGCCTGACACGCTGAGGCAGGAATGATTGGTCTTTGCTACCACTCTGCCAATGCTAAACGTCAATCTGATTAAAACCAAATGTATATCTATAAAGTCCATTTAGTTCTAGTCATCTGATTGCATCTGCTCAATATTTCTCTAAAGAGATCACTCAAATATACGTATGCATGTTGATACTGGGCAGCAGCCGGCAACATCTTTGCAAAATAAGCTTCTGTATAGTGAAAGACCGCAAGTTGAGGCAAGTGTGACTTTCAGTTATTTTGTGTAGTTCTCTACAGAACAGAGACAGCAGTTCACTTTCAATTTCAACAGTAGCGCTTGGCATTGACTTTCCATGGTGAATCCACCTCCAGGCCTGGAAAAGCTGCTGCAAAAGAAGACGAGCAGCAAAGTTAAGCACAAAGCTAGTCTCCTTTTAAAATGGCTGAATCTCACAAAAATGTTTAGTTTTTTGCTTATTTTTTCCTGTCATAAAACACAATGGCTGTTTCGTAATATGTAAGAAATCTCAACATGATATTCAATACTCAAAATTTCTGGCTACAAAAAATGGACACATTTGTTAAGGTTTAACGCTTATTTCACATTGCCCCCAATTTAGCTACTTTTTTATAAAAAGCAAGAACATGATAGTTATTTTTTAAAAAGTCTAAAATATGCTTCACTTTAGAACCAAATTTAATGTGGAAAATTGCTATATACCTTGATTGGGAAGCATTGACATAGACTTGAAAAATACTGAATTTATCTTTTAAATTTAGTTAATGTGGACAAAAGATAAACCATAAAGCATACTGCATGTAGTGGAGGGTGACAGGGAATGAGTAAAGATAAGACAAAAATCCTCTTTAACAGTTTTACAAAAAACAACTAAACCACAAATCTCTTAAAGCAATGAAAACAACTGTTATTGCAACACGAAAAACAAAATTCAGCTAGGAAAAGCATTGCTAAAAGAACAAATCATCCCAAATATTTTACTCAGTAATACTGAACTAAGAGAAAATGGTGAAAAATACTGACAAGGACATGGCAACTGTCTGCAATTTGCATTTGTCTTACATCTTCATCTACAAAACTGGCAGTGAAAATACTAGTAGCTGCAAGTAGGGGTGGATCATATGGCCAAAACTTAAAAGTAACCGTGGTTATGATAACGTGTCTTTATCACAGTATAAGCTAATTGGACAAACTATTCAGACTGAATCCAGTTTAGGTGCTTCTGTTGCCTTAATTTCATGGGGTAATAGTTCGGCTGTCAGGTTTCTTTTCATAAGGAGTATTTTAATCATCTGAAAAACTTTAAAAATTTGTATATTCTAGAAAATAATAAAATTAGAAAGACTGAACAAGAAATGAACATAACTGCAAGTCTTTTAATCCACAAAATCTTGGAAAGGGTGTAGTGTATAGACTTTACAGTAAACAAATTAAACAAGATTGACAATAAAGTATTTAAATGGCAAAAACTACAAAGCAACATCACAAACAAGCAAGCCTAATGAGAATTTAATATTGCCTTTCAAAACATCATTGTGAAAAAGTCCGAGCAAAGAAGAAGGTGTCTCCATTTCCTGAATACTATCTCTGAGGTTATTGGGACAAACCCTAAAATCCAGCCAACTACAGAAAGCCATCATTCACACTTGTTACATTACTGAAATTAGGTGATCTTGAGAGCATACTTTTACAACTTATAAATCAACCTTTTACAGAAATCAATGTTTTTGGGCATTTAAAAAAATGTTCTGGTAAAGAAAAACAATTTTTTATACCAAACAAAATATCTTTCATTCCATTGCATACTAACTTTGAACATATAAACATGGCCCAAATGGCCTTTACTTATGTTTAAAGTTTTCTGCTACTTTTGTAAAAACTCAGTGGCGCCCTAAACGTGCGCGCATTTGGCTTATTGGTTAATCCTGGCCTACCTTCTTTTCTTTCAGACTGTGGAACGTACAGTATCTACAAATATACCATCACAACTTGTTAGTAGTTTTTTTTTTTTTTTTTTTTTTTTGCACCTCTGAATTATTTTTACTTGCTCACTCGTTTAACGTTTGTGAAATGCATGCATGAGCATCCTGTAGGAAGCGTGTTGATAGTGCGATAACCGCACGAGTTTTATCCGACCTCTTCAAAAATCGATTGTTTTAAGTTTTGACAAGAAAAAAAAATTGTTAATGTTGCGCCATCGCATTACTGTATTCAGCATGCAAAGTATAATGTAATAACCCGAGGTACGGCGAAAGAAGGACGGACACACACACATAGCCCTAGTCATTGAAAAGACCGTTTATTGTCAGGACTTTGGTCCAGTGAACTCCTGCTGTTAGCCTTGGGACACGCCGCTTTTCGCTGTCCTCACAAGCCTCTACGGTCTTCTTTCATTTGCTGGGTTTGACCTACCAGGCTGCCAGCCGCGTTGTTCGTTGCACCTCCTTTTAAATTCCGTCAGCGCGTATGACTCCGCCCATGAAAGAGTCTCACCCTTTTTTTCACAGGTCACGTCGCGACAATACACATTCTAACATTAATGACACAAAAGTAGCCGGAACTCAACTCCCATCCAGTTCCGATCTTCGCCATTATTCTAGCATGTACAGTACAGGCCAAAAGTTTGGACACACCTCCTCATTCAATGTGTTTTCTTTATTTTCATGACTGAAGGCATCAAAACTATGAATGAACACATTTGGAGTTATGTACTTAACAAAAAAAGGTGAAATAACTGAAAACATGTTTTATATTCTAGTTTCTTCAAAATAGCCACCCTTTGCTCTGATTACTGCTTTGCACACTCTTGGCATTCTCTCGAAAAGCTTCAACAGGTAGTCACCTGAAATGGTTTTCACTTCACAGGTGTGCCTTATCAGGGTTATTTAGTGGAATTTCTTGCTTTATCAATGGGGTTGGGACCAGCAGTTGTGTTGTGCAGAAGTCAGGTTAGTTGGACGATCATTTATTTTTCAACAGGACAATGACCCCAAACACACCTCCAGGCTGTGTAAGGGCTATTTGACCAAGAAGGAGAGGGATGGAGTGCTGTAAATGGTCATGAAAATAAAGAAAACACATTGAATGAGTAGGTGTGTCCAAACTTTTGGCCTGTACTGTATATTCTGTAATACACACGCGTTTATATAAATTTGAATGCTGAAACAAACACGGTGTTTTAGGACACGTAGACTACACCGTTATTAATTGCATATGAATAATCACATTTAGCTCTAGCAAGCTGATGCTTGTGGACTGAGCACCAGCTCTTCGTGGCTTGTCCTGTAGATTTGGCTGTCTCATCCGCTGTGTCTTTATTATCAGCACGGCTGTAGGGAGCCCTAGTGTCTGAATATCAAAGCCATTACAAAGGCTAAAATAACCCCAAACTATAGGTCATGATGGGTACACTACAAAGCAGGGGAGGCCATGCTGAAGCTGTATAATGCACTTGTAAAACCAATTTGGGACTACTGCGTGCAGGTTTCGTCTTCATATTACAAAGACATATAGTTGGTAAAAATGTTAAGAGAGCAACTAGTAGTCTACATCAAAACTCTAGGTAATGAAACTGAATAATTTCAAATCTTTAAACAAAAGGTGATTAGGAGCAGGGAGGTGGGGGGCAGAGACCATCTTTGAAATATTTCCTTTAGCAAAAACAAGCAGATATTTTAGATATGTTAATAACTTACTTTCAGCTATGCTATAATAATGTGAAGAAGTTAACGTTATTTTGTTTTTTTAATTGGCGAATGAATTGTAAAAAAATAGATTTTCATGATTCCCAATATCGGTGATGGCTGCACATTTTAAGTAGTCAGATGTTTGTTTTTTTTTCTCTCTCCAACACTTATAGCCTGAATGTAAACTAATAGTAGATCGAACAATTCTCACAAATTCAAAATCCTTTAACTTTGTTACTTGGTGCCTCACCTTTTCCACATCCATGTTAAAAATGAAGACTTGCTTCCTATTTGTTTTTCAGTCTTACAGGAAAATTAATAAAATAGCATAAATACTCATCTTTTTTTATTAAAATTTATTAGGCTGGGGCAGCCTTTTTTATTTAAAAGTCTATAGGTGAATAAAAATTCCTACAAAGGTTCATGCTAATGCTCCCATTGGATCCCAGGCTGGAAGCATCACTGGCTCTTGCTTCATCACTTCCAGCACCTCTGCAGAGACAAACTTCTTGTCCACAACCACCTCGTACACATACTCTGAGAACCAGTCATCAGTCATTATCAAGTACCCTGTAGAAAGAAAAAGAAAATTTCTCAAATAAGGATTTTCAGATGCATGGAAAGAGTATAGCGAGGTTACCAAGAAAAAGTATACCCTGATTTAAAAAAAAAAAAAAAAAAAAAAAAAAAGTGGAGTTGAGGTTAGTGCTTTCCTTTACTATATTGATTACCACATCACAGACACTTAAATGCAGAAACCATTTAATGTCCACAAATGCAGTTATGTCTGCTCCATGTAGCAGCAAGCATATTTCCTTTACTTTGTTTACAACTTTGGTGGCGCCCTCTTTGCACAAGAATAGCATGTCTCTGGAATAGCCTCATTTTATTCAGATTAAAAATGGATCTCAAAAAAGCCTCTTCAGAGCTGATGCAGAATCAGTTTGTCTAAACAATAACACTTTCAGGTAAATCCTGTTTAGAATCACCAGTAATCACTTTTTGACAAAAGCGTTGCTGTGACAAAACAAAAACTGATAACTCATCCCTTAGCATCTTATATACCTTGAGGTTTCTACTTGCTTGATATTATTAAACACCACTACTATGAGAAACATAAAATAGAAATTCTCTGAAGGAAACATTCTACTGTAATGCTCTTTCTTAATAGTGAACACTTACATATTAAGTCAGGATTAAAAGTGGCAGACAAAGCTAATTTGAACACCTGGTGGTTTATATTAGAAATAACAGGCTCAGTATGCACAGTTGGGGTTAAACGCAATTTGTGACTGGGCGTCTAATCTGTGAAAGAATGTTTCAGTACTGGAGTCTCAATAAACATCTTTCCTTGATCTCGTTTCAGCAGCCCACACTACAGCAAGCATGTGACTAGGAAAGGAATTAATTTCACCAATTCATGATCACTCTGGAGAGAGTAGGAAAAAAGAATTGGGAAACCGAAAAGAGGACATGCTAAAAATGACAAAAGTAAGCCACATGTTGGTCTCAAAGGCATTAAACCATAAACAAACCTCCCATTTCAAATAAAATTTAAGGCACCAGAACCCTAGGTGTCCTTGAGTCACACTGACTAAATAAATTAATCATCTGAACATAGCTCATGGAAAAGCAAAATGACATCCTGCATCAGATACATAAACAGAAGCAGTATTTTCTTGGGTCATAACAAGTAAAAAAAAAAAAAAAAATTATAAAAAGTTACTAGGATATAACAAAAAAGCACTGTTGTCCATATGACGTTAGGTTGAAAGCTTGCCCTATTGAAAAAGGTGTACGGGCATGCTAAAATCTCATTTTACGAACGAACGGCGTGGCTGGCATTTTAGCTTGGCTACATAACACGTTTTTTTGTTTTCTTTTTAAAAATTTTTAGCTGAAATTTGTGGAAGTATTTTCAGGCTTATAGCATATGAAGGAACAAAGTAACTTTGTTTTGCATAAGATGAAACTGTTGCTATAAAGTACGCCTTTATACAAGCAAAGATCTTGTAGTTTCTCCATTACAAATGAATAGCTTCTAGCTTTTAGCCATTTATTCAAAAGCGGGTAATAAGATGAATGTGTACCAAGGAAGCTGCTCAGTAATGTATATGTGCAAGAAGCTAAGGCAGATTGTTTTTGATCTCACCTTTGTTTCCTCGATCATCTCCCCAAGAATTTTCAACTCTCCATTTCTCATAAGCATCTTCTTTATTCTCCTGAAAAATAAAACCACACAGTATTAGTTTATCTGTTGGCTTTCCTGACTATACTGGCAATATCTGATGACTACAAATAACTATGCCAAAAGGCTTCTGTAAATCTAAAATATAAAGCATGCAGCTTTACATACATTACTTGTATATGTTGATAATTTACTCTGCACAATACCAAACAAAAATATTCTGTTTAAATGACTAGATATGCTAGATTTACTTGGCTATAAATAGTTGATTTCCCAACTGAAACAAACACAGTATCAAAATATGTGGACTGTTAAAGAAAGGAAACCCATCACAATAATGTTTTATATCATAACAGAAAAATAAAATTCTTTCACCTGTCAAAACATAAAATTTCTTAAACTCAGTTGAGGGTTGGGGCAGAGCTACACTGTTGTGTTGTTCCGTCACAATCAAAGTAAAATAAATATTTATTTGTAGAAATGGTTCTGTACTGCACTTTGGTATATGCTTGATAATTAGTGATAAGGATTCTTTGTCTTTTCTTTTAAAAGTTCATGTTGAGGAGTAAAGTTTTATCAAAAGGCCACCCAACTGGCATTTAAATAAGCAAAAAGTGGTTACCTTGTCAGTAACTGCAGTTAGGACCATGGCATGTGTCATCAAGGAGTCCCCAAATATTAGCCTCTCTGACTTAGACATATTCTTCACCGAGATTCCAAATACTAGCTCATGATTAAATCTACAAGAAATGAATATTCACTTAATAAAAATCCTTAAAGTTCATGATGTATATAAAAAAAAATAACATGTAAAAGAAGTACACCAAACTATATACAAAATTTTACTGCAAATAATCTTTCAGGAACACAATCCGCTGGATAAAACCAGGTTGTGGTTTTTGCAGACCTACTCACACATTCATGTCGTTAATGCCCAGTTTTCCATGGAAGTGTTTTCCGACATCGCAGCCAAACCATACCGCCTATAAGGGGGAAATCCAACATACAAATTACACAAAATTAACAATAGGATCAGAGAAGCGCTGAACAGTTCTACTCTTTTATAGAATTTTTGTAAAGCTCGATTCAATGAACAATTAAATAAATGCCAATCTCAAAAAAAAAAAAAAAAAAAAAAAAAAAACACAAAACACACACAATTGAGTGCAAAGAACTGAGTAATATTCAACCATTGTAATGGCAATACACCAGTACAAGGGAAGCAGTGTTACTGGAAATTAAGCAGTGGACTACATGCCCGTATTTATTTCCTGCTGTTTGGTCATGAAGCACAAAACTGTCGGCTCCAACTTCCTTGCCAACATCTTATATAGGGAATCTGTCTTCAGCATCTTAATTTATAATCCTGTAATATTCTTCACCTACAGATAAGGACTTATTTATTGACCATTGTTGGGAACAGGATGGAGATTAGAATATCAAGATTAGGAATGAGGTAACTGGTAAATAAGATACTTTTTTTTTTTTGTTCTGTATTTCGCCTTATACAATTTTTTTTTTTATTAGGAATTTGTTACTTTTCGCATACCCCTTGGGGTCAGAGCGCAGGGTCAGCCACAGTACAGCGCCCTGGAGAAATTACAGGTTAAGGGTCTTGCTCAAGGGCCTAGCAGAGTAGGATCTCTTTTGGCAGAGACAGGGATTCGAAACGGCAACCTTCTGGATACCAGCACAGATCCTTAGCCTCAGAGCCATTCTTGAGAATGTTACTTATCCATTACCATTTGTAGTGGTGGCAGAAAAACATTTTGTATGTTATGTTTTCGTGGAGAAAAGACAAAGATTTGAATTGAACAGAATTCAAAGGTAAGCAACTCTGGACAACAGCAAATGATGTTGAAAACACCCATGGGGGGAAATCTCACAGAACGTCTGTTGCATAAGCAACATAGCGGTTTGTATTCTCAGAATGTGCAAAATTCAATCATTTTGAGACTATGAACAGATAACAGACATGTGGATTATGCAACACAACATATGTAGGACTTATTTTTTATTTTCTATTGACATTTTTCACATTGTCCCGAGTTGGTCATCAATGGGTCCTGTTCAATTTGAATCTTTTGATATGTCTTTTCTCCACAAAAACGTGACATTTAAGTATTTTTCTTGGCCACCACTATGAACTACATGGGGCAATTAAAACATTTAAAATATATATATATATATATATTTGGGTGGGTATTCCTTTAAGTATACTTAGAATGCAGCACTTGATAATCCACTTTTCTGCCTACAGCTTTATTTTAATGCAAATAGCTTTTTAAAACAAGTAACTTCAATAAAAAATGTGACATCAGGGCAGTGAAAAGCTGAACAGCAAATTATTTACTTACAGTGCTTTTATAACATTTTCACTGTAAATGAAGATTAAAAACATATTGGATACATGTAATTTTATAGCTAATTAAGGTGAATATTTAGCGTAAAGAGCACACTATTATTTGATGGATGTGCAGTTGTATCTTCAATCCAAACAGGCTCATGTTTTCCTATTATCAGTTATGCACACTAAAGAAAGGCAGTCCCGTTTACATGAATATTACCTTAGTTTTTTTGAGATTTGCAGACCCTGCAATAAACAGCCTGCACAAGTAGAAACAGGTCACTATATACTATGATAGATGTACATATTCAAGTAGTATGTACTACAGTGGTACCTTGAGATATGAGTACCCCAACATACAAGTTTTTTGAGATACGAGCCGTTACTATGTCAATTTTTGCCTTGAGTTACGAGCCAAAATTTGAGATACTAGCCATCAAAGAGCTTGTCGCTGCACATTTTGAGGAACTGACGATGGAGGAGCTGACAGAACTACAGACGCAGCAACATATGGAGGTTCTGCAGGAGATTGGTCTCACAGAGAAGGCAGAGGAGGTTATCTTTTCAAGTGAGATAAAGGAAGTGTTGGCAATGTGGGAAAAAGTTTCAGACTTTATTGAAAAGAAACACACTTAATAACACTTGCCTAACTCATTTCAGAAACATTCTAAAGGAGAGGAAGAAACAAAGCTCCTTGGACAGGTTTCTATTGAAACTCCCTGCGAATGAAAGTGACGAAAGTGCGGCAAAAAAGAAAAAAAACTAGTGAAGAAGAAAATTAAGTTAAGCAAAAGTGAAGTGCGACATTCACAGTGATGCAGGCTCTACATCGGTCTGTTGTGGTGAAAAAGGAGCTGAGCCGAAAGGCAAAGCTTTCAATTTATCTAAGTTCCTACCCTCACCTATGGTCATGAGCTATGGGTAGTAACCGAAAGAAAGAAATTGTGAATACAAGCGGCTGATATGAGTTTCCTCCGCAGGGTGTTTGGGCTTTCCCTTAAAGATAGGGTAAGAAGCTCGGTCATCCGGGAGGAGCTCAGAGTAGAGTCACTGCTCCTCCGCATCGAGAGGAGTCAGATGAAGTGGCTCGGGAATCTGATCAGGATGCCTCCCTGGTGAGGTCTTCCGGGCACGTCTAACCGGGAGGAGGCCCCGGAGAAGACCCAGGACACGCTGGAGGGACTATGTCTCTCAGCTGGCCTGGGATCGCCCAGGAATTCCCCCGGAGGAAATAGAAGTGGCCAGGGAGAGGGAAGTCTGGGCATCTCTGCTCAAGCTGCTGCCCCTGTGACCCGATCTCAGATAAGCGGAACAGAATGGGTGGATGAAATGAAAGAAAAAATTAATACAATATGCTAATCCGCTCCGCCAACATCTGTTTATTTCTTTAGATTCTCTTTTATGTATTAGGTTTTATTTTGTTTGTATACAATATTTGTTCACTGTAAATACATTTTTCTTATGCTGAAAGCATTTACCAAAAAATTGGGATTTTTTTTTGGGCTGGCACGAACTAATCTCATTTCAATTAATTTCAATGGAGAAAATTGATTTGAGACACGAGCATTTTGACTTACGAGCTCAGTCACGGAATGAATTAAACTCGTATCTCAAGGTACCACTGTACTTTCATATTCTGAATAGTAATGGGACTCCTACTAGTACTTTGTCAACTCAAGTCTGCTCTATTCTGTTTAAAAAAACAAATCCATTATTTGTTGGTTGCTACATAACCACACAGCCCATCATGAATATACTATAAGAAATAAGAGAAAAGTTACCAGAAATAAAAAAAAAAAAAAAAAAAAATTACTGTTCCTTTAATCGACACAAAGAGTCAATGTGTGATACTCAAATTGGATCCTCTCTAACTTGATAACTGAACCACCACAATTTGATCTGCCATATCACCTTTGACTCTCAGGTGGATGGCTGAATGAATAGCTCTGCAACTTGTTCCTCCAAAGCAGATGCAGGTTGGGCAGCATTTCTCTCTAGGTTGGTTTACCTCGCCCTCTTTGATGGAATCAGCTGCCACTTTCTTGAGCTTCTCAATGGGCTGATTGTTGTAAAGAGTCTTCCGCCCACCAACCATGTTTCCCAAGTACTCCACACCATACAGCTTTCCATAGGGGTTCTGTGGTCGAGGATCATTTACCAAACAGATCTACCAAGAAACACAATGGGTACAATCAGAAATCGGACACATGAAAATCTTTAGCCTGAGACATGCTTGTCATCTCACTTCTAGTAGTTCGATAGACAACATCCTAGTCTAAAGAGCTGTTTATGTTTTGTCTAACTTTCAACAAATGGGCTATAAAATAAATATATGCGATCAGATAGACAGATGGTACTTTACTGCAGCTGTGTAGAAATCTCACCTTGTCTTCAACATTGTATAGCGGCTTAACATGTTCTCTATAGAACTCCAGGGGCGTTAGTGGTCCAATCCTATGGAAGTTTTTCTCCTTGTCCCGGTATTCCCAAGTAAATGATTCAGGAGGGCTACCAAGGCAAATACTCACCACTCGATAAACCTAAAAGTGGAAAATGAAGAATTTCATACAAAGCTCCTTTTTGATCATGCTTACATGTATGCCTTCAAGGGAAACAATTCAGGAAACTGTGTAATATTAAAAAATATACTGTAACCTTTTGCATAATGCTGCACAATTTTATAAACAACTAAAAATAAAACACCTGCAGTACATTACATTAAAAATGTATATCATTTTATAATATTTTGTAGTTACCCTGTATATATTTATGCACTATTTGGTATTTACTAAACTGTTTACATTACATCTTACTTCTATATGAAAAATATGCAGAGGTGTCTGAACTACCCCTAGCTGTTTGAATCTTCATTTCAACTGCACTCTGCAAGAAACACTGAACAATATAATTTGACCTTTCCTGTGGTATATGGAAAGATACTATCAGTGAGGATAAGGACGATTTTCAATGCTGGCACAATTTATTGGTGGCCCAAAGGCAGCTCTTTTCTGGTTGTTTAATCAGATGGAGTCCAAATATTTCTCAGTGACAGAGTTTCCAAAACTGATACAGAAATCTAAGGAATTTCCTTCCTTCCTCTCCTTCATCCCTATCAAAGCAAAGCCCTGCCTTCTTAAACACACATAAACATACAGCAAGTAGCCTATTAAGTTTTCCATTCCTCATTCTATCTTTGGACCTGTTTTTGGGCCTATTTTGTTTGTTTTCATATAGCGCTCTCCCATGGCTCTGTGTAAATTTTGCCCAGCTGCCTCTAAGACACATTTATAAATATTAAAAAAAAAAATCATGAAAGCACACTAAAGAGACACCTTGTAGTTTCTTTTCCACCTTTCAAAAAAGAGTGAAATTCCTTTTTAAAGCAAACAGTTGGGAATCTGCTAGTTCAAAGAGAAGAAGAATGAATTATTGCTCTAATGACGTCAAAGTGCCAATAATTACATGTCTACCCTCTGACAGAACAGAAGAGCATCTGGACTAGATATTGCTACATGGGTAACTTAAGTCCTTAAATTTCCCTACCACAAAGTAAAACAACAATAACTTGTACAAGTAAATACTACACACCCAACCATATATACGTCAATGATAGCATTCCTTACAGGTTTCTTCTCTTATATGTCTATGTTTTTATTGTTTATACAAACCTAAAATTAGTAATGTACATTTAACTGTGATAAATGCATAAGCACAAATAAGTAAAATCTCCATTATTAAAAAATACATGTAAATCAGAAACCATTCTGTACAGTACTCGGATCAGCATAAACGGAAACACTGATTTACATAATTTGCAAAATTTAAGGACCCAAACGTTGCACCAAAACATCTGATGACTGAGGTAAAATGTAACTTTTGAAAGGCTGCTGTCGCCATCAAGTGGTTAAAAGGAGGAAAACGCAATATTTTCAAACAATCCAAGAACTGGGATAATAAACAAGATCAAGATAATGGTGTACAGACATACTGCATTGAAATAATTAATTAGCAAAAAACCCATTTGACATTATAATGAGCATTTACATTTTAAAAGCAAGCTCTGCATTTTTTGTGATTAAATTTAAGCACTGTACTGTTTTGCACTTCTAAACTGTCTTAACTAGAGAAATAAGCAACTACTTGCAAACTCAGATCTTTGGAATAGCTTGATTTGAATTACAATGCTTAAGAGTCTAATTGATTGTCTTGATCCTAATGCGGAACAGGGATTAACCCCTCTATTCTGGTTAAGGTCCAATAATGATTAACAAAATGACACAAAACCAACAGATGGATCACAAAAATAAACATTCTATTAGAATTCTTTTGAATAGCTGTTTAACACAGAAATATTGAAGAACATCATTTTCTCAGAACAGTTATATAAAGGAGGTTTTACTAACAAGAGACAGAAAAAAAAATAGTCTTACCTCCTCCATCATGCCATCAATGGCATCTGAAATTTCAGTTTTGAATGCTTGGCTGGTTACCATGTTCCTCAATCGTAGACAATATTCTCTTATCTGTAAATGATACTTATGCTTAAAAAGTTGCACATGTATGATTAAACATAAAATAAAACTTGAACATGAAGGAGAGACAACTTGACTGATGACTCTTTTAAAAGTCAAATATTAAAAGGGGCATTTTATAATTATTTCTGAATCTCGGGTTGATGGAGGATAGAAATGCTCTCAAAACTGGATTTAAATTACTCCAGAGTATTGGCACTATTTATTTTAACTCATTTATTTTGTCAAGAAATGTAAAGGCCAGCTACACTATAAAATGTCCAGCAAAAGCTTGGTAAAAACTTGTTGGGACTTATTGTAAGATGCCAGACGTAGCATTTTTACAAGTATGATCTTGAAACAATTAAAGTGCTTGTATTTAAAAAAATAAAACATGTTTTCATATTGAGTTTGTAGAATCATAAACCATCTTCAGTTGCAATTTGAGACACACATCATTTAAATATAAAAACACTCACATACGGCCATGAGTTTCTCATTAAATTCCTGTGCTAAATTTTGATCATTCAATCATTTACATTTTTCTGAAGAGTATGTAGGCATTGGGGAAGCATCAATGCCAAACAGGAAACTAGTGAGGTGTCTGTAACCACAGGGTGATAAACCACTGCTACCCTCAGTATTCCATTGCAATGCATGTTTTCTGAGGAGCAATATTAATTGATGAGAAATTTATCCCAGAGATTGCTTTGAATTATGTGAGTCTTGTCTTATGGTCTTTAGAGAGACATGGCTTTGCCCTGATATCCTTGAATTCAAGGTTGACCTACAGGGTTTCTCAATGGAATATCCCGAGAGAACTGTGCACTTGAGTTGGGAGGGAGGCAGAGCCTCTGTATTTACATCAAGCTTATGTGGTGCACAACAGATAGTATGAGAGAGACAATTTGTACTCCTGACATTATATTGTTACAGGATATTTTGAGGCAAAATTACCTATCCAGGGAATACGGAAAAAATCTACTCTGCTTTATTTATATGCTTCCTAAAGGCAATCCAGCTAATGCATCTACTCTGTTGCTATTAATTTCTCTAAACCCTGAACCTGAATACTGTCTTTTAATGGAAAATTGTAATCACTGTAAGCTTCAGAAGACTCTCCCCAGTTTTTATAAGTATCTCAAAAAGCAGGAAAAGGAACAGTAAGTTACAAGATAAATGCTATGGCAATGTTAAAGATACCTATACCTATATCGCTTAAACTCAGTCCTTGTGTCACATTATGGACATGGACACTGCCACTGAAACTATACATATCATTTTTGTGTAGATGTACCAAGAACACATTACAGCATATAACCGAAGAACACATTTTACATAATGGAGGAATTGAAGAATTGTACAAACTGTGAGAGAGACTGGGTTTTAAGAAAAATCAGGTCGGGGAGCATGCACTGGTACAGCGTGTTGCCGCACCCACCACATGACAAAACAGCTCAGGATCCTGGTTGGCAATCTGCGGTCCGGTCCCACCCTACAGAAATGACCCTCTATCAGCCGCAGCCAGGTGTTACGTGGGCGTCCCCTTGGCTTGGTCCAGCCACTTGGGTCCTCAACAATGAGGATCCTGCGAACCAGATCACCCTCGGGGAATCAGCCACATGGCCATAGTGCCATAACTGACGCTCCCCTCACAATGCAGGTAATGTGTCTCATTCGGGACTATGTGAACAACTGCTCATTTGACACAAAGTCAAACCAGCGGTACCAAGGATTCACTGAATAGACAGAGTCTCTCGAGAGTCCTGTTCAGAACCTCCATTTACTCCATGAAGATCACAGCATCATTGGCAAAGATCAGTAAATCTTTCTTCAACAGATGCACCACAGCAGATGAAACTCACAAACTTGTCCAACACCCAGTCCATTCAAGCATTAAACAGAGTAGGAGCAAGCACACACCCCTGATGAACCCCAGAATCAGCTGAGGAAAAATGCAGAGCTTCTGCCTCCACTCTGCATGACACTCACAGTACCAGTGTTTAAAGCTCATCCTCCAGCTAGGATATTGGATATCTCTGGGTACATGGTTCTTGGAGGCTGATCCTCCAGTTAGCTGTGAACCACCCAATCTCGCTGAGATTGCACAGGGATCTGTGGTATCCGGGGTGAACTTCTCCAGGTTGGTGGTAAGGCTGTCCTCCTGGCATTGTAAGCAATCTTTGTTTCCATGTGGGAGACTGGCGTCATCCCAACTGACTAGAATTCAGAACTTGTCATCCCTATCGGGAAATTGCAGGGCGATCACCTGGATTGTGGCAACTGCAGGGGGATAACACTGCTCTCGGTGTCGGGTAAGGTCCTTGCTAGGGTTGTCCTCAATAGGATCTGTGATCACTTGCTCACCTAACAGCGACCAGAGCAGTCTGGTGGCACTGAGGGTTCTCATGGAGCGCAAATGCAAATATTGGCAGAGTTTCTTTGCAGCCTTTGTCGATTTTCATAAAGTGTTCGACTCCGTTGATCGAGCTGCCCTGTGGGGACATCCAGAGACTTTGCGGGATCCTCTCAAGGTTTAGGAAAAATGACACATTAGAATTTAAATCAGTGCAATAACAGTTAGGACAAAGGTTAAGAGAGCCCAGAACACAACACAGAGACATGTGTAGCAGTATTATGCATCAGCAAACTCTAGAAACCTTTGGGCCACATTGAACTTTCTATTAATGTCATTATCTCTGGTCTCAACTGATGTTTTTTGCTACCAATCTGAGTGATTGTTTTTTTTTTTACTGAAGCTTTTAGTATGCCATCCCCTACAGTTGACGTGTATTGGAGTAAGACTAAAGATTGCCCTTTGCGATGTTAACGAGGCTGCTTTAACAAATCACATAAAGAAATCGCCTGCCCAGCTGACATATCAGCAAGAGTATTTAAAACTGTACAAAGGACTCCTGTTCAAATTTCCAGATGTCTATGGATTACCACAGTGTTTCTTCCTTGTGGGAAAGATATAATTGTCCATGTTCCCAAAAAGCCATACCCAAGGGAATATAAAGGATTTTAGAACAGTTGCATTATCAGTAATTATTATTATTATTATTATTTTTTTTTTTAAAGACTTATTAGATCTTTGTTTCACAAAGGAAGTTGCTACTCAGATCTATTTCCACATGCTTACAAGCAGATGTGATATACAGGGAATGCTATCAAATATTTCACTTGTTAAAACCAAGTACCTAGAAAACCCTAAATCCTATGCACACATTTTTGTTGTATTCACATTTAATACTCTGCATCCTTAACGTCTAGTTTATCAGCTAAAAAAATATGGGTATCAACCATTTAATGAGCAGCCAGTATTATACTTTGCTAACAAAGCATATGTAGTAGCAAGTTGAAATTATTAAAAAAAAATATGTATGCAAGTTTTATATAAATTAGCACTGAAGGCTCACGGGGATGTATGAATTTACCAGTAGTCTCCTTGTTACACACAAATGAACATAGTCATAATAACAAAGACAAATATATCATTGTCTTTTAATGATACTGCTATTCTTTATTTGCTGAATAGTACATCTAAATATAAATTAAAAATAGATACCTATCTCATCATTATACAAGTGTATCACCTATTCTTAATATTGAAAAAGTACAGGAAATATTTGATCATAATTTATTGGAAACACTATTTCCCTAGGAGTTTGCATGTTCGCCCCGTGTCTGCATGGGTTTCCTCCGGGTGCTCCGGTTTCCTCCCACAGTCCAAAGACATGCAGGTTAGGTGTATTGGCGATCCTAAATTGTCCCTAGTGTGTGCTTGGTGTATGGGGGTGTGTATGTGTGTCCTGCGGTGGGCTGGTGCCCTGCCCAGGGTTTGTTCCTGTCTTGCACCCTGTGTTGGCTGGGACTGGCTCCAGCAGACCCCCCGTGACCTTGTAGTTAGGATATAGTGGGTTGGATAATGGATGGACAATGACTGACTGACTATTTCCCTATAGTGCTAAATGATAAACACAGTATTCTGATTATACCTTATAAGGACCTGGGTGTACATATTGACTGCCAATTAAGATAGAATATTCACACTGAAAAGTATCTGCTGTAGGTCCAGCAGAGAATACATTTCCTTTGGAAGGTACGGGTTTTTGGACTTGGGCAAAATATCCTAATTAGAGGTAGGTTTTATCCATTTATTGCCCATAATTAACCATATGGAAAATAATTGTATCTTCCACTGTACAGGCCATCTATGAGCAGGCTGTTATCAAATTAGTATACAGGTGCCGGTCATAAAATTAGAATATCAGGACAAAGTTGATTTATTTCAGTGATTCCATTCAAAAAGTGAAACTTGTATATTAGATTCATTCATTACACACAGACTGATGTATTTCAAATGTTTATTTCTTTTAATTTTGATGATTATAACTGACAACTAATGAAAGTCCCAAATTCAGTATCTCGGAAAATTAGAATATTGTGAAAAGGTTCAATATTGAAGACACCTGGTGCCACACTCTAATCGGCTAATTAAGTCAAAACACCTGCAAAAGCCTTTAAATGGTCTCTCAGTCTAGTTCTGTAGGCTACACAATCATGGGGAAGACTGCTGACTTGACAGTTGTCCAAAAGACGACCATTGACACCTTGCACGAGGAGGGCAAGACACAAAAGGTCATTGCTAAAGAGGCTGGCTGTTCACAGAGCTCTGTGTCCAAGCACATTAATAGAGAGGCGAAGGGAATGGCAAGATGTGGTAGAAAAAAGTGTACAAGCAATAGGGATAACCGCACCCTGGAGAGGATTGTGAAACAAAACCCATTCAAAACTGTCGGGGAGATTCACAAAGAGTGGACTGCAGCTGGAGTCAGTGCTTCAAGAACCACCACGCACAGACGTATGCAATACATGGGTTTCAGCTGTCGCATTCCTTGTGTCAAGCCACTCTTGAACAAGAGACAGCGTCAGAAGTGTCTCGACTAGACTGCTGCTGAGTGGTCAAAAGTTACAGTATGTTCTCTGATGAAAGTAAATTTTGTATTTCCTTGGGAAATCAAGGTCCCAGAGTCTGGAGGAAGAGAGGAGAGGCACAGAATCCACGTTGCTTGAGGTCCAGTGTAAAGTTTCCACAGTCAGTGATTGGTTTGGGGTGCCATGTCATCTGCTGGTGTTGGTCCATTGTGTTTTCTGAGGTCCAAGGTCAACGCAGCCGTCTACCAGGAAGTTTTAGAGCACTTCATGCTTCCTGCTGCTGACGAACTTTATGGAGATGCAGATTTCATTTTCCAACAGGACCTGGCACCTGCACAAAGTGCCAAAACTACCAGTACCTGGTTTAAGGACCATGGTATCCCTGTTCTTGATTGGCCAGCAAACTCGCCTGACCTTAACCCCATAGAAAATCTATGGGGTATTGTGAAGAGGAAGATGCAATACGCCAGACCCAACAATTCAGAAGAGCTGAAGGCCACTATCAGAGCAACATGGGCTCTCATAACACCTGGGCAGTGCCACAGACTGATTGACTCCATGCCACGTCGCATTGCTGCAGTAATCCAGGCCAAAGGAGCCCCAACTAAATATTGAGTGCTGTACATGCTCATACTTTTCATGTTCATACCTTTCAGTTGGCCAACATTTCTAAAAATCCTTTTTTTGCATTGGTCTTAATTGATATTCTAATTTTCCGAGATACTGAATTTGGGACTTTCATTAGTTGTCAGTTATTATCATCAAAATTAAAAGAAATAAACATTTGAAATACATCAGTCAGTGTGTAATGAATGAATCTAGTATACAAGTTTCACTTTTTGAATGGAATTACTGAAATAAATCAACTTTGTCATGATATTCTAATTTTATGACCGGCACCTGTAGAATAAGGGTCTGTGACTCTTGCTATATTTTGCCCAATTAATATCAGCTCTTAACCATGTATGTATAACAGTTGCATAATGTACACTGTACTAATATAAACTGTCAATTACTCTTAACAGTATGAGAGTTCTTAAGAACTTAAGAGGTGTTACAATCATCTTGTAAATATATAGACACTAGCAAAATACCCGCGCTTCGCAGCGGAGAAGTAGTGTGTTAATGAAGTAATGAAAAAGAAAAGGAAACATTTTGAAAATAACGTAACATGACTGTCAATGTAATTGTTTTGTCACTGTTGTGAGTGATGAGTGTTGCTGTCATATATATATTTTTTTTTACACACACACATACATATATATATATACATATCTATACATATACACATATATATACACACACACATATATACATACATATATATATCTACATATATACACATACTGTACATACACACATACATACATACACACACATATATACACACAAATACATATATATATATATATATATATATACACACACACATATATAAACATATATATATACATATACATACATATCTACATATATATACACACAGCTATTTCGTATCAGTGCAATACGCTGCTTGTTAAAACGGATAACTCCCGCTCTTACGTGCAAGTCTGCGTGGATATTATGAACTATCGTATCTGTTCAAGTTCTATTTAAATTTTAAATAGAAGGAATTTTTATTTAGTCGACAGAAATATCTTTGGTAGGAATGTTAAAAACAGACAGAAATATTATTCCTGAATAAATCAACTCAAACCTTAAACAACTTATAATATTTTGCTCTCCATAAAAATATATCCTGTCTAAATTATACAAGTTAGAAATAAAGTAAACGTTAAAAGAAGAAACATTCAAATTTCTTTACTCTTATGTAATTTTATATAAAAAATAAACTTAGATTTTAAATATCCCAAAAGATTTTGCTCTCCATAAAAATATATCCTGTCAAAATTATACAAATTCAAATATGAACATGCTGCATAACAAAACCTGGAAATATAAATAAAATGTGTTCTTTTCAGCAATAACAAATCAAATCATTCAGTTGTCTTTGCTCATATGTCATTTTAGAGCTGGACGCCTGGCATCTTTTTTTGGCAACAAGTTCGTTTATGTTTGGTGTGAGGTTCTGTGTTGTGGAGATTCTCAGGATGGACTGCAGGTGCTCATCAGTGAGGCCACTCCTGTGTGCTGTTTTGTTAGTCTTCATCACTGAGAAGAGCTTCTCACACAGATATGTGCTACCAAACATGCACAAGGTTCGAGC
>JANRMT010062814.1:66729866-66769866 GCA_026402145.1 Polypterus bichir lapradei
AAAATCAGCCAAGCCTTTACTTAGTTCGTTTAATGTGTGAGAGATCTATTTTTAACCTAAATGGTGAAACGCATAGGAAAAAGAAAAAAATGGGGAATAAATGCATTAATGACGAAAACAGGAAGGAGTTCTGTATAAAGGGAAGGGAGTACAGTGCAGTGGCTGACATGCTAGACACTAAATGTTTGCTGTTTCAGTTCCTGACTCTTCCAGTTACTGAAGTATCTGTAAACATTTGTTATTTGTTAGTGTAGCCTCACCAAAAGTCACTGTGGATAAAAAATGTCAGTCAAATATACAAATAGTAATGATAAAAAAATCAGGTTTAATGGTAAGCTGCTGACTCTCACTTTGTACTAAAAGGAACTGAGTTAGCTCCCAATGATCCTTAACTGGGTAAATGGGTCAGAACAAGCAACGTACCTGTGTTTCTGGACAAGAAGATTATAGCAAATTAACAGTCCCAAAGATGAGATCCAATGACAATTACAGAAGCTGAACTGGAAGTAATGGTTTACAATTTCTTGTAAACAAATTGGTATTGCTCAATACACTGTAATTAGCATTAAATGATGAATATACATAGCTGCCTGGGAAGCATGTGCCATTTAAGCCTTACTCACCTTATCCCAAAAGAACAGATAGGACTGGCTGAATTCAAACTCTTCTATATTGAATTTTTTCATAAATGGAAGTCGCATCACGTTCAGACAAGAGAATATCCAGCACCTTCCTGAAAGCAATAAGAAAGGATTAAACAGTAATAGGCCTACAGAAATAAGCTATTAGTATATAGCACAAAGTTAAAGTGTCCAGGCAAACAACACGGCAGGAAAAGAAACATGCAATATATAGTGCATAGGGCCTGGTATTTTAATTGAGCTAAAGATTCCAATATCTGTAGTTTAGCACAACTGTACTTGGCTTTTATATACTGGTTTTCTCCATTAATTCATTTAAATGGGTTCTTTTAGTTTTACCTTCTGTAAATTGCCTACGTGTACTTTATATTCTGTGATGTTGAAAGAGTATTTGATTTTTCTCTTGGATATTATTAGACCAGTATATAGTATTTAATAAATTTGTACTTTTCTGTACAGTGAACAAGAGTTCACTGAGTAATGCAGCTTTGGAGAAGGACCAATTCAACCCTCTTGCAGAAATTCACATTTAGCTGAAGTGAACTTAAAATGATTGCGCCATCACTGATTTTTAATTTTCTACAATTTTTATGAAGAATATCAGGATCATGAATTAGTTTGCATTCTTCCATCAAGATGTACAGTGTTGAACTGAGACAAAAGGCTGCATTAAACTAAAGATTCCAAACAGTTCCCTTTGTAATGACGTTTTTTAAATAATTAAAAAAAAAAAAAAAAAAACCTAATCACCTGCAAATACAACCACACTTATTATCAATATTTTTTCTGTTATCCATTTTTGAATTAAGTTTAGCTTTTATACTAAAATATGTTAGGTATTGGTCACATATAAAATGTATGTCAAACAACTTTTGTCAACTACAAAAAATGATCAAAATCATGTTATTTTAATAGGTTAATGTAGTTTTCTCTATCTCACGGTCTCTCTCTCCGTCTTTTACTCATAGATTAATCCAAAATGAAATTTCTCTATTTTTTATTGCCATTTATTCTTATTTTGTAAATGTAAATTTTCAAATAACACTGTCTGCCATTGGTACAGTGCCTAAGGATCTGGAAAAGTAACCAATAAGTCATTAAGAGCAAGTGAAAAATATTCTTACAGATGGTAAAGTTCAAAAGACAGCTCAAACTGAACACCACCTGTTTTTTTAAAACTAATAAAAAAAATACAATGTGCTAAAACAAATATTATACACACACACACTACTGCAAACAACTATCACAAGATAGTCTAATTTTTTGTTAAAAACTATCAGGTGCCACATAAAAGTACTACCTTTCATCTTACTACCTAAACATAAAGGGGTTTAACAGATTGCCACATGGTGGAATAAACATTGAGCAGTTCCATTTACTGGAAAACACTTTTAAAAGTTATTAAGCACAGTAATGAAAAAATAATTCAGCGAGTAGTATTTCCAATTACTGACTACTCAACGGACAGTGCACCTCAAAACACACCCTTTGCCGCTGGTTAGTGACCACATTCATCTGGTATAATTTGGCTTCTGTAAACAGAAATCAACCAATCTTTGCAGTTCACCTGACAACCACGACATGTTATTACCATGCATCTCTCTAGTACAATTAAGTAGACAAAGAGAAGAGACTTTCCTATGCATGGACTGCACTATGATAGACTCATAACACATTTTATAGGTCTCTCTTATCAGGGCAAGGTGGACTTTTCCCACAACACTGAGGTAAAGGGACTTTACACAATATATTTTAATGGTTTGACTGTAATTATATGGTACATTTTAAAAAATACATTAAAAGTTTTTATTGCACTTTAAAAGTCTACCCGGTATTGCATATACATTCTTTAGTAAGTCATCTCTTCAAATAATTAGACGACCTTGCTAGGCAGAAGGTCTTAGCATTTGGCATTCAAAAGAAAAGGGTAAAAGGATACAAATGGTTTAACTGGTTATACTAAATACTAAAGCTCATTATCGCTGGGTTACAGGAGAAAGTTAAAGGGGTAATGTAGAATTTGTACACATTTTGCATGATGTTTTAGCCCATTACTAAGTCATTTTCCCTGAAGGACATTTCCTTCATGTTCACTACTCCTCATCACTATTATCCCCAAGCAGTACCGTATGATGTTGGCAGATATTTGCATTAGAATTTTAACTGAAATTGCCAAATAGGCTCTAAAACACGCAACAAAAACATCTAAACAAAAATATCAGATGTTAGGGCACTATCTTATACTGAAACTATTTTTTATTTAATAGGCAAAGGGGAAAAAGTGTACCTAAAATTCAAATGAACCTTGGAAGAAATGAACACTAGTTTAACAAAGATGAATAATGCATCATTTCAGTTCACAAGATTGACCCCATTGTGAGGTGGTTTCAATACCTGAATTCTTCTGGTTGGTCACAGGTTTGCCCTCTGCAGGAATGACATGCTGAAAAACATGATTAGTGTCCTGCACTGTCTTTCTGTGCAGACAAACTTCCAATGGATCACTGCACGTGGAAACATTCTGTGCTAGGATGTAGCTTTGTTCAGATTTCAGATTCTTGGAGAAAGAGGAGGTTTTCTCGAGACTCAGACCTAGAATCGAAAAACAAAATACTAATTTCTTTATTTCAACATATATAAATTTACTTCATTACTTCTGTGATCTGTACATTGCATGTTAGAAGCTGAAAGAATTTTATGAAAGAGTTTTTCATAAAACCTAGAAAAATTTAAAGCAGTATTCTTGATGTCGAAGGAATATTTGATCATACATGACTATTAATGAAAGCAGAAAATAAAAGATCAAAATGAAAGGAGATGTAGTTCATTATATTAGAAAACAAAGGGCAGTGCCTCTTAATTCCACCACTTTATCATAAATAAAGTCATCATCAGTTTATCATCATTACCCAAACATTTGACATGACCATCGACAGCTCTTTTCATCATGTTGGGCTTTACCATCCCAAATTAGTTTTTGTTCATAGACAACTATATGTGGCTCTCGTAGAAGAAAGAAGCCATGAAAGTGTCTGCATCCACATAAATACAAAAGACCAAGGCAATATTTCATCTGACTTTATAATGAGGGGAAACACTGTTAAACCAATGTTGCCTCTTGGTTGGATTCTTGTAGTTCCCCTGAATGATCTAGCTACACAAAATGAAACAACTAAAGCAAATAAACTGTACTGCTGAATTCTTTGCATAATTTGAATTTCTGATTAATTTTGAACATTTCTTTTTAAATGGCTCTCCTATATTAATATAGCCATCAAGGTGAGGTTATCCAACTTGCTCAGTGCCCAGATTGCTACTGAATATTTAATTCTTTTTTATATTCTAATTGACAGGATATCTGTTTTTCTAATCTTATTTTTTCATTAATTAATAATATGGATTCAAATTACATAATAATGTAATTGTTATACATTTTGGTCCATAAGTATTTGGACAATAAGATTTTCATAATTTTGGCTCTGTGTGCCACCACAATTGATATGTAATGAAGAAATAAATTACATTATTGGAAGTGTAGGCTTTCAGCATTCACTCAAAGGGTTTAACAAAAATATCACATAAGCCATTTAGGAATGATATACATTTTTATACATGGGCCCCCCCATTTCCAGGAGCTCAAACGTATTTGGACAATTGACTTGCAAGCTGTTCCAAAGCCAGGTGTCAGCAGATCCCTCATTTCATTGACTAGTAAGCAGGTGGAAGGTCCAGAGTTGATTTAAGATCAATTTCTAATCATTTTTATTTTTTTATTTAAATTTTTCTGGAAAGATTCTGTAATACATTTCCTGGTAAAAGGAAGCTTTCAGGTTGACCTCCAGTGAAAAAGAAATATCATATTGAGTAAATCAGAAGTTCCAGGGAACTAATTTTGTGCAAATTCAAAAAATAGACACTTTTGGAATTGTAACAACACCATTTGAGTTATGAAAGGCAATGAGAGAGACACCCAAACATACACAGATGTCATACTGGACATGGTCAGATCATGTTTGGGGGGTTGCCAGAAATATGCGTATCATTGGACTCGGAAAATTGAGATTTTAGCCTCATTACAATAACATTTTTTTTTTTTAAAGTGGCAGGTGAACTGATCAAAACAAGACTAATCCCTTCTATTGTGAAATATGTATCATTTTAGATCCACAGGAAAAATTACATTTGTACTCTTTAGCATATAAACAAACAACTTGGTGTAATATTTTTGCCTCTGGTTACCATCTGTTGTGAATTTAAAGCCAAACTGTATCAAAAATGTGAGCGATTTCCTTAGGAATGTTGTTCCTGTATCATAAGAAGGGACACATTCTCTGACTCTTTCATGAGTTGAATCATATGGATAATGTATGCTGCTTAAGAGTTTTTTGTTATGGTTTTTTGGGGATTCTCCATGGATTTATTGTAGCACCTACAGTAAATGCTTTTGTTCAGAAGCGGCCAAGGCTTATATCTACCTCTGCTTCAAGCCAGGCGAAACTGCTTAAAATAAGATATAGCCATGATTATTCTAAAATTACCCCTCACATGCTAGTCCATAAAACAGCAGTCAAACTTCATTTACTTTTAGATAAAGTGTTTGAGGAGTAACAGGGTATTCTGATTTAATAAAGATTTAGTTGTTTCAGAATAGTACATTTATGTAATTCAGTGAAAACCAAGAAATCGTCCTGTAGTTTCCCCCATAAGTTACAATTAACCATAGTTTTTCAAAATAAAATGAAATGATCACGGCAAAACTCTGATGAAAAATCAGAAAAATCTGATGTTGGGGCACATTTTCTTCTATTGGCTGGTAGTTCTAGCAATAATTGTATAATCTAAATCGGCCAATTTTCACTAAAAGACTGTATTGGTGATCGGTGAAACTGGCCATCACAAAAACCGATCTATTCAACCCCTGCTTTTCTGGGCTTTACGGTAATTTAGTTGGGCTCCTTTACGTGAGGTATTGTGGTAGTTGACCTGCAGCAAACATTTTTTTGGTATTTTGTACTGTGGATGACAGAAATAAAATGTAATCTTGCTTAAAATATTAAAAAAATGTGTCATCTTTAACTTGATGCCTTTTGGCAATCAGTTCATCTTCTGCTCACTTGACTATTCACAGTAACAGACATTTTATACAAGGGTGCCCAAACTTTTGCATAGCACTGTATATATTTATTATACACACACACACACTTTTTGTTGTTAGAGAAAACTACTTTTTTTTAATAAGCTTTGTTTATAGGTACATTACAGAAAAAAACGACAGCTTCGAAATATGAGACATTTTATTTTCTTTTATTCCATATTATGGAAAACGTTTTTTTTTTTTTTTTACATATTATGCATTTTAAGGAAATTTTGTTTATATTAGTATTTTTATGGTCACGGAGCAATAAGCCTACAGAATTTTATTTTGTTCATAGAAAATGAACTGTTAACACCTGGTCAATAGTCTAATTATAAAAATACACTTTAATATAGGACATAAGCCATCTGTTTATGCAGAGGCTTAGTGCAAAAAGTTTTTTAAAGGGATAAGAGGGGAAAAAAATTGGAATCGGATTATCAAGTAACATGAAATTGGTTATCGGTATCGGCCTTAAAAATCCTTATCGGAGGATCCCTATTTAGGAACATGACATTAACACACGGATGCCAGATATGCCACATGACCAACAAGCTCACCAAGAATTCATACACAACACACAACTTTAGTACAATTGCGACTTTCTAACCAAACATCAAGTTGATTTTTTGAAGGTCCCTACAGTACTACTCTTTACTACACCGCTTGATAATTTACTCCAGTTGTCAATGGTTCTTTCCTGGCAATTGCTGTAAAACATAAGTATCTGTTCTGAACTAATTGCAATCTTATGTGACTGATTACATGTAACTAATATAAACAATTGGCCATTAAAAAAATAATAGTATGGTGGGCTTATCTATTTAATCTTTATCTGCAAGATGACCCATAGCTTTATTTCAAAGTCTGAACATGTTCTATGACAGGGAGATTTGCTAAGTGGATATGGAAGAATCTTCACATAAAGTTTACTGTATTGTTTAAACATTCAGGATGATTGCTGACTTGGAAGCAACAGTGTGCTTTCAAAAGCGAATTACAGTTCATGTTACAATATAGTGGTTACAACCAAGGACAGCAGTGGAAGGTGCAATATTACACTGCAAAGTCCACAATAGCACTTCTTTGATGAATGCGAATGTCAGAGTAATAAAAGAGCAGAAATATAGATACAGTGTTGGTTTAAGGCTACAGAACATATTTTATACAACTCATTAAAAAGCCTGTTTTTATTGAGGACCTACCTGTATATTACAGTGAGGAAACGTGTAGAAGTGGATGCTAATGTACTGGTTGAAAATTAATTACTGTTTCAATGTCAACCTGTAATCACATCACTAATGACTTTTAAAAAACGGTTTTGAACAATTAATATTCTTCAGCATAATGCTTTTAAATTGATTTTAAACATTAAATTTTCACAAAGGGTTCTTCTATTTAATTATTTATAGAAACTCGACTGTTTAAAGACAACAGGCTGAAGAGCACACATATAAGTAGGGGAATAGGTAAAGTTTACTGGAACATACTGAGATGTCAGCTCTTGAGCAGTCTGTCCTAATATCTATAGTTCCTGCCCTTCAACTAATGAGGATTAGTTTAGCATCTCTCCGTCAAAAATGACAATACTAATGTCAAAACAGTCAGTGCATAAACATTCAACATGGTGTCAAAACAGTCAGTGCATAAATATTCAACATGGTGTCAAGCTGATGGCTTTGATTTCTTCTCTTGCACAAAAAAACAATAATTTCATATACTGATAATCAGGCAAGCATTTAGCCAAATTAAGGTTATTGTTTTTATCTACATAAGTAGGGTCTCCTAAAATAAAAGAAAATCCTACATACAGTAGAAAGCCAGGAAAGCCTGGACACTCAAAGGTACTTGATAAAGCAATCGTCAGTCGAAAGATGTGCAGTAAATTAGGTTAGGGTACAAACTCTGGAACTGTGGAAGGTCTCCCTTTTAACTTGCAAAACCAGTTTAATGACAAAACAACAACGCGTGCGTTCTAAAACATCACCCGTTCCCATAGTAACCGCTATACTACGCAAATAAGTAGCTTACTTCAGCATCCTGGAGTGTGGCATGTTTGCCAACGAAATTAACAAGTGTGTCCGCATTAGGCAAATCACAGGACTGTCTCGTGTGCCAAACATGTGTGTATAATGTGTCTTAATCCGATGAAATGCCAATATCGCAATTTATTCCGTGTTGTGCATGTGGAGTGTGCCAACTTTACTAGTGAACTTGATGAATGTACTCGCGATTGGCCGGACAAACCTTACTTGGAAATATTTCGAACAGCCTTTGTCCCAGACAGGGTAAACGGATGTGGCTGAACGTATTTTACCATTTAAGCGTGTTTGTTAAATATCGGGGTTCGTACTGTGCTATGGATGTGAATGTACCAGTAAATGAAACTGGTGCACACGCACTGTGCCGGAGAGTCGTCTACTTTACAATCAAAGCAGCTGCCTATTTCTCTTTCGACTTGCTGATTAAGTTTAATTGCACAAATTAATACCTTTTAAGACGTTCTATCTGCCTTTCATCACAAAATTGTACGCATAAACCAAAGCCCGGATGTGTGCTGGCAGTCCAGAATACATAAGACAAGCGCGGCACCCGTTCCGGAGAAGACGGCCATCTACTGCCGGTCTATCGGCGGGTGCACGGCCTTCTGTCGCTTTCAGTTAAATCTGCTCACTTTGTCATGTGGTCCTTGCCTACTGCAAGCGAAGATGTCACGACACCCTCCCCCCAGCCTGACGCTTTACTAAGCCCCACTACATCGCTCTCACCACAGTCCGCCATGGTTCGCGCAGGCGTCTTCTTAAAGAAATCCACTTCTGGCTTGAAGGCTGCGTCGCTCTGCCGGTAGCCTGCTTAACTCGTTATCTGTGCCGGCCGCGGGGTTTTGTCTGCGGGAGTGAGTAACGGAGCGCCTCCCACCTAATGCCGGTTCGTTCTTACACCCGGAAACAGGAAGTTAAAAAAAAGAAGAGGAGGCGGTACTTGTTGTTATTATTATTTGTTTTTTTGATTAACAACAAAAGTTTAGTTTCAGGTCACCTGTTACTTCACTTCTAGCTGCCTGTGTGTGAAGTTGGACGGAACGACTGGAAAAATCGATTTAACTGCTCAAATCTGTTCATATATCTTAAACATGATCTTACAATGCATCTCTGTGAAATTTGATGACTTAGTTATTATCAACTTCTCATATTTTTCGTTTATGTAACTGTTTTTTGCGTTAGTGTTTAATGGCCGCCTATGTAACTTTTGGGTCAATATGACCCAATATGGTAATTTATTCCTCTAATATGTATTTTTTTTTGTAGAAAGACGTAAAAGAAATTATTGTCTTAGCTCGAAATATATTTAACCAGCACCGTTACCTGACAGGTAAGTAGAATATATTTAAAAGTATTGGTTATCTTGCCTTATGTGTATTGTCAGCGTTTTTCCTACGCCTTTTCATGGTATATCTGTGAGTCTCAACGTCTTATCCTGCGATTTCTCTCTCGATTATGTCCCATAATGCCTGCTTCAAAAACGACATCTTTATAAGGTGCCTAGCTCACATCATGTTCACTTTTTGACTACCACCAGTAGTTGAAAGGCTGCCATTACCAGCTGTGAAAATATCATTTGTTTTCTTGAGAACAATTACCATTTTTTTTAATGTGACTCTCAATATTTCCCCAACTCCTTTTTTTTGGTGTACTCATGTGTCTGTACCTTTATTATCTGGCACTTTCTCTCTCCATTGTGTCCCTGCTTCAAGGACTCCATCATTATAAGGTGCCTTTCTGCTTTTTAACTTCCACCAGGCATCCATTATCAGCTGTGAAAATATCATTTGTATTCTTGTGAATATCATATTTGAAGGTGACTCTCAACATTTCTCTTACTCCTGTATCAGTGCGTGCTCCTAACCTCCTCCTCCTCCTTTACTTGGAATCCTCATGTGTTTCAACCTCCCTTGCCCTGTGCTTCCTATCTCGAATGTGTTTGGCTGAACAACCACTGCAAATATAACCCATCAGACTAACACCAAACTGACCATTCAGATTGCTCGTAGGGACTGCACACACACACACATCAGTGTTTTATTATATATAATATATATACCTGTACACATATTTATTATATATAATTGATACAATCCACTGTGGTATTGTTCCAACTGGCTATGAACTTCCTACTGTTAATCATGGCATTGTCTTGGAATCTTTTGATTTTGTCTCAGTTAAAAAGTACCATTGACACCCTTAAACCTACTCTCAGTCCTGTTGGTATTTGTGCCACCATTCCTCTTAGTGGAAGCCTTTGATGTTTTGGGTCCACCTTTACTAGCCATTATCAATGGTTCTATTACTGAGAGTTTTGTGCCCTCATTCTTTAAACATGCTGCGGTGCGTAAAAAAAGCAGAATTTTCGAAAAAAAAAGCCAATTTTTGCACCGCCCTCCTGAAAGTGACATCTCTATTATTACTGACTCAGGTGGCACTGCAGTCCTTGTCCTCCTTGACCTGTCCGCTGCCTTTGACACTATTGACTATGAGATATTGCTGTTGTGGCTTGAACATCTTGTTGGGCTTAAAGGGGCTGCTCTTAACTGGTTCAGGTCATATCTAACTGGTAGACACTTTTCAGTGACTTTAAATTCCTCTTTTTCGTTTGCTGCTCCTCTTAAATATGGTGTTCCTTAGGGATCCATTTTGGGTCCTATTTTATTCACTATATACCTTCACCCTATTGGAGCTATTTTTAGGAAATTTAACATTTCTTTTCACTGCTATGCTGATGATACACAGGTCTATATTCCCATCTGCAACTCTGCAATGCGTCAACTGCACAACTGTCTTTTTGAACTAAGATCCTGGATGGCTAATAATTTTCTTGATCTGAATCAAAAAAAAATAGTGGGTCCATCAGCTAAAGCCCAAATTGGTCTTGGACTTCTTGGCTCTTTCTCTGTCTTTTGCAAACCTCAAGTCCGCAATCTTGGTGTTATTTTTGACAGCAACCTCTCTTAATTCTGTAGTTAAGAGTTGCTTTTTCCAGCTTTGTCTTTTAGGTAAGATCAAGCCCTTTTTATCTTCTAGGGATCTTGAGAAAGCTACCCATGCTTGTATCTTTTCTCGCCTTGATTACTGCAACTCACTGTATTCTGGGATTAGAAAATCCCTGATATGCAGGTTACAGTTGGTCCAGAATGCTGCCGCTCGCTTTCTGGTTGGGGCAAGAAAGTCTGATTCTGTTTCTCCAATATTAACTGACTGGCTGCCTGTCAGTTTACGAATTGATTTTAAAATCTTATTGCTAGTTTTTAAATCTTTACATGGGCTTACTCCTGTCTATTTATCTGAATTGTGTGCTTTACACCAGCCATTTAGAGTGCTTAGATCTTCTAGTCAGTTGGCTCTTGTTGTCCCTCGTACCAAGTGTAAAACTATGGAGGACAGGGCTTTTGCAGCTGCTGCTCCTCGCCTGTGGAACTCTTTACCTAATTACATAAAGGAGTCATCTACAATTGAACTGTTCAAAACAAGATTAAAGACTCATTTCTATTCACTTGCTTTCCGTGACCTTCAGTAATACTGATGGTTTCCTCATTGTGATTATGTAATCTTACTTCTATTTATTATTTACAGTATTTTATTTATGTTCTTCTATTTTATTTCTATTTATGTTAATTATATGGCGCGGTGGGTAGCTCTGCTGCCTCACAGTTAGGAGACCCGGGTTCGCTTCCTGGGTCCTCCCTGTGTGAAGTTTGCATGTTCTCCCCGTGTCTGCGTGGGTTTCCTCCGGGTACTCCAGTTTCCTCCCACAGTCCAAAGACATGCAGGTTAGGTGCATTGGCGATTCTAAAATTGTCCCTAGTGTGTGTGTACGTGCCCTGTGGTGGGCTGGCGCCCTGCTTGGGGTTTGTTTCCTGCCTTGCGCCCTGTGTTGGCTGGGATTGGCTCCAGCAGACCCCCATGACCCTGTAGTTAGGATATAGCGGGTTGGATAATGGATGGATGGATGTTAATTGTTTTTTTCTTCTTTTATTGTAAAGCACTTTGACCACAGCATTCCTGTGTTGTTTTAAATGTGCTATATAAATAAATTGACATTGACATTATATAGATGTTCCTGTCTAATATATGGAATCCCCAAAGGCCTGTTTGAACAAGACCCAAGGAGCCAAAAAGCCAGGGTGGACCCTTATGAAAATTAAGCAAATTGAGTCTTAAGGCATTTTTACACTCATTGTTTCTTTGTTCCGAGTAAGAGGATGATTCATTACAGTTTCTAGTTAATATGGTTGAGTTTCACACTGCAAAAGTTCAGACAAAACAGAAGTATTAACAAGTCGTGGACACATTGGGCAGACACATTTTCTTCCTGAGAAAAAATATCAAGATCGACATCATTTGTGTTTGTTCACTGCTGCATTTTTTATAATTATAATCTATATATATAATTCACTAAGGGAAGACACCCATTGAAAGCATGTCGGAAGGGGCGTGGATTCACTAAGCCGCCGACAAGTAAGACACCTATGGCACACGCAGGAAGGAGCCACACCCACCAACTCCAAGACCATTGGATACGACGACAACTCGCAGAGCCACACCCACCATCTCGGACGCGACGACACAGAAAAAACGGCGTCATTTATATTCATCTATTGTCATGCACCTCCGAGCCACGTTGACTGTTCATAGAGGCATGTTTCTCGCGGAGGTGAATTGCCATATGCAGCGTGTAAAACGGTTTGCGAGGGGTATCCCATGGGATCCTTAAAACAATCTTTTACAACTGAGGTTAAAACACAATGAAGTAAGCAGTCTTTAAAAACCAACTTTTCGGTTACGACGCACGACCGCGTGCACCATAGCAAACTGTTTTACACGCTACATACAGCAATTCGCGCTACTACCGTGGTCGGGTGTCTTGGTGGACTATATATAGAAAAGCAGCCAAAACCGCACAGAGCAATGAAAAGTCTACGTGAGTCACAGGTGCATGTGGACTGTGCAAAGAAGACAACAACAACTCAAGTGACGAGTTGGAGGTGGGCACATGAGCAGGCAGGGTGCGATGTCGGTCCGCCAGTTTTCAGTCACGGACGATTGTGTGTTGGTTCGTTCCGTGCATTGTTACAATGTTTCTTTTCTTGCTGATTTATTACATTACCGATTTTTCAAATGTTAATTTTCTCCCTGTGCTTAAAAATCATTTAAAAACCGGCCTGATTATGCGGCGTATGGTACGCCGCGGGTTGGCTAGTAAAGTTATATTATAATAAAGTTAGTGTGCTTCTATATCCACATTGTGCTCAGAAAGTTATTACAATAAGGTGATGCCCCACTTATGGTCATCACTTTTGTGATGTACGATTAGGGGGTTTGATTGTCGGTCTCACAGGGCACTACTGTTTGTTCTGCCAATTGTGTGTTTTTTTAATCAATCCAATCACAGAGTGAATTTACACTTTTTTTTTTTTCTTTTTCAACCCCCGAATGATCTTGTGTGCGTAAGAGGCATGTATCGGGTACCTGATCAGGTGTTAGGCTTACACTGAGTGTCTGGTAATTCTGTTATTTTATGCACTTTGTGTCACAGTTGTATCTATGTGCTGGTTTATTTGTACTTTTTTATTGTTTTTAATGCTCCATGTTAATCCTCAATTCATTATGCTGTGAATGAGGTTCCCTTATGATTTCCGATAGCAGATGCTTAGCTTGACTATCACAGCACACACAATTTCCCCCATAACGCTCAGAATTTCATTGTAATTAGATCAGACTTGTGTCATTTCACATTCATACCTCATGTGGTCCGCTCCAGGGTATGCTTGGTACCACACCAAGACCATACTTTTCAAAGGGCACTGGTCCAGTTGTTTTGGTCCACACCTGAGTGTAATTGTCATGTTTTCATCTCTCTAAATCAACAAGACTTCTGGGGAAATTACAGATATAAAAACACTTTTAGAAGCAGAACAAAGGTGTGGTGGTAAGGATTCTGGAAAGTATGTTTTTGATTATGACAGAACAAAGACAGAAGCTGCACAATAACAGATTTATTAATTATTATTTTATATTTCCTCTCTGTTTTTCAATTGTATTTAGACCTGGTGATAGGTAGTAACCTGTATTGGTTAATTGAACAATATGCATTATATTGGATGTTTTGTGGTGTAAAAGTGTCTAGGAAAGGCACTTTAACCTCATAGGTTATTTTTACATTGGTGGACAAGTTAATACTGGAAATGCCTAAACGGTTAGCCTTGATTCATACAAATCTGTATGAATGTATCTATTCAACATTCACTCAGCACAGATAAGCTCAAATACAAAGCAATAACATCTCAACACTGGCTGAGGTTAGCTACCTTACCATGGGCTAGAAGCCAATCCACTCACAAGACATCCCTGCCAGCATTCAATTACCTGTCAATCCGTCTTCAGATTGTTTCCCCTGAAAGGGCTACACTTCAGAATACCCTAGAAAAAACATGAAAAATGTTCATCTTAAATTCTGAAGCCTCCATTTTACATATTCTTACAAGTATACACATACTTGGCAGTTTACCTAAGCTTAAATATATATGTTTTAATAAACAATGACACTCTTTAACCATTTATACTTATTTTCCCAGAATTCCTGTCTCTGTCTGCTTTCCATGCATCCCAGAATTATGTGTACTTCCAAATTCTGACAATCTTGGGGAAATACCTCATGAATATTAATGATGTGATTAGATTATTTGTACCTGTTGGCCTTTTTAGTTACAGAACATTTCTCACATAAGCTCTGAGCGCACAACTTAAGAGTCCTTATCTAAATACTTCCAAAATAAAAATAGATTGAAATAAAATACACAAATGAAATATTACAAGTCGTATTTAGCATACTGTAAAATCTCAATTATCCAATAGCATTATATAGTGTAATTATTGTCGCATGTCCAAAGTCCAGCGAAATTCTTACATGCATGTGCAAATCAACATGCCACACATCAGAATTCTCCAATGCCATGATAATTGAGTGGAACTGTATTACATAAAATTTTTTTTTTTTTTTTTGTCTGCTGAGCTTACAATGCACTGCAAAGCTTAAAGAATAAAGAAGACACCCCAACCTCTCCTGTAATTCCTTTTTTTTAGTTAGAATGAGCAAAAGCCCTCAGGTTACAGTATTTGTGGAGTTTCTGGGCTGAATTAAGTTTTTTCTTCAGCCCATACCTGGCACAGCCTGATCATGGGAGGACAACACATCCCCAGTCCTCCCTTATTTTTCCAAAATTAATTTGAGAACAACTTATCACTGAAATGAAATGTACCATTTCAAAGATGACGAGGAATCCGAAGTGAAAGCGGATGTCTGCATGGTGTGAAGACAACAATCTATCTCTCAATGTTGACAAGACAAAAGAGATAATCGTGGACTTCAGAAAATCACATCCTGCCCACATCCCACTCAGCATCAACGGTTTAGATGTGGAGACTGTTAGGAGTACCAAGTTCCTCGGTGTGCACATAACTGAGGAACTTACGTGGACACATAACACCTCATCACTAATCAAGAAAGCCCAGCAGAGACTACACTTCCTGAGGCGGCTGAAGTGAGCAAGTCTTCCCTATTCCATCCTCACCATGTTCTACAGAGGCACAATAGAGAGTGTTCTGACCAGCTGCATCACTGTCTGGTATGGCAACTGCAACATATCCGACCGTAAGCGCCTGCAAAGGATAGTGAAGACAGCAGAGAACATTATTGGGGTGCCTCTCCCTTCACTACAGGACATATTTTACAAACGCAGTGTCCGCAAGACCTGCAGCATTGTGCAGGACCCCTTACACCCCTTACATGGACTTTTCACACTTCTGCCATCCAAGAGAAGATACTGCAGCATCAAAGCCAAATCTGCTAGGCTGCAGGAGAGGTTTTACCCCGAAGCTATCAGACTCTTTAACACCATGCTGCCCCCTGGGATCTTCCACACTGCTTCAACCACCTCTAAAAACAGAACTTTTATACATGCAAGCCACTTTCCTGCAAAGACGAGTGGGCATGTAGAAAAGAACTAAAAATCTCATACTGACCTTTAAGTATTTTGACACTCTTGATATCCTTCTGCTGTGAAACATTCTGACCTGTTATTGTTTACACATGTCTTAAACAACTAATATCATACACTGATAATTTCTGTATTATCTATATCTATTATGCATTATATTACATATCTATTGACTATATTTATGTATCTGGATTGCAAATACCATACATTAAATCAATGTTCATATTGCTAACTACACGTCAATATTGCTGCTACTTCTTTGTCTTGTCTTTGCACAATGTCTTGTCTTGTTTGTATTTTAATTTTAAATTTAAATTTTAATCCTATTTTTAATTTATTATTTGCACATTTGTTGTTACTCAGTGGACCCTGAGCTTTGCAATTCCGTCTATCTGTATACTTGTTGTGACAGATTAGGGCTTTCTCGCTCCTGTGAACCCTCAGACACCACGTCAGACACCAGATAAAAAGTCCAATAATAAGATTTATTATAATAAAGTGCACAAAGCACGCTCCTCTCCACAATTCTCATATAAATCAAACCAATAAACAATCCTCCAGTCTCCCAGACGCTTAGCCACCCTGCCTCCCAACTCAGCTCGCCATCTGGGAGCTCCCATAATCCTTTTATATTCCCTGACCCAGAAGTGTTCCAATCCCCAGTCCATGTGATCTCCTATCACTTCTGGGTCAGATAAAAAAAGTCCTTTTCTTCACCCCGGAAGCACGTCATTCCCCTTGTTCATGTGACTCGGACATACTTCCGGGGCATAGGGAAAATAAACACTGTTCCTCCCTGCAGCGTCTCCTAGCAGTCCCCATGGTATCCAGCAGGGCTGTGAATAAAGACTCCAATGTCCATAATGCCCTGCTGGTCTTCGGGGCACCTCCATACTACAGGGAGGGCTCCACCTGGCGGCGTGGGGGTATTGGCCGGGATGAACAGCCGGCCATACATCACATTGTATATGGTGTAAATGACAATAAAGTTCATTTTGACTTTGATTTTGAAAAGATTTATTGAGCAGTTTATTAAATCCATGCTATGAAATATTTGTCATGGTCAACCACTGACTTCTTACCACATATAACGAGCACATTCCACCACTTAATTAGTTATTTCTGGCCTGTAAAAAAAAGACTTATTTGTTTTAAAACTCCTTTTAACATATGGCACAATGGGAACACTGCAGCTCAAAAAGTGAGTGTAGCATAATGTTGCAGGAATGTTTATGAGGGACATCTTCAATGCAGAAGAAAGTTGTATCAAAAATCTACAGAGTATTAAGTCTTGCAGTTGCATGCAATACGAGTAAAGCTGTAATGAACAAGCAGGATTATATACTCAAAAAAAAAAAAAAAACAATTCCACAGAAACAAAAAAAGTCAAAAGGCAAGAACTGATGTGTGATGTTTTACAACCAGTGTAAACGTAGGAATTTACAGATGCGACTAGTGAATTCTAACAGCATACTGTAAACACCTTGAATTCATCAGTGCCACTACAACCACTAGAATTCAAAATGCTTGTAGTGCTGGCAATAAAAGAATGCTTAAGGCTACTGTGTTTGAGTCTCAGAAATCTATACCTACAAGTTGAAACTATGAAACAGCATATCTGCTGTCTTATGGAAGTGAGCTGTCCTCCTTTCTAACTTTCTTGTATACAGCCTAATGCTGCAGAACAATAATTGTACTACTAATTTTGAAAATTTTGCTCTTAATATTGAGATTTAGTATACTGTATTTATCAGCAGATTCAGTAAAAGGCTAGCAACAGGGTAACGATATATAGCATTGGTTACTTTGAAGCAATTCAGCTCCATAAGAAAGATCAGAGTTTTCTGCCCTTTCTTATGGGTCTGTTGTATATTTAGCTCAAAGGTCAGCCTGTTATTAACTAATTAAAAAATTGTAGAATAAGCATTTATATTGGGGAAAAGGACATTCTCCTTCCTTTGTTTTTAAAGTTTTTCCCTTGCTGTTGGCTCTCCTCTCTTTTTCTTGGGTGAGAGTTGAATTCTGTTTTTGTTTTGTTAAGTCAACTTGATTGTATGTAATGTTATTTTCATTGTTGTATAAGTTCTTAATTGTATGGAATGTTATTTTCTTCATATAAAATAAAAAAAAGGTCAGCTCCGCCTGATATCAATGATTGACCCTAAATATGTGTGCTGTTCCATCATCTTTACAGTCTTGCCTTTTATTATTGCTGGAAGAGCTGTATCACTAGTTTTTGGTATATTTAGCTGTTAAAAGGATCAACTGTAGGCAGCGAACTTCAAACCTGAGGTTATGGGCCCAAATCCCACTACTTACACCATGTGTGACCATGAGCAAGTCACTTGACCTGCCTGTGTTCCAATTGGAAAAACCAAAAAGAAATGTAACCAATTGTATCATAAATGTTGTAAATTGCCTTGGATAAAGGTGTCAGTCTAATAAGTAAATGTTAAAAAATCAGTAGCAATTGGACTGTGTTATGATTTTAGGTATTAGAGCTGAAAGGAAAACTGTGAGGCCCAAAAATTACTTGACAATCAATTAGCTTATTGACTTATTACTTAAACTAAATTGATTGACTAAAGTCCATACACAATTGGCCAAAACAGAAAATACAATTAAGCCAAAGTTCAAGCAATGTAAAAAGACAACACACAAACAGTATAATAAGCAAAAGGCCAATATACTAAAATACTATAAGGAAGAAAAAGACAAAATACCAAAAATACAATATGGAGAGAAAGGCTAAGTTTAAATAAAAGGGCCAAGATAGAAAATACTGTAATGAGGAAAAAAACAAATGCTAATTTTAGTGAAGTAAGAAAATTGGAGCCAACAAGAAAGAGAACTAACTCAGTGTCCCAGCATGAAGCCAGGAGCCTGTAGATCCTTAAATTGATGTACAGGGGCAAACAAAACTACAAAATGATTAACAAGAAATAGAATAATTAATAAATTGTAATTATGCAATAGAAGAAGGTAATAAATAAAAGGATTACAGGTACACTATCAAAAATAAGAATATAATTTACGAAGGCAAAAAAACAAACTGAAAACAGTAAGGGGTAGAAACCCTAGTAAACCATGATAATCCTCAACTCTTCAAAGTCAAAAGTCAAAGTCAAAATGAACTTATTGTCATCTCAACCATATGCAAGTATACAGATAGATGAAATTGCGAAGCTCAGGGTCCACAGTGTAACAACATGATGTGCAAATAATAAATTAAAAATAGAATTAAAATTTCAAAATTAAAAATTAAAACACAAACAAGACATTGTGCAAAGATAGGACAAAGAAGTAGCAGTAATATTGATGTGTAATATAATAAATAATAGATATAGATAATACAGAAATTATCAGTGTATGATGATAGTTGTTTAAGACGTATGTAAACAATGACAGGTCAGAATGTTTTACAGCAGAAGGATATCAAGAGTGTCAAAATACTTAAAGGTCAGTATGAGATTTTTAGTTCTTTTCTACATGCACACTCATCTTTGCAGGACAGTGGTTTGCATGTATAAAAGTTCTGTTTTTAAAGGTGGTTGAGGCTGTGTGGAAGGTCCCAGGGGGCAGCCTGGTGTTAAGGAGTCTAACAGCTTGGGGGTAAAAACTCTCCTGCAGCCTGACAGATTTGGCTTTGATGCTGCAATACCTTCTCTTGGATGGCAGAAGTGTGAAAAGTCCATGTGAGGGGTGTAAGGGGTCCTGCAAAATGCTGCAGGCCTTGCGGACACTGCTTTTGTAAAATATGTCCTGTAGTGAAGGGAGAGGCACCCCAATAATGTTCTTTGCTGTCTTCACTATCCTTTGCAGGCGCTTGCGGTCGGATATGTTGCAGTTTCCATACCAGACAGTGATGCAGCTGGTCAGAACACTCTCCATGGTGCCTCTGTAAAACATGTTGAGGATGGAATAGGGAAGACTTGCTCGCTTCAGCCGCCTCAGGAAGTGTAGTCTCTGCTGGACTTTCTTGATTAGTGATGAGGTGTTATGTGTCCACGTAAGTTCCTCAGTTATGTGCACACCGAGGAACTTGGTACTCCTGACAATCTCCACATCTAAACCGTTGATGCTGAGTGGGATGTGGGCAGGACGTGATTTTCTGAAGTCCACGATTATCTCTTTTGTCTTGTTGACATTGAGAGAGAGATTGTTGTCTTCACATCATGTGGACAGCCGTTTCACCTCATCTCTATATGCTCTTTCATCATCCCTGCTTATCAGTCCCAGCACCATCGTATCATCTGCAAACTTGATGATGTGGTTGGTGTTGTGCATAGCTGTGCAGTCGTGAGTCAGCAGGGTGAACAGCAGTGGACTAAGCACACAGCCCTGCTGTGCTCCAGTGCTCAGTTTAATGATGCTGGAAGTGTTGCAGCCCATCTGAACTGACTGGGGCCTCTCTGTCAAGAAGTCCAAGATCCAATTTCAGAGGGTGGTGTTCAGGCCCAACCTGCTCAGTTTTACAACCAGCTTTGGAGGGATGATTGTGTTGAAGGCAAAGCTAAAGTCTATGAATAGCATCCTGACATGTGTGTCTTTTTTATCCAGATGTGTCAGGGAGAGGTGAAGGGCAGAGCATATGGCATCCTCAGTTGACCTGTTTGAGCGGTATGCAAACTGAAGAGGGTCAAGGGAGGCAGGGAGATTAGTCTTGTGTGACATGACTAACCTTTCGAAGCACTTCATTATGATTGGCATGAGTGCAACTGGTCTGTAGTCGACCAACAATGACAGAGTCATTTGCATATTTTAAAATATGCTTGTTGATGTGTGAACTCTGGCAGTAATTGGTATACAGAATAAACAGAGGAGGAAACAGACAGCAGCCATGATGAAAGCTCATCAGAGCAGTGGCCATTCACACTTCACGTGTTCTGATCCAACCAAACAGAAATTAAAGCAGAAGAGAAATACATGGCAATTTGGCATAGGTTTTGTAAATGCAGCACACAATGTTACTGGCACAAAACCATCTTCTGCTCCAAACATGGCAATATTAGAAAGGCAAATAGGATTGTTAAGGGTCTCCGATAACATCCAGCACATCCCATTCTTTCCACTCCTCCCTTCTGATAAATAGTGCAGAACCACTGACACTCACACCAGTAAATTCAGGGATAGTTTAGTCAAAATGTTCGGGGACAGTCAATCATATAAAAAATATTGTGACATAACAAACAGTGTATATTAATCTGCTGCTTGTTATTAAAATATACCTTGGCAGATCTGTTCAAAATTGAAACAACTTTTCCAAATGACATACAACTGCTTATCGTATGAGCAGAGAAAGCCCAAAGAGGAAGCTCCTCCTAGTGGACCTAACTTGTGTTAAATACAGTAGGAAATAAATGGTTCAAATTCAAATAAGAACACACATTTCATCATATATCAAAGTCTTTCACATGGAACGCCCACCTTAAGCAATGGGTTCAGTTCACAAAACAAGTGAGATCTGACTAAAACCTGAGTTATAGCAATTACATTGTCAAGGCTGGAATTTCTTAAAATACTGGCCAGTTAGTAAAGAGTCAAAAACTAAGAAAAGTATTGCTGCACATGGCTGTTTCTTTTATTTAGATTGTTATGAAACAAAACATAATAAAAAAATAAACGGATACTGTATTATTGAGTGATTAGCGAGATTTACTACATTTATTACCAGGCTGGTCTGCTCTCACACACACACACACACACACACACCACACACAGATCCTATTCGCACAATTACATACAAGTGATGTCTAACTGCCAGTCGCTCTGTGGTATTCCACATAGGATCACATCCACAAATACAAATTACTGATGCTTACAATGCCTGTCACTCCTCAGTACTCCACATAGTGACTCACTATCTCCAACACTAACAAACATACAGGTCTGCCTGAGAAACAAGGAGACTGATACACCTTTTGGTTATGTCTTACTACTCCTGCACTATTGAGTGGCAATATGTTGGCCTTGATAAACCCTGCAAGCCAGATGCCCTAATATTTACTGTCTTTGTCAATCTACCTGTAGATACAATGGCAAAGTATAGAAATGTAAAAGTAATGTGGTATTTAGTAAAGTATAACAATATCAATAACAGAAAAGTATAATAGAAAATACAATAGATAGCAAAGTCTATGTGTTGAAAAATGTTATTGAATATCAGCAGTGACAAATGTGGATTTTTTCTTTTTTTGATTCAGCCATTGGTGGGATGCATGAGTTACGTTCTCCAACAGATTAAAGGGTGTGTCCTTCTCTTTCTGACATGCCTAGGTCTCTGACGTTGCTTCCTCTGTTGTTTTTTCGTCCCATGGTTGAGCCTTACTTATATTAAAATTTCATGTTGCCACTCCAGAACATATGAATTATTGATGGATGGCTCTTCCCAAAACCTTTGATCCTGTAAGTTTTTGTACAGCTCATATTGTGCCCATTTACTTTCACTATTAAGTAAGAAAACTTGTCTGAATATATTAACTAAAAGCGCCTAAGATTCCGTGAATAATAAAACAGATGCATTAAAGTTATACATATATAGTGCAATACAGAAAGAATGTACAAATATATTTGGCTAATAAATTATTAGTCCACAAGAGAGAATGTTTTCAATGTAAACTGCTGCTGTACATTAGTTAGTTAAATTACCTTAAGGGTCCTGTAAACTTCCTTTGTAAGTTAGTTCATTGCTTGTTTGAGCAAAATTGAAAACTTCAAATATGCAGTCTGTAGTTTCAAAAAGTGACAATTTTATTCTCCAGAACAGATGCCATTCAGTAAAGAACAGTTCTGTACTTGTGTTGGGCAGAGAATCTAGAAATTACACGTGAATAGACAGACAGACAGAAACAAAGTCTTTCTTATTCTCTAAGAGGGATAGTCGACTCTTTTCACTCACTCAGAAATTTCATAAAAAGGGGACAGCATAAAGAAAACTACAACTTATTTGTAAGAATGTGGGTCTGACACACCAGTACATTCTGTAATTTCTAGCTCTTGCCCTACATTACAATCAAAGTGATAAAAGCAACTGAAACCCCAAAACACATGTATTTTGTCCAATAAATCCAGAACAACTGCAACAATGTCCATTAGTTGTTTTGGTGTTATTTATATGTTTTTGTCTAGGTTATATGTTTAGATATAACAGTTATCTTATTTCTAATTTTGGTCTTCCAATAGGTATTGTGAGTTTGTCTGTTGTGAAGTAGATTCTTTTTAACTAACATAACAATAGATTTTACTAATAAACAAGGATTAGAAATATGATAACTGCTTATTTCTAAACACAAAAGCAAGGCTGACAGGACAAAATAAAGCATGTTACATTAAATCAGCATTGTTAGATTTGTTACAGGTTTTCCTGGTTTATCGTCTGAATACTGAGACTTTGCTTCTAGTGGATTTTAAGGGATTTTCTCAGGACTCTAGGTCAGAGTCACGATCCTCTTTCTTTTCTTTGTAACTCACCCCTTGCCTTATGTTATCAAGTTTCTGTCACACCAATGCATAGCTTGGTTAGGAGAGGAACTGTTTAACTCTACCTGTGAAGTTAGGATACTAAATGCTTGTAAAATCTAGAGACTTAATGTGAATTTGATATTAGGCAGAGTATAGTTTTATAGTATCTGGTTTTATCATGGTTAGTACTGCTGCCTTTTTCCCTGTGTCTGTGCAAGTTTTCCTTCGGATACCCTGCTTTTCTTCCAACAACCCAAAGATGTCCATATTATGTCATTTAGAAAACTAGATTGGTGTCATATGTATTATTACAAAACCTTTCACAATTATTCAAACACCTTGCTCTGTTATCAACAGTGCTGTATCCCCTGCACAATTCAGAGTGCACTCAGGTGCCACCCATTCACATCAGCCTTGGCCAGCTTAGAACTTTATTTAGAGGAGAGACTGTTTACGGGTCTGACGTTTGCCTGAGAGACTGCTTCTAAAGTTCACAGCAACCTAAGAAAGGTGTGGCGCATGTGACAACTCATGCCTATTTGCTTAGCATGTTTCAGCAGGCAGCGCCGGAAGCAAGTGCCAGTCTCTTATTTGTTCTCTATTCTTTGTAATGGTCATACTCTTAGAAGTTAATCTGCACTGCAAATGGCTACGAAGCAGCATCGCGTCCAAGCCACGACCTCGCAACAGGTAAAAGAAACTTCTTTGGAACTTCCAGCATCTGCAAGTACACCATTTCATCAATGCAGGACAGAGACAGAAATGTATAGCTTCCAAAAGGGTACTGCATTTTTATATAAATTCCCAGTTTAGGAGCTGCTAAGGGGAGAAGTGTACACTTTGAGAGATTAGAACACAGAATCCTTGCCACTGTGTTGTTGATGAAGTAGGTTGGAGCCTTATTAAATCCACAGTGCCATCAAGCTGTCCAGATAGCCTCTGCATTTGGTGGATTAACAGTTTTGAGAAGTTTTAGATGAGGGAAGCAGAGAGCATCTGTGGGCATACTGAGACTGTCAAAATGCACCAGTGATACGTGTGTCTGGGCTTCTGTCTACCTGACGTCTTATGAGTGAAGGTGAGCAGTCTGCTGCTGTTGAGCACTCCACTCTTATACAAGTGTAGGCTTCAAAAGTCAGCGTGGCTCCTTATAACGTGAGGTTATGCATACTTCTCATTTACTCTCAATGTCAGAGTCAAACATAGGCTGAAACAGACTCTGTTACACTTACGGTATTTTCGTGAGCTGACATCTTGATAACTCATTGCTATTACATTTGGTTACACTGTCATAGCCTGCTCAGGTGCCATTCACCGGACAGCACAGTCCCCTACTGCTTTTGTAATTTTTTTTTTTTATCTTTTTTATTTGCATTTTCTTCCTTCTTTTAAGCCATGAAAACAAAATGAAAAAATGGCATGTGCTGTATTTTCACAGCTAATTGGTTCACAGCTAATTCAATTAGCTGTGAACCACCCAATCTCACTGAAATTGCACAGGTGGTGAACCAGCTGAAGTGGGGAAAGGCTCCAGGAACCTGTGGTATCCGGGGTGAACTTCTCCAGGCTGGTGTTAAGGCTGTCCTTATGGCATTACAAGCAATCTTTGCTTCCATTTGGGAGACTTGCATCATCCCAACTGACTGGAAAACAGGACTTTTCATCCCTATCTGGAAATGGAAGGGTGATCGCCTGGATTGCAGCAACTACAGGGGGATAACACTGCTCTCAGTGCTGAGTAAGGTCCTTGCTTGGGTCATCCTCAATAGGATTCGTGATCACTTGCTTACTTACCAGCGACCAGAACAGTCTGGTTTTACGCCCAAGAAGCCTACCATCAACGGCATCCTGGCACTGAGGGATCTCATGGAGCGCAAACGCGAATATTGGCAGAGTTTCTTTGCAGCCTTTGTCGATTTTCATAAAGAGTTCTACTCAGTTGATCGAGCTGCCCTGTGGGACATCCTGAGGGTTCGCGGGATCCCCTCGAGGTTGCTGGACATCATGGCCGGCCTGTACACTGGTACTGTGAGTGCTGTGCAGAGTAGAAGCAGAAGCTCTGTGTTTTTCCCAGTTGAATCTGGGGTTCGTCAGGGTGTGTTCTTGCTCCTACTCTGTTCAAGGTCGTGGGGTCCAGCGGCTGTTTGGCATCTGTTGGTGAAGAAAGATTCACGGATCTTGACTTTGCTGACGATGCTGTGTTCTTCACAAAGCCCATGGAGGCTCTGATCAGGGTGCTCGAGAGACTGAGTGAGCAGTCTGAGTGTCTGGGCTTGCAAGTGTCCTGGATAAAAACCAAGATCCAGGCCTTTAATGACCTCTTGGGCAGAGCCATCAGCAGTGTGTCTGTTTGCGGAGAGAGTGCCAACCTTATCAAGAGGTTTACTTACCTTGGCAGTGACATTCATGTCTCTGGTGACTCTTCCTATGAAGTCAGTAGTCGGATTTGGAGAGCATGGGGGGGGTCATGAGGTTGCTGGAACGGGGTGTGTGGCACTCCTGATATCTATGCAAAAGGAGGAAGGTCCAAGTCTTTAGAGTCCTGGTGCTTCCTGTCTTACTATATGGTTGCGAGACATGGACGCTATCCAGTGACCTGAGATGAAGACTGGACTCCTTTGGTACTGTGTCTCTCCGGAAAATTCTTGGTTACTGTTGGTGTCGATTGAGCGGTTGCTCATGGAGTCCCGAATGAGGCACATTACCTGCATTGTAAGGGAGCATCGGTTACGGCACTACGGCCATGTGGTGCGTTTCCCCGAGGGTGATCTGGCTCGTAAGCTCCTCATTGTTGGGGACCCGAGTGGCTGGACCAGGCCAAGGGGTCGCCCACATAACACTTGGCTGCGGCAGATAGAGAGTCATTTCCAGAGGATGGGACTGGTCTGCCTGGGGGTTGCCAGCTGGGATCCCGAGTTGTTTCGTTGTGTAGTGGGTGCGGCAACGCACTGTACCAGTGCATTCTCCCCAACTTGACTTCACTTCACTTATTGTATTTTGAGAGAAGTGTGAGTGTATTATAGATTCAAATGCTCTCTTGGCAATACATACTGTATACTAGGAAATGGAGTCCTTACCACTGTAATGGAGATGTAGGGTAGGACCACTATACTGTATAATATACCACCATGTAGTGGAGGGCAATATAAGCAAAATTGTATATCATGATATTTACAGAATTTTGGACCGTAGCATTATATATCATGGTATAGAACTAAAAATCTAAGAATGTCAAAAATGAAGTCCTTCTGACATGAATTATATCAAAATGATTGCTGGAGTCTTTTTTTAAATATGATATCAAACAAGATGTATTTTTATTATATTTGAACAGGTATGAAAATTGGAATTAAACAAATCAAACAGAAAATAAATTTGCGAAATACTGTTTTAGAATGAAAACCTCTCTGGCTGAAGTGCAAAAAGCTGTTAAATAAACAGTCCACAAAGTGCCACCTTGCATGTAATGTTTTCACACAACTTGGAACGCAAAGTACGCAGTCAACTTCAAAGTGTGCCAAAAGAGCAGCAAAGCTATAAGTAAACAAATACTCATCCAACACAAGTTTGACATGGGGAAAGGAAAACACACGAGTTGGCATATCTTGGGTGAAACATACTGTGTTTACGGAGTAAAGTACAAATCAAATTGAGGCTGGCTATCTACTTTGTATTCCAAGATGTGCGAAAATATTGTATAGCACACAAACAACATATCTGACAATATATACAAATGCAAGAATAAACAGTTGGCTTTCTTTGCTTGTGTAAGCATCTGCCATAAAACTGTGTGTGCGAGTCAGTACATGGGAGTGTGTGTATATGATTCAGTACACGTGCGAGCATTTCTATGTAGCTGTACTGAAATCATATATTTTTTTTCTAAAATCCACCTCATTCATGGCCAAAAACCATGTTGCATTGGTCCTTTCATGTTGACAAAGAAAATCCACTGTTTATTCTTGCATTTTCTTACATTGCTATCCGCAGTTCGCTCCATCTACAATGTGCCACCTCGTGTGTTCTCCTTTTCTCACATCAAGTTAATGCTAGCAGTGTATTTTGTATTCAAAATGTGTAAAAACATTACAATGGATGTTTAGGTGGTTTTGTTATACTTGTTTACCTAACTGAAATAACCAATCGTTTTCAGATTAATTTATATTTTTTATTATATGTGATGAAAAAAATAGTGATAATTGAATTTTTTTCTGTGATTGTATTGTTGCCTGGAGATGAATGAGACAGCAATTAACATTTGGGTAGCAACATACAAACTGTGTTAGTGTGTATATGTGATTCAGTACAAGTGCCAGCATATCAGTATAGTGGTGCTCAAATCTTATTTTTTTTAAGAGGCACCTCATTCATGGCTAATTACAACATTCATGTTCACAAAGAAAGCTCACTGTTCATTCTTCAGCTTCTTTTTCCATCTCCACAATTGTATTGCCAGAAGACAATGGAACACCCACTCCTCAACATGTCACTACAACATGTGCATCACTTTGGTGACAAGTAGCAAAGGAAGCTTCCTGATATGCTAAACCACAATAAAAATGATATACAAAAAAGTCTCCCATTGACAAATTTCAGCCAGTGTTGTTTCTACCAATGCACCATGCACCACTACCACCATAGTACCTCAACAACTGAAATCCTAAAACATATTTATTATCTTTTCTCCTTCTTCCACAGAATGGTATAATTGTACAAACATGAACTCAGAATGAGACACTTTCAAGAATGGCTTGCAGTGGATACTAATACTGCTTTACAGCTCAAGGATGATTAATTCAATTAAATAGTTTTGTCTCTGTTTATCTGTGAAGTTTACACATTTTCTATGGGTTTGTGTGTTTTCTTTGGGGATTCTGACTTCATCACCAAGACATACTTCTCATACTGACTAACAGATGTAAACTGGTGTAATGGATGTATGTGTCCTGTGAGGGACAACAGTTTTCTGCCTTGACTCCATTATTGTGGTGACATATCGGGAAAATGCTGACATAAAAAGTGGAGAGATGGATAAACAATACATTCATTTTCTGACCTAATTTTTTCTTTGTCTTACATACAGGATGCTGGAGATTATCACAAAAGGCAGGAATCTAAAATTGAAAGCATGTCATTCTATCACATTACATAAGCACATACTATCATATTCATCATAAACATGCAATCAAATAAGTATGGTTGCATGTGGCTGGTGTTTACTCTGATGACAATAGGCACAGGCAGGAAACAGCACTGAACAAGACATCAGTCAGTCGCCAGGCACATATTAATGCCCACACTAACCTGTATGTACTGTATTTCGAGTGTGTGACTAAAACCTGAGTATCTGGAGGAAGACCCACACAGACACAGGGAGAACCTGCAAATACCACACAAAAAATGACCAGCAGTGAGATTCAAATCTAGAACCCCAACTCCTTGAATTAGCACAGCTTACCATTACACTAAAGAGCCCTATTTAAGCCAAGTGGGCTTTATTGTAATATCATCTATACACATACCTTGGTACATTATACAGTGGCAGGAAGTTAAGTTTCTTAGAGTAACTGTCCAATAATTCCACAATTAATATGACAATATTACAATGCAGAGGGGAGGGTAATTTTTTTACATAGGGAAATATTTACCAGTATTTTCTATTAAACGACTATAAGGAATATTGAAATGTTATCAGAAAAGGGTAATTAGTAATTAATTTATTGAAACATTTAAACTTTGCATTTCTGAACAACTCACACTTCTCTTTTCAACTTGCTGCTCAGGCCCCAACTACAAAGCCTGGGATTCACCTTTCTACACACTTGGTCAGATTTCAGCTTCCCATGGATCTCTGCAAGCTGGAAGGTAAGAAAAGAGCACTTGCAGCAATCTGTTCTCACACATAATAGGAAAAAATAATTTTTTTTCTCTCCCCTTTAGCAAAGTTATGCAACATTTGTTTTGTTTTGATGTATCTATCACATCCACTTTCTGACATACTATTGTTGAGTGTTTTCAGCCTATTAATGAACTGAAGGGTATCAAGAAACACTACTGGGGTATCTATCTATCTATCTATCTATCGGTCTATCTATCGGTCTATCTATCGGTCTATCTATCGGTCTATCTATCTATCTCAAATCTGGTCTATCTCAAATCTGGTCTATTTAAATCTGGTCTATTTAAATCTAGAATAAATTATTGGTATGCAAACATCCACTGATGTGTAGATGGTAAATTTAATTTGTGGAGCATTGTGATACTGACTGTAAGTTATGTGCTTAGGGTTTATCATTGCTATACCTGTGTCACTTTTATAACTTGTTATTTCAGAAATGCCTACTTGAAATACGCAGTATATCACCACAGCAATATACATTAGTTCCTAACAAGCACCGACCCACACAATTACACACAACCACTCAGACTGCTATATTGGACACCTACAATTCCTGTGTTCCAGCATAATTTTACTGCTTACTTCTTAACATTATTTCAAACATCCATCCATTATCCAACCCGCTATATCCTAACTACAGGGTCACGGGAGTGTACTGGAGCCAATCCCAGCCAACAAGGCAGGAAACAAACCCCGGGCAGGGCACACCCACACACCAAGCACACACTAGGGACAATTTAGAATCGCCAATTTAGAACCAACTAACCTACATGTCTTTGGACTGTGGGAAACCGGAGCACCCGGAGGAAACCCACGCAGACATGGGGAGAACATGCAAACTCCAGGCAGGGAGGACCCTGGAAGCGAACCCAGGTCTCCTAACTGCGAGGCAGCAGCGCTACCCACTGCGCCACCATGCCGCCCTTATTTCAAACAATCAGGCTTCATTTATTATAATAGTTTACATGGTGTGCAACAGCCGTATTTACTTTAGAAATAAACTATCACAGAACTTTAACCAAGACTTGCATTTTGTGGTGCATTCAGGTTAACTTGTTTTTGTAAGATCACAAGGTGACATGGCTGTTTGTTTCCATCCCGTTTCCTAAACCGCCAGACCACATTCTCTTTGCAAATGGAAAGCCTGCTAAAGCTTCTGCCGTGAGAAATGACTCTCGGTGCACTCCAAATAGCATCACATAAATATGAGAGGATCTACACAGTTAACAGTTTATTTTAGATAGCATCATTTTTCTTTTGTTCATTGTTTTTTTAGCACATCAAAAGTGTTTCAGGTAGTCTGTTCATCCATTGATTTTCTTACTCACTTTCCATTCTAGGGTCATGGTTATTGGAGGTTATTGCCTATACCATCTGCCAGAATCCCAATGCCATTCAGTTAAATGGAACACTTAGAGTCTCCAATTTAACATGGGATGTGGGAGGAAAAGCAGAGAAAAACCTGTTCATAGTACATGCATTGTGTACGTATTGCATAAGTCAAAAAGTAATTACAGTAATGTTTCAGCTTTTTTATACTGCAGGCTGGAGCAGTATTTCATATCTGTGTGTAAGCTTTGATTGTCTAAGTGGATGCAAGATGGTCTGGTTAGTTGTTGGCATATTATACCACTGTTAACATGGCCTTCCCCTTTCCATACACAACACAAAGCAGTGTGTTATTATCCAGCTTTTAGGTTAAAGGTATATTGGGAACAAAGATCCTTTTGTCATCATTTAGCACAGTATTTAAACAATGTTTTGCCTTTCCAAAGTATCTTAAAAGGGACTGACAGGGTTGCCTGTCCAAGTCCAGCTCTGCCAACAATGCTGAACATGTCTGTGATATAGTTCTGGCAAACATGCATGCAATTGTTTGACTAAGTTTGTGAATAACCTAGGAGACTATGGAAAAATGATGCTCAAGTAAACACTGTATTGTTTCTGTACTCATTTGAAATATACAGTATTGCAGATACTATCTTACCTCTTGATATAGTACCACCACGCCTCTTAGTGGAAGCCTTTGATGTTTTGGGCCCATCTTTAGTAGCCATTATCAATGATTCTATAAGTGCAGGGGTTGTGCCCTCATTTTTTAAACATGCTGCAGTGTGTCCTGGTCTAAAAAAAGGCAGAATTAGATCCTGGAGTTTTAGCCAATTTTCGCACAATTTCCCAATTGCCATTTCTGGCTAAAATATTAGAAAGAATTATTTACATTCAATTGGTTGATCACCTTAACTCCAATAATTTATTTGTGATCTACCAATCTGGCTTTAGGTGTTATCATGGTGTTGAGACGGCCCTCCTTAAAGTATTCAATGACATCTCTATTATTACTGACTCAGGTGACGCTGCAGTCCTTGTCCTCCTTGACCTGTCTGCTGCCTTTGACACTATTGACCATGAGATATTGCTGTTGCGGATTGAACATCTTGTTGCCTTAAAGGGGCTGCTCTTAACTGGTTCAGGTCATATGTAACTGGTAGACACTTTTCAGTGGCTTTAAATTCATCTTTTTCATCTACTGCTCCTCTTAAATGTGGTGTTCCTCAGGGATCCATTTTGGGTTCTGTCTTATTCTCTATATACCTTCACCCTATTGGAGCTATTTTTAGGAAATTTAACATTTCTTTTCACTGCTATGCTGATGATACACAGGTTTATATTTCCGTCTACAACTCTGCAATAAATCAACTGCACAACTGTCTTTCTGAACTAAGATCCTGGATGGCTAATGATTTTCTTGGTCTGAATCAAAATAAAACAAAGGTGCTTATAGTGGGTCCATCAGCTAAAGCCCAAATTGGTCTTGGACTTCTCGGCTCTTTCTCCGTCTTTTGCAAACCTCAAGTCCGCAATCTAGATGTTATTTTGACAGCAAACTCTCTTTTGAGAAACAGATTAATTCTGTAGTCAAGAGTTGCTTTTTCCAGCTTCGTCTAATAGGTAAGATCAAGCCTTTTTTATCTTCTAGGGATCTTGAGAAAGCTACTCATGCTTGTATCTTTTCTCACCTTGATTACTGCAACTCGCTGTATTCTGGGATTAGCAAATCTCTGATATGCAGGTTACAGTTGGTCCAGAATGCTGCCGCTCGCTTCCTGGTTGGGGCAAGAAAGTATGATTCTGTTTCTCTAATATTTGCTTCTTTACACTGGTTGCCCATCAGTTTTCGAATTGATTTTAAAATCTTGCTGCTAGTTTTTAAATCTTTACATGAGCTTCCTCCTGCCTATTTATCCGAATTGTGTGATTTAGACCAGCCATCTAGAGTGCTTAGATCTTCTGGTCAGTTGTCTCTTGTTGTCCCTCGTACCAAATGTAAAACCAAGGGGGACAGGGCTTTTGCAGCTGCTGCTCCTCACCTGTGGAACTCCTTACCTTTATTTATGTTCATTTATTTTATTTCTGTTTTTTTATGTTTATTGTTTTTCCTCCTTTTATTGTAAAGCACTTTGGCCACAGCATTCCTATGTTGTTTGAAATGTGCTATATAAATAAAGTTGACATTGACATTGATTTACCCTCAACAAAACAACATACCCACCTAAACCAGTTGAGTTATGGGGGGCAGTAGTCTATCCTGGCAGGACAGGATACAAGACATGAGTTATCCCTGGACAGGGTTCCAGTCCATTGCAGGATCCACTCAAGCTCACCCTTCCCATGGACTTATTAATGTTATAAATGTGGGGGGAAAACAGAGGGCATCCAAACTAATCTGAATATTTCTCCACTGTTATGGTGACAGGACAGTTAATTGTTTCATAGAAGACTCTCAACAGACTAATTTGTAATAAACAAAGTGGTGCAATTATCGATCCATCTATCTATTATCAAACCAGTTTAATCCATTTCTTATAACATCTACTCCCCTTTAAATCCGACCAGTGATTCTGCTGCTGAATGCTGCTGCGCAGTGCCTGTTAGGGTTGTCTGGTAAGATGCATTCCCCTGCATTTACAGGCCCTTTGGACACAGCAGCTTTCTTACTTTCCAAGCTGTAATGGAAGCTTGTGTGACATCATCCAAATCTAGTCTGTGACACTGAGCTTTTGACGGCAAGCTTGCTGCAACTATTTTATAATGGAGAAAGTCAGTTTTAGTCTTTAAACTGAGTCTTTTCTATTCAGTCTGGAAATAAGAAACATTCAATACACATTTTACCTGACAGATATGCTGCATTAGGACCATCTGTTTGAACTAACATAATAGCCTGAACAAGAAAAACATTCACATCTTGTCCTTTTTATGAAGTTATATGAAGTGTTAGTGAAGGGCTTTGTTATTATACAGCGGTCATTCCTAACCTAAGAAGAAGTAAATGAGGTTAGTAAAACAATACTTTGACTGTGTTGTCTTCATCAGGTGAGTGAATGAAATGCAAATGGATGACAGACAGTATGTAACCCACTTTACAGTTGCTTACTAAAATATATATACAGCATATAGATAGATAGATACTTTATTAATCCCAAGGGGAAATTCACATAATCCAGCAGCAGTATACTGATACAAAAAACAATATTAAATTAAATAGTAATAAAAATGCATGTAAAAGCAGACAATAACTTTAAGTAATGTTAGCATTTACTCCCCCGGGTGGAATTGAAGAGTCGCATAGTGTGGGGGAGGAATGATCTCCTCAGTCTGTCAATGGAGCAAGACAGTGACAAAAGTCTGTCACTGAAGCTATTCCTCTGCCTGGAAATGACACTGTTCAGTGGATGCAGTGGATTCTTCATGATTGACAGGAGTTTGCTTAATGACCGTCGCTCTGCCACAGATGTTAAACTGTCCAACTTTACTCCTACAATAGAGCCTGCCTTCTTAACAGGTTTGTCCAGGCGTGAGGCGTCTTTCATCTTTATGCTGCCTCCACAGCACACCACCGCGTAGAAGAGGGCACTCGCCACAACCGTCTGGTAGAACATCTGCAGCATCTTATTGCAGATGTTGAAGGACCCCAACCTTCTAAGAAAGTATACTCGGCTCTGACCTTTCTTACACAGAGCATCAGTATTGGCAGTCCAGTCCAATTTGTCATCCAGCTGCACTCCCAGATATTTATAGGTCTGCACCCTCTGCACACAGTCACCTCTGATGATCACAGGGTCCATGGGGGCCTGGGCCTCCTAAAATCCACCACCAGCTCCTTGGTCTTGCTGGTGTTAAGGTGTAAGTGGTTTGGGTTGCACCATTTAACAAAGTCTTTGATTAGCTTCCTGTACTCCTCCTCCTGCCCACTCCTGATGCAGCCCACAATAGCAGTGTCATCAGCGAACTTTTGCACGTGACAGGACTCTTGAGTCATATTGGAAGTCTGATCTATATAGATTGAACAGGACCGGAGAAAGTACAGTGGAGGAAATAATTATTTGATCCCCTGCTGAATTTGTAAGTTTGCTCACTTACAAAGAAATGAACAGTCTCTAATTTTTATGGTAGTTTCATTTTAATGGAGAAAGACAGAATATCAACCAAAATTCAGAAAAACCACATTGTATAAAAGTTATAAATTGATTTGCATGTCATTGAGTGAAATAAGTATTTGATCTCCTACAACCCAGCCAGAATTATGGCCCCACAGATTGGCTGTGTGCCTATGTGGCACACAGATTTCAATCAATCAATCAATCATTTTCAGATACTCCTGATGTCAACTCATTATGTGTATAAAGCAAACCTGTCCACAGCATCAATTTCTTCCATTCTATCCTCTCCACCACCATGGGCAAGACCAAAGAGCTGTCAAAGGACGTCGGGGACAAGACTGTAGACCTGCACAAGGCTAAAGTGGGCTACAAGACCATCAGCAAGAAGCTTGGTGAGAAGGTGACAACTGTTGGTGCAATTATTCGGAAATGGAAGAAACATAAAATGACCATCAATTGTCCTCGGTCTGGAGCTCCATGCAAAATCTTGCCTCATGGGGTGTGGATGATCATGAGAAAGGTGAGGCATCAGCCCAAAACTACACGGAAGGAGCTTGTTAATGATCTGAAGGCAGTTGGGATCACAGTCACCAAGAACACCATTGGTAACACACTATGCCGTAATGGATTGAAATCTTGTAGTGCCTGCAAGGTCCCCCTGCTCAAGAACACACATGTACAGGTCCATCTTAAGTTTGCCAGTGAACATTCGGGCCTGTACATGTGTGGTCATTACCCAGCTGGGATGCCAACTGGATGGAAGGACAGAGGGAGAGATCATCTACAAGGTACTACCTCCCCTGGGACACTAGAGGGCAGCCGTCCTGGGTGGCTGTGGCACCATGGATTCCCACAGGGCATGCTGGGAGTTGGAGTTTGGTGCAGCCCTGTTGGGTTCCGTGGGGGCCGCCATTAGGAGCTGCAGAGCCTTACCTTGAATTTCCATCACATGCGGGAGTGATTCCAGGTAATGCTAATGAGCAACCTGGAGCACTCTCAGGATCAACATTAAAGGGGCCACCTCACTCCATTCAGGGAGCCAGAGTCGGGAAAAGGTGGATGAAGCTTGCCGGGAGTGGAGGCAGAGAATAGAGAGAGAGAGAGAAAGAGAAGAAAGGAAAGCAACTCCGTATTATGCTTTGCTTATCTGTATTGTGCTGTTGTGGGGAAACAAGACAAAAGTGCTTCCCCATGGAAATAAAAACGTGTGCTATGCAACACTTGTGTCTCTGCCCGTCTGGGTTGGGGCCGCTGTATGCTCCCCTGGTTTCCACAATAATATATTTTAATAAGAAACTGTAAAGTGGGTTACACAAGTGAGTAAGCCACTGCTCATGTAAAGGGATCTCATTGTAAAAAACATGGGAATGATCAGGAAGCACACTGTTTTCTTCAGGTGCATGGGATGGACCCGCTTCCATCACCATAGGTGAGCTAACAGCACCTGGGGGTGAGGAGTGAAGTTCCTGATGCATTATATGTATGTATGTATGTATATATCAGCATCTCCCTTTCGCTTCATCATTGCTTCAACACTGTTGTAATTATCGTGCACATTTTATACAAGTAGCATATGCCTGTCTGTCGCGTTTTGTTTCGTAAGCCCTCTTGGTTGGGGGTCCTCGATTTCAAAGCACTTTTTTTCCTTTCATTATTTAAAACACTCGCACAGATACCCGCCTCGCTCCGTCCCGCCCCGGCTCATTGTACCCGCCTCACTCGCTCCCTCTTGTCCCACCCATGACAGATTCTTCTCAAAAGCAGAGTTACCAGAAAGCATTAATCGCAACCACAGTACGTCCCATTTTTTCACCTCCTGAGACGCTGGTTTATCATTGGTGGAAAGCCGCCCAGTGATATCTGTTATTCCCTATTGGCAGCATTTCAATAAAGGGCGATCTGCTTCAGCAAGGAACTTAGTCCTGTTTGCTGAAAGGATATTATGGAGGAAAACACTGGAGTTGCTCTCTTTCTTTAAATGTTGATCAGGGATCAAAATGACCAGAATATTCCCGCTTCACAAATAACTAATGTTTAACTGTTTTTACAGTAAAACTAACAAAACCACACACAAGCACGTACACGCTCACACACACACACACACACTGAAACTCACAAATCGTGGGTCGCACGTACTACTGATTAAGCGTATCTGGCAAGGGTGATTATTTTTTCACCCCATAAAACAGATTCTTCTCAAAAGCTGAGTTAGGCTACCAGGAAGCATTGATAGCAACCGCAGTACCTCCCATTTTTTCACCTCAACAGACGCTGGTTTATCATTGACCGAAAGCCGCCCGGTGATTTCTGTTATTCCGCATTGGCAGCATTTCATTAAAGGGCGATCTGTTTCAGCAAGGAACTTAGTCCTGTTTGCTGAAAGAATATTATGGAGGAAAACACTGGAATAGCGCTGTTTCTTCTGAATGTTTATCAGTGATCAGGGACCAGAATGATCAGAATATTCCTGCTTCACAAATAACTGATGTCTGTTTTTATTGTAAAACTGAGAAGACCACACACACGCACGTACACAACACAAACACTCAAACTCACACATCGTGGGTCGCACACACTACTGATAAAGTGTATCTGTCACGGACGATCATTTTTTTCACCCAATAAAACTTTAGTTCGTCAAAGTTAGAAAGCAGCGCGGTGATTTCTATTATTCCTTATTGGCAGCATTTAATTTAAAGATGATTGACGTCAAGTGAAAGAGTCTCTTATTTTGACAGGGCAATCTTCAAAAGAAATCAATTTTACATATTTTTTACCTCTCCGGTGTTCATTTTGTAATCAGCAGTCAGAGGGCACACATTTTACGGCTCTACAGCAGCCATGGAAAACGAGCGTCCCGACCAGTGGATGAGACATGTGTTTTCATTCCAATAGTTTTAATGACTCACATGGCGAAGGTGAAATTTTGAGTTCAACAACAAAACCTTTCCCGTAGATTTTTTTCCCCCATTTTTATTCCCAGGAAAAACCACCTGTGTAAATGTTTAAAAGCAAGCTGTCACTTATAGCATGACAATGGATTGCTACATTTATTTTAACGAGCTGTCTTTTAAATGTCTTTGTAAAGTGTTACTGGGTGTCGAGCAATGTATTATTATTACTGATATTTTACTAAATCTTACTATCCACGTTTCTTTGTTGATGAGCCCCGTTGAAGAATTTTTTGGTAACGGAACAGTAAACAAGCCAAAACGACTGAAAACACAACCGACGACTGGTATTTTTAGATATCATTTTAACAAAGTTTACTGTCCGCCCTCAATCACAGAGCACCCCAGTAAAACGTCAATAGCGTTTAATATACCTGCAGCCTTAGAACGCAGACATCAGGACATCGTTGCGCGTGCATGTTTACTAACAGATATGACAGCATTTTGCACGGAGCATGCGTTAAAACAAATTGATTAAGATCAGCGGTTTTCAGCGGTTCACATGTTTGCCGTAAGATTTTTTAAAGCAAACTAATTAAAAACTTCTTTGAAGAAATTTGACACAACATAGGTCTACGACGCAGATTCTATACCATTTTATAGGATTTTTACATCATTATTTTAATAATATACATACACTATGTGTGGAATATAAAGCAATACATTTATAATTTCGTGCATTTTAACCAGTTGACATCTCTCAACTTGTTAAAACGTTGTATATAATTAATTTATATGAACCTTTACTTCAATAATATACACATTATGTTTGCATTGCGTGTGCAGCTTGCTGTGTAATTATTTCAATGAACTCGTGGTATTATCCCTATTCATACCCCACTACGCAGCGGCTGAATTTGATCATGCATTCACACGTATAATAAATAATAATAATATTACTACTGTTATTATTATTGTTATTAATTCCTTACGTTTTATAGCGCCTTTCTTACTACTCAAAGCAATTTGTAAAAATAAATAAATAAATAAAATAACAGAAAGGAAGCCCCCCGACACAAACCAGTGATCATTTAACTGCGAGTCAGCAATCTTACTCTTAACACCACCTCTTCCTGTTAGATATGCGCATTATAATTTTGAGCACTACTTTTGTTATTTTATACTGTCATAAACAAATTATATCAAAATTTTTTTAAAAAGCCAATTTGAAGCAGAGGGTAAGTAATAACTATTTTCTTTTGTAAGTCAATCAAAAATGCTTAAGCCTAAAAAAAGATCGCCCTGTCAAAATAAGAGACTCGTTCACTTGACGTGAATCATCTTTAAATTAAATGCTGCCAATAAGGAATAATAGAAATCACCGCGATGCTTTCTAACTTTGACGAACTAAAGTTTTATTGGGTGAAAAAAATGATCGTCCCTGACAGATACACTTAATCAGTAGTGTGTGCGACCCACGATGTGTGAGTTTGAGTGTTTGTGTTGTGTACGCGCGTGTGTGGTTTTCTCAGTTTTACAATAAAAACAGACATCAGTTATTTGTGAAGCAGGAATATTCTGATCATTCTGGTCCCTGATCACTGATAAACATTCAGAAGAAACAGCGCAATTCCAGTGCGAATGCGGAATAACAGAAATCACCGGGCGGCTTTCGGTCAATGATAAACCAGCGTCTGTTGAGGTGAAAAAATGGGAGATACTGCGGTTGCTATCAATGCTTCCTGGTAGCCTAACTCAGCTTTTGAGAAGAATCTGTTTTATAGGGTGAAAAAATAATCGCCCTTGACAGATACGCTTAATCAGTAGTACGTGCGACCCATGATTTGCGAGTTTGAGTGTGTGTGAGCGTGTACGTGCTTGTGTTTGGCTTTGTTAGTTTTACTATAAAAACAGTTAAACATCAGTTATTTGTGAAGCGGGAATATTCTGGTAATTTTAATCCCTGATCAACATTTAAAGAAAGAGAGCAACTCCAGTGTTTTCCTCCATAACATCCTTTCAGCAAACAGGACTAAGTTCCTTGCTGAAGCAGATCGCACTTTATTGAAATGCTGCCAATAGGGAATAACATATATCACTGGGCGGCTTTCCACCAATGATAAACCAGCGTCTCATGACGTGAATAAATGGGACGTACTGTGGTTGCGATTAATGTTTTTAACTCTGCTTTTGAGAAGAATCTGTCATGGGTGGGACAAGAGGGAGCGAGTGAGGCGGGTACAATGAGCCGGGGCGGGACGGAGCGAGGCGAAGAGGCGGGTATCTGTGCGAGTGTTTTAAATAATGAAAGGAAAAAAAGTGCTTTGAAATCGAGGACCCCCAACCAAGAGGGCTTACGAAACAAAACGCGACAGACAGGCATATGCTACTTGTATAAAATGTGCACAATAATTACAACAGTGTTGAAGCAATGATGAAGCGAAAGGGAGATGCTAAACATTGGTGGCCGCGTTGTGACTGC
>JANRMT010062814.1:66772366-66791971 GCA_026402145.1 Polypterus bichir lapradei
TCATTTACCAGTATCTGTTTTGCATTACATTTACACTTTTGAACATATATTACATAAATTGCTTTACACAGCTAACCACCTGGAGACATGTCTATTATGTATGGTAAGATATACAATGATTTCCTAATTAATACAGCTTTTCTGTTACATGAATGTAAGGAGTACGAGACATGGCACACACATACAGCCTAGGCTAGAAATTAAACTGACTTCTGAATGTGAAGATGCATGTCATTATACTATGTATTCACACATCTACAATTACTTATTTGGCTAGAGCTCTTGATCAAGGCATCTTACTACATTTGAGAGATATAATTGGTTACATTTATTTTGTTTTTCCAATCGGAGCACAGGCAAGTGAAGCAACTTGCTCAGAGTGACACAGTGTCGGTAGCAGGATTTGAACCTACAACCTCAGGGTTTGAAGTCCAAAGCTTTAACCAGGATGCCATTGTGATGGTCCGGGTTAACTCTATGCTCCCAGTTGCATCAGGGAGCCACTTGAACCCGAACCATTGATAAATATGAACCTAGATGAGTCGGGCAAATGAGGGCAATCATTTAAAGTAAGGGGAAGGTGTAAAAGCGTCAGTGCTTTTATTAACAAATCCAATCTAAAAACACCAAGTGCAATCAGTGCAGTGCATCAGATCTTCATAATTAAATAATAAATAATTCATAAAATTGTGAAATCTGTGGAGGTTAAAAACTGTTCAAATAAATAATCTGATAAAAATATGGTTAAAATCCAAAGACAGTTCAGAAAAAAAAAAGTGAGCCCCACTGCTTCCCTCTAAAACATGGCCTCTTGTTCCCATATCCAGTCCAGACCTCGCAGTAAGAGGAGACACCTCAGCAGGGCTACCCAGCAGACAGTGTAGCACCCTGCAGGTGTCCAAACTGGAGCGAGACCACAGAGATGCTGCCACACATGGACCTGGAAGGCAGGTTCCGTCCAGTAGCAGACCTACTGTACATTTTTGGGACAGTGAAGCTTAAACCATTATGGGGCCACTTCGGAACCAGCAATGAAGTCTGGGTAACCACTGTTACCTTCTTGAATGGAGTTGTTCCACAACAGATCACCACAGTTTTTTTTTTTTTTTATGTAATCTAATTCAGTAGACACCCAAAAGGTTTAAGCAATGTGGACTAAAGTTGCTTCTGAAGCCCTTTTGGAATTAGGTATCTCGTAGTTCATAGTAGATTCACCCCTGGCTCCCTCTGTCTTTCCACTATGACAGCCTCCCAACAAGGAAAGGTATCACAAACCAACCAGATGCCTGCTTATCTGCTTCCTTCCATTATATGGCTATCCTGGCTGGGTAAGGAACCATCCATTATAGCCTCGATATCAACAATCCCATGTTGTGGGATTACACAGGACAAGATTACAAAATTGATCATCCTAAGTGAAAACCTCAGAACAAAATGCAAGCTAGTTATACTTCTTTAGTTGCAAGAGCCTATTAAAGCCATTGTCACTTAGACAGAAGTTCACAAAACAAGACAATCTTCTTAAACACAAGGTGGGCAGCTTGTTACCCAAGAAAAGGGTCTGGATTGAGTTATGATGTCACACAGAGGTGGCATCAGCAGACCTGACTTGGTAAGAGGAAGCACATGACCTCACACGTGTCTTCATATACATAGGTGCTGACACATTGACTACTCTGTAGGAAAGCATCAAGGATTTGAACCTAATGTGTGTTGCATCAGTTAGCCAATGTAGTGATCTGAAAAGGGGGGAAATGCCACTGCAATTTAAATCGCCTGCAATGACTTGGTGACCTGTGCCAGTACTCCTTCCAGCAGAGAGTTTCTGCTGATGTGACAAGACCAAAGCCTGGGCCAGGAGCTGTCGACTCCTGTACTTGAACAAACTTCACTGTGAGCCAGCTTCCATGTACGCTCCTGTGTTGTTGCTGATTGAATCACTATAATATAATATAATATAATCTTATATATACAGTAAACATCTACGCATGGAAGTGTGTGTGTGTCTGTCCGGCCCGGAAGTGAGAGACGGAGTCGGGGTAAGGGCTCCACCTCCGAGGAAACGGAAAACTCGCTTAGCCGCTAATACAGTAACACAAGTGAGGCCAGCATGTCAGCAAAATGAAACCTCAGAAGAAAGACAAAGTCGCTTAACTGGTAACAACATTGGCAAAACTTTATCCCTTTTACTTTTCCTCCCACCACTAATGCACAAGCTATACGAGCATGTCGGCAAAATGAATCCTCCTAGGTGAGAGACACCCAGAGTAGTTCCTTTCAATTACCTGACATCTCTACATTTCAATTTTTTTTCTGGCAATTTCAATAGTTTCTAGGACCCTGGGTTTTTACAGCATAGGCTTACACAGCTAATATAATATAATATAATATAATATAATATAATATATACTCTATAGATATAAAATCCTAAGCCTAAAAGTGCAACGATTTTATGTGACTTTTTATGTCACGTTTTTTGTCACTTTAAATGAGGTTTATTTTAAAACCTACATACAGTATATATGTTTGGTATCATTCTTTTCAGAATTTCTTGAACTTTAATGTGATGTTGTTAGATTTTCAGATTCTTATTCTGTTTTTAAATTCTAAACTAAAAAAATATCAAGAACTCGCGTCCCGCAAGACAAGACTTTGTGATTTAACCACGCCCAGGGCCAGTAGTAAAAGCCAAAGAGTAGGACAGCTGCTGTGCAGGCTTTTAAATATTCAAAGTGCCATGCAAGATGCAGATCACATGGCACGGCAGTAGCAGCAAGCCAGTAGCTGATCGAGCAAAGAGGAGGTAAAAAAAAAACTGCATTTGTCTCCCATTGTTTCATTGTTTAAGAGGGGGTTTCGGAGGAGTGACCGCATCTCCTTGGGGTGCGTTCAGCCCCCCTCTTCACAACACGAGCAGCAGAGACACGAGACCAGGGGTGTTGGCGAGCAAAGTGAGCAGGGGGGCGAACCCCCTAGTAATATAATATAATATAATATATCTGCGGTGGGCTGGCTCCCTGCCCGGGGTTTATTTCCTGCCTTGCGCCCTGTGTTGGCTGGGATTGGCTCCAGCAAACCCCGTGACCCTGTAGTTAGGATATAGCGGGTTGGATAATGGATGGATGGATGGATGGATAATATAATATTAGTAGCCCAAACCCACCACTTCTCAGCTGTTTTTAGACTTTTAAACACGTTACGTCTCCTGCTCTACTACGCTAAAAATGAAGAGATCAGTGCCTTTCATTTTTGCTTATGCCTAAAGATCTACAGTCTTGGAATCCATGTGTTTTCTAATCTCCAACTCTCTAGTACTGTTCTGAACATTTGGTAATACTAAAACCAAAACTGCACATTGTATTCCAAGTGTGTTGTGTGGTTTAAACGGAGGCTTTGTGCTCTTTGCTCTATGCACTCACAATGTTTTGGGGTCATTACTGTCTCCCTCATGTACTGAGTTTAGTGAAATTCTTACATAGAGCACATCATCAACATGCCATTCATCGCCACTTACTGCCTTTCCCCGAAACTACTGTTTTCCTCATTTGCAAAGTCCTGGAACACATTTGTCATTAGCAGACAGACATCCAGCAAATTCTAAGAACACCCTGTATACAGTAAATAAAAAAGCAACAAAATGAACACAAATTCACCTGCACTTAGGCACCAAGTTAACTGTTTTACAAACTGGAGCATTTAAACATTTCCTAGTCACTTCACCAAACTTTCACAGTTTTGTTTATTAAACATATTTGTCAGACAGACTTAAAAAAATAAAAGAATTACATTTATCATTAGAGAACATAAAAATGTTCATAATACCATATCACAGTATCAGATATTTTATAGAGGATAGGGAATTAGAAATATAAATCCTGAAAGCAGAGACTGGAGGAGAATCCCAAAACATATGGAGAAAAGTGCCAGTGACATTTAAAGGATACAAAGTGACGAATGACACCAGCAGCCAAATGTATAGTATAAAGTTCACAGCGACTGAGGTACACGCAATGTACAAATTTAAAAGGAGTATGACGGTAATTTGAGAATGTAGCGATATTACATTTACTTATGTGGCTGACTGACATCTTTATGCAATACAATACAATTTATGTTTCTGTAGCCTAAAATCACACAAGAAGTGCCGCAGTGGGCTTTAACAGGTCCTGCCTTTTGACAGCCCCAAAACCTTGACTCTCTAAGAAGACAAGGAAAAACGCCCAAAAAACCCTTGTAGGGAAAAAATGGAAGAAACCTTGGGAAAGGCAGTTCAAAGAGAGACCCCTTTCCATGTAGGTTGGGTGTGCAGTGGGTGTCAAAAAGAAGGGGGTCAATACAATACAATACACAGAACAGAACACAAATAATCCTCAATACAGTATAAAAATAAAAAATTTTCAAGTATGGAGCAGAATCTAACAGTAGATGATATCACAGAATATGATTTGGATTTGTTTAGAGTCCTGGAGTCCTTAGCTATCAAGCTGCCTCCCCCTATTAGCCGTTCTACAACTGAAACAGCGCTGGGCCAGCCAATCCGATGAAAGGACCCCTCTACCTGATGATTCCTGCGATCCTCCATCAGGGATGACTTTACCTTAGGCAGGCAAAACAACTTGGCAGGTGGGCCGTGGCACCAAGTGCCACATTTGAGTACCGAGAAGAGAAACAGAATAGGTGAGGGTTAGTATCAAATTATAACTATCATGTTACTTATGTTTTAGTGCTAATGACTAACAACAGAGATGCAGTCTGTACAGTTAATCAGCAGCTCTAGTCAAGGTATGCTAAACTAAAGTAGTGAGTCTTCAGTCTTTATCCAAGACAACTTACAACATTTATGATAAATTGCTTAAATTTCTTTTGGTTTTCCAATCGGAGCAGAGACAGGTCAAGTGACTTGCTCAGGGTCACACAGTGTCAGAATTTGAGCCGACACCCTCAGAGTTTGAAGTGCAAAGCCTTAACCACACCACACTACCTATTGTTAAGTATACACAAGATGGAGGGAGAAGAAGGGAGGTCACGCTGCCAGTCTGAAAATAAAAAGAGGCCTAGCAGATGCTTTGTGTAAACTTGCACATAAGGATGTCATTGACTTAAAATTTGGAGAAAGCAAACAGGAAACATTTATAAAAAGGATGGGGAGCAAGTGCTGAGGATGTTGGACCCCCGTGATCTGCTTTGAAGATAGAAAAAGAAGGAAGAAAGAAGAAGAGAAAACCTAGACCTCAGCAACTGGAACATCCCACAGCCAGAGTCATTATAAATATCACAGAGTGTCTTGGCCAAAAAGAGATCTCTGTGCCACTGTGGAGGATGGGGACAAGGCTGTGCCAAATCAGAGTTGTACCAAGATGTTTCTCAACTTTCCACTGCTGGATTGATGGAGAGCATACAAGACTAAGAGACTTGGTAGAAGAATGTGACTTTAATTTCCAGGCAGTGAAGAAAAGAACACCGAGGGATCTAGGAAAGGCCAAGCTGAATTCAACAGGGATCCAGGCTGGTAGACTACAGTAGTGTAAAGATCTAACCAGCTCCATATTGGTAGAAGAGTAAATGCCACAATGATATAAATCTTGATCTGTCTGGCACCTACACACGTCCCCTTTGGAATTACCATTAATCAAAGGAATGCTTAATGGAAGATCTCTTACCATTCCATACAAAAACAGTCCGGAGAGACCTATCTTCCAAACTATATTTTATGGGGGACAGTCCAGAACAGGGGTCCTCAATCACAGTCCTGGAGGGCTGCAGTGCCTGCAGGTTTTTGTTCTCACCTGGTTGCTTAATTAGAAAGCAGTTCTTGCCAATAATGTGATTTCATGGCTTGTTAGTGCTTTAACTCTGCTATGTCAAGTAATTCTCATATCCTAGATATTTTTCCCGTTTCTAAGGATAACATCCAAATGATTTGAGGATAAAATGGATGAGTAATTCTCAGTCCTTCACTTTTTTCACTTCTCTTTCCTTCCAAGTATTTAATTAAACCCAATAGTGCATGATAAATACATACCGGTGTAAATAGTAACAAGCTAAATGGAGAAATGCTGGTTTCTTTTGTCATTTGCCTGTTATTGCTAATTAGGAGTCATTAAAAAACAAGAATACAGCTGTTTAAGATTAAAATAATAAGGTTCAAAATTTTAACGAGTGAGACAACTAAAGTGAAGCAGAAGTGTTACTTGAGCAATAAGTGCTTCTTATTAAGCAACTGGGTTGGAGCAAAAACCTGCAGCCACTGCAGCCCTCCAGGACCATGATTGAGGACCCCTGATGTAGAATATCATTCAATTAAAAACAGTAGTCCCAAAAGGCTTGTGGTGGCTTAATAGCTTTCATAGAGAGCAGAGTCAAGTTCAGGTCATGTCAAAATGTCAGCAACTAAGGGCCTCCTGCTAGTCGTCATTTGTCAAGGGCCTATCGCTAATTGGAGCTCAAGTTTTATGATCACAGAACTACCCAGTAAAGATTCAAAATTTGTGTTCACGTATCAAGCTAAAATTGGTGGCTGCGTCCAGCCTTGACCGACAGCAGATCATTGGGGTGCTTTTCTCATAAATGATAATGTCAAAGAAATATGGAATTATTGTAATCTTTAAATCAACTGTGAGTTTGCTTTTAGTGGAAATCTCGAGTACACATTTATTCTATGATGCCTAACATGTCATGGAACATCGTATCTCTCTTTCATCCATTTCTTCATGAAGCTGCTCTAAGTTTTTACGTTTATGCTCAGAAACATCATGTCGCTTATCCGCTATAGTTTCAAAGTGCATGAGAAGTCAGCTGCTGTGACAGGTCTGTCTTCACACGCCGTGACGTTCAACGACTCTGCAGGCAAGTCACTGTTTTGCCGTAAGTACAGCTCTTGAACAAGGCTAAAGGGAAAATACAGAAATATATACACGCTGAATGAACCACTCTCAAGGCGAATTTGGAAGAGTACATTCATTAAAGTTGCACAGGATGCTTCTCTGTGTTAACATAGATGAGTTTCAAATTTCAAAACTTTGTACAGCATGCTGCATCACAAATAGCCCAATGAAAAATGAACATTCCTGACAAATTTCTTAGTAGAATAAGCATGTCAAATTCCTGCAAAACTGGTCCACTGGAAACCAAATTGTCTCATGCTGACAGACAGATGGACATCGCAGCCACATATGAACACACCTCAAAATGGTTAGAGTTCCTCCATCCCTTACATACACATGTGCTTTCAACGTCCATGCACTTCAATACAAACAATGACTTTTAAATACAGCAGCTGGGCCAATTGTGCTATAGACGTGAAGCTTACACGATGGATTTACATGATATCTTGGTTTAAAATTAATTTACATAAAAGTGGATTCTTTCAAGGTACCTCTCTACAATGATATGCTCTATTTGTAACACTTTCTGCTAACTTTTGTGTATCAGTTCTGTTGGAGGGACAACACAGATCAGGATACACGTCTCACATTTCAGGGAGCACATGTTCGCTGAGAGAAGAAGATGCATGTACTCGTCATTATCGCAGGGAGAAACAGTTATTTGTAATAACTAAGAGTCCATATTATACTGAATCAATGAGACAGTGTGTGTTTAATGAGCAGACGTACGTTCATTTTTATTTAACTTGCATTACCTTTTTCTTACACAGTTAAGATGTAACGTTGTTTAAAGTGTACTGTTTGGCATTTACATATTGGGAATTTTTGCCACAGTGTTATTTATATACAGTAATATTTACTTCAAAAACAATTTCATGTTGTTATATTAATGTAATACTTTAAGTTTGTTGATATTGTTTATGGATAAACGTTGTTGACAGTATGAAATTTAAAGCAATAAGTTAGTAAGTAGACTAATTTGAGAATAATACTGACATCTAGTGGACTGTTGTGTAAGTTACCAATAGGTTTTCTGTATTCTTTCTTTCACACACACCTACTCATCAAGTACAGTTCATGTATACTTCTTAATACGAGCTGTAATTTCTTCCTGAGCTGCTGTGTGGAATTCTCGGACTCCTCTGCCAGTGTTCTGATCAATACTCTGGAGTGAACACTGCATGTTCTGAGCTCCTCACAGATATACTGCCATTCTTTGCTACACGTTCACAGATTTGGAAATTACAGTCACAACAACATTTTACATTGTCCAATACATTCGGCCTGAAAGATGCATCTCTTGTACTTGTCCAAAGAATAAGCCTCTTCGTCCCATTTTCTCGCTGTACTACAAGGTAAGGAAAACCATTAGCCGACCAACCCTTCTAACTTGTAACATTTATCGGTCCAGTCGGACCAGTGCAGGGTCATGTGGACCAGTGGCCATCCTTGCAGCATCAGGCACTACAGTGATGCTAAACCTAGAAGAACATCAGACACTGACGACACAGCAAAAAGAATTCAAAAAGATCCGGACAAGCTTCAGAACTGGGCAAACACTTGGAAAATGCAGTGTAATGTAGAAAAGTGCAAAGTGCTATGTTTGGGCAACAGGGACATCCATCTATACTAATAAAAGGCAAAGCCCTCACTCACTCACTGACTCATCACTAATTCTCCAACTTCCCGTGTAGGTAGAAGGCTGAAATTTGGCAGGCTTATTCCTTACAGCTTACTTACAAAAGTTAAGCAGGTTTCATTTCAAAATTCTACACGTAACGGTCGACAATGTCCGCCATGTTGAACTTTCTTATTTATGGCCTCATCTTCACGAAATTTGGTAGGTGGCTTCCCTGCGCTAACCAAAACCGATGTAAGTACTTATTTCAGTGGTATGATGTCACTGTCGGCCGCCATATTGAACTTTCCAATGTCACTAATTCTCCAACTTCCCGTGTAGGTAGAAGGCTGAAATTTGGCAGGCTCATTCCTTACAGCTTACTTACAAAAGTTAAGCAGGTTTCATTTCGAAATTCTACACGTAACGGTCATAATGGTCGACAACGTCCGCCATGTTGAACTTTCTTATTTATGTCCCCATCTTCACGAAATTCAGTAGGCGGCTTCCCAACGCCTCCCATGTTGTTGGCTGCCTGCCTATACAAGGCCGTCCGTCACTCCGTCTCTACATTTCCTACCTTGCTTCGCCATGGGATTCACATCTCCCTGCGGATAACTACGGCCTTTTTATTTAATCCACGGCTTCTCCACTGTTTTATTGTTCGTTTATTACGATTATAGTTATTGTGTAGGTATTTTAGACTTACTTTACATTGTTCTGGTACCCATTTTCTTTATCGTTCCAACCGTACCCCCATTAACATGTCTATCGAGGTGATCACCATCGATCAATGTCACTTACTGAGTGGTTTTCATGCCCGGAGATGGCACCCACCTTTTCCATTCTCTTTGTTACATATTGTACGGCCATATCAGGCTCACTCTTGATATCCGGAGGAACATTGTGTCTTATGTATTGAATGACTGGGACAGGTTCAAGGTGTGGACTGATGACCGTACAGGAGATAATTATACTACACGGTAGCACTATAAGAGTGAAATGCTTAAGCCCTTCACCTATGGTTCTGCATTTGAGTTGATGGCTGCCGCTGAATTGTTCGGTTGTCGCTTTCAAGTGTACCGAAATGGCCAAATATTTTACACCTTTCGACAACCACCAATGCCTCTTAAACATCTTAGATTTACAGGTGACGATTTCAGTAGTGGACACTTTGATGTTTATGAATGTTTAAACTCTCAAAAGCTGGATGTGAAGTTATCAATGAAACCGGTTGTATGCTTACAACACTTGACAGATGCCGAATGTCACTTCAACACAAGTCCTGCAAATACTGTCGTAATTGAAACGAACCATGAAACTCAAACCGATTGTGACAGCAGCAATCCAAGCTGTGAGATCTGAAACAAGATTACTGTTCACATGGCCAACTGTACGTTGCATGCTCAAGAGTAAGCTCAGCGCACAGCTTGGTCATATTACAACAGGAGGGCTGAACTGACAATGTGGTATACAAAGAGATCCTTAAATAATTATTGGTATATTTTCCCTCAGTTTAAAAAGGTTTAATTTTCTTCTTAATAAAAATTTTAAGGCAGTACTTAGCCGCTGCAAAGCACGGGTATTTTGCTAGTTATAAATATAAAATAGTAGGCACTGTCATACAAGAAAGCAACCTCGGCCATGAATTTAGGAGTTTAAGTTGACACGGTCTCAGTGTCTAAGCAATGTGCAGTAGCAATTGAAAAGGCGAATAAAATGTTAGCCTATACCAGAAACACTGGTGAATGAATATACAGTAACTTGAAGGACGTTCTGGAAAGACTTTATAATGCACAGCATCCCGGGTATTGTGTGCACTTGAGGCTGTGCAGTGGACAAAGATGTGAGCTACTTGGACAGAGAGAGGGGAGAGAATTAAACCCGTTTAGTCACAAGCAGAGGAGACTGTATGGGGACTTAATCCAGGTCTTCAAAATCCTCAAAGACATCAATAAAGTAGACCCAGCAACTTAATGGTGAATCACATACTTGTGGGCAGCAGTAAAAATTAAAGGGGAGTACATTTAGGACTGAAGCCAGAAAGCACTTCCTTGTATGAAGAGTTGTAGGAATTAGGAAAAAAAAAACTACTAAGCCATGTAGTTGAAGCAGAAACCTTGCCAACCTTTAAGAAGAATTTAGAGGATATATTTGGAATGTTTAGCGATTAGCTAAGCAAACGAGCTCGACAAATTTCCAATGGGCCAAGTTACAGTCACCCATTATTTGAGATTGAATACATAGTGAAACGTTATAGGGGGATTTTGCCAACTACAGTACAGCAATTTAACTCAATAACTACCTTTCTTACTTGAAAAATACAGGAGATAATGTATGATTTGATGAATTCATAAAAAGCAGCACTCCGCTTTGAACAGTCTCACCAATTACTGGAAAGTTAATCATAATTCACCATTTTCTTACTTCCAACTAATTCTCCATCCATTCACCTTTGTAGTTTTTACATTTTTGAAGTTCTAATATAACGGAGAATCAATTAGCATCTTCAGAACATTTCCAGGTATGCAGTGAGTTTGGTACATACAACATGAGGGCTGCAGGTTTTTGTTCCAAATTTCTTAATCAGAAGTGAAGTATTGCAGATCGAGCACTTATTGCTCAAGTAACATTTTTAGGCTTCATTTTGGATGTCTTGCTTATTACTGTTTCCCACTCAACGGTTTATTTTAGCCTTAAAACAACTGTATTCACTACTTTAAACTTTATTTAATTGTTCCTCATTAGCAATAAGATGTAAATGACAAAAGGAGCCAGCAATGCTCCATCTACCTGAGCTCCATTTACACCTGCATGTATAATCAAACACATTGAAGGAAACCAAAGAGGAAAAATGTGAATCACCGATAATCAGTCATCTGTTTCAGGCTTCAGATCACTTTTGTGGTATCCTTGGAAAGGAAAATGACCTGACACGTCAAACTTGAAAACACTTAACAAGCCCTTAAATTAAAGATCTGCTATTGGCAAGGATTTGTTAAGCAGCTGGCTTGGAACAAAAACCTGCAGCCCTCCAAGATCGATATCACTCACCCCAGCATTAACAAAAACATGATGCAAATGTAGCCAATTGCCGAGTTTGGAAAGACTTTACTTGTCAAACAGGACAATATTTCTCTTTTTCCCCCCCTCACCTGTGATACAATGAACCTGTATCAATCTTGCACAAAACTGACTTTTGCCTAAAAGCAAAATGCACATTTTATACTTATTTTTACAGGAATGATGCTGTGAAGCCAGAATCCATATCAGGGAAAGAAGGCCTGGAGTCTGCAGATTTCTTTGCTCTACAATGGAAGCTCTCAGATATCCCTGTCCAGGATGACCTCAGAGCACTACTAGCATACTTGTCCTGAGCAGCACTTATCTCCCTATAGAGCCCTGCTAGTTGGCGATCGCTTAGCAATGCCAGTTTACTTGATGTTATAAGGCCACAAAACAGCAGGGAGTGAGGAGGCATTTATAAAAATTGAACACAGAAAAAAAAGTTAAAGGATTTTTATTATTTAGACAAAACAAATCCCATCCCCCACCAACCAGCTTATCCAGCACTCTCAACAAATGTAACCAGCCTCTATGCACAGGCATTGCATTTAGAGGATTAAAACATTTAACATCTTCCCAAGCATAGAAAGCCATTTTGAGATTCAGACTCGGGGGGGGGGGCCTTGCGACAGAGGTTTCTCTCCATGATGCAGTTATTTCCTGTCATGGGGAAAGAGTGAATAAAAGTTAGAATACAAAATGTGACCAATGCAATTATAGATTCTTACAGAAGCATGCCTTTCAGAAAACTGGCTATCACCACTGACAATCTGCCGGTAATTCCAGCTATTTTCAGTTTAACTTTCATCATCTGCATGTGAATAGTGTACAATTACTTATCACAAAGCCAACTTTACCTCATGTATCATGTAGTCCCTGTATCATTCCAGGCAGTGATCTCCCATCCTTAAGCAGCTACCCAATAGAGGAGCTGAGGACAACATACAACTCTATAAATGAAACAGGGATAAAACATTCACATTGATGCAATACACCAAATTACAGACACTTCTAATGACTACAGTTCAATTTTAAATACACATCTTCCTTTACAGTGAAATCCCAAAAGTAAAAACCAACTGCACTCCAGTATACTGTTAATCTACACACTGCTGGGTAAGATGCTCATTTATCCAATATTGTTTAGTATCACACAAGCTTTGCTCAAATGGGCTAATCAAGGATGCAGAGAACTGGATCAGAACACAGGTGGTGAGGATACCCAGCATCACTCCTCTGCACATGTCCAAATCAGTCTTGCCTTTTCTTTGCCCAATGTACTCATTTCTAATCCTGTCCATCCTTGCCACACCCAATGCAAACCTTAACATCTTTAACTCTGCCACCTCCAGCTTCTGTTACACAGGACTAAAAATTATGATCACTAAACAAGGCATTTTGTAACAGAACTTGCAGAAAGCAGCCCAAACCAACATATCAAATCATGTGGCCCCTTAAATTGTTCTAAAGGACTCCCCTGACTCCAAACACCATCTTCAAGTACATAAGCAAGCAAGTCATGCTTTTGCAAAACATTTTCTTCACAAAGCATAAAATGCAATACAAAATTAGTATTAAAAGCAATTCTGGGGAGAAATAAAAAAATGGCAGAAAAATGGATGAACATACCTTTAGGCAACTAAATCTTCAAGCTCGGGTAGGGAAGTGTTCCTCATAACCTAAGAACAAAAGCAGCACAATTAGAACTTTCCAAAAAACACCCAAAAACAAACAAAACCACCCACACCACCACAAACTGGACAATCCTGCTCAGATAAAACCTGAAACATCGTCAGTTTTCGCATCAGACGGCACTTCCTATTCAGGAATATCATCACTGACAGATTGTCAAAACCCATACCCCAAACCAAGTTCACCAGAACACACACAAGAGTATAATGAAGCCATCACACAGCAGCTATGCTAATCTTTGTACTTCTACAGGTTTGGGAACTTGGATTTGGTCCTGTTTAGACATGCATATGTCACATTAACCTGTTTAAAAAAAACACACCACAACCCCATTCGTGTATCCAGACAGGCTATTGGCAGGTGGTGGTGTGGGGAAGGCAACACCAATGACTGTGTGGATAATGAGATGACAATTGTAAAGGGATTTTCCTCATGTATCAAGTTTCAACACTGGCATCTTACGGTCTCTACTAAGACACCAAACCAATACACAAAAATTTAAAGAGACCTTTCCCTAAATCAAACACCGCAACACCTACCATTTACAGCCACAGGTCAAACACACACAAGTCGCTGTAAATCCAAGAGATTAAATATTTGGTACACCAAGACTGCACATTATTGAATGCATTGCACACCAACAGTTTCAGTTGTGAGTGGGGTGTTGGGGGAGATTGAAGGCAAATAACTCATAAGCGGTCTGCCAAATCATTGCCTTAAAGTCACTGGTTTGTTTTAAGTTCTTGATTAAAACAAGTACAGAAGAATACACTACAATATACAAAGCTACTTAAGGCCAAATTGCAGGCACTGACAAAGCCGGATTGAATAAAAAGGTGAAATTTAAATAGTAACAAATTAATATGGTTAGAGTGATTCATAGAAAGGCCAATTAAAATATGCATTAACTTGGCAGGGAAGCAGGATCCTGAATATGAGTGTCAAAACTCAGCACCCAATAACGGATGTTAACTTAGAATTTTGCCTTATTTTAAAGGGCTTGCTTTCAGAATTTTATTTTAACCAGCAATCAAATGACGTAAAGCAACCACCCAATTAGAAGTCAGTTCATTCAATTGACTTCAATGCAATGGTTCTCATTCTTCCAGAGGCACTGCCAAAACTTTGTTGTGTAGAATCAACATCTTTCAGACAATTAGGTTCTTTAAAAATTTTTTAAAAAATCTGTGTCGGAATCTTAAACGAGTTCCATATTAAAACTACGCTATTTGTTCAAGCAATTTTCAATTAAGTGGTTATAAAAAAAAAAAATACGTGTCTATCGGTACCAGCTACATTTATTTTCTAAACTCGCTGATCCAGGCAGCAGGGCCACGAGTCGGCTGGAGCCCATGCTAGCAGGCGTCCAGCTGAATACTGGAATAAAAATACAAAACTAGTAGGGTCGGAACGTTACGTTCATTCATACATTTTTATGTAATCGCGTCTATTCAAACCAAATGCGAGACACTTTCGTGTGCGGCGTTTTCGCGTTATCAACCAACAGTAAGCTGTAGATTACGTGGACTGAGCAGCAGCTCAACGGCGCCCTCTCATTTTATCAAATCGCGAGAACACAGCATAATGAGAACGCGAGAGGTTACACGCGCTCCATCAGCACGGGAGTGCAACCGGATAAAGTTGAGTCAATAGGTTACCCACCACGTGGTTCGCAATGGCGACTTTCACTAATCCCAGCTGCAAGACAGCATGACTAGGGATTCGCTATAGGTACATCCATATTCCACATACCCTCGTCGTGCATTTTGCCCCCAGTTCTTTTTGGCCCATAATTTACACCCACTGCTGTATATCCCCTGCCTCGCGTCTCGGAAGGACTACGGTTTTTCGCTGGATGATATAGGCCTTTAGCTTTGCTTCCCTCCGGTAGTCTGCAATCCATTAACCGGGCATAGGGACGTAAAGTTTAGCATCGTGGTGGGAGAAAAGCGTGAGCTGTGATTACAGACATCTACGAGATTTTATTACAGCGTAATATTAACTTACCTGTAAAGCCCTTCAGTTTCATGTTTCGTCTCCATGTGCAAAAGCATCTGAAATAAAAGAAAACAATTACTCAAAAATATCCACACAAGCAAGAAATAGTAAGAACCGGCAAAAGCTGAACTTCAGAGAGCTACACTCATCAGTTATCGCATCTGACGGCACTTCCTATGTAGAAGTCTCATCACAAGAGAAGCAAATGCATTCGTTTTACATTATTGGTTTACTCTCTTCAACGCACCATTTTGTAGTCCGGGTCCAAGCCATAATAAATACGACTTAAAAGATTTTAATATGATATCAAATACCGGTAAAATCATTTTACACCGAATACAATACAACCTACAACCACCTAGGAAATGAAAAGAAAGAAAAACCACCGTGGTCCCCGTTTATATAATGCGAATGACGCGCCGCTGGGCCCGCCTCTATTTTGAGCGCGTAGAACTTGATAGGCCTGACGTCACAGGAAGTTATTCAGTCTTAGCGACGGATTCAGACAAGGACCTTTTTTAACGCGGTAAAGTTGATTAGTTAAAAACTTAAGACGCGGAAAAACCGAGAATTTAAACATGGACTTAGAGGTGGAATTCTGTTTTTAGAAATAATCAGTTTGTATCTCTTTAATTTTACAAATCTAACATTTTAAAGAGGCATGAATGAAAAAGCACTGCATTTTTGTCTTTTTTCCTTTTAAGTCCTTTAAAGATGTGTGCTCGAACATTTTAGCTTAACACATTACGAAATTTTAAAATAAATACTTAAACGACCCACTCAGGGGAAAATTACGCAACTGCAATTTGATTTTTTTTCCGTATCCTGCACAATCGTTGAAGGGATTGCGTTAACGGACACATGCTTTACCATTTGGCTGAAACGGTTAACGTATAAACAGACTGCATATTAATGATGTGTGCGCTGTTAACACTAGCGAATCGCTAGTAGCGATTTGGGGCGAGCAACGTCCACATTTCAAAGAAGCAGTTATTTATTTCCACTAAATGTAAAGGTAACTGGCAAGACTGGGATCATTCACCGACTATGGGGAAAAATGCAGAGAAGTTAGATTTACTTTTAAATCGAACGACAAATTTCATCTGTAATTACGTTATTTTCAAATTCCAGTACAGTCCTGTACACAACCGTGGAAGTGAAAATCCCCCAGACGTAATAGCGAGTGTCGCCTGTAATCTAACTTGGTGTGCGACTCCATGTAGGCGAAAAGTGCACGTGGCGCACATCCAGAAGTGATCCCTGCCCCGCGCGCGCCTCTGTGCTGGATCGAGGAAGAAGAAATAAAAATTATATATATATTTGCTTTTACTTAAACTTTAGGCACTGAAGATTTGTTTCCTGTTGCTCGACAAATGTTCAATAGCAGGGTCTTGTTCTGTCTCACTTGCTTGCCTACTTTCGTTTTGGAAAAAACTTTTGAACACTTGCAGGCTACAATTGCTGGTTAATCGAATTAAATCATTAAGAAAATGCTTCACAAAGAAGGCGTCGACTACTACATCATTTTAAAATAAGTGAAAATATATATGCAACTTTCAGTCTTTTATTAGAAAAACAAGTAACTTGACGGGTAAGAAATCAAGAGTTGTCAGACACGATCAGTAAGTTTCTAGAATGGACGATCCCACTCCGTCCGTCATGTTGGCAGTCTGATTGGGTTCAAGTGGGTGGCATTTTTATCTTTTATAAATTCAGCACACAATAATTTTTGGAAAGGATCAGAAAGTGCATAGATTATGTGTGTATATTGCACAGTTTGCGTTATTTTACCACTGTTACATTAATGAGTGAATACTACAGTCTGTACCTATCTACCGTGAAGTCTGCCAAAATAAGATAGTAAACATTTTATGAAACAGATATTAGAAAGGTAATCCTAGGTTGGCAGAAGGGCACGGATTTGTTTGCACCTTTGGGTGCATGTGTGTGTGTGTATATTAGTATGATTGAAGCTTTTCTATATAAAGTGTTTATGAGACATAAAACAAGAAAATTAAGAAGGTTCAGTATAATGCAACATACTCCTATACAGCACTCGTCTGTAGAACAGTTGTCATTTTTAAACAAACCACATATACAAAAATAATGAAAAACCACATATTGAACAATTCACAAACAGTAAAATAAAACCATCTGTGTGTTATACAGTATGCATTTTGGTTTTTAAGCTGGCAATTGAGAGAGAGAATATAAAACCTTCAGATGGCATCCATCATCTTGGATGGATCTGGCAAAAATTAAAGCCTGGACAATATAGGCCAGCCAACAGTACAGAAGTGTCTGGAAGATGCCTGTCATCACAGTCATTACTGCCTATGGCTTGAGCTGGCAATTTGTCACTAGTAATGCCCTTTCTCCACGTGCCACTGAAGCCTGGTGGAGTTCCTTACAATCCATATTTCACTTGTTACACTGAACTAAGGATACCTAACTTGGTAACAGTCTGTAGTCAGGCTAGTGCTTGCTTAACCCAAGATGCTTCCTAATGGAGATTGACTTTTGTAGGTGGCATTGGTACAGGTCATGACAACGGAGACTATGCGACCTGTAAGGACAAACAGGACAGGTACTGTGGCAGTAAGTCGAACAAATGTCGGCAGCACCAAATTGAGGGTATATTGAAAATGCATTAAGAACAGTTGGTGTTCATTTTTAAATTACATTTTTTTTTTTAAGTATTTTTTGAGTTTCTGGGCTTAAAACTCATTTTGTATGACCACACAGTCAACCCAATTTCATAAAATGTAGTATAAGATTAAATGACTACGAAAGGTAGTACAAGAAGTTGAAGTAATATGAAACAGGCTTTAGTGACCAAACAAGCAGCAGCTCAAAACATCTGTATATATTCACAAGATTAAACTTCATGTTTTGGTACAAGCAACACAATATTACGGACTTCCAAATTAAACTAAATGTTGATTTTGAAAAACAAGTCTGACAAAGGATTCTAGTTTGACAATAACTCCTTCCTTTATAAGAAGTATTATTGTAGAGACAATATCAGTAAAACTTGAGATGCTGTCATTCATTAGACATTAATAAAAGGAGTTAACGTACTGATAAAAGAACAAACACTGCATTTTTGGTTCCTTTTTCCACCCAAAGAAAATCAGAATTTGTATACTTAAAAGTTATGACAAAGAGATCAAATTTTGAAAACAGTGGGAAACTGCATAGGTAATGAAATGAAGTAAAATATGATCACATCTAATACAGGTATAAAAAGGGAAAACTGGAAACAAAGGAAGGAGTCGATGGACAGATGGATCAAAGAGGATGATGATGACAGAAGAACTGAGTAAACCATACTTGTATACATATTAGAGAAAGTGTGTTTCTTTGGGTACTGAATTTGCAGTCCATGCACTTGAATAAAGCTTTTGGGTACAGTACAGCACAGGCATGTGCATTACGTACTGCTTGGATCAGAAACAAAGCATCACTTACTGTATGGATACGTATCACATTATTAAGGGCAATAGGGAGATTGTGGAACAGACTGAAACACGTGGACACCAAATAAAGAACTGTCTTGGGTTTCTTTGCATTTAACGCTACATTGCCACTTAACAGCATATTTTATAAAAAGATGCCGTTGACAGCTGCCCATCTACATTAAAGCAAAAGTTGCACAAATACAAAATTGTAAGTTTTCATCAATATTTCTTTACAACATGATTTTGTAAAAAATATAAAGGTAACGTAAAACAACTAGTTTTTTTTTTTTCTTTTCAATGTTTACTTATTTTCAAATGAGACTCTGCAGGTCAAAACATTTCTCTTCCAAATTCCCTTCCATAGCCCAACTTTACTTTTACCATACTCAGATCTGAATTTCAATGATCTAATGATCTGGAATATTGCCACTGAGCATTCACCTACAAGGAGCATTTATAGCTTATGCATCTGCCTATAAGGAACAAACTTGAATGACTGTAAAGTTAGTATTAAGGTGATGACCGGCTTTCAGGCTGGCTGCTTCCAAGAAGCACAGCAGTGGTTTCTGGTCCTAAGTCACCTTTAGTAAAGGAGACATTTTATATCTGCCTTCAGCATTTTGCAGAGGAACAAAGCACAAAACAAAAAATTCTGCAAAAAACTGTTCACACACCCAACTTTTTCTGTGTCCTTGTTAACAGTACCACCTATTTAAAGATTGTCAATACTCTAGAAAATACATAAATGGACAAACGGTGTGTATCTGTATATAGAAAGGTATACATTTCATATACAGTATATGTCTGTATTATATACAGATTGTATATACTGCACACAAACATTATATATATATATATATATATATATATATATATATATATACAC
>JANRMT010062814.1:66792371-66843621 GCA_026402145.1 Polypterus bichir lapradei
TGGTACCCGATCTTTAGCCATGATATATATATATATATATATATTCATGCATTCTGTGTAAAATATATATTTGTTTTATTCTATGGGTGGATTTTGAAATACAGTATATCGATTTAGACACACATACACACACAGACATTGATCACTTTCTGGCATCTTTTTATATAAGCAGTTTTCTCAACAGTCACAATTCCACCTAATAGCACGTTTCTCTCCCTGTGGAATGATGTACCAGTGACAAAAAAGGTCCCAAATGAACTACTAGGTACCCGATCTTTAGCCATGCCTATGATTAATGTTAAGAAGAATCAATTGAGGGTTAGGCGAGAAAACCATGTAAATGTGACAAACTGACAGGCTGATGAGTTGAGAACGACTCATTCACACACAAACTATCATTTTTAAAAAACCCATTTGCTTCTGGATTCCAGGCAGATAACTCTTGGCCCCTGTGCTGGGAACAAAACCAGTGCATTAAAGGAATATGTATAAATATAGCCAGATATGTGCCTTAAAAGTCAATTGCAAATAAAATGTTAAAGGGCAGGAATGTTGAAAAATACAATTTTTGCACGTGTAAATGGTAGTTTACTATCCTCATATTATTTGGAATTCTGGCAAGAAATTCTTATTTTAAAAGAACATTTCCACATTTTACATTCTAAATACTGGCCACAGATTTTATTTCCAGTGGTTGAAATCTGTGTTTTGGCTTGAACATTGTGTCCAATGAGAGGTTGTATGGGACATAAAGTCTGTTTTGAATTCTTTCCTAATGCAATTTCTTCTCCTTCAGGTTTATATGTTGCTTTTTTTCCCCCTCAAACGAGTAGCTAGATAGGATCTTCAACCGTAACACCCTTTTAGTTCTGTCTCCAAAACATTACCCTTACAGAACTATTCAGGATATCCCCGGGTGAAAGTCATGATACAGCCAGCAGCATAGCACATCCTGAAAAACTTAAGAAATGTAAATTCACACTTGTATTTTTCAGCCACAAACTACAGTCCAAACTCTGGTCACTCATGAGGTGCCAACCCATTAAAACAAAAGCTTTGTCTATTTAACAAGTCATTGTTTTCTTGTCCTATCACGACTCACTGTCTGAGCCATTGCTGCTTTCACGACTGATTTCAATCTGAAGAGAGGGAAGATTGTCCAGCCGACTTCTTTTCTTGTGTGACTTTTCTTTCTCTTTGATCATGGCCCCCCACACCCTTTGGAGCTCAGAATCATCATCCTCGCCAGAACTATTTGCTGCTGCTGCTGCTGCTGCTACTGCTGCTGTTGGAGCTACTGTTGTTGACTTGTTTGCTGATCTTCCTACAAAGAACTTCTCCTTCTGACCCGAGGAGGATGACGTCGTCCCAAGTCGACTCCAAAGGCTTCCTGCTGTGAAATAAAATCATATAATAGTGGTTATAAATGATTTTAAAAATGAACAAAAAAAATACACATAAATAAAAAAAAGAGTCTTCTTGTGCTCTAGAGGCAATGAAGGTATGAGTGTTATAATGCAATCAAATATTAATTGTAGTTTGTTAAAATTAGCATGGGTAAATGTCAGTGGCACTGCAGCAAGTCCTCTAATGAAATTATTTGCCAAAAATGAAGAACGTGATAAAACTCAGGAAAAAAAAATATCTTCCACTGAAGTATTCCTAAAAGTACAAGATCCCAAAAAGCAAAATGCACGCACACACACACACACACACACACATCTGTCTGTCACTGAAGGCTTAACTGTGTCTTATGAAGAGCTGCCATTATGTGCCAAGATGATTAAAATGCTCTCCATGCAGGTAGCAACCCTATGACTCTATAATTGAAGCACATCTATTCACCTTCTAACAAGCTTATCCAGTTTGGTGTCACGATTTTTCTAATAATAGTAGGCACAAATCAAGAATCCATCCTTACAGTATGTAAGTCAGGCCCCATCCACACTACTACATTTTCATTTACAAAGGAAACACTACCCTGGCATTGTCAACGCCTAAAAACCTTTACAAATGCTCTCCAGAACCCTGTATTTCTGGAAAGCCAGCGACAGCATTCAATTGTGGATGGACGAGAACACACACTTTCAAAAATGCAGACTCTAATTGCACTTTGATTTGTCTGTATGTAGCCCTTCACCGACTGACTCATTACAGCCTATATACATCGGACTTCCAATACAACTCGGATTTCTGCCACGTGCAAAAGTTCGCTGACAACACTGCTATCGTGGGCTGCATCAGGAGGAGTATAGGAAGCTAATCAAGGACTTTGTTAAATGGTGCGACTCAAACCACCTACAACTGAACAACAGCAAAACCAAGGAGCTGGTGGTGGATTTTAGGAGGCCCAGACCCCTCATGGACCCCGTGATCATCAGAGGTGACTGTGTGCAGAGAGTGCAGACCTATAAATACCTGGGATTGAATCTGGATGATAAATTGGACTGGACTGCCAATACTGATGCTCTGTGTAAGAAAGCTCATAGCCGACTATACTTCCTTAGAAGTCTGGAGTCCTTCAACATCTGCAATAAGATGCTGCAGATGTTCTATCAGACAGTTGTGGCGAGTGACCTCTTCTACGCGGTGGTGTGCTGGGGAGGCAGCATTAAGAAGAGGGACGCCTCAGGCCTGGACAAACTGGTGAGGAAGGCAGGCTCTATTGTAGGCACGGAGCTGGACAGTTTGACATCCGTGTCAGAGTGATGGGCACTGAGCAAACTCCTGTCAATCATGGAGAACCCACTGCATCCACTGAGCAGGATCATCTCCAGACAGAGAAGCAGCTTCAGCGACAGACTGCTGTCACTGTCCTGCTCCACTGACAGACCGAGGAGATCGTTATTCCCCCACACTATGCGGCTCTTCAATTCCACCCAGTGGAGTAAACGTTAATATTATACAAAGTTAATGTCTGTTTTTACCTGCATTTTTATCACTCTTTAATTTAATATTGTTTGTTTTTATCAGTATGCTGCTGCTGGAGTATGTGAATTTCCCCTTGGGATGAATAAAGTATCTATCTATCTATCTATCTAATCTCATCTCATTCCCTGATTGGCCAAATTTCCCCTGAGGGACAAATAAACAAATAAAAAAGAGGCAGGCATTAAATGTAAATTAACATAATTTTCACATTTTTAAGACAGTGTGGAACAGTGGTTAAGGCTTTGGACTTCAAACCATGAGGTTGTGGGTTCAAATCCAACCACTGACACTGTGTGATCCTGAGCAAATCACTTCACCCGCCTGTATTCCCATTGGAAAAACAAAAGAAATGTAACCAATTGTATCTCAAATGTTGTAAGTCGCTTTGGATAAAGGCGTCGGTCAAATAAATAAATTGTGAATGTCAAAAATAAAACAAATAAAAGTTCTATCTAAAACACATGAGAATAAAATCAAAGCTTTAAACCCAAATCATATTGGTGGAATAAAAGCCTGTATAAGTGTCACATACTCACCTAACTTTCTATCTTTTCCACCATCAGAGTAAAGTCTTTGAGAATCCTGCTTGGGGAACCCAAGGCGACTGTGCACATCAGACAGTGGCTCTCTGCGTGGAAGTGGAGCTGTACTTACAGTGACCTTACTAGTCCTGTTATCAGGAGAGCGTGGTCTCTTACCCAACCGTTGTCGAACATCTGCAACACAGTAAAAAGCACCAGATGACACGGAGAAGCCCAAGAATTTTCAGCTAACAAGACAGAGAATTAAGATGTTCAAGTTGTTTGAGAGGTCAATATGTTACTTTTGCTTTTTGGAGATAATAAGCCCATTTTTGTAAGGGAGGAGGAGGTTAGAAGCACGCGCTGATACAGCGCATTGCCGCACCCACCAGTTCAGGACCCAAGTGCAGCCATGCAACGGGTGATACCTCAGCACCACAGATGGAGTGGAACACTGTGAGGTTTTTTTTATGGTGGCAGGACTGACAATTCTGCCACCAACCCCCACGTTTTTCCGTGCAGGTTGGAGGGCCTACATGCAGGGATGGATGCAGATCAATGTCATACCCAGGACAGAGCAAGTGCAGGTTAAGGGCCTTATAAGGCGTTTTAAAAAATTTTCATACATCAGTTTTCTTCTGGTTTAATTAGCTCATCTTACAATTTTCTTAAACAGTACCTTGATATTTTGTTTTAATGACTGAGCAGGTTAGGTAACATCAGGAGTAAACAATATGTACAAAAGTGCTACTTGCCTATACCAGCTAATTTTTACAACAGTTCCCAAATGCTTGTCTTGCATCCCATTAAATGTGTCCACTGTCTACAATTTGTTTGCAAGTCAGAGGCAAATCTGGATGGCATGAAGGGAACAATTTCATGGTGTGGCTGTGTGCTTGTGTCAGTCTAATGTGGTTGACTTTATTCTACAAGAATTATTGAACCTGGGAACTCTCTCCAAATGTTTATGCCAACCTGAATGTTTCAATTAGTTACCTGTTTTAGTTGGGGTGAATGGCAGTGGCTGCTGAGACAAGTTTTGTCGTTTTTCTTCTAATAAAATGCGCACATCTGTTACTTTCTCTTTCGAGGTTTTCCCAGTTGTTCCTATTCGGTTTTTAACACTGCTAACTGGTATGCTGTCAGCTCTCATGGAGTTCCTGAGGAGAACAAAAATGATTTCAGATACAGTGTCGTTTCAGTCTCACTGGACTACAAGTAAATATAGATCATCAAATAGGTACAACGTTCGCACTTAGAATTTCATAGACAGGATATTTTTAACGTGGGAGGAGTGGTTTCTTCTAATTTGAAATGCTGACTGTTGTTTATAGAAAGAAATGCAAAGTACTAGCTTACCGAATAGTTTTTAGTTTAGACTCGACTTCGTCAGCATACATAGTCATCTTCATAGTTTTCTTTGGAGAAGGAGTAGAGATCATTTTAAGCTCAAGGTCATAGTCCATCTCGTCCGAGTCAGAATCTGAGCCTGTCCTGCGCAGTGGAGCCACATTGCGTGGCTCCTCACGATATTCAACAACCCGCTCATCTTCATCCATATCTTCATCTTCCTCCTCTCCCTCATCCTCTTCCTCAATTGGTTCCTCAGGCACATTCAGTAGGTCTGGAAAAATGATGAAACATTTAAGAAAAGCACAAACACAAGTGAGTATTCCTGGCAATATCAACTGATTACTCGCGTCTCCTGTAGTGAGAGGTCTGTTGCCTTGCATATCTATACTTGATTGAAGGCCTTTGGCTTCTTATGAAGCAAAACCAAATGGATGGAATAATTTAACAAAATTAAGGCAGATACTACTATGGCCACCACCAGACCCTATTTGAGCAAATCATTGTTCCAAAGTTAAGTTCATGAGTTTCTAACTTCACTTATTTATGATGTTCTAATACAACAGTTATGGAGAGAGATGTGCATGGTAACATGTGCATTATGTTAAATAAAGTGTATGGTGTTACTGCATCATGCCTTGTTTATCCTGAACTGGTAAAAGGCACAAAAAAACACCAACAAACGTTTTCGAATGAAGGAAAATGTGTAACAATAAACAGTTGTATTGGCAAAGGCCTATTTATTAAACTCAGCAGAATGTAAAATTGAAAAAAGTCCTGAATGACTTAATTTTTGTGTTGGATGAAAGGATACACATGTGCAGCAGTGACCTGTTATTATACTAACTAGCTCATTTTTCAAAATATTCTGATTATATGGGTCTGATCAGGGCTGACAAGAGGAAGGTGAAGGTGTAACAATCCCCAGGCAGGGCCCCAATATAGCACTCTTTTTTTGGGGGGGTGTCTCCCTTCTCTCTTTGACTGGCACAGAGCCCCACAGGAGACTGACCACTCAAATCCCCTACACCAAATCTTCACTCTCTGCTATTTATTTTTCCCTGGGCTCAGCGTAGGCTCACATCGCCTCTGGGTCTGATGTTTTACTGCCATGTAATATCTGATGGATGTAAGACATCCTGCACCAATCACTGTGTGTAAAGCTCTTGTACCATAGTCTTGTCATGGATGTTGTACGAGTAACTAACTAGGTTGTCTGATACAAGATGGAGCTAAAGAAAAAGACAGGAGTTTTTTTTTTTGGGATAAGGGGAGGCGATGGATGATTACTTAAAGTGAAATGCAGTGCGAGTCAAATGTCTGGAAAAGATTGATTTACCCTTGTACAAGGGAATCTTGTGTTATGGCAGACATAGTGAATACTGCACGTAAAGCTGCAGAATTAAAATTCTCTCTGTGACTTCTGCCTTTAAACAGATCTAACACACCGCAAATGCTTAAAGCATAAGTCAGTAACTAAAATAAAACAAATCTTTATGGCCATGTTAATGAATTGCAAGATAAACCTACCTACTCGATTCTGCGATATCCCTGTATGTACTCAGCTGTGCTACAAGTCAATTCACTTACTGACATCATTTAATGGGTAGACTACACATGTGAAAAGCTACTGATGTAACCTAACAGACAATTACAAGAAATCTTCCCTCTCTCATTCGGGGCTTTTGAACAACGCACTTTATGTTCTCATCAAAAAGCACCCAAATAAATGCAAACAGAGGTGTTTTAGATACAAGCAGATTCCCTTTCCCAGAATTTTAAAATGAGAATTGCATTTTGTTGAATATTACTCCAGTGCTGTTAACATGAATCAGTCAGGAGAATGTATATTTGAGAAAGAAGTGTTTCCACAGTGAAGCACATGACAAGAAACTGTGTTGGCAGATTACACTCACTCCACCTTAAATCAAAACTGTCAGCACCAATATTGATGGTAATGTGGTTTCAGCCATTGACAGAAACGAAAGCTGCAGAAGTCACGGTGAGATGGCGTGTTTCCCTGATGTATTGTACTAAGGATGATGGATTTTAGTAAGGATAAGAATCAGGAGTCCCACTAGCTGAACACTCAGATCCTACTCTGGTACTATAGAAAATACAATAAATCAGATATGGATTATTATTTGCTAAAATATGCATATGTTAGACACACGAATTGCATTATATATGGATACAGAACATGCCATCATTACACAGAAAAGCCACTTTTATATATAACTGAACTGCATTCTGTCAAAAACTGCTATGGTTATGCCTAAACCATTTTGTTTCCTGCGGAGTTGAATAACATCATTTAAAGTGTGCATTGATATCCCATTTGGCCATGGCACACTTCTGCTGAATGCCCACGATACCACTGCCAAACGATGTTAGAAATAACGGATTGTTTATTGAACAAGCAAGTATAACAGCAGTGCAATGCCTGTGCAGGATTCTGATTTCTTAGTTTCCTAAGAAACTCTCTGTCCTCTTCCTGAAACCCTCCTGATTTAAAGGATGTCAACTGTTGCCATTCCAACCTCTTGCCCTGCCCAGTCTGCTCCCAGACACTAATCTCAACCAGTCTAGACTATGAATCACTTACAGATCGCCATCCTTCAATGCTGGCTATAAAGAGCTCCCTGCACTCTGTTACAATATCTTCTCACAGACTCACTATGGGGCAGCGAGTAATTTATAAAGCCAGGCAACACAACAGACCAGTTTCTCACAGTTCAGCCTCAGTATCTTATTATCTGTTTACACTTGCACCCCCCTTTCCTTGATGCAGGTTTGACTGTATTTCTGATACAATAGTAGAGGGACTAAGATGAAACACCCACTCAGATTAAAACAGAAGCTTGTCCATTTAGTATCGGAGTTATGTTCTAGACAAGATACATGCAGCTCTGGGATCACAGATGATTTTTAAAACAGCAACTGAAAGGCTGTGGCCATTCTCAATCAACCCAAAACCAGCTAATCAGGTAATAATAATAATACATTTTATTTACGTACCGCCTTTCATACAATTCAATATACACATTAACAAGACAACAGAAATTACATACAAGAAAATGAATACTCATTGAAGAGATGTGTTTTTAACAAGAGTCTGAAATAATTAATAGATTTTTCCTCACGATGGCCGAGAGGAAGAGCATTCCAAATTTTGGGGGCTATCACAGTGAAAGCTCTGCCACCCACAGCTACTAACCTGTATTTAGGTACAATGAGTAAGTTAGCATCCGATGATCTTAATGCAGCAGCTCAGACAGATAATGGGGGGCTAAACCATGAAGGGCTTTAAAGGTGAGAAGAATAATTTTATATTTGATTCTTGAAGAGACTGGTAACCAATGCAAATCATAAAGGACAGGAGTGATGTGAGCAGATTTTTTTAGTGTGTTTAAGTAGACGAGCAGCAGAATTCTGAACATACTGTAATCTATTGATAGATTTAGTCGGGAGGCCATAAAACAATGCATTGCCATAGTCCAGACGGGTAGTGATGAAAGCATGAATTAGTGTTTCAGTATCCTTCACACTGAGGAAAGAATACAGATGAGCAATGCTGCGAAGATGAAAAAAACCTGTCTGTACTATTGAGCTAATGTGTGGTTGAAAAGTAACAAGCTGATCAAAGATGACACTCAAATTACGGACTGATGCCGAGGGTTCAACCAGGATCCCATCAACGTCAATTTTTAGCCCATGAAGGGTAGAGAGGAAAGATTTGGTACCAACTAATAAGATTTCTGATAATGACATGCGAATCAATGAACTGTTAAACTTGTCAATTGCTTAGCAGAATACAACATGTTGGGTGGGACTAGTTTGGTGCCACTTATGAGAACTTCACTACTGATACTCTCGTTTCCTGTGGGGAAGACAGCTTACTGAAAGAAAATCCAAGTATAAAGAGGTTACGGGGGAGACTTTAGACACTGAGTAAAATATAAATCTATCTGCATGCAATATTCCAGAATTGTAAAAATAATTAAAAATGGCATATAATTCATTATGCATATTAGTACTGCGTCATAAAAACCGAAGAGCAGCCCAAAGTATATTGTTGTTGCCAATAAATCTGATAAGCATAGGCTGTTGTGATCATGAATTTGTTTTAACTCATTTTGTCATTCACAAAATAAGACAGTAATCCAAGCACTGTTAGTAGAGGTGCCATGTTTGACACTAGGTGTTTGTGCAATATGAATTCAAAAGTGCGGACAGAAGGCAGAGTTCAAGCAGTCTGTGCTGGTGACTGTGTTCAATAAGACATAAGAGGAAATGATCTAGGCAAATACCAAAGAAGTGGACATCAGAGTGAAAAAGGAATTTAAAAAAGTACTACAAAAAAGAAGAAGCACTTCAGTAATTTATCCATATCTTGTTATTTCACAACTATGTAAACTAAAGTAGTGTAATAAGAAAGATTCCAACATTAAGCTTCCTATCAGTTTGTTTGAAGTTGTTATCCAACCACATCACTGAGCAACCCATTAATGAATTTAGTCCTTTTTCCCCCTAGTCATGTGTTCTCTCAGCAGCATTCAATTTATTCACACATCTCTTGGAATGGAAAGCAAGGTATTGGCATCTTTTGCTAACATAGGTTAGGGCAAATAAAAAAAAAAGATAGTATTTGTATAAAAATGCACACATTTTTTCCATTTTGGACACAATTAGTATCTGTTTGTGTAAATACAGCTTACAAAGATACAACAGTTAATTTCAGAAAAAAGATGGATTGATACACTGCACATCAGCTACTTAACCCTGCGTGTTCCATGTTCAAACCTATGCTAGGATTCAAAAATATTTTCGACATCTGCTTCAGCTCCCCATCAATACCACCCAATGTTTCAGTAGAAGTCTCATATAGCTAAAACAAAAAAAAAATCCACAAAATTAAATTTTTAAAAATAATGACTACAATATCACTGTAGGCAATTTTCAGATAATAAAAGCATTCAATTAAAAACATTTGTTAAATGCATTTATTTTTTTTATGTCTACTGATATAAGTTGGCCAGAAAAGTAGCAATCTTATTATTAAATACTTTATGCACTCACAATCAGTTAATCAACCTTTTTATTCTGATTGCAAGTTTCATTAGCTGCCATTTTTTGTTCTTGTTTAGAAAAGAAGGGCAGTGTGAGATTTACAAGAATGTGAGCAAGATTAGTAATTTTGCCAAAGCTTTAAATAATTAAGTCTCTTTTGTCACTTTTTTAATTTAGTCTCTTAATTGAATTCAAATGCTGACAATTAAAGAGCAGATGTGACAAAGGTGCAAATATGGGGAGCAGCTGCTTCAGTGTTGTAGTGACCTGTGCCATAGTTTAAAACAAGAGAGCAAATCTCAAAAATATGATACAGAAAGTTAATGAACTCTTGTGTAACACACTCCTACACTAACTGAGCTAACCCATTAAAAAGACAGAAATAACAGCGTGTTTAATTAATGACAGAGATTGTTTCAAACCAGAAGATGGTTGCTGCCACGATGCTCTACTCAGAACTGACCCTGAAAGCCATTCAGCTACAATGCATACACAGTTTACAGCAAACGTAGGGCCATTATCTAGTTTACACTAACTATGTATCTTACACTTGCAAGCTCTACCTGAATGACGGTGTTTATATGGAGGAGTCAGTCCAACATCATCCCCAATAATGCTCTTTTTTGTCTTCAGAAGGTCTCGATGCAGCCGTCGAGAATGGTACCTTCGTTTCCTGAAAAAAATGTACATTTCAGTGATAAAAACTAGGTCATCTTGTACAGAGAGTGCAATTTAAATGTGATACCTATAGGTTTTAAAAATACATTAGTATACATGAAAGCCAACAATATTCACATAAACACTTTTTACCAAAGGATTTTGTAGACCCTTAAGAAATGTGACACATCAAACAACGATATTCTTATGAAAGGTGACTTAGCCTGGCATCATATAGTATTTTTCAAACATTTTTCTGATGACTCACTTTTGTGAATAAATTTAACTTTGCGATCTCCCCCAGCAGGCAGAAGTGGATGCCTAGGCAACTGGGGTAAGCTTTGCTCTGAAAAAAGTCTGATGTGATAATGGGCAAGATGTACGGTAACTGCAAACAGATCTTATTGTGGAATAAGTACTTTTAATGTCTCTAGTACTTAACTACTGCACAATAGTTGTCATGTGGTAGAGTAGCTGCCAAAAAGAACAGGAAAATCAAGTTTTTCTTGCCGTGCTTCAGAAAAGTAAGAATTTCTCTCATTAGTAAAACAGGGAAATACTAATCCAGTCAGGGCCAATCAGTTTCAGTAGTTTGACATTTCTAGAAACTCTGACTAGTCAAAGCTATCAAGCTCTGTTTGATAGTGTTGAATTTGTCTTAAATAATAGAGGCGGGCCTTGTCTTTATGTGTAAGAGTGGAGAACCAATGATTACTCACCCAGAATGCAACAGTGCCATCCTAAAAAAAGAAGTAACACTGGGGTTTGTGTTGCCTTTTTCATACCATGACATACATCTGGGGGAGAGGGGATTGTTCAGCTTAGATTTCATTTCTACAGACACTGGTTCTGCCAGGCAGCATATTATACTGGCTTTCAGAATATGGCAATTTGGGAATGTGAAACTACTGAAAAGTCTCAACAGAGTTGTGTAATTTGTCATCCTCTGTGATTAAGAGTAATCTAATCTGATATCCTCAAGGCAACTAGATCCAGCAAAAGTGCAGTCACGGAGTTTGAAATAGTCTCTGACTAACTGTCATTTAATGCGACATCATCCTAAAGACGATGGGGCAGATAAAATAACAGTAGCAATAAATAAATACCTTAAAAAAAAAGAACATATTTTTCATCATTTTTTTTTTTTACAAATTTTCCATTGAATCACAATAAAAGCATACCCACATTTAAGGTAACCATACAAATTAGAAACTGAATTACATTCACAAAAGGCATACACATTTTTAACTGACTCAGAATCAAACTAAGCATACTGTATTCAGAAAAAAGCTCATATAGTTTTAAGTAATTCATAATCAAAACAGACATAACCACATAAAGGAATACATATACATTTTAAAACAGAATCAGCTGAATCAAATTAAATTGGGCCCTGGTTGGCGTTGGAGAAAAGGGTAACACTTTAGTTTGGGTACTGCAAAAAAATACACCTATTTTTCATTTCCTCTTATGTAACAAGTCCTTAACAAAGGCCTCTTTTGGTCCTCATAACACTTATAAAGCATCAGTAGATATGTTATTCATCTCTGTGCCGGGTGGCATATTGACTTGATGGTAAATTCACTTGTTAATATGAAGAATTCATAAGTCTTATACTAAACTAGCCATGTGCGCCCAACTACGTTGCGCGTGTTAAAGTTGTCTGTGAAGGGCTCCCTGTTTAAACGCATCTGCCAGTCGTGAACTGGGCCTTATAATTTTTTATAAGGGAAACAAAATTACAAAAGAAAACCCTTGGATATTGACTCGATAGGAACGGCCTACTCGGAAACACTGTCCGAATCGTAATTATGTGGTGGTGTAGGAGCATTTCTGCTTCTGTCCGTTCACAGTCCGTCTCGTTTTCACGACGCTGTCGTTTCCTCTCACGATCTCTTCTAATCTCGCAGGTTGCTTTGTGGCAATCCAAAGAGTGAGGCAATATACACAGAGCAATGGTTATAAAAGGGGGACACATAGGTATCCAGGCTCTTTAAAGCATAAATAGGGATCACTTCACTGACATGTGAGCAAGCCACGGTACAACTGTGAGACGCGCAGCACTCGCTGGCTACAACGTAACAATAATAATTTCTGGAACGTGCTGTTACGTTGTCATTCATTTTACCCACTATCTTTCTTTCATTCATATGTTACGTAGGCATGTACCTTTTATCTTCGGCAATCTCATTCTCTAACCAGGCCTCAGGAGCTAACCAGCGTAACACTGTCCACCACCCCTTTCGTTATTCCGGCACATTGTTGACATCCGTGAATAACAACAACGTACTAAACAGGAAGGTGGTCTACGCATGCGTGGAATTCGCGGACAAACAAAGATCAAGATCTAAAGGAAGATCTCTTTAGTTAATTTAAAGCACAACAATTTGTTTAGTTTAAATGTCTGTGTTTTGAGGTGTGACTGGTGTACTGCAGTCTTCAGTAGTATAAGCCTGGAGGAGATTCTTATTGCAATGCCTATGTTTTAGCTGTCTCTCTACTGCCATCTAGTGCTTCTTCTTCTAATTCATTCGCAGACAAACAAAGATCAAGATCCAAATGAAGATTATATATAGAGATATGTCATATGAAGAGAAATGTGTCTCAGTTAAGTTGCATCAGAGCATTGCAAAGTGAAGTTCTGTTAGAATATCACATTGCAGAGATGAATAAATACTTTACTGATGTTTTGTAAGCGTTATGAGAACCCAAAGTATTGTTTGCTAAGGTCTTGTTACATAAGAGTAAATGATTAATATATTACTTTTTGTAGTACTTAAAAGTGTCACTACTTATATTTAGATACATATATAAATACAGAATGCAGGTTATTTTCCAGAACATTCAAAGCTAAAATTGCAATCATACTGATATTTCCTTTGGGCCTGGCTTTGAATTACATTATTTTAATAGAATGTCATTCAAAAACATGTATTTTATATACCCTTCTAATACATGCAATTATATTCTGTTATTACTGTTATTTTGAATATGGCTTGTTATAAAAATCTGCTTTTCAATTAAGTAACCAGAAAGTTAAAATGCTCTAAAATTTTGAAACCATAGACAAATCCTTGAAAACATACATTTTCTAACTTATTATAACAAGTAGGAGGTCAGAACACTTGCTTGCATTAGAAGTTAAATTAGTGAAAGGGCCAAGAACTGCAGGAATGCATTTACTTTGGGGATGAGGGGGGGAATCAAGTTATTAATGCAGTATCAGGTTTACTTCAGATTTAGACAGAATATCTCATCACTACTCAGTCTCGGGGGCTGTCACCGTAAGTGAGTCACAGTGTGTGACAAAATTGTTTCTTGGTGTTCACAGTGATTCCAGGTTGTACATTTTGGTAGCCAACTGATGTAAAGAACATCAGAATTAGAACAAGAACACAGCGAATATGTAAACAGACAAACACTTTAGACAACCTGATTGCATTGTGTTTTTCCAGATATTTAATAAATTAATATAATTCACTTCAAGATTGGATTCTGCAGAGACTATGGATTACTGGGTGGTTGATTGTCATTACTGAGGGGCTCTTGCTCTAATTTCAATGGCAGGGTAAAAACAGAGATTCATAAGAAAGACAAAGTGTGTACACTGACAGCAGGATATACAGGATGTGCATAGGGCAAGTGGTTTCCTGGCAGACAATGGAATTAGTTTGTTGGTGAAACAAATGGCATGAGCATTCTGATTACCTTTTCTTTTGCAGAGATAAAGCATTTAAAGAAGGTAGATGGTGAAGCTGGCTTGTAACAAACGATATGCAACTGTTCTGTCTTAGGCGAAGACCTTTTCTGTTTATCAGGAATGTTATTCATGTACTGCTGTTTGAGATTACAGAATGCTGTCCCTGCACAATCCCTATCAGTGGTTAATTTGGTGGACCCCCTGGAGGTAGTAGCGAAGGAGAGAATGAAAACAAAACTGAGTGCCTTATGAACAATGCTGCACATCCTCGGTCTGGCACAGTAACGCTGAAGAATTTCAGCCAACAAATTATAAAGCAGAACTGTGTCTAGAAATGTGACTGAGGCTCCTTTATACCAACAGCAACTTACCTCCATAATGCCTCACTGTGACTGTGACAGCCAAGTCAGAACTTTTCTTTCTTTTTAATTCTGTTGCTTTATAGTTGTTTTGGTGTGTGATTAGACCAGTGTGTGTATAAAGTTATTTACTTATATACCTATTTATTTCTCCTGGGGACAAATAAAGTTCCTTCCATCTATCAATCCATCCAATTGTGGACGATGGTAACAATATCTCCCTTGTAGCTTGCAATTGCTACTAGTTTGCTAGGTACTTTATATGACCTTCTTTGTGTTTGTAATAACTATCAGATGTTTAATTTTCAAACAGTATACCTTTATACAGTAATGTGGTGGAAAATTATGCTGCAGAACTATAGCTCTATATTCCCTAAAGTGAATGGAATGTGTACTTCAAGTAAATTTTATTTATCTGTGAAAGATTACTTGACATCCTGTTTTGTTCTCTAAATCCTGCATTTCACAACTAAGACTTTCAAAAACATGTTTAACATGTGTAAGTGGTTATGTTTTATCGTTGAACTTCCTGTTGTCAAATACTTTATTAATGGCATTTAACAAAAACCTAGAAATCAACCCAAGAGACACTGATCATATCTAAAACTGAAAAGTCATTTGTATTTTATTACTTATCACATACCAAGAGTTGCTCAGAATGCCTTTCATGCCTCCATAATTTGGATTTCCATATTTCATGTAATATTGACTTCTCTTGGCAGCTCCTAGTTCCTTTTTATCATCTGGAAAGAAAAAAAAAGACATTAAGACTATTAAATATGCAGTTAAATAGTATTGCTATTTTGCATGTATTCATTGGGAAAGTCAATACACAAAACTGCCTCTTTTAAAAATATGCAAATATATTCATTGCCTTCTTTAGGCAACATACTATTCTAACGTAACTGGCAAAGTCCTAACTTCATGTCTTGGCAGTTGACCAATTACAATCTGAAACACAACTAAAACCAAGCAAAAAAAGGTTACTCTATTTAAGAACTTCTGACATTACCGATGAATTCTGCTTTCATTCTCAGAAAGTCAGTTTAAGCTATTCTCCTCTGCATTCAATTATCACTCTTTAAAATTCCCTAAATCTGTCGGTCTCTGGTCATACTTACTTCTGGATTCAACTTTTTCTTTTTTTTGCTCCTTAACATTGAGTAACAGTCATGATTGGCATATTTACCGTCTAACGTACTAATTGAATTCTTAAAAACAGTGTAAAGAGGATTTCAAGTAATACTCACCATATGTAGCAAACCTTAGAAGTAGTTTATTTCCTTTGAAGCTTTTCACAGCAGGACGAAGGTCATTACGCAGAAGAGACTCCTTCTCAGCCTGGGAGAGTACGTCAGTCTAAAGACAAGTAACAGCAGTCTATCATTAAAATAACTAAAGCAACTCAGAACTAGTGAATTTGTGGGTATGTCTTAAAAAAAGAAGTAAACCTTACAACTCAGAAAAAGTTAGTGACACCTTTGATTTTTTCAGAATTCCTGCATGAATAGCTCCTAAAATGACTGATCTTCATCAAAGAGTTAGATAGTCTGAATAAATAAAGTGCACAAACAGTTCTGTAAATTGTCATATTTATTGAACATATTATTTCAGTCATCAAGTACAAATATATGAACCTCACTGAAAGAGAAAAATGTGAAAGAGGGTAACTGGAGACAGCTAGCCCCTTAAATCAATCCAATAATGTTGGTTTCCTACACTTCAAAACAGTGTTTCATCAAAACTCAACTCGCCACAATTATGAGTATTCAGCATATCTTAGAAGAATTACTAACCTCATCAATACATATTTAAATAGAAAATGGATTGCATGTTTAATAGATTTGTAGCTCACCCAAGGAGTGGGCATGCTACAGAGAGCAATGGAAGATCACACCATAAAATGCTAAAGCAGTTGGCAGTAGCTTACGGGGTGACACAGCTAAGGATCTTCAGGCACCTCTTCTACTTGATACTGTCTGTGATTATGAGTGAGCAATAAGAAAAACACCAAGCAGCAGTGGAGTTTAAGGGGGGTTTCCATACAGGAAACCAATGCTGTAAAAAGTACTAAAGACCATCAGGAAGACCCACAACACTAAACTGACAATGTTAAGCAGACATAAGAGAGTTAAAAGGTTTGGCAAAAGTACAGTGTTATGGACATTCTCGTGTCCTGAGGGCCTGAATGATGAACAATGAAATTCAAGTTTTATTAGGAAAAAGTTTCAGATGAATCTGAAATTTAAAAAAGATGAACAATGTAGTATACCAAGGACACCACACAACAGTACATCAACAGAAGTGGGGCTTAAATTGAAGAAATGTAGCATTTAGGAAAGCCAAGCCAAATTCTTGAATTGGGTCACAATGAAAACCTGTAGCATGATATGAAGCAAGCTGTTCAAGCAATTCAAGCAAGACATAACAGAAATATAATGGAACTGTAAAGAGAAATTGGACAAAATACTTCCTAAATGCTGTGTTGTACGTGATCAGACCTACAAAAAGTACTTAGGTAAGGTTACTGCTGCTAAAGGAGGTTCTGGTGTTTAATAAATGTAAAGCTTCACCTTAAATATTTACACAATATTTTCAATAAAATTTTATCAGCCAGTCATTGTTTAAGATTTGTATGAATATTGTATTAACTTTCTCTTCATATTTGTAAAAGCTACCACTTTACACACAATAGTGTCACAAATTATGATGTACATACGGTACACAAAAACGTTACTGCTTTGAGGCAAAAATGGGATGACTGCTGATTGAGATAAAATGTAGTGAAACACATGAAATGGCTCTCTATTTTATGAAAGAAAAAGTGATTAAAGGTATAAAACTGGTTTAACAACAGACTACATCATACACTCAGGGCTTCTGGGAAAATATTTTTTTCCTCAGTGTCTAGTATTCTGACCTCCAGCTCTTTTGTGGGTTTCTTCTCAGTTTCTTCATCACTTTCACTCTCTCCCTCTTCATTTTCCTCCTCGATGCTATTGTCATTATCATCATCATCTTCCACCTCTCCTTCTTCAGTTTCTTCATCCGAATCCGGACGATGCTTTTCTGAAATTCAAGCCAGACTGTATCAAGGATTTCCAAAAATAAGGTGCATTATTATATACTAGGCTGACCCGCCTTTTAAGGTGACCGACTTTTAAGTTGACCACTTCTTAAGGCAATTCAATATATAGATCAATTTGATATTTTATACAAACTCATTAATTTGGTTATATTGCATTTGAGCGGTATTACTTTAATACTCGTAGTTTCTGTTATTTTTGTGATGAAATGTAAACTTTTTTTCTATATTGAGGTCGCCCTTTTGAACCCCCCTGATATTTACTACACGGTGAGGCATTTGTACTCCATCAACATTAATTATTTCCAGAGACATAATTTTGTCTATTTTTCCAGTGCATCGTGCACAAAAGCAAGGGAACGATGGGGACGGAAGGACAATCCCGACCGCTTTTATATAGTAAGAAAGAAGAAGAAGATATCGCACAGTCTGGAGTAGAAAATCATCTTTTACCTGGAAAAACGTAACTACAAATCCCATCGTGCATTGCAAAATGGACGGGGCGTGTGTGAAACTCCGTGCTACTTGCACAGTCTGGAGTAGAAAATCATCTTTTACCTGGAAAAACGAAAACTACAAATCCCATCGTGCATTGCAAAATGGACAGGGCGTGTGTGAAACTCCGCGCCTGCGTAGCACTCACGGGACGGAAGGACAATCCCGACGGCTTTTATATAGAAGGATGCTAGGAATGTGGGACCACATATAACATTACTTATGTGGATCCATCTTAGGTCACCAGAAGGACGAATTATGGAGCACAGGCTCCCTGTCAATGGATCATACCATTGGTGTGAAAGTTTAAAAAAGAAAGTAGGAAATGTGACGGTGTGGGTTGGCTCCACACTCCCACTTCAGTTGTGGGAGCCTCTTGAATCTAACACCGTCGATAATGTAACCAGATGAGCCAGGCAGATGAGGACAAAACAAACACATAGCAAGGGGTAGGTGCATAAAGGTGCCTAGTGCTTTTATTAAAACCAATCCAACAAAAACAAAGTGTTCAATAAGTGCAGTTCCAAAATGTGAAATAGATAAATAATCCAGTAAAATAGAGGTGCTAGTGGAGGTTAAAATCCCAATAAATAAATCCATTAAAACAAGGTTAAAATCAGCTGTGCAGGAAGCTGGAGAAATCAGACACTACAGCTCTGATCGTCGGCCACATGCCGTTTCCATGGCTCTCCACCTCATGGCTGTCTGCTTTTTCTCCCACTTGAGCTTGCACTGTTGAGCTCACTACTGCACCATCTCTCGCTTGCTCACCTCCTGCCTACTTCACTCTCCTTCCTTTAACTTTCTTCCTCCAATCTCCCTTTTCATTCTTCTCCTCATTTTCCTTTTTTTCTTCTTCTAATATTAACACTTCCCTTTTAAAATGGGTGTTTGGTGTAGCTGTGGCAATCGTAGCTCCAGCCCTAATTAAGGTCATGGGCAATCCTACAAGAGTGCACAAAATGCAGGTCTGCCCGCTCCTACAACTCACACTGAAGCATCTCCTGCCATGCCACCACGTCCCACCCTTTTTTTTTCTAAAAAAGTTAAAAACTTTAATAATTACAGAGATTAAATGATGGTTGTAATAATGTCTTTAAATTATTAGTAGCAGAAAATGAAATTCATCCCATTAGTGGCTATGCTAACAAAAGATCATTTAGCTACCTCTTTTATGTCGCTCAGATGTATTTTTCTCATGACTGGCTTTCCCGCTGATGCCCTGGTCTGGCATTCGGCTGATGTTAATTAAAGCACGGGTAGAAGTGATATCATCCAGCCATACCACATTACCTGAGACAAGAGGGAATAGGGTGTAAAAGGGAAACTTAAAAGAACAAAATAATGTAAGATCACAATTAATAATAAAATCAACAGCGAGGATCTTTAGATAAAGCTACTAACTAAAACCAATTACAAGAGATTAATTATGATCTAGTGTCCTGATAACTTATTAAAACTTACAGGTCTGCTTGAACTGGAAGTATTACACATTACAAGAAACCTTGGGATTAATAAAGTATCTATCTAAAAACCTCTTTATAAGACACTACTAAAAAACACACACTAATAGTAAACATGAATTGTGACAGTTCTGTTTAGTATTTGTAGCAATGAATTTTAATTTCAACTAGAGAGCATAACATTTTAGCAACTGCCCTCCACATTTAGTAGCACTGTTTCACAACACATAATACGACAAACTTTTCCATCTTACTAAATTTAAACAATAAGTGTATGGCAGAGTATGAAATATCAGCAATGTTTCTAAACTAAAAAACAATACTTATCCAATAGGCACAATGCCTAGTCATTTGTTGCAAAACACAATTACATAACAAAGCCTGGATACTAACTATAATTAAAGGAACTGAGACAGTGCTATTTAATAAAGATGCTGTCATCTGAAAGATATGTCTGCTTCCAAAGTTTTTAGGAAAAACTGTTTGGAGACTTAGATCTGAAATCTTATCATAAAAACACAATCTTTTTGAGAAATTTCACTGTGGATTCTGTCCAAGTCACAATACAAAAACAGCCCTAGCTTGTATTGCAAAAAACAAAATCAAAAACATTTGATAATTTCAAATGCTAGAAATGTCACCACCACTATGCGTTACTGTAAGCGCAGCTTTTCAGAATATTGACTACAACATTCTACTACAAAGTTTTGAGAACGTACTTGGGCTGTCAGGCATTAATCTTAGTTTGTATACTTCACAGTTTAAATAATTTTTAATACCCTGCCTGCAGTCTTTCAGGATTTAATGTTAGACCAACTCTTCTTTTCCTATTTACATTTTGTCAATGGGAGATGTAACTAGGACACAACAGATCAACTTTCACTTCTCTGATGACACCAAGTTGTATTTGTCAAGTACGTCAAATTATACTTCTTAATGAAAATTATTAACTAACTTCTTTAGTGAGGGAGGACAATGGAGAAGTTTTAGAGGGTGGTAATTCTACAGTATATATTTAAGAGGTTTAATGTTTTCAGGCTGAACCTGAGAGGGGTATTGTAACCTTGCTGATTTTGTAAGTGAACAAAGATTAGTTTCTGAGTATTAAACAGTAAATTAGATGTTTCTGGTTTACAGGTTATGTTTCTTGTTTCACAGCCAACATGGCCACCTAATCAAGTGTTATGCTATCATTGAATTTCAAACGCTAGAACAATAAGCTTTCAGAGCCGTTTACATGCATGCACAAGCCTGGAGATAGACTACAGAATTCTATTGAAAGAAAGCCTTCTGAAGAAGACCTAGGCTCTGGGCAACCATTAACACTGATTAAAGAAAGAAAAAAAGCCACCTTGGAGCAAACTGTAGTGGGGAAATAAAGAGTGACTGAGCATGGAAGAGTAGTCCTTATACGAATTAATGATGGCCCATTTTAATCTGTTCTTCATGAACAGTTGTATTAGAGGGACTGTTTTGCTTCATGCCTTTCACAAATGTGTTGTTTTGCACCACTGAAAATTAAATAGCCTTTATACTAACAATAAAAGCATCTCATTTCTGATCTGAAGGAACCCATGTGATTTATTTATATTTGATCTTTTAATTTAAAGGACATTCAAATCATAACTAAAACTTCAGCTTTCTTTTTTGTTCCCTGAATGCTTAAAGTTTGAGCTTTCTTGTCAGTTGCCAAACTGCTACGGTATCTAGATGCTTACACCAAACCCAGTGTTTAATGGGGGCCTCCTCCTAAAGCTTTGCCAGTTACCAAAAAAGGTTTTAATGCTAAATGGTAAAACAGCTATTGGAACAAACAAGAAACACACACGATTTCCACAAACATGTGTTCAAAGAGGGTAAATAAATAAGAAGAATGTCTAAAGGTTGAGCCTGTATACCTACACGAGCTGTCGTCTATCCATTCAATATGTGCAGGAGGGTATTCCTTAAAAAATCCAAAGATATCTTGAGTGCTCATCTCATCTACTCCACTCACACGAAGTGCTTCCAGGCGTACCCTTGGAATAGCTGGAGTTAAGAATAAATAAATAAATAAATAAATAGTAAGTATGCAATATTCCTTAGAAGATTAAATACATAGATTTCTCAATTTATCTTTAGTACTAGGGTGTTGTACCATGTTAGCCATTATGAATGTAGTGAGAAGTCAAGAAAATGACACCTTTTATTGACTAAAAAGATTTCAATATGCAAGCTTTCGAGGCAACTCAGGCCCCTTCCTCAGGTTTTTGTTAGTTAGCCAATAAAAGGCGTCATTTTGCTTGACTTCTCAATTTATCTTGTAAAGAGTACATAAATACATGAAGAATATATTAACAGAGAATATAAACACAGATAATACATTCTGCATTTCTTAGAAAACAATAAAATGAACAAATTTACATCAGTAAACAAACAATGCCTGCAAATTTTAGCATAGACAGTAAACAACATATTACAAATATATGAATTAAAGTGCCTCCCTCTGTATCAACATGCCTTTTCTTACCTTTTCTCATCATCTCTCGGTCTAAAACAACATTTCTTTGCGCTAAATTCACCTCCGCGCGGAAATGGAAGCGTTTGGCTCTCTGTTCTTTTTTTTCAACAGCTTCCTGTTAGTCAAAGAGAAATGTAAGATGTGAGAAGTCCTACTGGGCTCAGTTTTTCATAACTGGCTGATTAGACTTTATAGATTCAGACTGTAAAATTTATACATTTTCTGAATCAGTACATAGGGAAAAAAACATGGCTGCACAGAGTGTTTTGCAATATAATATTTAACATAATTATGTAATATTTTTATGGCTTGTTATGTATTATAGACCTGCTTCCCCATACTATTAATAAAGTATCTATCTATCTATCTATCTATTAGAATCAAGAGCTGTATTTACTGCTCTCCTAATTTTTCCAAATAATCTTTGTCAACCTCAACAACTTTGCTCTTCATGTACAGGTGCATCTCAATAAATTAGAATATCATTGAAAAGTTAATTTATTTCAGTAATTCAATTCAAAAAGTGAAACTCATATTATACAGATTCATTACACACAGAGTGATATATTTCACGCCTTTATTTCTTTTTATTTTGCCGATTATGGCCTACAGGTAATGAAAACTTAAAATTCTGTATCTCAGAAAAGTAGAATATTGTGAAAAGGGTCAATATTGTAGACTCCTGGTGTCCCACTCCACTCAGCTAATTAACCCAAAACACATGAAAAGGTGTCCCGAGCCTTTAAATGGTCTCTCAGTCTGGTCCAGTAGGCCACACAATCCCTGGGAAGACTGCTGACTTGACAGTTGTCCAGAAGACGGTCACTGACACCCTTCACAAGGAGGGTAAGACACAAAACGTCATTGCTAAAGAAGCTGGCTGTTCACAGATTGCTGCATCCAAGCATATTAATGGAAAGTTGAGTGGAAGGAAAAAATGTGGCAGAAAAAGGTACACAAGCAACAGAGATAACCACAGCCTGCGGCTGGAGTCGGTGCTTCAAGAGCCACCACACACAGACGTATCTGGGACATGAGCTACAACTGTTGCATTCCTTGTGTCAAGTCACTCCTGAACCAGAGACATCATCAGAAGCGTCTTACTTGGGCTAAGGAGAAAATGGACTGGACTGTTGCTCAGTGGTCTAAAGTCCTGGAGGAAGAGTGGAAAGGCTCAGAATCCAAGTTGATTGAGGTCCAGTTTGAAGTTTCTACAGTCAGTGATGATTTGGGGGAATATGTCATCTGCTGGTATTGGTCCACTGTGTTTTATCAAGTCCAAAGTCAGTGCAGCCATCTACCAGGAAATTTTAGAGCAATTCATGCTCCCCTTTGCTGACAAGCTTTATGGAGATGCTGATTTCATTTTCCAGCAGGACTTGGAACCTGCCCACACTGCCAAAAGTACCAATACTTGGTTTAATGACCAGGGTATCACTGTGCTTGACTGGCCAGCAAACTCGCCTGACCTAAACCCCGTAGAGAATCTATGTGGTATTGTCAAGAGGAAGACACCAGACCCAACAATGCAGACGCGCTGAAGGCCGCTATCAAAGCATCTTGGGCTTCCATAACACCTCAGCAGTGCCACAGGCTGATCACCTCCATGCCATGCTGCATTGATGCAGTAATTCATGCAAAAGGAGCCCCGACCAATTATTGAGTGCGTATATGGACATACTTTTCAGTAGGCCAACATTTCTGAATTAAAAATCACTTTTTTATTGGTCTTGTGTAATATTGTAATTTTCTGAAATACTGAATTTTGAGTTTCCATTACCTGTAGGCCACAATCAGCAAAATGAAATGAAATATATCACTCTGTGTGTAATAAATCTATAAAATGGTTTCACTTTTTGAACTAAAATACTGAATTAACTTTTCAATGATATTCTACTTTATTGAAATACACATGTACCTGTATATTCATTCTGAATCCTGCACTCACAACCAATCCTTTATTTCTACAATAACCTTGTCATTATTCCTAAACCTTTCTACAAAAGGCATCTTTGAAGGACTCCCAAGAATGGAAGTCTGAGGGAGCGTAATCTGTGTAGCTCCTATTTCTTCATTGTTTTTTTGTGTTTGAAAGGCACATTTTGAGAGCTAAAAGAATATGCATATAAAAAACGGACTGTTCCATTGTACTGTAAGTAGAAAGAAAGACATTCCAAATTAACTATAGAATAAGTTGCCAAGACATTTTCTGTTAACTTTGAAATATAAAAGTGTTGCAGGATTGTATGGACAACATTTGCACAATTGTATTACACTGTTAAATAAAACACAGAAAGGCATACGATAGACACATGCTGTAATGTGAAAGACTATATTCAGATGTGAATCCTCTGGCACAAAAACCTGAAACAGAAATGCAGAAACTCTTGTCTGAAAGGTTCAAGTTGTTATATTATATTCTCTATCTTCCAAATGCCGACTCTAGCACTTGGAAGCTGTCACTGCAAAAATATTACAAAATGTATGGAGAACATCTGAATTAGTCCACATTTCCAAACAGCAAAATTGTCCAAGCAGCTTTCAGGCAGTTGCACCTTAATAATGAAGTTAAATTGTCTAAAACAAACCAAAAGCTCACATTCTCTTTCTTCATCTTCCACCGGTGGCTTTTCTTACGACAAATGCATTTACATAGACCCAGTCAAATTATATTGTTTTACATAATGTATAAATAATGTATGCAATTGCCACCTGCTTGCCATGTTACAGCAAAAAAAACTATACAATATCAAAAAAGTCACAAACATTTGATCAAAAAGAAAAAAAAAAAAAAACAACAAAAAAAGATAACCTTAGAGGTGACATCAATTCCAGTGATGAAGGTCCCAGCTTTGTTTTCATATCTTCTGCTGATGTCCTGCATAAAAGAACAAGCAATTATGAGCACTGCTATACTTACCAAAGAACATTACTGAGAGGTTTCAAATTATTCAACACAGAATCAATATGGTAGAGTTTGAGAAAGCATTTAAATTCCACAGCATATTATTTACTGTCATAGTACTCAGTCAAAGAAAAAAAATCTAAATACCATGTTTTGAAAAGCCAGGTTTGTCAAATTTGGAATGGATGAGTCAGCAAATAATGCTGCCCTTTCGACCATAGAAACTGGCAGCTACAATACACAGTGCAACTACAGACCATTTAGCTCTGCACATGTATTAAAACTACTACAAATAGGTGCTGCTCTGAACTTGGCACCTGGTGCATAGTTTTTGGGAAAGGAGAAGAGCTGACCATAACAATGATCTGTCCAGGTGTTTGCTCCAAAATACCAAACAGCACCTTTGCCAAAAAGGTTCAAGTAAAAACTTCTTGTCTGCTGCAGCACCATTCTGGTGTTTCCTCAGCCACAGGAAAAGTCAACTTGTGTAGAGAGTTCAACTTTTGCCATCTTTACTTTTCTGTATATTGGGATATGATGTTTTTCCAATTAAACTAAACCTTCAATTTTACAATACTGGTAGGCACTCCTTCAACATCAGCCCAAATATATCTGTACTTATGATATATAAACAATGCATCTTCCACTACTTGAACACTAATCTTTTAAAGCGATCAGAGAGAAACAAACGTGGCATCCTCCCCAAAAAAAAAAAAAAAAAACAACAAAAAAACCAATAAAGTCAAAAAGCTTTAAATGGAAAATAAGTATTGGAGGCTCATCTATCAATCTTAAGATGTTTCCAAACTTTGGAGTAAAATTGGCTTAGCGACATATGGAACAAGGAAGTCTGAAGCTAATCCATTCTGGGTATCCCCGATACAGTCAAGTTTTTCCTATGTTCCAATTAACGTAATTTGTAAATATGACAGTGTTTCAGCCACAACATTTGTTAATAGGTGCATAAAAACAAGCATTGACAAACATCAGCAGTAGAAGGGGTTGTACTAAAGAGCGTAGCAACTTTAAACATGGCGCTGGTATAGAATGCCACCTTTGCCACAAGTCCGTATGTAAAAATTCTGCTCTGCTAGATCTACCTCAGTCAACCATACATGATATTATTGTGAAGTAGAAGCGTCAAAAAGCAACAACCGCTCAGCAACGAAGAAGTAGACCACCCAAATTCACAGAGCAGAGGCGCCAAGTGCTGAAGCACACAGCATGTAAAAATTGCCTATACTCTATTGGATCTCTCACAACGGAGTTCCAAAGTACCTCCGGAAGCAACATTAGCACAAGAATTGTGTGTTGGGAGCTTCATGTAATTGATTTTCCATTTGGCGAGCACCTGCATACAAGCATGAGATTACTATGCACAATGCTAAGTGTCAGCTGGAATGGTTTATAAAGAATGCTGTCAATGGATCACAGGAAACATGTTGTCTTGAGTAATAAATCACACTTCACTACATGTATCTGGAAGTCTAATGGATGAATCTGGATTTGGCCGATGCCAAGAGAATGCCACCTTCTGGACTGCAAAGTCTCTACTGTAAAGTTTGGGGGAGGTGTGATAATGGTCTACAACTGGACTCGTTTCCAGTGAAGGTTACTATTAATACTACGGCATACAAAAACATTTGAGACAACTGTGCACTTCCAACTTTGTGGTAATAGTTTTGGATAGTTTCCGTTTCATGACTTTGCCCCTGTGCACAATGCCAGGTCCATAAAGACATGATTTGACGAGTTAGGTGTTGACAAGTTAGTCCTGACCTTAACCCTAATGAACACTTCTGAGATGAACTGGGGCACTAACTATGGGCCATACATTCTTGTCCAACATCAGTGTAGTACTTGCCCCCTAAGAATGCTCTTTTGGCTAAATGGGCACAAATTCCCACAGACACAGTCCAAAGTTTTGTGGAAAGAATTCCCAGAAGCGTGGGGGCTGTTATGGCCACAAAATAGGGAGTTTGGGCAATTTCATATTAATGCCCATGGTTAGGTCATCTGCAAACTGTTGAGCATATAATGTATATTCAGTCAAACAACAAAAATTCCTCTTATTTTAATAAAAGTGAAATAAACTAAATTGATTAGTAATTTACAGAATTAAATTATATAAGGGCCTTTCAGATGATAGGTAAATAAACAATATTGCTGTTCATTCCTAATTGAATTTAGATCTTCTCCAAACATTAGTGGGTAAAAAAAAAAAAAAAAAAAAAAAACACACACATTCAAAACCACTGAGCAAACTAATTTCCTGAATGGCACAAACTAAGGAAGCCAAGCATTGAAAGAAAGTAACAAACCATTGGCTTGCCTTGTGCCAACTGAAGTAGAAGTGTGTTACACAGAAGTTCAGAGATGTTGCATGTTCGTCCTCTGAAGGAATAAGATCACACAACTTAATGAATAGCTGGAAATGAAAAGAAATGCCACCTGACATGACAAAACATGTGGAATGTGCAAAAGCAAGCTGAAATGGCAAGAACCATGAGCAACGTAGGTAAATGATTTGTTAACTAGGAAAAAGTTGTTTAGTAACTGACTAATTGCTTTTGTTGGGGTTGGTCCTGAAGTTAGGTCAAAAAGGTGGAGGGCAACTAAACATACTACCATCTGTGCTTCATTTTTGAATGTAAGCATTTTTACTTTATTCAATGCCCTATTGAAGATGTGGGGGACAAGACATTTCTTCAAACAGTGTCTACAGCATGTGCAATGCTTTGTTTTACCTCAACACAACAGGCTCAGCTAGCTGAACAAAGCAGTTATCTATCATATACATAAACATTCTGTAAACAAGTGATTGTTATTATTATTATTATTCATGTGACCAGCCCAGAAATATACACGTAATTTTATTTTGGATCATTACTGCAATCATATTAGAGGACAACAGAGCAAAAATATAAAGGTTTAAGCTGTTTTCTGATTAAATATTATGAAACATCTCAACAGTTTCTCTAGCCATGACAATAAGCATTAATATTTTCTTAACTGGATCACACATTTAGTTTTAATTATACTGTGCTTACTTTTTCATCACTGCACAGTCACAAAAATCCACAGTCTTTCTCCTGCTTATCCTACTCTGTCTCATCAAATCCATCTAGCATTAAAATAGCATCTGAAATAAGAGATGTAAGACTATTCTTCACATTACCCAAATATTACTATACCTGAACTTGTCATAACTCATTATGGGATATAAAACATTGAAGTTACTTAGGTAAGTGGTCTAAATCATAGTTACAGGGACACTTGTGTGAACATTTTAGAAGGGTGCAAAGTTTCAAATTTTCCCTTTTTCACTTTATTTTTAAAATAAATGCACCACTTTTGACCTGTCCTGTACCCGCAGCATCAAAATTGAAGACCACTTATAATATTTTAGATAAGACAGTGCATTTATTGTCTGAAGCATTAGATAACGGAGCTACAGACAGTGCAGAGTTTCTTCTTGACATGTAGTGCACTGAAAAAAGCCAATATAGTGTATGGGGAAAGGTTTAATTTGCAACTACTATGGCCCATGTCATTTTAGAAATTTCAAGTCTTTATTCAGAGCAACTCTTCTCCAAAGGGTGAATACTGCAGCCAAGTGTTCAAACCCATCTTTTTTCTTTCAGAGAGTAGATATCAAAAAGGCTATTCAAAGCACCTAATGTAGTTTATGCTGGAGAATGGAGGCCTCACTTCTATATATAGTTTGGCCAAAAAAAGTCAGTGTAAAGCTGTTGTTTTAATAATTAATGTCCCTTAATAGCACACTGCATCATCAAACATGACTTTTCCTGAAAGTTTGATTAATTATTTAAAAACAAATACAAATTATTATTTTTTTTAATTTTACAGCCTTTCATCTTGGCCTAGGCACTCCTGGGATAATTTATGTGTGCTCTCCGTGTCTGTGATGGTTGCCACAAGATACTCTTGTTTATTCCCAGTAATCCAGACATGTGCAGGTCATGAAAACTGGCTATTCTGCACTGGTCCACTCAGCTAAGTGTTGGTGAACACATTTATTTACCCAGTAAATGGGCTGGTGCCCCACAATGGGTTGGCCGCCACTAGGAATAGGGACTGAGAACACAACCGTGTATGTGAGAGGTGGGGTTAGGGTTAGTCTGCTTTGTGTGCAATATGGCAGTGTGTTATTTCTAATTTAGAAAAATGTGTATTTTTACCTTAGCTTTGTATATTGACGACTTAAACATTCTGCTTTTAAATTAATTTTATTTTGGCAATATTTGTTCCCTTACTTGTATTAAATACAGTGGCAGACACAAATACAGCAAAAAAAATTTAACACTAAACCGGAGCCACTGTAACATCTGCATTATTACCAAAAATGACTTGCAGAAGCATTTTAGAATACATAAGAGGGCAATCATCTTAATACAGTAAAACAAAATCAAGAAAATTTGTTCATGTTGTGTATAAAACATCCAAACTTAAAAAAAAAAAAAAAAAATCCTGTTACCTTTATTTCAAATGATGTAATCAATGTTGAAACGGTTACTCGACAGCAAGGTGAAATCATGCTGCATCCAGTTCAGGTAAAAGGAGGAAAAAGCTACAATGAAAAGCTACATTCTTGATGGGTCCCCAGAGTTCAAGAACCTGATTTTTTTTGTCTCAAAGAACCTAAACTTTTCAGTCACTGCAACACAGAACATTATTTTTAAATACCATTAGAGAAAGACAGCTTAATTTGAATTGTCACTGATTTTTGGATGTCTTTATTCACTGGTTCCTGCTAAATGCTTTATGTATAGATTGGCTCAAACTCCAGGTGATTCTGAATGTAAAAATGAGCTTAGGACAATGAATTAATTTAGACCCCTTTTGGCACCAAACACTGATACTGCTGTTAAAACAAAATGCACGTAAACAATATCAAAATTACTTTGCAGAAACAACAATAACTGGTGATACACAAAAGAAGCCCAGTCAAAGTAACCAATTTCATTTCACACTCTGGGGAAAACAGTTTAGGTGACTTAAAAAATGAAGAATAAAAATTAGGAAAAAAGAAAGGAAATATACAAAGTAGTGGAAATAAAGAGAAACCCCTCAATTTCAGCTGCAGTGAAAGTACAAATGATCACTTGTATTGTCTCTACCCTGCTTTTATTCTACATTTTAGACTTTCAGTTTTTGTAAAACTACACAAATTGAGTTTAAACTGTAGATAATGAGCAATCAGTTGAATATTACCTTGAATATAACATGTTTACAAAAACAAAGATGAGAACAACTGACAGGTTGCTCTGAAGAGCAGATCCATTTAGTGCAATTCTTAAAATTCAATATATTCAGTTCATGAAAGAAAATGTCTATAATCACATTTCATACCAGAAACCAGGGCACTATGAATTCAAAATATTTGGGCGGTCTTTTTCCTTCTATAGCCTAAGAGCATCTCTCTCACTTTCTTAATATTTTATTGTCAAGAAAGTTACCAGTGAACCACTTAAATTTACTGCCTCACAGAAAAATCTTCTTGGGATGAAATGTCAACTTAAAAAAAACAAGTGCAAGACCATAGGCAAAAAAAAATTGTAATAAATGTACAATACATAAGAGGAACAAGACAAAGCAATACATACTACCTTCCTTGGCACGACAAATAAGCCTACTTGTAGGCCAAATCAAGGCGCAGCATGTAAATGCTGAAAGTAAGGATGTTTTGTTCTTTGATATTTCTATCTAGCATTATCTGTCAATCTTCAATGGTCTTGGCAGAGGAAAAATAATAAGTCTTGATACAGTACATCAGTATTCCCATTTGATCACTTTACTTTGAACAGTAAGGTGCACCAGCCACTATTCCTGTAAGAATGTATTCAGCAAGACAACCTGCTTTTTTACAGTATTTGACATCCCCCAGAAAGTGTCATCAGTGTTAGTGTAGTTGATCCATCTATATAGGATTTACATGCTTGAAGGCAAATTCACAAATGAAAAAAAAATAAATAAATAAAACACATACAATTTATGCCCCAGGATAAACGGTTGTGAGATCAATAAATATATAGCCCAGATTGCGCTTTTGAAATTTTGCCATGATGGAGCAATAAATGTTAAGAAATACATAGCACCTGTGCTCCTTTTTTCTTACATTCCTGTAATCCCACTTGTTGTTAAGATCTTCAGCATCAGCAAACGAAATTGTTAACTTTCATCTGTAATCTCTGCATAGTTATTTCATTCTGGAATGATATCAACTATAATTATGAAAAGAAGGGAAGGGTACCTACTAACTTTTCAACATTTCTCACCAAAAAAAGTGTAAAACTGAAGCTGGGCATGGCTGCAATTATAAAACTTAGGGTTGGGAAACTGAACATAATATTTCTGCTTCTCACTACCAAATGGGGCAGAAGTTGTGGCGTGAAGAACTAAAAAAGGTGACTCTGTGGGACACGCAGAAAGCTGCAGGCTTATCATAGCAACATCATCTATTACCTGAATAGAATGCCATATAGAAATGAACAAACGTGACAGTAAGCAATTTCTTTCTTCAGTTGAAAAATAATTAAAAGCAGGTTCAAACACTCCAGCATCAAAATAATTTAAGAAGATGCAGTCAACTGCAGCGGCACCATAATAAACCCAAATAGTTTATACTGAAATAAACAATGTCTTGAATTTTGCATAAGGTACAAGGGGTGATAAAAATGTGTCATGCCTATATCTGAAAGGGCTATTTTATTGTGCTTATTTTGTAAGGGACCCGAGGGCTACATATTAGAATTACAAGTTGCAACCTTTTAGATTTTTTAGAGAATGTTTGAAGACCATACACCTCTGGTGATTCATTCTCACATATTCAACGTGTGCCAGGACGCTTTTTGCAGAAATTAGTTGTGGCAGGGTGTTTCTGGAAGATGACTCAACATCTGACAAGTCGTCGACATGACAAAGACAAGAAAATGTTGCCACCATGGAGCAAAGCATTATGAAGAATAGAGAGTAACCGTGCATTCTACACTACATTTAACATTCTATGGAGAACACTGAGATAATACATTTTTGCTGGGTGTAATTAAAAACGGCATTTCATAAGTGGGATGACAACTGGATAAATTGCTATGACTTAAATTCCAAACACGATCAATGCATGGTGATTCTTCAACACCAAAGAAATCCAAGGTTCAAATCAATGCCAACAGGATTAGGTGCACATTTCTATGATGCTAAAGGCTATAGTCCATATTGATCACGTGGCTCCAAAAGCCCACATAACTGGTCAATATTAGACTGACTTGCTTTTGTGTTTATGGTGGGCAATCAGGGAGATGAGGCAAAAAAGGCTTTCTACCATCCCTGATTTACTTCATGACAATGCACAGGCTGCAAATGCTGTTCTGCAAAACTGTGGCTTTCAACAGGATTTATGACACTGTTCTCCATTCTTGGTGAAGCATGACTACTACCTGCTCCCTAATCTGAAGTGCTACCTCCACAGGATTTGCAATTATGACAAAATCAAGTCAGCTACACAAGTAAGACAAAACCTTTGATTTGAGTGGCTTCGACAAAGCTTCGTGAATGTTATGACAAGTGCACACTGCTCACATGTATCACATAGAAAAATAATCTTGTTTTGTTTTACTGGTGTTTCTCTTAATAGGTCAGACTTTATTTACACCTCACACAGCAATGCTTCAACGTAGTCTTACATGTGCACATTTTATTCAATGACCCATCAACATTTTGATGTTAATGAGGATGCAGCTTAACACACTAATAGTTTTGAGAATCATGGCTCTGTTTTAGAATACAATAAGGTACAAGGGAAAAAATCATTGTGGATTGCATGGTGGTAGAGAAGAAGTGATGCTGCTTTGCAATAAAGACAGTGGGATTCAAGCCCCGGGTCCTCCCTGAGTAAAGCTTGCATTTTGTTTCCTTGTGTCCACGCTGGCTTCCAAAGACATGCAGCTTAGGACTGGCACTGTTAAAATAGTCTTAGTGTGTGCGTGTGTTCACCCTGCAATGGACTGATGCCCTGTCTAGTGACTGTTCTGCCTTGCGTCCAATGCTTGCTGGGGTAGGCTCCAGCTGACCCGGAGAAGTGGGATAAGAAATGGCCAGATGGATAGAAAATGTTCTAAAACCTCAAGTAGTGCAGCTTAGAAGCTACGTTGCTGGTCTGTAAGTCACAATGTTGTTATTTTAGCCCCCCATTTCCTTCTGACTATAGCCATAATCAAGCCAATTAACCTGTCAGTGTGTCTCCTCCTGTATTCCACTGTGTAATTTGTCACAAATACTTAGCATCATTTGCGCAAAGTGGCAGCTCTGCAGTTCCCAAGATCATTCGTTCATAATTCTTTGGCCAACAAGACTGATAGTGACACGGGAGAATAAAAAAAAAAAATAAAAGCTTCCAGATTCTTGGTTTATTGTCGTGAATAGCTGTGACCCAGTTAAGAGGTCTAAGTAATCAATGCAGACCTCAGTGTTAAAATTTGTAGTGACTATCTATTGGAATGTATTTTGTCACGCTTGTAGTATTATAATGCATTACATTTATCATTCCAACAGATGGTGCATTACAAACTTTTGTAATACTCAAATGCATTATTACAAATGTTTGTGATGCGCCATCTGTTGCAATGAAATGTATCAACCTTCACAGCCAAAGTACCATACGTCACCGCAGGTCTACGCCAGCAGTTTCAGGGCGGAGGTGACATCACCACATGTCTAGACTAGCAGTTTGGTAATAAACGTTTATGGGTCATCACAAATCAAATGGATTGACACGCTAACTATACCAAACTCTAACCCTAACAAAATTAACCTCTAATACAGGGTGGGGTATACAGATCGCCCACATTTCGAAGAAGAACTGTGCGGGCTGTAGGCGGGGTAGAGAGATGGGGAAGATCTCATTCAGTAGGTTAGGCTCTACTGTTTTCAGCATCCATCATGAGTTGGACCGGTGAATATCGGGGCTTTGTTATTCGAGCGTATTATGAGAACAACCGTTCTGTGATAGTGATGCAAACAGCATTCCGTACATGCTTCTTGCTTTGTCAAAATGCATCTGTACCAGATAGGAAAATGATTTTGCTATGGATTTCTAACCTTCAGGCAACTGAGTCCACACTGAAAAGAAAATCACCTGGCAGACCTAGGACATAACATGTGTGATTTCAACAGGACGGGGCCACAGCTCACACAGCACAACGTTCACTCTGAGCATTGAGGGAAAAATTCCCTGGGCATTTGATCTGTTTAAAGGGTGATGTGGGGTGGCTGGCATGGTCACCAGATTTAAGCCCATGTGACTTTTTCCTTTGGGGATACCTAAAGGAAAATGTTTTCAAACACTGTCCTTGATCTCTTGAGGATTTGAAGGAAAGGATCAGACAGAAATGGAGAACTTTCAGGAATGTCTTCAGCGATGTATTGCCAACGACGGCCGCTATTTGTCTGATATGATTTTTAAAACCTATTAAAACAAAACTGCTTTTTATATACTTTTCAGAAACATCCATTATCCAACCCGTTATATCCTAACTACAGGGTCATGGGGGTCTGCTGGAGCCAATCCCAGCCAACACAGGGTGCAAGCAGGAACAAATCCCGGGCAGGGCGCCAGCACACTGCAGGGCACACACACACCAAGCACACACTAGGGACAATTTAGAATCACCAATGCACCTAACCTGCATGTTTTCGGACTGTGGGAGGAGACCGGAGCACCCGGAAGAAAACCCACGCAGACACGGGGAGAACAACGGAAAGTGAACCCAGGTCTCCTAACTTTGAGGCAGCAGCGCCACCACTGCGCCACCCTTTTTCAGAAACATATACAATTTTTTTTAGATAGCTTCGTTCATTTTTAATACTCCTTCAAAATGTGGGAGATCTTTATTCCCCAGCCTGTTTTAACTAACTCCTAACTTTAACAATTTATCATACATGCTAACTATACTAACCTCTAACTTTAACTTCCATCCTATAATTGCTGGTCAAGAACTGCTGACAATGACCTGCGGTGACGAACAGTGTTCTGGCTGTGCAGTTGGATATTATTAGTTGTAAAGACAAATATCACACAATACAGACATATGCATTCTAGTTGGTATGTGCTTCGTAAAAGCAGTGTTAATGTTTGTGATGTGCCATCTGTTTAAATGACAAATACAATGTATTACAACAGATTTTCGTGATGTGCCATCTGTTGGAATGACTGAGACACAACAACCAGAGGGGCACACAGGTACTTATCCTTTTATTAAGGTGGAAACCTTACAGATTTAGATCAGCTCTACAGTAAAATATTCTGATGAGTGAGCAATGACAAAAACAGCAGAAACATCTCCAGCAAACTGTCTGCTGGTGTTAAAAAAACAGTGTCTCAATTTTGAAGAAATCAATATAGCGTTAAGGTATCATTGACTTGCCTGATACTGTTATTATTAATTTATTATGTTGCTCATCTGTTATAACTAAACTTGTGTGCATTGCTTTAGCCTGTTAAGGTGTATTGTAAAATTCATCTATGCAAGTGAGCGTCAAAGCATTTTTGAAAAATGTTATCCGATTTCTCATATCAATTTGTGCCTGGTACCCATCCATTTACAGTACAGTGACAGTCATGATGAACATGACAGAGATCAGTGCAGTAACTTAAAAGTACCATAAGATGATACAATGGCATCTTAGACAAATTCTCTTTTTTGGGCTGAATTCATGAATCTAAGCTCAAAGCCCTGTATTTTTAAATTTAAGCTCGTAATCTAACTGGCAAAACCAGACATTAGTGATATGTATGAATACATTTTGCAAAAAAAAAAAAAAAGTAAAGATGATGTGCATTTACTTCTGCAAATCCAAAAGCGGCTAATACATGTACTTTGTGATGAATAATCCTATGAAAGTTTGACATAAGTAAGAGCTGCCCAGAAACTACGGTTTAAAAAAGCAAAAAGCAAATATAAAAAAAAAAAACCAAGAAAACTAAAATGCACACAGGCTGACAATAAAAAAGAAAAAAATACAACAGGTTACCCATTTCTATATGACACGTGTTAAAACAGAAATGCACACGTTTAATGAAGAATGAGATTTTGCTATTACTGCAAATACTCGTCAACCGTCTTTACCCAGTTTTCTTTCATTTAGAAAGCCAGTGGCCCACCAGATATTTCTCTCCTCTACCACATGATCCCTTCCCCACAAACAAACGCCCACTTCAAACTTCCATACACGGTATTCCTTCCGTAATGGGCTTTGAACTCCCCGCCGCTACACCAAATCTAGTGCGCGGTCTGCTAGGCCACACTTACCGGGATCAGTTCTTTAAGAGATCGGCGGACTGGAACGGACTCCAGCTCGCCCTCTTCGACTTCCATAGGTTCAGGTTCACGAGTGTCCTGGTCCGATTCTGAGTCAGGCTCAGAATCTGAACGCTCAGAGCCTGACTCGGACTTCACCGAGACCTGCAAGCTACGAACTGCTGCCATTCTAACTCTGCAAACAGATCCGAACCATGGAAATTGAGTGGGGCTTCCGGGAGCTGATTAATTCACAGCGCCACCTCAGGCTGGAGGGCACATAGTCACGACTTTACTGTGCTGGTGAGCGAGAGCATTCCGAGTGCGCACATTTTACCGCAGAAGAGTAGAACAACTGTAGAGGTAACAGAATTTTAAATATTGCACTCCACCGCGTTATGTAAGATGCACAATTAGGAATTATTGATTGTTTTTAATATAAAACGCTCTAGGAACACAGAGAAAATAAGAACTGACGCTTTGAAATTGCTTTACAGTTTTTTGTCGAGTTGTTCTTGACTAACTAAATTCTCATAGGATATACCGTTTGGCACGTCTTGATGTCTGGTTATGTAAGACATGAAGCTTTTTGGGGTTTGGCGCTCTAGACCCGAGAAACCACACATTTTAGGTGTTTTTAGACCATATTTTGTGCAGGAAATCACCCGCTTATGAGAAAGAGTAAACCAACAGGTGTTTCTAGCAAAAATGATCAGAAGGACTTGCAGTTGTGCATGCCAGTTCAGCCGACCCCAGGGGTTCACCCCCTAATGAGATACAAAGCTTCATGGTTACTCCTTTTCACAAAACTACAAAACAATGGGAAATAATAATACAGTCATGTATTTATGCAGTTTCAAGGCTGCTGATCACAAATGTGATCATATATATTTTTTGGTTCTTTATTTCGCCTTATACAATTTCTTGTATTAGGAATTAGTTTTTGCATACCCTTTGGGATCAGAGCACAGGGTCAGCCATTGTACAGCACCCCTGGAGCAATTGCAGGTTAAGGGCCTTGCTCAAGGGCCCAGCAGAGTAGGATCTCTTTTGGCAGTGACAGGGATTTGAACTGTCAACCTTCTGGATACCAGCGCAGATCCTTAGCCTCAGAGCCACCACTCCGCCCATATTTGTCATATTTGACTCTTTATGGGTGGTTCTAACCCTCTAAAAGTCACTGCTAAAAGGTCAAATATGACAAGTTTCCAACATAAGCATGTGAAAATTAATTTTAGAATGATTCATGGCCAGTGATTACAAAAATGATGTTATTTTGAATCCTTTATAGGGATCTAGTCCTCTATGCACCTCTATCAGAGGGTGACAAATTAAAAAATTCTGTTACAGTTGAGAATATTTAGACTTTGAACATCTGAAATGAAGCACACATTTTAATATTTCAAATATCTGACACAACTATTCATGTTCATTATATACAGTACTTCTACCTCATGAAGTAAACCATTACATTTCTTTTGAACACCCAGAATTAGGATGGTTTACGGTAATTCATACTTATTGAATGTCTCGTTAAGGAAAGTCAAACAGTTCTGATAAGTTGAAAAAATGAAACATTGAAGCGTAGTTATTAATGTGTTTACGCATACAGAGTTTAATATGTCAGCCGCTGACATCCTAAATGTTTATATTTGATATTTTTCATGGAGAGTAAGAGTGGAGATGAGAAACGTGAATGTGTGATAATCACCTTTAATCCATTGATATTTCCTGTGGAACACTGTAAATTTGTTTGTCATTGGTAAATTTCTGCTGTCTCTTCTCTCATGTTCTCTTCATAATGACACACCTGGGTACCACGTCAGTTCAGGAACATGGAGAGTTTACATGGAAGTTCATTTACTGCACGACTGCCAGTTCTCAGATTGTATGAAATATATGTATACAAATGTCAATGTGATTTTTCTTCACATAATAGCATCAACTATGAAAATAAATGTAAATTATTTAGTTAGGGTGGTGCAGTCTCACAGCCCTGCAGGGTTTCTAGATATTAAGTGTTTTTTTTTCTGTGTATTTGAATTTTAATCCAGGTACTCTAGTCCCTGTCCTAAAGATATCTGACTCTGAAGTGCAGCAGTCTGACAGAAGGTGGATGTGGATGTGGAGAATGTGGGTCATGTCCGGTGACAGTCTAAGTGGGTCCGGGAATGGCTTTGGGCCCTGGACTGGAGAGTGTGAAACGTTCAGTAGATGATCTTTTTTCTTCTTCAAATCATTTGGATTCCCCCTGTTATTTTAAGTTTTCTGTTTTGTAATTGTATACAAAATTAGGGTTAGGGCTAGCACATGCACCTTTATTTACAGTTAATTCAATTTGTATTGAACAAAAGAAGATATGCTGGTGAGTGGACAAATGTTAAGTTTTGGAATCTACTGTAACATTTTGAAAAATATGCTTATCAGCGGGGCTTCACGGTGGCGCAGTGGTAGCGCTGCTGCCTCGCAGTAAGGAGACCTGGGTTCGCGTCCTGGGTTTGTATGTTCTCACCATGTCTGCATGGGTTTCCTTCCGGGTGCTCCGGTTTCCTCCCACAGTCCAAAGACCTACAGGTTAGGTGCATTGGCAATCCTAAATTGTCCCTAGTGTTTGCTTGGTGTGTGTGCGTCCTGCAGTGGGCTGGCGCCCTGCTCAGGGTTTGTTCCTGCCTTGCGCCCTGTGCTGGCTGGGATTGGCTCCCGTGACCCTGTGTTAGGATATAGTGAGATGAATAATGACTGACCGACTGACTGCTTATCAGCATTAGCTATGACCTGAGATATTGTTATGTGTCAGCCATGGTACGCTCCCTGGACTTTTTTCTCCCCATCCTGCATATTTTACTAGTCGTCCTCCGCGGCCTGGCCCACATAGAAGTTAAACAGGACAGTGAGGAGGGTCCTGCCTGGCTCCCTACTCCTGACATCACGCTTCCCCCTCCCCTCGGCTCTCCTCTCTCTCAGATTCACACAAATAAATCTGTACCACAAGTGAACTATGATACTTAACGCGATGAGAGAGATTGCAAAATCAACTGGAATGTTCAAGCAAATTATAGAAAAAAAAAAGATCTAAATCTGTTAAGTAGTTTTCTCACGAAAAGCGGACAGATAGAAAGACAGACAGACAGACATTGGATAAAGCAATAAAGCAAAATATTCATATGAGTCAAAATCTGTACATATGGAAGTGGGTATTGACTTGTTATAAACATGGGCAAAAATTTCAGGCTACATCATAAATAACAATCCCACAATAATAATTATCAAACTGGTGCACCATTGGAGACACTGATGCAGAAAAGTTAACCTAAAAGATCAATTTGGCAACAGGACATTGCTTTTTGCACTGCTTAAGGCTAATTTTTTTAAATTATTATTAGATTAGATCAATTTTATTACATAGGTTTACAGTAAAACTTGCATTAAAACTCAAAAATATCATCTTCCATTGTACACCACCATATATAACTTGCCAGATTGTACTCTTTACTCCTGGCATGTTAACTTTTGCAGGAAAAAATGCTCTAATGGCGTGCACTGATTGGATGGTGATACTGCGTTATTTGCAGATGTTGACAAGTATTAGTAAACACAAATCTTGAGTAAATGTTTGAATATTATCACTATACTTTGATATCATTTAATTTTTCTGATTATATTAGGAGAGTCTGTTTATTTTAGAGACCTTAATGGAACAGGCGGAGTGGTGGCTCTGAGGTAGGTAATTGGAAGGTTGCCAGTTCAAATCCTGTAAACGCCGTAAAGTGACTCTACTCTGTTGGGCCCCTGAGCAAGGCCCTTAACCTGCAATTACTTTGTCCTGGATATGACGTTAATCTGCATCCAGCCCTGTAGGTAGGCCCTCCAACCTGCAGGGAAAAACCTGGGGGTTGGTGGCAGAATTGGCACTCCAGCCACCATAAAAAACCTCACATTGTTCCATTCCATCTAAATTTGTGTGTGCTGAGGTGTCACATCTGGGGATCCTGAGTTGATTTGTCATGTGGTGGGTGCAGCAATGTGCTGTGTTAGTGCATGCTCTTCAACTCTCTCTCTCTTAATGAAACATACTTCTTTATGATTTAGATTGAAAAAGAGAGCAGTTATGCAGTCGATTTTTTTTTTTCATTAATGTAAGACAGATTTAATATTTTCAGAAAGTTGTCAAGTACAAAAAAGCATCTATTTTTTACGAATGAGTCTTGCAGTCAGACATTGCTGTAATCAAATGCCACCTCAGAATTATGGAATTTTCATAATATTTTGCATTAAACCTCTTCACATCATGTTCCCACTGGTTTTGGCTCATATCTAATGTCTTCAGGTTTCTATGTACGGATAATGACGATTCAACTCAACTTTAAGTACTTGAGAGTTGACAGACTCTCAGATGCCTGGTTTGTAAACTATTTAGCATGTCAGCAGTCAGCATGTAGCTGGTATTCTTGGTTGTCTTTTAGTTCACTTCTGCCTGATGAATTCATTTTTATTAATTTTCAAGATTTATAGTAAATATTGATACACCTTTATATCAAATTTGAATCACTTTCAAAATTAATTATATAATTGTTGGAAGAAACTGCAGGTCCACAAGGAGAAATTTTTGGGGAGCCAACCCCGTTGTCCCCGTTTAATTAGGAAAATAGTCCAAACAAAAATGAGTGCCCAATGGCATTAAATAAACAAAAGGCATGATTCTAGCATGAGGAACCTTTCCCTAGATGGTAAGTCTGTGATAGTTACATCAGTAGTACATGCGTTCTTATATCGAATGATGCCTCCTTTTGGGAACCACTGGATATGTAGCAGGTGAACTGGAAAGGGCAGTGTCATTGGCCCTCGCCATCTTCTCGGCACTGTGGGGGGAAAAACAGACAATAAGGTTAGTGCTAAAGTTAGTGCCAGCGTCCCTTCTCAACCTGGGGTGGAAGTACGTACCTCAGAAGAACCTGGAGTATGATCCACTGATGCACATGTGTGACTCAGTCAAGCAAAAAAATATCGAATATGGTCCAGAAATCATAACTGGGTCGCTTTTAACTGTGACTCAAATGTTGCCGGTATGGACTTCTCAACTTTTCATTTCATTGCAGTTTTGCTCAAGCATTGCTGCAGGATTTAAAGGTTTGGGGCACTTCACCATTTGATCCCACATACACTCACCTAAAGGATTATTAGGAACACCTGTTCAATTTCTCATTAATGCAATTATCTAATCAACCAATCACATGGCAGTTGCTTCAATGCATTTAGGGGTGTGATCCTGGTCAAGACAATCTCCTGAACTCCAAACTGAATGTCAGAATGAGAAAGAAAGGTGACTTAAGCAATTTTGAGCGTGGCATGGTTGTTGGTGCTAGACGGGCCGGTCTGAGTATTTCACAATCTGCTCAGTTACTGGGATTTTCACGCACAACCATTTCTAGGGTTTACAAAGAATGGTGTGAAAAGGGAAAAACATCCAGTATGCGGCAGTCCTGTGGGCGAAAATTCCTTGCTGATGCTAGAGGTCAGAGGAGAATGGGCCAACTGATTCAAGCTGATAGAAGAGCAACTTTGACTGAAATAACCACTCGTTACAACCGAGGTATGCAGCAAAGCATTTGTGAAGCCACAACACGCACAACCTTGAGGCGGATGGGCTACAACAGCAGAAGACCCCACCGGGTACCACTCATCTCCACTACAAATAGGAAAAAGAGGCTACAATTTGCACAAGCTCACCAAAATTGGACAGTTGAAGACTGGAAAAATGTTGCCTGGTCTGATGAATCTCGATTTCTGTTGAGACATTCAAATGGTAGAGTCAGAATTTGACATAAACAGAATGAGAACATGGATCCATCATGCCTTGTTACCACTGTGCAGGCTGGTGGTGGTGGTGTAATGGTGTGGGGGATGTTTTCTTGGCACACTTTAGACCCCTTAGTGCCAATTTGGCATCGTTTAAATGCCATGGGCTACCTGAGCATTGTTTCTGACCATGTCCATCCCTTCATGACCACCATGTACCCATCCTCTGATGGCTACTTCCAGCAGGATAATGCACCATGTCACAAAGCTCGAATAATTTCAAATTGGTTTCTTGAACATGACAATGAGTTCACTGTACTAAAATGGCCCCCACAGTCACCAGATCTCAACCCAATAGAGCATCTTTGGGATGTGGTGGAACGGGAGCTTCGTGCCCTGGATGTGCATCCCACAAATCTCCATCAACTGCAAGATGCTATCCTATCAATATGGGCCAACATTTCTAAAGAATGCTTTCAGCACCTTGTTGAATCAATGCCACGTAGAATTAAGGCAGTTCTGAAGGCAAAAGGGGGTCAAACACCGTATTAGTATGGTGTTCCTAATAATCCTTTAGGTGAGTGTAGATGATGTCTATGTGTAGAGACATTTTTGGGGCCCCCTAGTGGCTGAACCTCCCTATGCAATGCATATTCTGCATACAGCTTATTTACACTCCTACCTGGCATTTGTTTATATTCATTTCTAATATCGTCTTGGCTTATTTTTAAGTGTTTTTAATGTTTATTGTAATTATGTTTTTTATGTTAATAGTATTCTGTTTGGGTGGCATGGTGGCACAGTGGTAGCACTGATGCCTCGCAGTTAGGAGACCCTGGTTTGCTTCCCGGTTCCTCCCTGCGTGCAGTTTGCATGTTCTCCCTGTGTCTGCGTGGGTTTCCTCCCAAAGACATGCAAGTTAGGTGGATTGGCAATTCTAAATTGGCCCTAGTGTGTGCTTGGTGCGTGGGTGTGTTTGTGTGTGTCCTGCGGTGGGTTGGCACCCTGCCTGGGATTGTTTCCTGCCTTGTGCCCTGTGTTGGCTGGGATTGGCTCCAGCAGGCCCCCGTGACCCTGTGTTCAGATTCAGAGGTTTGGAATAAGGATGGATGGGTGGATGTTTTTTATGTTAATAGTATTCTGTTTGGGCGGCATGGTGGCGCAGTGGTAGCACTGATGCCTCGCAGTTAGGAGATCTGGGTTCCCTTCCCGGGTCCTCCCTGCGTGGAGTTTGCATGTTCTCCCTGTGTCTGCGTGGGTTTCCTCCCACAGTCCAAAGACATGCAGATTAGGTGAATTGGTGATCCTAAATTGTCCCTGGTGTGTGTGTGTGTGTGTGTGTGTGTGTGTGCCCCCTGTGGTAGGCTGGTGCCCTGCCTGGGGTTTGTTTACTGCCTTGTGCCCTGTGTTGGCTGGGATTGGCTCCAGCAGGCCCCCGTGACCCTGTGTTCAGATTCAGAGGTTTGGAATAAGGATGGATGGGTGGATGTTTTTTATGTTAATAGTATTCTGTTTGGGCGGCATGGTGGCGCAGTGGTAGCACTGATGCCTTGCAGTTAGGAGATCTGGGTTCCCTTCCTGGGTCCTCCCTGCGTGGAGTTTGCATGTTCTCCCTGTGTCTGCGTGGGTTTCCTCCCACAGTCCAAAGACATGCAGGTTAGGTGAATTGGCGATCCTAAATTGTCCCTGGTGTGTGTGTGTGTGTGTGTGTGCCCCCTGTGGTAGGCTGGTGCCCTGCCTGGGGTTTGTTTACTGCCTTGCGCCCTGTGTTGGCTGGGATTGGCTCCAGCAGACCCCCGTGACTTTGTAGTTAGGATATAGCGGGTTGGAAAATGGATGAATAGTATTCTTTTATTTGTTATTTCATTTTCATGGGTAATGTGGTGTTTTCATATGTTACATGTGTTCTGTGGATGGTACCCCAACAGACTGGGCCACCCTGACATCAACGCTCCTGAGAATTCTCTCTGGCTATTTATGCCCCAGATAAAGGGAGCTCAATAGCTGTGCATTGTATTTGGAAGGAGTTTTTGTAAATGTAGTCTTTCGCTTGTATTTTTTGTTTGCTAACTATTTTTTGCACTGTTTATGGGATTCTTCTTTTGGGTTGAGTTTTTGGGCCTTGGTTGTTTTGTGAGTATTTCTTGTTTGTTTCTCTGTTTTGTTTAATACATTGTTTATTTTTAAAGTTTTGGTTGAGACTTGTTTCTATACACACCAGAGTATTTTCCTAGTTCTCTTTGTTGCAAGGCATTTTTGAGACTACCAAAACAAAAAATGTGTAACAGTTGTGTTCAAATCCTCGACTCAGGTGCTGTCTGTCTGATGTCTGCATGTTCTCCTGGTGTTCTTATGGATTTTTCTCCAGGTATTTAGGTTTTTCTCTCATATTCCAATGTTGTGCAAATCACATTAATTGGTGATTATAAACTGGCCCTACCTTGTTCATGTTGTGGCCAGATTAGGCTTTGGCCTGCACAAATATCAATAGGATCATGCAGGTTAGGGAATGATTTATTATGTTTCTATACTCAGTTTTCATGTTCTTTGTCCATGAAGTCTCAGCCTATCCTGGCAACAGCATACACAAGGCACAAACCAACCTTGAGTGGCAAGAGAGCCCACTAACAGGAATGCTAGCAAACCTAATGCATGTATTTCAGTGTTTTAGCCACAAGATCACACTGTAGGCCTACATGTACATGATAAAATCTGAACCTGTCGCTTGTATGAGGAAGACGTTAGCAGGCAAGTAACTACACAACACCTAAGCATGTTTTGAAACAGCTTCAAATGCGATTATTTAGCCAAAACTAATTTTTGAAGTCCATACTCTGTTTGCTCACAAGAGGGCGATGCTTGCCTTTAATTTTTTATCTCACATTTTCATTAACTTCTGGATGGACTCCATCTAAACAAACCCAAGATAATACCGATGTCTGATGCTACTCCAGGTCACACATTCTCATTTGTCTGCTGTCATTTATTCCAAATGAAGCATCTGTCAAAATATAACCATTAAAAGATTATCTGGTCTTCTTTGAGGTTGTTTCTAATTATGAGAAGGTATGATCTGTCTATTTTTTGCTAGTTTAAAAGCTTTATTAACAGTGTCATCTTCAAATGATCAAAAGGCTTGCTATCACAGCAGGACAAGGTCTTTGTAGAAAACACAATATGTGCAGTATGACAGGAGACTGTATAAGTCAACATGGTTTTAAAAAAAAAGTTATGCTAAAAGACAAATGAACAGAGTGTCCAGATGAAGTACTATTTTTCTTTTATGTAATGCAGTATTTTAAAATTAAGTAAATATTCCTTATATTTTGGTCCAATTCAATATGCTAGTTATTTCATTAAGCAAACCATCTTTAATCAGACATTAAACAATATCATATCTGTTACAGACGTATGCTCTCTGTATGTTTAAGTAGGCAGTGTAGTGTAATAATTAAAGGAATGGACATTAAATCTCAATGTCATTGCTTCTGTCCTCAACTCCGACTTACTTTGTAAGATGAATAACCTTACCCTGCCTGAGTTTTGTTTGTAAAAGCCTGTCTGTGAGCAATTGAATGCTACAGTATCTCTGTTATTATAAAGTGTCAGGGGATGGTGTTCCACTGTATATAAGTTGCTTGTTTGCCCACTTGAGTAAGTCATCACAGTGTTACCAGAGACAGTTAGTAATGCCTACCTTTGCCATTAGGCCACTGGGTAATAATTTCACACCAACTATCATATACCCAATTTCATATAAAGTTTAATTGAGGCCTGTCATTATAATTATGAAGGGCATTGTTCTGTGATTAATAGTTTTGGTGGAATTAAAACAAGCTCATTTAATAAAACATTACTAGTGTAGAGGGGTGGTGTTTTTGGATGGGGTCTAAGCATGCTCCCTAAAGCAAGCTATTTTATACATGCAAACAAACAAACTCCCTGAAGTCTGACATAGAAAGGCTTTCCATATCATGCTAGTGAGAGGCATTTGTATGAGCTTCAGAATCTTTACATAAATCTGATATGCAAGTTGTTTGTGAGAAAACTTAACGTATCCTTTTGCCACCTCAGGAGAGTTAGCTCTTGACACAAAGGGAAACTTTAGAAGGAAATGCCGGATGAAGAATAATCCAAAATGTCTTTGAGTGGTTGAATGACAGGGAAGTAGTCAAAAGATATCAATTAAAATCACTGTTAAAATTAAGACAAAAACTTTAACCTTTCAATATGAAACGCTCCTCCTAAAGAGGCAAATAAGACAAAGTCATGCTCTCTCCAGATAAATTCCAGTAATAGTTGCTCTTGTGTTCATTGTCAATGATTAGTTTTAAAATGAGTGTTTTTTAAATTATATAACATCAACATATAAGAAACTGCAAACTAAGGGGTGGGGATCGATCTGTTCTTAATTTTTCTCTTTGTAAAAACTTGATTGCTTTGTATGGATTGTAATAAAATTAATAAAAAAAAAAAGAAACTGCAAACTATAAAATAAGAACATAAGAAGGATATCAGAAATTTCACAAATGAGAGGAGACCATTCAGTCCCTCAACCTTCTTTGCTCAGCTAATAGCTAAGCTGTCCTAAATAAGACCATACATACTGTATAAGCTGCAACCCCTCATTTAACACCCTAAATACCCATGTGCTGTAGCTTTCAAAGGGTGGCAGGTGTCAGCCAATTGTAGAATCCAACTAAAGGTATTCAGTTTGTTACATGTCATGTGGTCAGTTGTTCTCAAGGTTGGACTAAGACCCTCACAGGCTTCTGGGTGACAGAGTGTTAATTGTACTTTTCATATCAATGCAGAACGGCATTTCTCACTCATGATTTCTGCATCAGACTCAACAGCTTCATCAAGCAGGATTGGTGTTCTCCTTGGTCATTTCAACTTGTGGATACTCTATTGTTTCATCGAGTGCAGTGAGGTTGGGGTTGTGGTGTTTTGTTGAAAAGACTCCTTTCCATCACAAGACACTGGGTGCACACCCAGAATGCCCTGATGGTTTATCTGCCCCTGGTTGCTCACATCTAGCATAGTGGTAGTGTTACTGTCCCTCAGTGCAGTGTTGTGGGTGTGAATCTTGTGCCAGGTTATTGTCTGTGTGGAGCTTGCATGCCCACACTGTGTCTGTGTGGATTATCCTCCAGATACTCTGTTTTTCCCTCCTTCATCCCTAAAAAGTTTTAGCTTTACTGGCAATTCCACATTTTTCTTCTGTGTGGGTGTGTTTTGGTAGCATTCCAATGGATTGGTACCCTGTATAGGCTTGATTCCTGCCTTGAACACAGTGCCGCCATGATATGTTCTGGGCAGCTTTACAACCCTGAATTAACCTGAGCAACTTTGAGAATGTTATGTTATGTCACATAATGATGCACAGGACATGCTATCATACATTTATCTCCTTAAATGTAAGACTACCAATTATATTTTGATTTCACCATATATTCTTTGAATATTTCAGCTGGAATGGCATACTACAAAAATTAACAAAATAAAATGGAGATTGGTGGATCTGAAAGAAGAGCAGGAAGAATGGGCCTAAGGTTTAGGGATGCGTGAAAGTCTCAAAGAGTTTTTAGAACTGAATGAGGTTGTCCTGAGTGTCAAATGCCAAAAAGGAGGTGTAGAAAACAATAGAGGGGCTAAAGTTGCTTGTTTTTTAAACCTTACTACAATGCTTATAAATTATTTATTTATATAAATAATTAACTTTGGATATGACAATAATTAGGGTTAGGGTTATATTTTCCAAATGTAAAAATATATATGACTAACTGTATTATCCAGCTTCACCTGGGGAATGTCTTATGAAAATGACCCCCAGGTATACTGCCATTAATTAATCGGGTGTATCAGAAGTACTATGTAACTAAGTGCGTTTCTGTATGCAATATCTGTATTTTTTTGCATTTTAACCAAAGACTAATATTATTGGCAAAAAGTATGTTGTAGTGGTTAAGGACTAGGACTTTCAGCTATGAGCAAGTCACTTCCCCTGCTTGTGCTCCTATTATGTCTCTCAAATGTTGTATGTTGCCTTGAATAAAGACATCAGTCAACCAATAAGTAACATAATAATATTCTTAGGTCCCTGGAGCACTTTTATCTTAAACATGCAATATACAAGTCAGCTGGGGAACTTTGTTCCTTTGTGGAAAGAGAATCGTCTGCATCTTAACATCAGCAAAACCAAGAAACTGGTTATTTACTTTTACCACACCAAAGACCCTCTAAGACTGGTTACTATTCAAGGAGTGGATGTAGAGGTGGTCCACTTCTACAAGTACTTGGGGGTCCACATTAATAAGAGGTTGGACTGTCTTGGAACACAAAAGAACTATATAAGAAAGGGTAGAGCAGGCTGTTTTTCCTTAGGATAACTCTGTGATGGCCAGTGTGATTTCCTATTCTGTGGCATGCTGGGCTGGTCACATCATTTCAAGAGAGGCCCACCGAATTAACAGGCTAATTGAAGTGGCAGGCTCAGTTATGGGTTGCACTCTGGACTTTTGGGAAGTAGTAAAAAGGAGGGAATTAAAACAAACCTGAGTGCCATTATTAAACAAAGTTATACATCCTCCCTTTGACACACTAATACTGATGACTTTCAGCCAACAAATTATTCAGCAGAAGTGTGTCAAGAAACTCAACTGGGGCTTCTTTATACCTACAGCACTACTTCTGCATAATGCCTCACTGACACTACCAAGTCAGTTGTTTTCTTTAATTTTAATTTTCTTGCTGTATAATCATTCTGTTAAGTCTTCAGACTATGGTGTGTGTATCTTTATTTATTTATTTACTTACTTATCCACCTATTTATGTATCTATTTGTTTAAAGAGCTTCTGTAAAAAGCTTTTTTGTGTTTTTCATTATTTGTATTTGATCTCCCTTTAAAGTCAACAGATGTAAATGTTTATGAAAATGATTTTGGATGGTGGGGTGGGGGTCCCCTTTCAAAGTCCATATATGTGAATGTATGCTGCATACAATAGAGTAGCTTGTGGGAGACCCATTAAGTTTAAACATACACCATCGGTTCTTGTGTTGGATCTGAAGACAATACTCCTGCCTGTGCTTCTCTCTCCCTCCCTTTTTGCATCTAGCAAAGCAGCACTTATGCTCACAACCACAGCACCTGGTACCAGCAGTCAAGGTTTATAGTGCACTTGCTAACCACTGAGTTTTACATCTTTCTTGAGCTCCATTGAACATTGTCCTTCTGTTTCACAACTGCCTGCATGCACCAAATGTGATCTTGTTTCTTTTTTCCTGTTCAGGACACTGTACCTTCTTCAGTTGTCTGTCCACCCTATTGGTTAGTGGTGCTGTTCATGTAGCCTGACAATTGCTTCTACTGTTTCCTTCATTTGCGTAAAGCCCCCTGTCAGCGCATTGCAGAGCATGTATGTTAGCATAAAGTTGGTAAATATTTACAAATAAAAAAACATGGGTTGGCTTATTTTATTTTTTCTATGATGTCACCAATTTTCAAGCAAATCAGACAAGCGTTTTTGAAATTTTGAGCTATTTAGTTTTTCTGTTGTAGGGGTGGTTTTTACCTTTAAATATTGGTATAACTAAATGTCTTTTGTAGGACATATAGACCTTAGGTGTACCTGCCAATGAGTAAGATAATGAGTCTATTTATTTTGCATTATATACTGTATATATTATTATTATTATATACTGCATAGATAGATAGATAAACACTACATTTAAATTATGCATTATACATTTTCAAACTGAGGGCATGAAATTGATTCCTTTAACCTGCCAACAGAGCTCTAAGAAAGTTCTTTTGTGGGCTTGTGCCTTAACATATATCTGCAGCATGTCCCACACTTTTGATCATTTCTGATTGAAGCACACAGTATCAGTATAAGCATTATGGCCAGTAGGGCAGGGGCATTCGTGTTCAGACCCTGAACCCAATAATGAGCCAAGGCAGTCAAAATATGAAATAAAAAGGATTTTTTATAACAATTAGAGGTAGCAGAAGCAGAACCTTCCCTTTAACTCCATGTTTCCAATACTAGTGGCCTGAAGGGGTGTTTAAGACCCAGCCAGGAAACACTTCCAGGAGAAATGAAGAGACCATTTCCAGGGTCAGGAATAACATTGAGAACTTCGGGGACCATTCACTTAGATCCCTCTCTTAGATTCCTCATAGAGGTTTGATGTACCCCAGCAATTCTGTACTTCATGCCTTGGCCTACCCCAGGTCACCCTTGTTTAGGTAGAGGAGAGATGCCCATTTATGTGTTTGGCAGGATGTGCTGGAAGTCTCAAGGAACACATTTTTGTTTTTGCTGTTTTTGTGGTGGTTGTGGACAAAAGAAATCCCAAAAGGCTTTTGCTTGGGAGCCCAGAATAGAATAGTCAGGGATGTTTTGCAGAGTCAATAGACTGGTTTTGTTATTTATACTTATTTACATTACTAGGAAAAAAAAGAATCTATACTAATAAACGGCAAAGCCCTCACTCACTCACTCACTCACTCACTCACTCACTCACTCACTCACTCACTCACTCACTCACTGACTGACTCATCACTAATTCTCCAACTTCCCGTGTAGGTAGAAGGCTGAAATTTGGCAGGCTTATTCCTTACAGCTTCCTTACAAAAGTTGGGCAGGTTTCATTTCGAAATTCTACGCGTAATGGTCATAACTGGAAGCTGTTTTTCTCCATTTACTGTAATGGAGATGAGCTTGAAACCCGTGGGGACGGAGTTTCGTGTGACATCATCACGCCTCCCACGTAATCACGCAGTACGTAGAAAACCAGGAAGAGGCCCAAAAAGCGCTGAAGAAAACATGCATTATATAATTGAGAAGGCAGCGAAACAATAAGAAGCGAGCGAGTGACATATACAACCATATTCATGAGTTCTGCTACTTCGGAAACAAAGCACGATGTAAACCTAAACTTTAAATTAAGTTCATAGACAGGCTGCCGCTGGCGTTTGTAATTTAGTGCCTGCCCATATAAGGCCGTCCGTCAGCGGCAATCCAATAGCAAACTGCCACGGGTAAATATTCACGGGTGAAGGACTGTGCTTATGCAGAGGAAGATGAGATGGTCAGG
>JANRMT010062814.1:66844021-66882013 GCA_026402145.1 Polypterus bichir lapradei
TATATATATGTGTATATATGTATATACTGTATATATATGTCTATATTTGTATATGTATATATGTATGTATATGTATATATATATATATATATATATATGATGTGTATATATATGTTTATATATGTGTTTGTCTGTATATATATATATATATATATATATATGCCAGCAACACTCATGACAATGACAAAACAATTACATTGTCAATCATGTTACGTTATTATTAAAATGTTTCCTTTTCTTTTTACTTCTCCGCTGCCAAGCGCGGGTATTTTGATATATATACAGTATATATATATATATATATAGATATATATATAGATATATATATATATAGATATATATAGATATATATATATATAGATATATAGATATGACAACAACACTCATATCAATGACAAAACAATTACATTAATAATCAAGTTACGTTATTTTTAAAATTTTTCCTTTTCTTTTTCATAACTTCTTTAACACAGTACTTCTCCGCTGCGAAGCGCGGGTATTCTGCTAGTTAATACTATAAAATAGCACACAAGTCAAAACTAGAAATCCTTATTTTTTACTTGCTGTTATAATTTGTTTGAGACTCTCTAGATTTATGTCTGGTCATTTCTGTATACTTTTCATTATATCTTTTACACCGAATTTCAATAGTGTTATTTTGTAGAGACTATTGTTTTTTTGCACTGTTTTATATGGTGATGGCTGCATTGTTGTTGGCCACCAGGGTGGTTGTTGCTCCATGTGATTAATATTCTCTCAATGCTCTTACACATAATAGATAGCACTGTACTAGATGTGACATCTAAGCTTTTGGATTCCATGAAATCTTACTCACAATTATTTTGGCCTTTGTATTTTCTGAAAAAAGACAAGTAGATTTCTGAGTTTATCTCTTTATCTCTGTCCTTTGACCATCTTCCCTTCTCTCATTATTAACTTATTGTTTTGATACTTTTCTGTCCTCTCCGTAGTCCGACATCTCGCTAGTTTTTCCTAAATCTCTCTTCATCTGGGTAATTCTATGGTAGTGTTTTGTCGTGGTAGGGTCCTACGGTGACCCTATTCCCCTTTTATTCTCTTTATTATGGAGATCTTAAGCAAGTACCCCAAATCCCACCCTTGTCACCAAGTGAATTACTGTGGATTAAAACCTCAAAGCTTGTCAGTTTGAAGATCTGCAGCTGTGGAGAACTGCTGGTGGTCAGTCGTGAACCTTCAATATCTGGCTCTAAAGTGGTCTCTGTGCAGTGTGGGCTAATAGGGGAGTTCCACTAGTCAGCTGCGCAGAGCCCATTTCTGAACACTGTGAGTGAACTACTTTCTGGTGACATCAGCTGAACTCTCTCAAACTTTGCTATGCAGAGTTGCCACTGCAAGTTATTGCCCTTCCTCCTCCAATGCCAGTACTGAGGCACTGTGCCCCTTTCCATTGGCGACCTGTTGTCACTGGCAATGTTACCAATGCCAGGGCACTTGCTACCAGGGAGTCTTATGGTCTAACTCTTGTCCTGAGCTATATCAGTGTTTTTATAATTCCAGACCCAGTTAGGTCTTTCTTAACACCACAATACCTAGAAATAAAAGAAGACTCTGCTGTTCCTTTGATCCTCTTGAACCTGAAACATAATTCTACAGATCACAATATGAGTTTTCTTTTTTTTCTAGAAAAGGGTTATTTTCTTTTACTTTTTCAAATGAGCATTCCTGTGTCTGAAGACTGGAAATTGAGTGAAGAAGCCAGGTGTATGGGAAACATTGCTTCGTGCGAGAAAAGATTTATTGCCCAGAAGCTGTTGTCTAATGTAGTTAACTATCACAATTTTAATTTCACAGGGAGTTAAAACACAACAACTGTCTTCAAGACTATGGTTTTCAGAATTCTTTAGAAAATTGCCAACTTTGTTTAATGGAATCTCATCTCTCCTTTTCTGTGTGGGTTTCTTCTTTGCTCTAGATATTGTAGATAGTTGCTATAGCATGCACTGTAAAAGCAGGTGAAGCAGATCATTAAAATAAACAGTACAGTAAACTGAATAACAACAAAGGTAAAGCAGGCTGCCAACTTTTTCTGTTAATTTGATGAAATACAGTACATGGCATTCTTAGTCATGGAGCTGAGCATGGCTGAACTATTAGCCTAGCAGTTGATTTGAAGAACATTGCAAATTCCAGACCAATATGCAAAATATTCTTTGATTCAAATGCAATATTGCAATAATTCCAGCTAGACCAAGTTTAAAGCACACTAAGAAGCTGCTACACACAATGAAAGACACATCAGTGAAACAAACATTCAAAGATCATTCTAAGTACTTTCATCAAATTCAAGAGCATAAGCACCCTCACCATAAACCCTTTCCCTGCTCCCAAGACTCAATATGGTACACTCACACTTTACCTTCTTCCCTTCTTTTTTGGACAAAACACTTTTACCACCACTAACATTCTAGAAGCAATATAAGCAGTCTTGAATTGACTGATTTTGCACTATGATTATCTCCATGTCTTTTTCACTGTGACCAGAATATTACTGTTTCAAAAAGATCTCCAGCTGGAGATTCCTTCAGTCTATTTTTTGCTTACCATCACCAAGTCTAAAGTGTAAATTAAATGCTGGAATGATCAAACAAGAAATTAGATCAGTTTAAGGCAGCAAAGAGATGGGCCAGGGCACCTGTGGGTTCCCTTTTCTCTGGCTATCTTTTCGACTTATTAAAAGCTGCATTCTGCATTCTGAGGTTGCTTAATATAAGCCATTCACTACCTTTGGCCTGCTGTTCCTTTATGACGCTCAACTAAGGCTGCGTGCAGCTGAGATCAGAGTTTAAATGCAGTGCAGACACGCTTCTGCTCTGTTTTCTGCACTTTGTCAGCTCACGGCACATCAGATTTCCTTGGAGTTGCTCCACAGGGCTATAAAACTAGGAGTCCATGTTGGCTTCAACCTCCTCATCTCGCCTGTCTACATGCTCTGGCCTGAGTGACATTAGCACATGCCTCTGAAGCCTGCTGTGCTCTGTCAGTTTATGATCTCTTAACTATGCCCCCCAGTTCTGATTTACTTGTATTATAAAATTTTCTGAGGCAATTTTCTGGCACTAACAGTCAGGTGGGAATAAAGAGGCATCCATAGTAAATCCCTATACATTTTTCTGATTCTGTTCTTTTCCCTGCAGACTAATTGAGAGCCACATTCACTTCTATTTGTACTATATGTAATGAAAAGTCAAGCAAAATGACACCTTTTATTGGCTAACTAAAAAGATTACAATATGCAAGCTTTCGAGGCAACTCAGGCCACTTCTTCGAGTTGCCTCGAAAGCTTGCATCTTGTAATCTTTTTAGTTAGCCAGTAAAAGGTGTCATTTTGCTTGACTTTTCACTACATTCATAATGGCTAACACAGTACAACACCCTAGTACTACTATATGTAAAAAAGCTAAGGACTGGCTGCATGACACTTAGGAGGAACACTCATGTAGACACCCATGACCAACTGGTTTTGACAAACCAATACATGTAAACAGCACATATTTGGAATGTTGGATAACAGACATGCAGACACAAGGAGCACATGCAAACTCCACATTAGTGCTGCCTGACTGCTAGTAGCCATCTGGTAAATATGACTGGGTGATGTACTGTATATTATTCTGCTTGTCTAGTCTGTAATGCTTAATAACTTTGTTTTATTCTTATATGAAAAAAGAATTGTGATATTAAATAATGCTAACGTCGAGGACTTCTTCTTGACTTTGATATTATGTCTTTAGTTTTATGCATATATCACATTATGCCACTTTTTAAGCAATTTAAACTCTATTTACATAATTTTGGCAAGTCAGGGCACATGCATAGTGTGACATTCCCACTGACTCAGTCCAACTAGTCTCCCCTTTACAAGGAGGAGAGCATGTCAACCAATGTGTGCTCACCCAGAAGTACAATGTATACTGTATAAGTAAAACGTATATGTAAAACTGATATTGCATGTTTTACATACCAAAATAGAATGGAAAACTCAAAAAAAAGTGGGCACCTTTTTTGTCCTCTGCAGACCATAAGAAGGAAGTCTTGTCTGATGACCTAATTTCTAGTTCCTTCTCTCCTGACCTCACGTCTGGTTCCCACCATGTATAACCTCCATCTTAAGCACTTTGAGCTACTGTTTGCATGAAAATGTGCTATATAAATAAATGTTGTTGTTGTTGTTGTTATCTTTGTTAGCCTGAATCAGTTCTGTATTGAGCTCTTTCTGAAAAGACTTGATATTATTTTCTCTATACTTGATTTTCAAGTATACAGGGTGGCTACCCCAAACATTTTTCAGTGTTTTAAGTGATGGAAAATAAAATATTTATGTAGTAGTTTTGTATACAAGTATGATAAAGATTTGAGATATTTTGAATGATAAGGATTTCAAAGTTAATAATTTACAATGGCAATAACTGTCAGTAGTGTTCTTTAAAAATGAGTGGTGCCGCACTAAAATACACAGTGTGCTTTTTGCATCAATGCCTGATGTCAGCTTTCTTCATTTTATACTTTAATGGAGGAGCGCTCCCCTAGAGCCTCCCCACTCAGAGTAATGTAAAAGAGTCAAAATGTGTAAAAAAAATAACCAAGTAAAGTGAGGAAGAACACCGGAGAGAAGTGCAAAAACGATAAAATAAGAGACCTGCTGTTCCCTAGATTGTTTCTCACACAGTCTTAAACTGCTGTGTTTCAAGTGTCACGGCTCACTCACCCGCCCACCAACCAAGAGAAAGCAAAAAAATACTTGCTGCTCACCCCCTGTTTCTCTGTCACTCTTGGAGTTCTCGTATCTTTTCTGCCTGATTAGCTCTTCTTCTGTGGCAAGACTCAGTTCTGCACAGCTTTAAACTTCATCCAAAGGTTACTTTCAGATGCTAGAGACAACAGGTTAGAACCTAAACCTCGACCTTTGTAGCTTCGGGTCCCCCTTTTTAAGTTTGCTGATGATCCACTTAGAGCAATCGAGAAGCCCTAAGGTTTGAAACGATCACAAGTTCAAGAAACAAGCGCAGTTAGAGTTGGGAAAAATATCGCACAGTACTGTCAGTTGATGGTTACAGTTCATCTCAGTAGCTGAAATGGCATTTTGTTTTTTCCTCATGCGCTAGCGACCCAGCGATGGTTCTTACAAATAGACATGCATGAAAGTTGTGTGCATGGCTAGTACAGCTCTGTGCTGTCATGCTGGCTTTGCAAATCAACACGAGGTGCTTGGAAAAAAATGTTTGCCTCAGTCAGCTGCATGGTGAATTTCCAGAAAAAAATATTCAGCGAACGAGGTTTCCAGGGGATATAGAATATTTGCTGCCAAAAACACTTTTGATGAATTTTGTTAATCAACACTAGTCAGAAAGTGAAAGCAAAACTGAAACTACCAAAACATAAACAAGAAATTGTACTTGAAGAAAAACTTCTGAAATTCTAAGTCCCTGAATATGCATAAAATACCGATTCAAAGTGAGACAGTAAGATTTTTTAGTGAGAAGGAGATGAAGCCCCGTAATGGAACAAGCCAAAGTCAAGCACAAATGTAGGGCAATCTGTCATCAAGATTAAAAGGCTAACCAAAATTTGAGGTACCTTTATAAGGAGAGAGAAGTTATAAAGCCAGGAAGCAATTTATCAAAAGATTTGTATGTTAACATTGGGATTTGGATGAAAAATTTGTCAACCTTCTAACCTATCATGTTAATGTTGTCAGATATTGCATCTCTGTGACTACGTCCCCTGGCAACTGGAAAATGGTGGCAACCATATGCAAAACAAAGATTGGGTAGTGACAAAATACTAAAAAATAATCTAACTTTCTCATATTTCTATTTAGACATAAAGAAATGTTATTTTTGTAGTGATTTTGTTCCAAAACCCCAAACATAATGAGTACTTAAATTAAATCAGTCCAGGGGAATCCACAAAAATTAATAAAAATATTTACACACTGTGGCGAACATAGCTGCTGACAAGGAAAAATGCAAAATGGTGTCACCAGCAGTAAAAAATCTACAAACAAAATGTAAGGTCACAAACGTAATGAAAAAATAATTTAACAACACAAAAAAATAGATTTAAAGTAAAAAATGCACATGGAAATAACAAACTTAAAGGAAACTTTCATTTTACAAGATCAAAACTTATTCCAGAAACAAAAATGCAAAAACCAAATTGAAAGGTCAAGGTCTGGAAACAAAGCTTTATACTGTACTAAATTCTAAATCTGTAGAAAAAGAAAAACATTTCATCTTATTTTTGACATTTGTGTATCATTTTGACTTCATCGTTTTCTCAAACTTTTTACCTTTATGTGTGCCTTTTGAGTTTTTCCTGCAATTATAGCTGGGAAAGCAGACTATGTAGAAACAGCCAGAAAAAGCTGGGATAATACCCAGGTCACTACTTTTAATCTCTCTATTATATTAAAAAAAATTTTTACTTCATGTCCGTGTTATTCAGTCTTGACCACGCCCCTCCACACAGCTCACCCAATCATTACTCCTACTGCGCACATCCTCTCTCAATACCATCCTTTGACACTCTCAGTGCTAACTCACCCTTCAACGCAGTTGGTTATAATGGCAACGCAGAAAAGCAAATTTTCTATTCATGAATGTAGAATTTTAGATCGTGATAGAAAAACTGCGGCAAGAGATGATAATGAACGTTGAAAAAAAGAAAATGAACAAAAAAGAGCGGCATATTATAAAAATCAAGAACAAAGAATCACCCAATAAATAAAATAAAATATCCTGAACAATATACAAACAGAAAAGTAAAAAGCAATGTTTATAGAATGTAAGTTAAAGGATAAAGTCATTCATAATACTGTTTTTGACAAGGCGTTAATGTAATTTATTTTTAGTCAGTCATCAGTCATTTTCCAACCCCCTATATCCTAACAAAGGGTCACGGGGTCTGCTGGAGCCAATCCCAGCCAGCACAGGGCACACACCCACACATGAAGCACACACTAGGGACAATTTAGGACCGCCAATGCACCTAACCTGCATGTCTTTGGATTGTGGAAGGAAACCAAAGCACCTGGAGGAAACCCATGCAGACACGGGGAGAACATGCAAACTCCATGCAGGGAGGACCCGGGAAGCGAACCCAGGTCTCCTTACTGAGAGGTAGCAGCGCTACCACTGCTCCACCGCGTTATAATTTACTTTTTATTACATTTTACTTTTTTACTTCTACTTTTACCTTTTTACTTTTTACCACATTTTATTATTCATTGGTATTTAAAATAGGCAGCTGTATTGAAATACTCAAGTATCTGATTTTCTGTCTATAATAACTAAGGACTGTTATATCTGTAGGCAATAATATTGTACTCATAAAAAGGAAGAAGATGGAGGCAGGTTCAAAGTGTTAAACTTTAACAGGTCTTTTTACTAAGATCGTTTCTGAGTACACGTTACACCATATTATTATTATTATTATCTACTTCCTAACAGCTCCCCAGTACCCATAATTCCTTATTACTATGGAATCCCCCATAGTTCAGACTTGCAATATACTAAAATGACCAAACCGTCTTCATCCCGCGCACTGCATACTCATCCATATACCACCTCTTTAAATACAATCGCTTCCTCTAACGGAGGAGCGCCCCGACACCCTTTGAGTAGCTCAGCCGTGAGATTTTTGGCATCCAACGCCTGCCCCTGGGTTGGCGAGTGAAGTGAGCAGGGGGCAGAACCCCCTAGTAATAAGAACAAAAAAGCCTTGTCAAATGTCTCAAAACAAAACAGCCTTCTCTTAGCGGCGAGGCAACAAGGTATCAGCAGCACTGTCCTTCCTGGGTGTCAGTTTGACATCTGACACCAACTTTCATGGGCTTTTTAGATCTGATACCAGGAGGGGAGGAGCCTTCTCTGGGCATTAAGGTGGGGTTAAACATCTGCACTGGGTGTCTTTTCCTGGAGAAAATAATGTTAGTATTAGCGCACCCTTTTATCTGGGGCTGGAAGTGCTTACTTCACCTGAGTCAGGAAGATGGTCCTCAGGTGTGCATTCTTGACACTCCACTCTTGCCTGTTCCTTTCATTCTTGTTCATGCCTGCTTATTGCTGATCTTTTTCTGGTTAGTGCTGTTTCTGACTCTGTACTCTCCTAATGCCCTGATGATATTGTTGAACCTGCCTACAAAACATGCTACTAGCAGTTCTTGTATCATCAGACTTGTACAAAGCATCTGTGCTTGTTTAAACCTGAACATCAAGCCAGAGAGTGGACAAAGACTCAGTGTAACATCATAGAGGCTCAGTGAACATAACTAAGAGTCCTTGTAGGAAATGTAATGCATTGAGTATGCATTCAGTATCCAGTATTCCATCTGTTGTATGGAGAGAAATAAATTACAGAGCATCGGTATGTGACTGCAATTTGGGAATCAGTCCAGGAATGTAGAAATATTACAATACATATGTTAGTGCGATGAGCAGAACAATGAAGCCGTCAAGTGGACAGATGCTTGAAAGAAGATACAGTATATAAAGGCAGTGAAATTTACTTTTGAGTTTAAGTTATGTCTATAACTAGGACTTTATTAAGAATATTTAAATGGAAGATAATAAAACACTTATTTAGTCATATTTGATACTGCACTGCTGACACGACTTTTTTGCATTTCATAGGCATTTGCTTCACAACATCAAGCAGGCCTTGTAACTCTTTTCATGAATTCTGAATGTTTTTTCTCCTGGTAGTCTGGTTTTCATCTCACATATTGTTTGATGTTGTCCAACTTTGGTCACCATTAGGTCCCATTCAAGCTGAACCTTTATGTCTATTCTCCATGAAAACATGAGGTTAACATTTTTTATCAGCCGTCAATATAAAGTATATGACGGTAATTAACATATAAAAATATCATTTTTGGGTGGAGTATTTCTTTAATGATCACTCTGATGTTTGAGGATAATATTTATTTATTAAATGTATAATGTTCATTTTGATTTGACATTATTTAATTTATGTGATTGCAATGCTTATTTTGTGCAGTCTTTTAAATGTTTATTGTAATTACAGTCAACTGCTAGTCATTTGGCAGGGAGTTCACTTGCCATACAACACTATAAAGCACATGCTATTTAAGACAGTGTCATCTTAACATATGTGCACAACAGGTCCTGGCTGGGGGCCTCAGGAGTATAGGGGCACACAATTTTGTGATGTCTATGTATGTTTCTGTTTTGCTCTCAAAACAGGGGCCCCAGCGCACTACCTGGGGACCTATGACGCTGTTAAAATAGCCCTAATTTAAGATGGTGGCGTGTAGCACTGTGTCCAAGGTTTTGGATTGAAATCCACGTAAACAGTGAATTGTGATTCTAGTATTAGTTTAGAAACTTCTGCTTTTTGTGTTTTTTTGACTTTCTGTGGCAAGGCATGTTGTAGGTCCACGGGAGATCAGCAAGGGTTGCAGGATTACATAAAATAGTGCAGCTCAGGCACACAAGTGTAGGTGAGTGTGATTACGAAGAGACTTGTGGCAAAGAATGCTTAATGGGGGAATGAGCTGGTTAATTCAGCCATCTATTGTTAGTGCTCAATGAACTGTTAAGAGAAACACCTACACTCACAAATCTATATAAAGATCTGAATAGGTCAGTTAAAGAAAGAAAGAAAGAAAGAAAGAAAGAAAGACTAAAAAATGAGGTTAAAGAGAGCAAGAGAGAGCAGATTGATCTAGTGTGAGAGGAAGAAAGCAAGCCAGTCGGAGATGCCCGGTGATGGAGCATCATTCCAGTGGAGGATCTATCCTCCTGAGTGAGAGAAGCAACGAAGATCATGGGCTCTGTTATTCCAGCATTGACCTAAAAAAGAGGAACCAGCAGGAACTGAGAAAGATGACTGGCCGAGAGAGCCAGGAAGAGGACCGTGTTCAACGGTGTCTCAGTCATGCTGAGTAGACCTGGAGGATGAGCAGGGAAGTCAGAAGCACTACAGACGAATTGTGGAGAAAGCCCGGTTGTACCTAACATTCCTGGTTTTAACTATTTAATGGATTAATTAATTGGGGAGTTATCTTCTTCACTGCACTGTTTTTAGATAGATATGAAAGGCACTATATGATAGATAGATAGATAGATAGATAGATAACTGCTCTTCTGCACCATTCTCCAACATGCTTTATCTCTTGGTCTTTCTAATATTTACTTAATTTACCTTTGTGTATCACTTTCCAGTTTGGTTACTGGTGCCTTCAAAATATGATTTCTGCTTATTGTACAGGACGTCTAAACACATATTCTATTGATGAATGTTTTACACTTGGATTTCTGTTAAGACCCTCAGTTTTTTCCATACATTTATTTTGGAGAAGGAGACATAAAGTCTCAAAAGGCAACAGGTGTATGTTCTTGGTATGGTAAGGTTATGGTCCTGAAAATACTACTGGGACACTCATTTAAAATGAAAAAAATCAATTTATCATTGCTGATGCTAAAGAAAAACAAGGGCAGAAATAGAATAGTATTAATGGCGTTAAAGACTCCTTTCAGTGTCTATTTTAGAGCTCTGTGGAGTGGAAAACATTTTCATGCAATATCAGTATAAATGACAATCGCTCTGATGGAACCCGACTACCCCCCAACCAATCTCTATCACAAACCGAAGCCAGCTGGCTCTGCTCAAAAGTGTTGAGTTCTCTGTCCTGGGACAGCCTGTTCCTTGATCTGGAAAGAATGGGAGCAACCTTAGGAATGCTTTTTGAGAGTAGGAGATGAGCCGAGATGACTGAGTAATAGCAAGGAATCTCTTTCACTTGGAAGGAGGCACCTGGTGGCTCAGCAGATGCCAACATGCAAGCAGATTTAGGCAGGACATAATGATATCTCAGTGTGAGCCCAGATAGGGGTCTGTCTGTGCGATGATAGTGTGAAAAGAGGCTTGGTCTGACATGTTAGATAAAACCTGGGAAAACTGTAATTGTGCTGTCTATTAAAGTACATCACAAAGCAGTTTCATGTCCTTTCACGTATGGCAGTTCAACTTTAAGAACCAACAAACAAAAAGCAGAGGAGCTCTTAATTATGAACATGGTGACTCATGTTTCACAACCTTAAATGGCATTAGACTACAATTTACATGGCCAGTTTCTTCGATCTAGCAACATGCACACGCAATTAGTAGACAGTTTTACAGGCTCAAATAAGTGTGATTATCCGACATGGCCTGGGGTTGGCACTGTCAGGTAACACTTTCTATCATTCCTCATCTGCAGACCATCAGAAGGAAGTCCCACCTGATTACCTCACTTCCGGTCCTGGCTCTCCTCACCTCACTTCCTCCGCTGACTATATATATATATAAACGCCATTTTGTCCTCTGTTATTCAGTTCTGTTCTGAGCTTCAATCTTTTCACTGATTTTCAAGTATATGCAGTGGCTAACCCAACCTTTGTTGTTGTTATTGTGATTTTTTTCACACTATATTAGAGCAGACATTTTTTTCTTTTGCTTTGTAAGCAGCCAGAAGACACATGGAATCCTGTCCTTGAATCAGATCTGAGATCATCATTTTCAAAATGATTCTGACATTCAGCAAGTGACTTGAGGAGCAAATTAGACTTAAGAAGGTTAACTTGGTTTTTGCGTTTTTTTTCCTTTCTTTCTCTTGTATAGCATCATCAATGTGTGTGTATTACAAACACTAGTGAATGAGAGCTAATTGAAATTGTGCCCTACAGTGAGATGGAGTGTTGATTTAAAATTGGACGGGTGGAAAGACATGCAGGTTAGGTGCATTGGCGATTCTAGATTGTCCCTAGTGTGTCCTTGGTGTGTGTGTGCTTGGTGTGTGTGTGTGTGTGCACCCTGAGGTGGGCTGGCGTTCTGCCCGGGTTTTGTTTCCTGCCTTGCACCCTGTGTTGTCTGGGATTGGCTCCAGCAGACCCCCATGACCCTGTGGTTAGGATGTAGCGGGTTGGATAATGGATGGATGGATGGAATACATCAATGCTAGAATAGTTAAATAGATATTGTGAAAGTCACCTCCACATTACCTCCTTAATTAACATTATGTTATGCTGGTTATATAAACAGCTACTCTCTGAGAGTTTCACACACCACAGTCCTTAGAATGTACAGAGAATGGTACAATGAACATAAAACATCCAGTGAGGGGCCATTGTGGGGGAGACAAACATTCTCATTGAAAGAAGTCAGAGGTGAATGGCTAAACTCATTCAAACTGACACGAAGGCCACAAATACTCAATTGACAGCTTCTTACAACAGTAGTGTGAGCACAAAACATATCTAACTTGAAAACAGATGGGCTACAGCATCAGAAAACCATGCCAGGTTCAACTCCTGACAGCTATGAACAGAAAGCTGAGGCTACAGTGTTCATGTGGTGAACAAAACTGGACAACTGAAGACTGGTAAAATCCTATCTTGTTTGGTAAATTCTAATTCCTCCTGTGACAAGCAAACAATAGGGTCATATTTTTAATATGGAATGTAAAAAAGGAGAATCCATCCTACATTTTGTAAAAGGGACAGGTCATCTGTGGTAGTATAATAGTTATTAGACCTCTTAATACTAGGTGATCATCATCTGAATTTCACAGTTGTCGCTGACTGGAGACTCCTTAATGGCCTGCAGTCTGTTCTTTTTCAAATTTATGTGTCCATCAGCAAAATGCACCACATCACAAAGGATATTTGACCTGGAGCTGATCCTATCAACATGACAGCAACTTGAATTTACTTTTATAGCCTGCATAGTCCCCAGATCTTCATCTAACAGAGCACCTCTAGGATGAGATGAAACACAAAGATTACAATATGATGGTGTGGCTAAAATTCTTCAGCAAGTACAGTCTGCTATGGAATCAGCATTGACCAAAACAATTTAGGAAATAAACAGGGATCCTTCTCAGTGCCAGATAGGCATACCTAATTAAGAGGCTACTGAAAATTTGTGGTATCTATCTATATGAAACGTTAAAGCATCCGGAGTCTATGCTTGGGTGTAATGTCGTCTGGTGTTCACAAGAGGGCTGCAATGTCTGAAGAACAAAGGCAACAAGAAGCACAAAGAAAGTGGGATGTAAGAGCTAGCATATCAGGTGAACAGAGGTTCCTACATGCATAGTGTATGGACTTACCATTGTACCACTATGGAAGCTTTCAAAAGTGGATATTTTGCTATGCTAGTGCAGATATGAACATGATTATCCAGATAAAAGACTGCATCTAAAAACAAAAATCAGGATTGTGTTTTTAACCTACAGTATATCCCTTCAAAGTTGCTGGATATAATGGCTGGCCTGTACGCTGGTACTGTGAGTGCTGTGCAGAGTGGAGGCTGAACCTCTGCGTTTTTCCCAGCTGATTCTGGGGTTCATCAGGGGTGTGTTCTTGCTCCCACTCTGTTCAGTGCTTGCAAGGACTGGGTGTTGAACAAGGTTGTGGGGGGGTTGCCAACTGTGATCCTGGCTGTTTCGTCGTGTGGTGGGTGCGGCAACCTGCTGTACCAGTGTATGCTCCCTAACCTGTATAAACATTGTCTTAAGAGTCATTCCAATATGGCTCCATCAAATTTATTCTGTCTGTTGTATCTGTCCATACCCAGATAAGACACAGCTCTCCCAACTGGATTTGACTTTATGACTTCCAGCACAGGAAATCATGCTCAGATTGGGCAAGACATTACTTGATTAAGTTATCCTGTGGCAAAACAGCATTTATGCCATTTGAAGACAGTTAGATGTTCTTGCTAAAGCCTTTGAAAGAGAGTGACCTTTCAATTCAGATTGTTTTTAACTAAGACTAACTTTTAACTACTGTTTTGACAGTTACATGTCCAAACTAATGGCAGACAGTAGTGACTTCAGGACTCAGGGCTTTAAGACCAGAGAATGAAAGGGGCATAGCTGGACAAAAATCAGAGGATCTCTTCTGGATCTGTGGGGAAAATAGACAAACTGGTAAGTGTGGGTGCAATCTTTTGAGCCTTCCCCAGTATTACCTACATCCCCACTAATGCACCAGTACTTTCAAAGATGAAAGAGCAAACAGATGGATCATCAGTACAGAGTAACGGGGATTGTATAGAAATGGGAGCAGCCAAAAGAAGAAGAAGAAGTTATTTCTGAAGGGTTATACAATTATACTAAGACAATTTTTTAAGCTATTTAGCAAATTATTATGTTACTTTGTCAACGTAAAAGCACTATCTGTGTGGCTGTCATTAATATTTAAAAATGCATAATAAGTAACAGTGAAGGTCATCTCTAACAATGCTTTACTGCTTAATATGACCAAACATTTTTCATCTGAGTTTTTGCATCTCACCCTCCATGATATATCAAAGAAACCAATAAAATGCTTGTGAATTTGCCAGTAATAGCCACATACCTCATAATAGTGGACAGCTGTGCACGACATGAAACCCCTGCAGTCTCATCTACTTCCCAAAAAAAACAAGATGTTTTGACCTCATTCTTGATCTCCTAAAGAAACAAACAATATAATCATTTGGTGTGGACTGTGAAATGCCAGAATTCCAGAAAACGCAGATAATGACAAAGTTGGTTATCAATACTTAGCCAACACTTGAGTGCATTCCCTGAAGTTGTCCTTACTGAGAGAATTCTGATCAGGTCTCCTGGTCCCTAATGCACTGCTGCTGCATCTATTTAACACCCAAGGACAGCTCCCTTCTTTCTTGCCATTTCACTTGAAACCTACTCTGAGAATCCCAACTAAACCATTATGACAGAAAAATAGAATTATTTACAAATTACAAAATCTTTAGTTTTATAAATTGCAAACAGCAGCAATATGCTAATCCTTCTTAAACAAGCGTACCAGCTATCCTCTTTACATCACAGAAATCCACTAAGCTTCTAATTTTAAGGGTTCATCTAGCAAAAAGGAAGCAGTTCAATGAATAATTTACAATAACAACCATTCACGTGCATTTAGTATCAATTATTGGTAATTTCAATCAGTAAGTGATTAAAAATGATGTGTATGAAGATCAATGAATGTTAACAATTCTGATGTACTACTTAAAGTGTAGACAATTATCTCCAAACAAATCCATTGAAGTCGGGGGGTCTCTGTGCTTCAATGGCAGTGTGTGTACTCAGGTTACAGCTTCACTTTTGGGATGGGAATCCACCTGTGATGCACCTGTTAAAAAGAAAATGAAATGTGCCCCTGTTTAGTGACACTCCAGTTAAGATCAAACTTTATTTCCACAAGTAGTACAAGGCCTATTACTTATCACTGAGTTTTCTCCATTTCCCACAACAATAAGTAAGTGCGTATTCCTCATAAGAGAAAAGGACAATGGGGCTAATGAGGGGAAAGATGCAGGGGCTTGAGTCACTCGCTGCAGCCGCTCCTTCATTTATACATTGCAGTGCTCACTCACTCATTCACTCACTCACCCACTCACTCACTCATTCACTCACTCAGTCGCTCATTCATCCACTCACTCACTTACTCATTCGCTCATTCAACCCACTCACTCACTCATTCATTCACTTACTCATTCACTCACTCACATACTTACTCACTCGCTCACTCACTCACCCACCCACTCACTTACTCATTCACTCACTTGCTCACTCACCCACTCACTTACTCATTCACTGACTTAGTTGCTCATTCATCCACTCACTCACTTACTCATTTGCTCATTCAACCCACTCACTCACTCACTCACTCATTCATTCACTTACTCATTCACTCACTCACATACTTACTCACTCACTCAGTCACTCACTCATTCACTTACTCATTCACTCATATACTCACTCACTCAGTCAGTCGCTCACACGCTTACTCACTCACTCATTCATTCACTTACTCATTCACTCACTCACTCACTCATTTGCTCGCTCACTCACTCACTCGCTCACTCACTCACTCACTCACTCATTTGCTCGCTCACCCACTCACTCACTCATTCACTTACTCATCCACTCACTCACATACTTACTCACTCGCTCACTCATTCACTCACTCACTCGCTCACTCACCCACTCACTCACTCATTCGCTCGCTCACCCACTCACTCATTCACTTACTCATTCACTCACTCACATACTCACTCACTCACTCATTCAGTCACTCACTCATTCACTCAGTCAGTCGATCACTCGCTTACTCGCTCGCTCATTCACTCACTCACTCATTCATTCACTTACTCGCTCGCTCACTCGTTCACTCACTCACTTGCTCACTCACTCACTCACTCACCCACTCACTCACTCACTCATTTGCTCGCTCACCCACTCACTCACTCACTCATTCACTTACTCATTCACTCACTCACATACTTACTCACTCACTCACTCACTCATTCATTCACTCACTCACTCACTCACTAGGGGCCTCATGCATAACGCCTTGCGTAGAATTTGCACTATACCATGACGTAAGCACAAATGCCGAAATGTGCTTAGGCACAGAAAAATCCAGATGCAGGAATCCATGTGTTCGCCAACTTCCGCGTTCTTCCGCTACATAAATCCCGGTCAGCATGAAACGTAACGTTCGTGCACGCGCCTTCTGTCCTGCCCCGTCTCCTCCCAGAATTACGCCTCTTTGAATATGCAAATCAATATTAATAGCCCTTAAGCTCAGCATTCTGTGAAAAGACAATGACAAAAGCAAGAGGGAAAATGGAAGAATTTCAGCGAATACCAAGTGGAGGCAAGGAAAAACATACTACAGTGGTATAAACAAGAAAAGGAAGCTGATCGACTGACATAGCGTGTCGGAGAAACTTGAAAGCTCAAGTTCACAAAGTCGCACAGTGCCCGAAATAAAAAAAGAAGTTGTCAGATATCAAAGTCACTGTGAAAAGCCGAGTCGTAGCCCACCATCTGAGTTTCATATGAAAGCTTATTAGGGTACAAAGAAAAAAAAAGGCACACAGTGGGGAAAAAGTACGAAATGTCAACTTCAATCTCAAAATGTCCACTTTAATCATGTAGTTTATTTTGTTATTTAAGTAGAACATCATAAACATCATCTTAAAATCGTTTAATTAACCAGTTTCTCAAATCACATCGTAAGTAAAGTAGCACGTTAAATGCTTTGTTTTGTATGTGTTCTTCTATGTGCTCTATGTGTGTGAATCACTACGTGCTTCTTAAAAGGGCTTTCTCTACCTCCAACAGGACACTGAATCGATTACATTCTTGATATTACAGCTCTCTAAATAATTAAAATACTGAGATGTATACGTGATATAATTTTCATGATGATAGGAGTTAAAGCACGTTATTAAACATGTGAACATGGTGGTGCAGTGATTGTACACGACCTTCGATGAAATAATTTATTTCAGCAGTACTCGGGGCGGCTCTAGGCTCATGGTGGCCCTGGGCAGAGGAAGAATCGGTGGCTCCTTTGCCCGCCAATGTCAATATGGTATCTTATGCACGGCGTATGGCCACGTCCGTTGCGGACACTGCATAGCCGCCTCGTGCTCATGACACAAGCGTTTAACTTTTGCTGAAATTTGCCGTTGCGTTTTTAGCTGTGTCATTATTTTCTCTTTCTGTTTTATATTCAATATATATTGGTGTGAGGGCCCCTGGGATTTGGCGGCCCTGTGCAGGTGCACAGTTTGCACACGTGCCTCAGGCCGCCCCTGCAGTACTGTCTCTTTCAAACGTACTAACCTCCAATTCATGTCCTTCCTTTTCTTTCTCCAAGTAACCGATCGCCACACAATCAGCTCTGTAATGGACGTTAAGCCATCTGTAAGCTTATAACGCCGATTCTTCAGATCTTTTAAGGAACATTGAAATATCTTCGTAGTACATGTTTAATTATTCTATCCTTCACACCAGTCCCAGTGAAGCATACAGTGTGAGGCAGGAACAATCGTGAGCGGAGCGCCAGATCCTTGCTAGCATAGCAACACCGTGTCCTTTAATTATTAACAATATTGATTATTTAAATGAAGTTAAAGTTTTATCTGTATAATATAATAAACATATTTTGCTGCATTTCGTCTTAAAAATGATATTGTCATCATATGTAAATACACTTTTTATAAAATGGCTCAGGTTGTGCAATATTATAACTGTACTGCAAGTTTACAGTGAGGTAACTGCACTAATAAGTGCTAACAGTTCTACAAGGAGCAGTGAGAGTAATATGGAAAAAGGTGATCCGCTGTGGCAACCCCTAACGGGAGCAGCTGAAAGAAGAAGAAGAAAGTGCAGTGAGAGTAACAACACTAAAGCAGTTATGGTATTTGGAATAGTTTGACCATTCTGTGGACTATTGTTACTGGTTAATAACAATCAGATGCATTAAACTAATAAACAATATGCGGTTAATTTCAGTGTATTTATAAAGCCGCGTCAGGAAAAGAAAGATAACTACACAGGAACAGTAGCACTCCTTTGATGCTGGGTGCTATCAGTCTGCAAAACCGTGCGGAGAACTTGCGTACGACAGGGTATTAGGTATCGTGGAAATGTGTGTGGCTTTACACCAAGTTTAGGTTTTATACGTCGTGATTTGAACGTGGCAATGTTCTTACGCAACATTTCTGTGCATACGCACCGTTTATACATGAGGCCCTAGGTGTTTTCCCTCCATGGGAACTCTATTTTCAAGACCCAATGATTTCCTGGATGATGTAGGCTGTGGACCACTTGTGTGTGTTGTGTTCCTACCACACAACAGATACTGTGACGTTTATGCAAAATATGTGACATGCAAAGAAGAGTGATGTAGTTCAGAGTGTGTCGTGATTAGGAATTCATGGGGAAGCCCCTCTTCACCTTATTCTTTCAAAGCAATCGTGACTTCATGAGGGAGATTATTTCGTCGATGCAGTGCATGTCACAGTGTACCAGTGAGGTAGCTATCAAGAGTGATAGATAGATAGATACTTTATTAATCCCAAGGGGAAATTCACATAATCCAGCAGCAGCAACGATATTAAATTTAAAGAGTAATAAAAATGCAGGTAAAAACAGACAATCACTTTGAATAATGTTAGCGTTTACCCCCCCGGGTGGAATTGAAGAGTCGCAATTCCCGAGACGCACATACTGAGGTCTGTCTGTAAGATAGTCCACGATCCATGCCACTAGGTGTGAATCTACTCCCATCTCTGTCAGCTTGTCCCTGAGGAGCAGAGGTTGGATGGTGTTGAAGGCGCTAGAGAAGTCCAAAAACATAATTCTTACAGCACTACTGCCTCTGTCCAAGTGGGAGAGGGATCGGTGTAGTATATAGATGATGGCATCCTCCGCTCCCACATTCTCCTGGTATGCGAACTGCAGAGGGTTGAGGGCGTGGCGGACCTGTGGCCTCAGGTGGTGAAGCAGCAGCTGCTCCATGGTCTTCATCACATGTGACGTCAGAGCAACAGGCCGGAAGTCATTCAGCTCACTAGGATGTGATACCTTTGGGACTGGGGTGATACAAGATGTTTTCCAAAGCCTCGGAACTCTCCCCTGTTCCAGGCTCAGGTTGAAGATGCCTGTAGAGGACTCCCCAGTTCCAGTGCACAGGCCTTCAGCAGGTGTGGCGATACTCCATCTGGACCCACTGCTTTGCTGGTACGAGGAGACTTGATGCACTGTGAAGTGTGGCACTCCATCTTTACAGATAACTCTCCAGAGTCCAAACTACTAACAGATTTGTAAGGTGGTGCCAGTACTTATGGTCAACTAATCAGCACAATTCATCACCCAAACCCCACCCATGATAGCTCCTAATTGAGCAAAAAGTGCATACCCTGGAGTATGAGTTAAAAAAGTACCAGGAACTACAAGTGGCATGAGTTCCTTCAGTGGGAATTCGACAAAAGTTCCTGATTTTCTAAAAAGTCCCTGATTCCTGAAATAAGTTCCAGTAGTAGAAAAGCACCTACTCACTCACTCACTCAGTCACTCACTCACACTGGGCCAATGGGAAGTCACCATTTATCATAATCAACTTGCCTTTTATCATGTAGGAAGAAACTGAAGCATCCATAAAAAAAAAACAAAAGAGACAAGGGAAAACTAACAAACTTCACGTTCATACACAATCTGGCTAGTAAGAATTTGTTTTAGGTCATTTTATTTTGTTCATAAGATTTTAATATTTTGTAAGCTGTAGTTCCAAGCTTTATTTTCACGTGTGTGTTGAAATTTTATTTCTTTGGCTGAGAAAGATTTACATTTTCTTTTGGTTAATTTTTAAATACCTCATATTGCTATTTTAGATGCCTCTTTGGGCAGGGAATGGGTTGCTAGGGGACTTTGCTTGGTTGCTAAGGACTACCCCCATGACTGGAATCATGAAGTCTGGCTGATAAGCTGCAGCACAATGACAGGAGCTCTTTGTCTGAGGCTTGGATTGGACCAGTGAACAAGTGCGGTTTGATAATCTTGATTCTGACACTATGGATTCTGGCTCACAGCTCTCTTGTCTCAACTCATTTCTTGTCTTAGAATACTCTTACGGACAAACCTTTTGCCATCCTTGTCTAAGTACAATTACAGTTAATCTCTCTGGCTTTCAGTCCAAATTACAGCCTTTGGAAAAGATATGTTTTTTGTTTTTCAACTCATCCCGAAAGAAATGCACATTTCTTGGTCTGCTGCTATGAACATCTTAGCAGTTGTTCTCTATTACCCTGAGCCAGTAGATTGTTTAGGGTGTTCAGTTTAGTTAAAAGTCTGGCAGCATGTGCCCTCGTCATTGGCCAGCCAAGATGCTTTTGTTCTCTTGAATGGCATAACAAGAATTTTTAATCCTAGTGCTTTGCCAGCAGTGTTTTCACTGTGCCACCAAACTGCTTTCTGCTCAAGTTTATTTCATAACCACAAAAGCACTTTCTGTGGATTTCTGTGCTGCATCAAAAAGTTGAACACCTTTGGATGTTGCTTAAAAAGTCCAAAACGCAGTTTGCCAGCTATGCACTGTCACACACGTGCGATTAGGAGGTAGCTAAAGGGCTTGAGTAATTGTAATACTACATCAGATCAGGGGGTGGTGGAGTGTGCTGACTGTTTCTCTCAGTTCTTTGCAGACCATTCCTGGGAAATCCTGCCAGGTTTTGGTGCCTCTGATGACGTCATTTCCAGTTCCTGGAGCCTCTGATGATGTCCCTTCCGGTCTCGACATCTCTGATGATGTCACTTCTGGTTCCGGTCATTTCCTCCACCAGCCTTTAAAGCCGCCATCTTACCTCCACATATTCAGTTCTGTTTTGGACTCAGTCTTGTAAATAACTCAATTATTTCAGCCTTTTGCAGCCAGGAACATAATATACGGGTGGCTGCCCCAAACCTTTTTATCTGTCTGGAATCGTTTTATGATAGCACATGAAGTAATACAAGTATGTGGTTTAAGCAAGCAAATGCAAAGCAGAACATTGTGGTTTCCCTCATAATGGCAGTTCTATTTTTATATAAGCTGTTTCCCACACCACAGCAAATTTGAACACTATAGATGCCATCTGCTGCCTCAGGGAGTTCTTATCAAGAGTAACTGCAGTCCAGGAAAAGAACCATCTTCTTTATCAGACACTACTGATGCTCCCAGCTAATTGCTTTCTTGCTGTGGCATAGGGTTAATGTGGGCAGTGGCCATTGATTAGCATGCCTGACTTTAATCTCTCTGAGTGCCTGTCTCTTCAGTGATCCATGCGTTAGGGGCTTGAAGAATTTGTAACAGATAAAAGAGTCCTACTCTGCCACCTCAGTATCTCCAGGCCCCGTGTCTCTGCCTGTTCCTGACAAAGTCCAGACAGACAGACGTCTAAGCCTGTTTATTGTGTTTATTTTCAGACATGCAAAGCAGAACAAAGCTGGAGAGTTACAATGGGCTGGCATGTGTCCCTCCTGAGTCAAATGTCTTTTCATTGTGGCCAGAATGGTAACCCCTTATGAACAGGATCAGCGCAGTAATCCTGGCTCATTGGATTCAAATCTGACAGGCTCTGTGTCGCAGTCCATTTTAGTGCACCCTCATCTTGTCTGTCTATAAAGCAGTTGCTTCTTCAGGTGCATGTTAAGTTAGTACATCGATGGATGTCACACTTCATCAGTGCCCTAAGTGCTTTTGGAATCTCGCAGTAGTGTGAAATGTAATATTTGTAGTTGTATTTCATTTGTGTTTCAAGTTATGCAACTACTGGGATGGCAGAGGTTTAAAAGTTTAGTATGACGGACATTTCCAAAGCACAATGAGATTCCTCATGTCATTCTTTTACTATATGCACTCTTCTTATACTGCCATTTCAAGTCACTGTTATGATATGTCTAGTCATTTTCTAACCTGCTTAATCCAGACGGGGGTTTGGGGGGTGCTGGAGCCTATCCCAACCAGAATAGAGGGGTGCAAGGCAGGAACCAACCCCAGACAGGGCACCAGTCCATTTCAGGGCAACTGTTATGACAAGCTAGCAATTGCATTTTATTTTCTACTCTTCTGTTGTGTCCAGGAGAACTTTTTCAGACTCACATTAGGTTTTGGAATTTATAGATCTTAATTTTCTTAATGTTATGCTTATTTATTGTCATGTTTTTAACCAGCATCATCTTAGCTATGGCAGGCACTGTTATGTAGTGCTTGCTACCATATTGCTAAGAAAATAACCTGAAAGTGACATTATCAGCAGGGTGGTATAAAGGTCACGCTCATCATAAGAGTTTACAGCAGCAATGAAGGCAGAAATTGAAAAGTGGATGGGCATGGAAACAACTGGGTGGGCACGTTGAATGTTAGGGCAGCTCCGTTTTATTGATGGTCAAGCTAAGGTCATGTGGGCAGTTTTGAGCGACTTGGTTTATTGATGATCGGACTAAAGTGCCGGAGGGGTTCCCTTTGAGATGGGCATCTGAAATAATTGACAATTGATGATTAACATAAACCAAATAAAAGAGAGGGACCTTGCTTCCGAATGGGAAGTTCCTGGCTTATGGACAAAGGCAAAAAGAGTTTAGGGCTTCTGTCAAACTGACATTTATGCTATGAATTTTGACTTTGATTTATTATTTTGACTTCTGCTTAAGTGACAGGGGTTAGTGGACTTCCTGCATTTCCGTATTTTTACTGGTCGTTTGGCTTACATTCTGTAGTGGCATTACAGAGACCTGAGGTTCTGCTTTCTAACATGATGGTGACTATGACAGAGTCATTACTGCTCAGAATAACAGGGTGACAGGTTAGGATGCTCCATTTATATATTGGTTTGCAGGGGACCGAACCATCTGTTATCTATTGAGTAAAACCAAACATTTTATCATAACTTAAACAAATACTTGCATGAAATTAACATTAACGTCTTAACAATTGCTCTGACAAGGTTGAACAGCTATGCAAATTAATAACTATTGACTGTATATAAATAAATCTGTAAGTCTGTTTGGATGTCTGTTTGTTTCTGCTTTTTTGTTCAATAATCACACAATAATGGATGATCTGATTTTCCCAAAATTTTGCGTGTGCCTTGCCGTTGGTCCAACTTAAATGTAGACTGTATGTCGTATCAGGAAGAGGGGATAGAACAGAAGGGGGGGACCCAAAAACTACTGCCGACGTAGGGACTACAGTTCCCATCAGGGAGCGGGAGTATGTTATGGCTGATGGAGGATATCGTTATCAACATGCACAAACTTCTGCTGCAGCCAAAGCATGATGTTAAAGACCGCAGGTACATAATGGCATTTTCTTCACAACTAATGTGGATAAGTTTTATCATTTCTCTGGATTACAGTTTTTGTCTAAAAGTATGTCTTTTTGTCTCATCATGGGTTGTGCTTAGCCATGTTGAATTTCAAAAAGAAAGTTTTTCCCCATTTATTTATACTGGGAGTGATGGGTACTTTGATCAGTAACCTTATAAGAAGACAGACATTTACATTTGTGAGTGCATCTGCTCTTTGGTGGTTCAGTTTTTTGACGCATTCTCACCAGTGCAGTGCTCGACAGGACAGATAAAATGCAGGCTCCATGTGATTTTCAGGTTGTCCGCAGCTGGCATCACCACCCAGGACATTGATAGGATAGATTAGTGCAATGAGGATGCAAACAAGCAAGTCTGGTGCTTCAAAAGTGCTTAGTGGGTTTTATTAAATTGTGTCCAAATAAATAATGTTGCAATGTGAGTCAATAAATAAATAATCCACAAAAAGCTGCTCTTCAGCCATAAATAAATAGATAAAACTAAATTAGTGTTAAAATCAAATAAAAAAACTTAAAAACAACAGTGGAGCTTCTTTAACTCCTGTGAGCCTCAGTGCCTCTCTCCATTCTGTCTTCCCCCTGTTCACCCATTGGATCTCCTCAATGCGGCAGTGACACCAGAAAGAGTGGTCAGCCTTTAAAATGGCTTGCGTCCCAACCACCTCAATCGGCCACCCACTGGGATGCCCAAGCCTGGCTCCATCATCCCACCACCATCCTTCGAAGTCCATAGGATGGTCACTGAAGCCCTTTGCCCATTCCTGTCCCCTGAATATTCAGCAGTAGTGACCCACTTCTGGAGTACCATTTTCTTCACTACCTGTGGGGCCACCCTGGATGTCTTCTGCCCACTGTACCTGCTCACATTCCTGATCTCTCTCTCTCACTTTTCTCACAAATGTCTCTTGTTGAATTTACTAATTTTTTTTCAATCCTTTCTCATTTATCCCCCAATCTGTTCTACCTAGGCTCTTTTTATGCTCTGTGGGTGCTGATGCCTTGATTGCAACTTGCAGAGTGTCAATGAGAAAACCGGCCAAAACTAATCGCCCATTCAATCTCCTCATTAAGCACCCTGGGGCTGCACAGCTCCACTACTCCATACACTCATGCCAATGGACCCTGTGCTGTACCATCTTTATTTAAAAAATCTGCTCCACCACAGACCCCTAACACACATCACCACGCTCTGGTGCAAGACTAAACCATCATCCACAATAGTATACAGAGGAAAGACACCTTAGTAGCTTACATGAAGGATCCCACTCTGGGCTTTTGTGTTAAACACTTTTGGACATAATTAAAGGAACATTTCCTAATTTTGTAATCTGATACTTACCCTGTGTTGCTTACAGTGATGGCCCAGAAAAAATGTTTAATCTCATGTTTTCATGGGAATTTATATTTACTTTTTTGGCTGTTGCCTTTATCCCAGGCAACTTACAATATTTATGATTAATTTATTTCGGTTTTTCAATTATAGCACAGGCAGGTCAACTAAGTTGCTTATAGTCACACAGTGTGAATAGCAGGATTTGAACCCACAACCCAAAGATTTGAAGTCCAAAGCCTTAAACACTACACTAAACTTCATGGAGAATAGAGATCATGTCATAACTGATACAATAGGCTTGAACCATAGCAAGGATCAAAGCCTCCATGAAAAATCTCAGATTGCTTATATCATATAATCTCAATGTTAGGTGTCCTGTTGTATTTCTGCAGTTTTCCAAACACATGTATTTTGGCCAAAGTATTACTAAATGCTCTTGTGCACAACATATAAGTATGTTCAAATGCAATTGAGGCTTTGAATTGAAAACCTGGATTCCTCTCATTTATTGTCTTGATATCCTGCACAGTAATTATTTATTGACTGACTACCATGGTGCTCATATTGGAGCAGATCAAGGTGGCTTTGACAAGCAGAAAGTTAAATCACAAAGAGTCAATGAAAACCCCAGAAGCACTGCAGTACAACTAAAGAATAAGGGAAGAGCTGTGTCTTCACTCCAAAAACTCGTCTCATTTGAATGTGCTTCTCTGTTGCACACAAGAAGATTATTCTAGAAGTGGTTACTTTAACAATATTTTAGACAAATCACGTGTTTGGGATATTGTGAGCATATGACTGGATGCCTTACATTTGGATTATGTGATACAGGTCATTTGAGATTTTTTATGGACATTTTGTTACTGTTTGCCGATGTTCAAGCTGGTTGTCCAGTCAAACCCATTGTAATGGAACTCTCGTGATCTATATTCTTCATGAAAAAATGAAACAAAAAATTTTTTTTGGCCATCACTACAAACAATGCAGGGCAAATAGCTAGTGAAAAAAAAAATACCATTTTTGAGTGGAGTATTCCTTTAAAGGATGTGCTAGTAGGTTTGGACTCTTAATAAGGTGCCCATTATAATTTTGGCACTATGGATGACTCAGTTGGCAATGGCATCTTTTGTTTAAGTGACTCTGAACGGTTTTGACATGAGCAAGGACACCACCAGAGTGTCACAAAACTGGCATTCATGTGGGAAATCTCCAGGAAAGAACACTCTGCTCAGCATTAATATGCCAAATTTCCTTTATGGATTGAGCAAATTCCATCCATCCATTATCCAACCCTCTATATCCTAACTACAGGGTCACGGGGGTCTGCTGGAGCCAATCCCAGCCAGCACAGGGCGCAAGGCAGGAAACAAATCCCAGGCAGGGTGCCAGCCCACCGCAGGGCACACACATGCACACACCAAGCACACACTAGGGCCAATTTAGGATCACCAATGCACCTAACCTGCATGTCTTTGGACTGTGGGAGGAAACCCACGCAGACACTGGGAGAACATGCAAACTCCACGTTGGGAGGACCCGGGAAGCGAACCTGGGTCTCCTAACTGCAAGGCAGCAGTGCTACCCACTGCATCACCGTGCCACCTGGATTGAGCAAATTTATTTATTTAAACATGTGTGAAATGCAAAAAACAAATTAAAAAAGCATTGAAGAAGTCATATGTTCAATTCCAAAAGAGCAGAATGCCAAAGCTATAATCAAAAAGAAGCTAAAAATCAAAAAAACAGGAAATCCAAACTTTTCAAAATCACTAGATGGTATTCAAATATTTAAAATCATGGCAAAAGTCAAAAATACACATCTCTTGAAATAAAATGTACTAACAGAAAAATAAGCAGACTTCAGTGTAGGCTTTTGTTTGATTTAGTTCCCTTTTATCTTTTTTCCAGGCATATTTGTGCACTTTTTTTGGATTTTTTTTTTGTAAGAGATTTGATATGTGCTGAATTTGATTTTGCTTATTTGTAACAAATTTAAGGATGTCTGGCTATTCTCACGCCTTTTTTGGACACCTTTTTGCGCATCAAAATTTGTACTATGGTTACTGACATGTCAAGAGGTTTACTTACCTCAGCAGCAACATTCAAGCCTCTGGCGACTCTTCCTTCCTTCAGTAGACAGATTGGGAGAACATTGGGGGTCATGAGGTCACTGGAAAAGGGTGTGTGGAGCTCCTGATATCTATGCAAAAGTACGAAGGTCCAAGTCTTCAGAGTCCTGGTGCTTCCTGTCTTGCTATATGGTTGCGAGACATGAACGCTATTCAGTGACCTGAGACGAGGACTGGACTCCTTCAGTACTGTGACTCTCCGGAGAGTCCTTGGGTACCGTTGGTTTGACTTTGTGTGGAATGAGTGGTTGCTCATGGAGTCCCAACTGAGGCACATTACCTGCATCTTGAGGGAGTGTCAGTTACGGAATTAAGGCCATGTGGTGTGTTTCCCCGATGGTGACCCAGCTCGTAGGATCCTCATTGTTGGGGACCCAAGTGGCTGGACCAGGCCAAGGGGATGCCCACATAACACCTGGCTGCAGCAGAAGACAGTTATTCTGGAAGGTGGGACTGGACAGTGTGTCTGTCTGGGGGGTTGCCAGTTGGGATCCCAAGCTGTTTCGTCATGTGGTGGGTGCGGCAACATGCTATACAAGTGCATGACCTGACCTGTTATTGACTGGGAGTACACAGCGACCATCATCAATTACGCAATGGTTTAAAAGGTCATGACCATGCACTCCTGGGTTATCCAAGACTGGATAAATGGTATTTACACGTGGTGTGTGCTTTTCTTTATGCACGTTTTGACTTTTGGAAAATTCTTACTTCTCGCTTTAGCTTTCTTGATTGTGCTTTTTGGTTTCTAGTTAGGCTCTCTCAAAAAAATTACACTGTTATTTTTGGTTATAAACTTTAGCTTGATTTAGATGTTCATTTCATCGCCTGATTTCCATTTAAAAGTATTTCTGCGTTTTCTACTAAAGGTATAACAGGTTATTACAGAAGTATGAAGCACAATACTCAAGAAGAGTACCACCTAAGTTCTCCTAATGTATGCTCCCTGTCCCACCACCATGTGACTGTTTCATAATAAAGGTTGCTAAGCAATAGATACATGTGGTGGGGGCCAAAAGCAGGCACAGGGAAGGACTAACCGGAATCCCAGCAGACTGTTGACAATGAGAAATTGATGCAGATTAAGAGGATGAACTATGACCCTATAAACCCATACAAACATGAACTGAGGAAAGGATAACATAGTTAAAAATAAAATCCACCTGTCCTCGCACTAGCCGGTATATTTTGGCTGATTACTGCTTACAGTACGTCGTACTAACCGGTTTGGATTCTACTGGTTGTTCATTTTTTAGCCTAGGAACATCTGCATTGCTAAACTGGAGTGGAAAACTTTCCCAAAATTCGTGCCAACTGACTACCCACTATAAATACATTGCCTTATTTTTATAAGTCACCCCCTGCTGGTGAGGAAAGAAGGGAGGTCAGGTAAATAAAAGGAATTTTCCAATAATCTTGCGTGCAGTAGGCAACATGACAGGCTTTATTTACTGAGCCATTCATTTTCTTCACTACCTTCGATATACAGGAGAAGCAGAGCATCTGTCATGAGCTCCACCAAAGAAAAGAAAATTCACATGAGCACCATGCGGTTGAGCTGAGGTCAGAAGGTCTGAGCCCGCTATAAAAACAGCCCATTAAACCATCGGCTTGTGAAGGTCAGATTCCCACTAACAAGAGAACGTGATCCCAGAATGGGTTGCCGGATCTCACTGGGAGGGGAGGTGGAGTCAGATGAGAAAGCCTAATTTTATCAAGCAGATTGGGAAGGGCAGGCAGAACTTTTCCACTGGGATGTCGTAACTCATGACATTGCTATTTCATTTCAGTCGGACTCTGACAAAAATACCTCTTTCTTTTATAGATTTTAATGGAACCTGGATTTTTTTTTTCAGGATTTACGGACAGTGGGAATGTATAAAGAACTTTTTATAAGAAGGGAATGTAACCAGTGAAGCTCTGGGTACAAGCAATTTGTGAAATTAAAGTAAAAAATAAAACATGGACTTACACAGGTGCTATGTAAACAGATACATTCTTTTCTTTGCACTCTTGCTGCAGAGGTGTTTGTAATTCTGACTTGTGTTTCAAAAATCTCAAAATAAAAATTTGATGTCATTTATGCCACATTTATTTTACTGGCACCGTGCTAGTCATCACTGATCTATTAAAAGCGATAAAACGTCAATTTTTATTTTTACAATATATTTTGTGTTTGACACATAACCCTTTATATGAGGCAGGCTTAAATCGGCCATGAGCCAGTCATCATCATGCGCAAAAAAATCCTGCCTGTTCTCAAAAGCTCGTTCCTTTTGTATAAGACTGTTTGCATGGTCTTCAAGCAGCATCAAACATGCCATGTTGTCGGGGCAAGCATGACTTTTAAGGCGAATTAGGCATACAGCTAAGGGCGCAGATCATAAGGAGGAGAAGCCCAGCCACATGGGCACACTAATAAGCATAGCCTAGGATGCAAAATAACCTAACACCGGCACTAGCTGTTGTATCAAATCGTTAAGGTATGAAAACGCTGTCAGGCAAGAAGCTCTCTGTACTCAGGGAATGAATTATACCTGTTTTTACTACGTTGAGGATTCTAATCCATAGAAGTGATACATGTAGCTGATAAAAACTGACAAAAAACAAAAAAACTGCAAATATGCAGCATTGGCCCTTCTAAAAGGGAACTAAAACAGAGTCTATACATCACTTCTGAGCTTTGATATGTTTGTCTCGTCAACAAACAATATAATAATGGCTTGGTTATGTGAATAATTATACCCACGAGTCATCATTTAGCTGCAGCTCACTACTTTATTCAGGATGTCATTATTTCCCATTTTCTCTGAAATGTTGCATACGGGTATGTCAGAGTTTCTGTAAATACACACAGATTATCCCATAAGGTTTTCTTTTATAGATCCTGACTTTTGCAGAGAATGTTGCCTACGGGCATTTCAAGCCTGTTTTTGTGCATACGCAAGTTTTACAAATTTGACCCAAGGGGGTCTCCTTATATATTTGATGGAAACGACATCATAATGTGTACAATTCTGACATTACGTGAGAGCAACAGGGATGCATTGTTATCCACAAAATGGTAGCCATGATAAGTAAAATTATAAACAAAATAATATTATCTTCTTATATAATGCGCTACCATGGCTGTTTGTTTGTCTGTCCAGTATTTTAAATCACCTGTAGCTTGCAAACCGTTTGAACTATTGACCTGAAATTTGGTACACATATACTACGTGAGGGCGGCATGGTGGCGCAGTGGGTAGTGCTGCTGCCTCTCAGTTAGGAGACCCAGGTTTGCTTCCCGGGTCCTCCCTGCGTGGAGTTTGCATGTTCTCTCCGTGTCTGTGTGGTTTTCCTCCCACAGTCCAAAGACATGCAGGTTAGGTGCACTGGCGATCCTAAATTGTGCTTCGTGTGTAGGTGTGTGTGTGCACGCCCTTCGGTGGGCTGGCACCCTGCCTGGAGTTTGTTTCCTGTGTTGGATGGGATTGGCTCCAGCAGACCCCATGACCCTGTGGTTAGGATATAGTGGGTTGGATAATGGATAGATGGATATACTACATGATGTCTACTATCAGCTTTCGGGGTGATGATTGACCTCTTTTATTTTTATTTTTATTTTATTGTGGAATCAACTCTTGGCAGCGGCCAGCAGAGCGGCCGTGTGGCGCATGCATACAGGCACCGTTCCCATTCCCTACCACTTTTGCTGTCACATCGCCTACCTCTTCATATCTTAAATCATTCTTGAGGCAGATTGAAGACTTAAGTGCCAGCTTAAGTGAAAAATGAAACAAAACGTACTAAGTAATTGCAACACAAACACCGACTTAATCAGTTTTAATGCAAAAAGATGCCGACAAAAAGAAGAGAAGAAGCGGGCCGCTAGGGGGGAGAAAAGAAGAGCTGCTCAGGAAGCAGCAAGTGCATCAACCTCTGAGCAAACGAATGCTAAACGTACAGTGACAGAGTAGGAAAACTATAAGTCAAGCGTATTCACTGCACATTATCGTGCAGTATGCCGTTATTGGTGATATAATAATAGCAAAAACATAATACATATAAATTTCCATACATACAAAATTAAGAAGTCAATGCAAAAAAAAATCTAAAAAATCATAACAGCTGCTATCTCACAGTTCTGTAGATATGCATTCAAATTTCGTCCAGATCTTTGTCTATGTGATGCTTGCATATGTTTTAATGTCTATGTAGGTTTTCTCTGTGTACTCCAGTTTCCTTCTTTATTCAGATTTGCATGTGAAGAAATAATGCATACATGTGCTATAGAAAGAGGTAACGTCTTTGCACTTTTGCAGAAAATATCATTCCATTCTGATTTATGTTGCAAATGCCATAATGTTAATACTAACCCAGCCTTTTTTGAGAGAAAAAATCCTGTGATGGACTGGTGTTCAGTCCAGGGCTCAACCTGCTTTGCACTGTGGCCTGCAGGGGGCACACCAGCTTCCCAAATCTGACACAGACAGATGCAGTCACAAGTTGTTTCGCACAAACAGGCTTTTATTTAGCTGTGGGAAACGCTTTTCAAACATTTCCCACTAGTCAGCACAGTACAACAAGCACCAATAATAACAATAAAGCACTAGACACTTTGTCTTCCTCTCCTTCTCTCTGTCTATTTCTCCTTCCTTTTCCACACTTTCTCCAGCAAGCTTCATCTCTGTTCCTCCTGTCTCAGGCTCCTTGGGCAGTGGCAACAGGCTTCTTTTTTTCCAGCACCCGGGAATACTTTGTGGCGGCTCGTTAACATGGTCTGGAAGCACTACCCGGTGAGGTGGAAGCCCAACAAAGTAGGGCTCTACAGTCCCTGCAGCAGCTCCTGGCATCATCCATGGAACCCAGCAGGGCAGTGCCAAACTGCAACTCTCATGAAGCCCTATGGGAATCTGAGGCAACGGTACAACCCCAGGGGGCTGCCATCTAGTGCTCTGGGGGAGATAATGCCCTGTGCATGTTCTCACCCCCTGTCCTTCCTTTATAAAGGCATTCCGGCCAGGTAATGGCTGTGACTGTCCACCACAGCATCCATACTGTAGTAATAAACTCTGGCTCCTTGCAATGGGATATGAAGGTTGGTAAAAAGGAAGGATGGTTGGATGCACCCATTAAAGTTATAAGGGTGCTTATTAAGAGCTCTTCAATGGTGTTCATCATGGATGTTTTATCTTGGTAGAGTAATATATGTATTGCTCTACTTTCCCCTATTGTATTATTAATATGCAGCCTTAGAATGCCTAATCTCACAGACGTACCACTGTTTATAAGATATTATTTTATATAACTTATCCCCACCTTCCCTTCTATATCTATAACCTCAGGCAATTAGATGTAGTAAAAAGACAAGCAGGAGTTAAGTTACACATAAAATTATGTATTACTGATAATATTCATAAATAATAACAAAATGCAAAGTACATTTGAATATTGGCAACCATACAACCTGATAAAATGGTGATGTGTAATTCAGGTGGCACACTGACTTGTAGTTACTTAAAATGTCTCTAGTTAAGGCATCGTTGGTGCTCAGCTTTCAGCCACATGTCTGTTCAATATGGCTGCTGAGCTGTGCTCTTCATTGTGTTGTCTTCATCATCACAGGTTAGCAAGAGAGATGCTTCTTCATCATATGTTGGTAAGAGAGATGCTTCTTTCAGATGTTAGTAAGAGAGAGAGAATGTGGTTGAGCAAGTACATTTATAGATGTTCTCTCCAATTCCTCCAGCCAATCCAGACAGCCATATCTCAGACCAATGGGTGGAATAGATCATCTTATCTCCTGCCCCAAAACCATATGTTAAACATCCTGGCTTCCTTGCAGGGGGTTCAAAGACTTTAGCAGAGAAATACTCATCAAACTGGTTTAAGACACATCCCCCTAAATCCTGTCATAAAATTACAAAGAGACAGTCGTAAAAGGGGGGGGGGGGCAAACACGAATACCTCTCACGAAAGTTACATTGGTTTGCCTAAATTATAAATAAAGACATACAAAACATTTATCAAGTTATATGCAAAATCTCACATCACAACACTCCACCCCGATGAATGTTTTGTACAATGTCTTTATAAACAATGTCTTTAAATTGTTTGAAGAGTCTGATGCATAACTTGTGCATTGATTGGCAGTATTTGCTCTCCCAGTTTTAAAAGATGTCCTTGACCATTTGTCCATTACATATCTTCTTTATTTCAAAGACAATCTGAAGAACTTGGAAGCGCTCCTGATGACTTGTATCTGCTCTGGCTTGCTTCAACTGTTTCTTTAGCTTTCTGCAGTCTTCATATGTCATCAGATCTGGTGGTTCAAAATGAGACAAGTCCACACCTTCCACTAAACTAGCCCACTACAATTTAGTCTGAATTCTTAATCTGTACCTGTTTGTGTCTAACTGCTAATTAGACCCCTGTCCCAAAATCTGTTTAAGCATATGTAGCTGTACAATTAACATCTAAATTTGAAAGGTAACATGCCACAGGTGCCAGTACAACCATTTCTGCCCAAGTGAGAGCACATGTGCCACTGCATAAACTGTTCACAAACCAACATCTGTGGCCCCTCTGCACACATTTGGGGTTGACTTAGTTGCCTCTTGTGCTTTCCTACCCATGGTGCAACTCTTGACTGCCTTCAGCCTTTACCAGTATAGGCTGGCATCACCACCATGAGACAACAAAGCTATGCAACTCTCATCATTCCCACTGTAGGCCACCCCTAGAGTTGTTTGCTCACCATATGCGTACTCGTTGTGCTAAACACCTCGGTTCAGAATTGGCCCACTGGTCCTGTGCAATACCACAGCCGACAATCTCAGCAGGGCTTCCGTATTTTCCCAATTAGACTATACCTAAACATCAGAGCCCATATGACTTGCAAATGTACCAGCTGCACCTGCTTTCCTGAAAAGTTCACCAATTTGCTCAGTATACCTTTTCTTATATTAATTATCCCACTTAATTAATTAATACCCAGAATCTATACTTTATGAGCACAAAATTAATCCCCTTATTTTTGGAATTCCTAACTGGTTTGTTCAGTTTCCACCCCTTGGAATATAAATTTGCTGCAGTAATGAACAAACCTTTCCTTTTAAACTATAGTCTGTGACTAGTCCTATTATTGAATGACTTGTGGACTTGTTGCTCACTTAATCCCCAGTAACTGTCTTTTTTCTTGCTGTCTCTTCAGTTCTTCTTCATGTCTTTGTCTTTGCTTGTTGTCTTTGTTGTCTTTTCCTCTTTCTTTTTTTCATTTCGCTATGTAGGCAGGTCTGCAAAATGGAAGGTGACAAAGCAGTTTCTGTCCATCTCATCTTCTTCTTATTGGTTAACCTGGTACCAACATTCAAACTTTGCTTCAAGGCATTCATTGGAACAGTTTGGCCGATAGTGCATGCCACTCCAATGTGCCAATGGTAACCCAATCTCCTGCATGGATTTTACTCTGCTAATTGCCTTCACTATTTATTACCTGCACCAACCCAAAGTCCGTAAAACCTTACAATAGAAGTAGCACTTTTACAGAAGGCTAGAAAATTGAAACAGAAATAACTGTTTTCCCTTTCCTGTCTTCCTGCGCTACCCTTCTATTTTTTTTTCATTGCCTGTGTGTCCTTTTTTTTATTGTATGGTAACTGCTTCCTGAAAGTGTGGGCTAAAACCTCTCCAGAATCCAAGTTCTAAATCCAGCATCTCTCCTAAAACTGACCTGTGCTCTTTACTAAAGACCGGCTCATTTTTCTCCATTTTATTGCACGGAGATTCATAGGCTGTCTTTATAAACAATTGGTCAGTCAGGTTTTGAATTACTGAACCTAAGTGTGTGTGCTTTTTAATTACTGCTGGACCCAGCACAGCTGTTAGGACCTTCACACCCCTGTGCATTCCTGACTTGTTGGCTGAGCTTCCTGCTGCACCATCCCCCATCCTTTGTGCTTTGACTTGTCCTGTTTCATTCAAACCAAATCCTAAACTGGTGCACTTTCTTTCCAACTCAGCCATTCTTGCACTAGCACATTCAGACCTTTCACACACAAGCACTTGAATCCCTTTCATTTCCATTGTTCTTTGTTTTAATTCCACACTTTCTTTACTCAGTATCCTTAAGCCATTATCCAGTTTAAGTCCTCTAGTCAAGAATTGCCATTCACACTCACCAGCTCCTCTGCCTTCTATCTGATTTCTTTGTCCTAAATCAGATTTCAGTGCAGCCCTGGTTATCTTTCCTAACAGTGGTGAAATATGTATGGGTGTAGCATATTCTTTAAATACTGGACAGACCTCAGAATTACCAGGAGATTGTGGTGCAATGGAGAATAATGGAACGAAACACCCTTTCTGTTTTCCCTTCCTTTCATCCCTCTCCTTTTCCTCACACTCACATTCCCACTCTTTATCTGAGCACTCATCTGTCTCATGTAAGTCACCCACCCATGTTTTAGGGTTCCAGTCCGATCTGGTTACTATTGCCCTAACTTTCACCATGGGCGGTTTACATTTCTTTTTTCCACTTCTTTCACTGCTTTCTACTTTAGCAGCGGGTGTTCTACATGCTAAGACTTCACAATTATCACACCAACTGTTACATCTTTCAAAACTCTCACTCAACATTACACAACTTTCACTTTCATTCACTTTGCTATTTTCTTCCTTATCATGATCTTCCTTAGTACCAATAATACAAGATAGTAAACCTCTTATAACAGCAGCTGTCTTCTTTAAACCTGATCTCTGTTTTCTTACTTTAAATCCTTCCAGTCCCCTTCCATTTTGTGGCACACTCAGCTCAGCTTCTGCTTTCTCTACCTGCACTACAGGTTTCCTAGCTTTAGCCTGCTTGCCTCTGCCACTCCACTGGAAGATGGCTGACTTTAAAATGAACTTAGGCATTTCTGAGTCTACAATTTTCTCTAATACAATTTGCCAAATTCGTTATGGGTTGGCCTACTTTTGCCCCTGTAAGCAAACATACACATACATACACAAAGATCCTAAACGAATAAGTACCGTATGAATGACGAATGCATGTCCCATCACTCCCTAGCACTTTAACCACTTAAATGCCGTATGAATGACGCATGCATCTTTCACCACTCCCTAGCACTTTAATTAGGGACTCACTACCACCAGCACTAACAAAAATGCGGGTGTCCTTGTGACACGCATGAAGTCTCTACACTTTGTTGGTTATATTCCATTCAGCAACCAAACAATGTTTTACTTCCACCGCATTTGTACACTGGGTGCCCTAAAATTCGCATACATAAACAAACACATACATCAACACAGTATTTGCAAACAGGGTGCAAAACATGGTTACCCCAAAATCCTGCCAACTACGCCAATTGTTTTATCTTGGTAGAGTAATATATGTATTGCTCTACTTTCCCCTATTGTATTATTAATATGCAGCCTTAGAATGCCTAATCTCACAGACGTACCACTGTTTATAAGATACTAGCAGAATACCCGCGCTTCGCAGCGGAGAAGTAGTGTGTTAAAGAAGTTATGAAAAAGAAAAGGAAATATTTTAAAAATAACGTAACATGATTGTTAATGTAATTGTTTTGTCATTGATATGAGTGTTGTTGTCATCTCTCTCTCTCTCTCTCTCTCTATCTATCTATATATATACATAGCAAAATACCTGCGTTTGGCAGCAGAGAACTAAAAAGAAAAGGAAACATTTTAATAATAACGTAACATGATTGACAATATAATTGTTTTGTCATTGTCATGAGTGTTGCTGGCATATATATATATATACACTCACACACACACACATATATAAACATATATATACACATCATATATATATATATATATATATATATACACACACACACACACACACACACACATATATATATATATATACACACACACACACATATATATATATATACACACACACACATATATACATATATACACATATACATATCTACATATATACTGTATATAAACATATATATATATATATATATACAAATCTACATATATATATTAGTGGTGGGACTCGATTAAAAAAATTAATCCAATTAATTAGAGGCTGTGTAATAATTAATCTTGATTAATCGTATGTAATCGCACACAGGGCCGATCCTGGGTAGATGGCCGCCTTTGTGCGAATGTGGTTTCGCCGCCCTACGTACCTATTTTCTATTATGATATGACGGATATTACTATTACAAGTACTACTTCAAACAGGATTAAGACGGTGTTAGGGTTAGAGTCGGGATGTATAAATAAAATTTAATTTCAAACGATTAGTTTTTATAAAAACTAAATAAAGAATCACAAAAATAAAAAAATCACATACATACATTAATTTATTAGTTAAACATCAAAGAATGATTCTCCTAGCTTTAACAGTAGCAAATTCATCTATTATGTTTAAATGATCCAGTTTTTCACAAATTTCAGATTCTATAGACAGAAGCACAACATCACTCAATCGTTGTTGCCCGATAGTGGAACGGAGATCATTTTTAATTATCTTGAGTTTTGAGAAGCTCCTTTCAGATGCTGCCACTGATACAGGCAACGTGAGAAAAATGCGTAATGCAATGCAGAGATTCGGAAAACAAACCCGCTTTCACGTTTTGTCTTTCTCTCGGACATTCTACAAAATAGGTAGAATAAAGGGCTAATTCAAATATAATAATAATTTTGTAATAATCTTGGGCCTAATTCACACAAGTGACATATACACAATACACACTAATGTCATGTCAGTGTGCATTGGGCAATAAGTAAACATGTAAAAGTTTGTAATTTTTCTGAAATATTTCATTAACACTTTGAGCCC
>JANRMT010062814.1:66882413-66913828 GCA_026402145.1 Polypterus bichir lapradei
GGGGGGGGGGGGGGGTGGCAAACAGGAATACCTCTCACGAAAGTTACATTGGTTTGCCTAAATTATAAATAAAGACATACAAAACATTTATCAAGTTATATGCAAAATCTCACATCACAACAATGGAAAATGCCAAATACTGTCTTTTTAGCGCAGTTTTAGGGCAATCGTGTTGCCAACCACAGCAAGTTGCCAATTAGCCATGAAAATATGCCCATATGTTGGCTCCAACTATAAATTGTGACTCATTGATGCAATGCTGCCAGCCAATGCTCCCTCTCACTGTTTAATCGCTGCTTTTAGTTTGAGTCCAGACTCAACCTTCAATGAGTGGCGTCTCCAGTTTCACATTTTTTGAAGTTTACGTCTGTGTCTGTTTTGAATATCACATTTTCACATTTTTCCTGACTTCAGTCACTCACAATAAACATTTGGATTATTAAAGTCTTTCCATTTCCTTCCCTAGAGATGAATTAATGATTATTTTTGAAATCAGGCAATTGAATAAATTGCTGTCAATGTTTGGGTCAGTGTGGACGTGTTTACGATACGATTCATCAAGTCAAAATGCAGACCATGAACTGTTGATGTCAGCTTATAAGAGGAGCTGAGATGCAAATTTGGTAATGATATTTGGTCATTTCTGCAACTTGTCAAATTTTGCATTCAATTTTCTCATTTTTTCAAATTGAGCTACAATATTTGTTTCGGGAAATGCCTAAGGCATTTGTAACTGTAACAGAGTTGTCAAAATGTACAGGTTTTGAATGAACTTGTTCAAAGATTATTATATTTTAAGCTGAGTCTTAAGCAAAATGATGCAAAGAGAAATGCCTCATGCAAAAACTTTTGAGTATAAAATCTTTCATTTCTATTACGATTCACTTTAGAACTCACATTTATTCCAAAAGAAAATACTACCGATGCAAACATATGTTATAAATATAATCATTGGCTACAACTTTTAGTAGCATCACAAAATGAAGCATTTTGAAATATTACACATGGAAGGCCAATATGCAGTCTGCAAAAAAAAAAAAAATACAAATGTCTTATTAGAAAAAGCTCCTGGATTTCAGCCTTTACCATAGAAGCACAAGACCGTGGGTGTTGATTAGCTTCTGCAAAGGCTGTGGTGCTGAGGGTGAAGTTTGATTTGTTTTTTATGTATAAGTTCAGTTCCTGCTGTGTGCCCTACATGCTTCTGTGCTTCTGTGAACCTGACGAGTGTTAAGCAGATTTGATAATATGTGGATGGGTAGAGTGTTCCTTTAATACCTACCAAATATGTCCATTTTCAAACTGTTTTGGAGTGGTTGGGAGGAGATGATTGTGAGAGACAGAGAGTGCAGTCAATGCTGGGAAAACCAGAAAGTCAATAGCAAGCTGAAGTATCCACTTAAGTGTCTATGTGTCTGTGTATCTGTCTGGTTGCTATGTGTCTGTCATTCCAACAGATGGCACATCACAAACATTTGTAGTAATAAAATGCATTGGATTTGCCATTCAAGTAGATGTCGCACCACTAACATTAACACTGCTACTACGAATTCCATACCAAATGGCTTATAACAAAGACATATTTACATTTGTCATTCCAACAGATGGTGTTTCACAAATATTTGTAGTAATGCGTTGTTATTACTACAAATGTTTTTGATGTGCCGTCTGTTTGAATGATAAATGCAATGCATTTTATTAGTACTTTGTCACAAACTTGACTCTGACTCATTGAAAGGTTTGGGGCAGCTACCCGTATAATTGATTTCCTGGCTGCAAAGTTGCTCAAATGAATGCGGCATTGATGTGCACAAAACCAAGTCCAAAACAGAACTGAGGGAATAGGGAAAAGGTGGAGGCTTTTAAAGGGGAAGACAGGAAGTGAGATCAAAGGGGCTGGGCTCAGGAAGGTCTTCAGCCATAGGTTCGAGCCCGGATGTGACATCACAGGGGCCGGAGCCGGCAAGGTCTTCTTCCATAGGCTTGGTTCTGGAAGTGACGTCAAGAGGGCCAGGTGGAATCTCCCATGAATGGTCTACAGGAAAGGGAGAAAAAGAGTCAGTGCACTCTGCCAGATCCCGGTCTGATTCGGAAATGCCCTTGCTCAAGCCCTTTAGCTGCCTCCCATGTGCATGTGTGTGACAATATGCATTACAAATTATAGCCCAGTAGATGGTGCACTGCAACTTTATTGATTACTTAGATTTCAACCTATCTTAGATGGGTAGCACAGCTAGTAAAGTGTATGAGATAAGGGTTATCCCATAATTGTTTTCATTGTGCAGTTCAGAGCTTCCGTAGTTGTTAAACAGGCTCCTGGCACAAAATAATTCATTGCACTCCATACAAGCAACAAATGTAAAAGCTGATAAGGTGCTCATTTTGGAGACTGCAGTTGCAGATCTTGCACTTGTGCCATGAAAACGAGCTTCCAGTGCAGCGGTTAGAAGTCAACTGAACTATGTGTGAAAGATGATGTGCTAATATGGATAGTGAGAATCCATTTTAAGCTCTGGATAGTGCAGGGTCAAATGTTTCTTAAACAGTTTCTTTGGTAACTCGGGTCTTGGTGAACGCTGGCATGTCACCCAAAATGTGTGTCATAGGTTCACCATCACTGATCTAATTTAATATGCAGAAGGAATACGACTTCTTGTGCATGATCACCAGTCCTGATTTTGAATGTTTATGCAGTTTTACAGTTTGTAAGCGTGTGCCATTACATAGGCTTATTTGTCGACTGCTAACACACAACTGAACTACTAATTTTCTTAGCAGAGTGAATATTTAAAGGAATTTTGTTTGACATATGTATGTTAAATTGGCCTAGGGTTTGTTTCCTGCCTTGTGTCCTGTGTTGGTTGGGATTGGCTCCAGCAGACCCCCGTGACCCTGTAGTTAGGATATAGCGGGTTGGATAATGGATAGATGGATGTTAAATTGGTTGTATTGTTTTTAATTTTATTTTCCAAAAGCAGAACATTACAGTGGCATTCACAGATAAAACAGAAAAAATGCTTACTTCCAATTAATTACAATGAAAGCAAAAGAAAAACAGCCAAACAAAAGCATAAAAATAAAAGATTTACTGCCACACTTAAGAAAAAAAAAAAGAAGACAACTGATATTAGAGAGTCAGTTACAGGCCCAGCATGCTTATTCTGAAATAGTATTAATGAGTTTTTGCCATATTTTAAAAATGTTTTGGACTATCCTCTAAGAAGAAATGAGATTTTTTCTAATTTGAGATAAGAAGGTGGCTATAGAAGGTGGGCTGGGATTCTTCCAGTTGAGTAATATAAGTCTGCCTACTACTAGTGTGGTGTAGGCGATTACAATCAGTTTCTCTGTGCACTTGATCACCGTCATGGAGTACACCAAATATTGCTGTTAATGGATTAATGGATTGTAACACTGAGGCTGTTTGAGAAGTATGTAAACCTTTTGGTCCAAAATGATAATAATTTAGCGCATTCCCAAAACGTGATGCTGGAGCTGGATGGCAGCACTTGCAGATTGCATCTTACCCTGTGTACACTTTGGACAGTTTTAAGAGAGATAAATGTGATCGATGAAAGACCTTTAGTTGGATTATGGAGAGGACTGGAGTGTATTCTATGTATGGCTGAGTTCCACTCCTTTTCTGAGATGCCGATCAAGAGGTCCATTTCCTTCTATTCCCTAGGATCTATGAGAGGCAGATTCTTCTAAATGTTTTTATAAACAAGATGGGTTAATATGGCCTCTGGGATCGATCTGGGTGTAGAATGAGGAAAGCTGAGAAGGTTTCTTTTAATAAAATTTCAGATATGCATATAGGAAAAAAGGAGGGCACGGTGGCACAGTCAGTAGCACTGCTGCCACGCAATTAGGAGACCTGGGTTCGCTACCTGGGTCCTCCCTGCGTGGAGTTTGCATGTTCTCCCTGTGTCTGCGTGGGTTTCCTCCCACAGTCCAAAGACATGCAGTTTAGGAGAATTGCCGATCCTAAATTGTACTTAGTGTGTGGTGTGTATTTGTGTGTGTGCCCTGCGGTGGGCTGGCACCCTGCCTGGGGTTTGTTTCCTGCCTTGTGCCCTGTGTTGGCTGGGATTGGCTCCAGCAGACCCCCGTGACCCTGTAGTTAGGATATAGTGGGTTGGATAATGGATGGATGGATATAGGAAAAAAGGAGGGCAGCTGGGATGTTGAATCTGAAGTGTAATTGTTCATAAGATACAAAAATGTTGCCTGTATAAAGATCTCTATTCTCTTCATCCCTATTGTTTTCCATACTGAGTATGTCTGAGCAGGTTAAAACAGCTGATTATTGTGTACAGGATAACAGATAAGAGCTCCTATACCATAAAATGTGTCCTATATTGGTTTTTGTGAAAATCTGAATTTATTCTGAATCAAAAAGTTAAATCCTTACCTATCTTGGATCAAATCTATTAGCCTGCAAGTGTGCATATCATCAAAATCACAAAACGTTACGAATGGCAAATGCATTTGGATGAAAAGTGTCATCTAAATAAATGAAAACGATATTTATAAAATGTGTCTTAAGGTTTACATGCACTTCTGTGAAAGTGGGAGCTCAGCATGATCTAACTGCACACGTCTGCCCTCTTGCCAAAGTCCAGGGAAAGGAAACTGTGACCACATGACTAAACCTAAATTTATCAGGCAGACTAGGAAGGGCTGCCAGAGTTTTTCCACTAGGATGTCATTATTTTTGTGGTTAAAAAAACACAGTATCTTGTTGCTTTACCTTAGGAGGGAACTCTTGAGTAAGCAAAACTGAGTGGCGATTTTATTTTATTTGCACATTTACTGTTAGCTGCTTTGGGTGTATGACATAACCATATAAAGATCTACATCTTATTTATACTGATTTGTAATGGACACGAGATGAGAGAGTTGTATGTACTGTAACATGCAGTAACTGTTTGGAAGCTGCTATATGGAGTTTGTTGGTGTCCTGTCTTTGCTGTGAGGGTTAAGTGCTCACAGTTCAAAGAAGGGCACATTTGGTAAACCCTTGCAGAAGCACCCCCATTTTTAGCCCCCATTTTTTATCACAGGCCCAAAGGTAACACAACATAACATTCTCAAAATCAGTACATTTCAAGGTTTTGGGGGCCTGACACGTTTATGGCAAGAGGCAATCCTTATGTGCACTGCAGTGGCTCAAAGGTGGCATTTTGTAAAACAGTATAAATATTGCTTGTCAGATATTACTAGTGATACATATAGCTTTATCTTTTTTATCTATAAAGTGGTTGGTTTTCCTAAAGTTAAAATCAAAATAAAGCAAGCTCTGTTTTACTTATTTTTATATAATGCTTTCCACTTAAGTCAGGTTCACATCAGATTTAACACACACACACACACACACAAAAAGGACAGAACCACGCATATTGTACATACATAAGCACACATACTGCATCAATTTATTTTTACATGCATATCTTAACCATTTGCATATTTATAGGCTATGTTATTTGAAAGTGCTCAAAATTACAGTATATGGCATTTAAAGATGTGGCTCCTGGCACAGGCAATATAGGCAAATGTGGGTGACAAATGACCTGGGGTACACCCCACCTTCATTAACCCCATCCAAGCGGGACCAGGAGAGGGCATGGTTCCTTAACTGGACGGGAGGCTCCTAGAGGACAGACAAACATCCCGGCCAGACCTGAAAAGGATGGACAAACATCCCGACCGGGAAAATAGATTCCTTACCCAGGCGGGAAACCCCAGGCAGATGCACAGGAGTTCCAACTGGACATATTTCTAGGTCCATCCCTGGCCCGATGAAAGAGAAGGACAGGGAAGAACTGTCTCTATGGGGGTGTTTATTTCCCCCAGTCTCTAGATGGTAGCTGCCCCTGATACTGGTGCCCATTCAGGAACCAGGAAGGAATGCTTGGAATTGTAGTTCAGCTAGGGTCCGTGAGTGCAGTGAGAGGGAGCTACAGGGAGATAAACTCCCTGCTATGTGGGACTTCCTTGTGACCCGGAAGTGCTTCCAACAGGCAATAGCCCTGGCACCGGAAGTACTCTCTGGTCCTCCATAAAAAGAATTCCACTGCCTTGTCCAGGTGAAATGGAGCTGGGAGGAAGGAAGGCAACACTTGACTGGAGGAGGGCAGTGCGGGGGAAAGAGGAGAGGTGAACTGGAGGAGAGATAAATGTGTTTTTGTGCTTTATACTGAGGTATTGTGTAATAAGACACCCTTTATTTGAACCTGGGACTGTCTTTGTGTATTTGTGTTTGGGGCTCTCTGGTGCCCACTAGCCTTCACAAGGACTATTGTCTGGCTGTAGCCTGGGATCTCTTTCACTATTCAGCACTCCTCATCATCCTCTTTCTCTACCACCTCCTCCTCCTCCTCTCTCTACTACATCAAAGAGTCCAAAGAGTTCTCAAGCTCTCTCGCTCTGCAGGTTGGTGAAATGACATCTAGCCAATTATTTTTTTTTTATGCACACAAGCATATGGAATAGTACCCCAGCAACTGACATATGGTTCAAAGTCCAATTTACAATGTGATTTATAAATTAATTAATGAAATAACAAATAATGACAACTACCATCCTGCAATGGACTGGTGCCCTGTCCTGGGTTCGCTCCTGCCTTGTGCCCTTTGCTAACTGAGATAGGCTCCAGTACCCCCTTTGACACTGTTCAGGACTAAGCTGGTTGGAAAATGAATTGCATTGAATAATGACAACTACAGTTATATGATCATTGAGTAGGACCAGAGCTGGGGGTCAGTGCTCAGCGATGACAACTAGGTGATGTGTCCGTTATGTTAGCTGAAAAAAAAAGTTTATTGAACCGCAACTATCATCACAATCGATTATGAAAAGCGCAAAGCCAGCTGGTGCATTTTTAGGATAAAAAAAGAAGAGAAGAAACCCAGAGATAAATGTAACGTCATGACGTCATCACAAATATTTGTATGGCAGGTTTCTGGATTAGTAACAGTAGTGCTAAATTAAAGCAGGACCATTGGCTAGTTCACATCATCTAATGCTATAGATCTTATTACATGTAATCCAGCTGAACCTTCTCTTAAAATGTCGTCAGCAAGCTGCAACAAAAATAATAAGCTATAAAGTGAGCAGATTGTTTTTTTCCATCTTGATTCGTTGATTCAGCAGAAATAATCATCAGCTTTCACTGATGATGTCTCTAGGCATATAGTTAATGTAGCTCTAATTCTAATGACATTTGTTTTTTTAGTCACATGAATGTTTGGCTTTAATAATGACATTTTGTAATAACTGAATTTCAGGCTAAAGTAAGAGTATTAACAGAAGAAACAACCATTGTCCTTTTGATAACAATTCAGATGCATTTTTTAAATATCTGAGAGTTTCCACCTCTGACTCTGGGAATGAAGAGCCATCTGTTAGCACATGTGTGTGTGCAACATTACGACTTTGGCATTACTGGCAATGGGCCTGTAAAATGCTTATATTTGTAAAACAGCATGGTGTATGTTCCTGTAGCTAAGAAGTATATTTACTAGTGAAGTGAATCTAATATTACATGGGATAAACAAATATCACTGTGTATACAGTGCCTATAAAAGTTATTCACCCCCTTGGAAGTTTTTACATTTTATTTTTATACAGCATTGAATCAGAGTAGATTTAATTTTTTCATACTGATCCACGGAAATAGTCTCTTTAATGTCAACGTGAAGGCAGATCTCTACAAAGCGATCTAAATTAATTACAAATATAAAACACAAAATAATTGAATAAGTGTTCACCCCAGGTTTTTAGTTAGATGCACCTTTCACAGTCATGACAGCTCTGAGTCTGTGCACAGATCCCTATCAGCTTTGCACATCTGGGCACGGATATTTTTCATCATTTTTTGTAAAACTCCTCAAGCCCCATCAGTTTGCATGAGGATTGTGAGTGAACAGCCTTTTCGAGTCCAGATACAAATTTTCAATTGGATTGAGATCTGGACTGACTCGGCTCCTCCAGGACTTTGTTGAAGCCATTCCTGTGTAGCTTTGTCCTTATGTTTGAGGTTGTTGTCTTGCTGTCTCTTGCTGTCTCCCAAGGTGTAGGTTTCTTGCAGACCACATCAGGTTCTCTTCCAGGATTTCCCAGTATTTTGCTGCATTCATTTTACTCTCTCATGTCTCCCAGGGCCTGCTGCAGAGACACACACCCTCACAGCATGATGCTTCCACCACCATGCTTCATGGTAGGGATGGTAAGTCTTTGATAATGTGCAATGTTTAGCTTATGCCAAACATGGCATTTAGTCTGATACCCAAACCTTCTTCTAGCTGACTTCAGAGTCTCCCATGTGCCTTTTGACAAACTCTCTGTGGTTTTTATTAACAGTGGCTTTTTTCTTGCTACTGGTGAAGCTCTCAGCAACAGCTGTTGTCTGCACAGTCTGTCCAATCTTAGACACTGTAGCTTGTGACTCTTTCAGAGTCTTCTTCTTCTTGCATGATCACCCGGTCTTTGTTGATGGCCTGCTCTGTTCAGATTTACAGCTGTGCCACACTCTTTCCTTTTCCTAATAGTTGATTGAACTGAACTACAAGAGATATTCAGTGACTCGAATATTTCCTTGTCTCCATCCCCTGACTGATGCTTTTCAGTCATCTTTTCTCAGAGTTGTTTTCACTGTTCTTTTTGTCTTAATTGCGTAGGATAGTTCACAATACCGATTTACCACAAGTTGTCCCTAGCAGATAGATACATTTAGACTGCAATCAATTCAAACCTCATTAACTCCAGGGAGCTCATTTTGTGGCTTTTAAAACCAAGTGGCTATCCCAGTGATTATTTACATGTATCATATTAAAGGGGGCGAATACTTATTTTGTGTTTTATTTTTGTAAATAATTTAGTCCGCTATGTAGATATGTATTTTCACTTTGCCATTAACAGCTCTTTTTTTTTTGTTGATCAGTGTCAAAAAAGCCAAATTAAATCCAAAGTGATTCAGTGTTGTACAACAATAAAACATGAAAACTTCCAAGGGGTGAATACTTTTTTTATGAACTTTGTACAAAATCTCTATATATAAAATCTAACGTCGGTTGTCTTTATATCTGTCTGTCTGTATGTCTGTCTGCTTTTCATGAGAAAACTACTTAACATATTTAGATCGGGTTTTTTTCTATAATTTACTTGAACATTCCGGTTGATTTTGCAACTTCTCTCATCGCCCTAAGTATCATAGTTCGCTTGCGGTACCGATTTATTTGTGCAAATTCGAGAAACGTGCAGCGGGCTGAGGGGAGGGAAGGGGCCGGGCCCTCTGCACTCATGCGCCAGCCTTGGGGCGTATCTTGCATCCTCTTAGCTGGCGAACAAGAGAACTACTTAACGGATTTAGATCTGGCTTTTTTCTAGAATTTGCATGAACATTCCGATTGATTTTGTGACTTCTGTCATTGCGCCAAGAATCATAGATTGCTTACAGAAGCAATATAATTGTCCTAATCTGAGACAGAGGCTGTGGGCTGAGGCAAGGGGGAAGCGTGACGTCAGGAGTAGAGAGCTGAACAGGGCCCTCCTCACTGTCTTGTTTCACTTCTAGGCGGGCGAAGCCGCAGGAGACAGCTAGTAATTAATATTTACCACACTAGGGGGCTTTGCCCCCTGCTTGTTTCGCTCGCCCAATCCCCCTTACCCCCACCCCCCCTTCTGCGCTACGTGCCAACCACTTCGCGTTTCTGTCGCTTGCGTTGTGAAGAGGGGGGGCTGAACGCACCACAAGGAGATGTGATTGCTCCTCCAACACCCCCTCTTAAACGGTGATACACATACAGTTTTTTTTTTGCCTCCTCTTTGCTTGATCAGCTGCTGGCCTGCTGCTGCTGCCGTGCCGCGTGATCTGCATTTCACGCAGCGCACTTCTGTCATATCAGCTTTGTCCATATATTCGATCTGTTTTCGCTTTTACCTTTTCATCAATATCGCATTGAATTTTGATTCCGTGTTTGGAAATACACTGTGACAACGCAAAGTATTAATGCCCGTGAGTGAATATAGTTCCTATCTCTCTACAGCAATGTGTCTGACATAACCATGCAGGACTTTTCCAAATCTCTTTGCATAAGCTCTTGTTTCATAGGGCTTCCGGCCTCGGGCGTGGTTACATCGCTTGGCATGACGACTCATTTCGCGGGATGTGAAAATGTCTCAGAGACAATCATGTCTCGTCTCCTTCCAAGATTTTTTTTTCTGTCCTGTTGAGTTATGCTATAATAATAAAAGTAATAATATAATTGAAATATTAGTATTATTATGTAAACATTCACAAAAACAATCTGAATCCATTAAACATTCAGAGTAAGAAACTTTATGTGATCTTGCCTAGGACTCCTGAGCAGAAATTAAAAACTAGAACTCTGGTAAGATGACCTGTACCTGTACTCACCATATCCAAGGAGAATGTAGCATTCAGGCTTGTTTTGGTCATTCTCATACAATTCTTAAAGCAGCATGGTGGCGTAGTACTCACAGTACTACAGACAGGGTTTCAAGTGCCAGCTAATCACTAGGCAGAATTGTACTGTAGTGTTCTCCATGTTGTTAACATGAGACCTCTCTGGTATTCTGCTTTTCTCTAGCGTTGCAAACAAATATGAAAATTTGGAGACCCTAAATTGGACGAGTATGAGTATGGGTGAGCCTTTGAATGTACATTGTGATACTCCTCTGTCCTCTGTAGGGTTGTTTTCTATAGAACGAGCTCCAGCTCTCACTAAATAAAAAATGCTTTGAAAATTGGTGAAAGTGCAGTGCTAGTGTTGGTCAGTATTTATCTTCATTTAGTTAGATAGACATGTTGACCCAGTCTGGAAATGTCACATGTCTTGTTATCTCATGCTTATTGATAAGCCAGACTTGGTCAGGTAGGTTGGGGAGTGGAGCTGAAATGGATCACCCTGGTGTAATGTGATAAGCTTATCAGCAATACCACCATGGGGACACACTTAACTCAGCTTTGGAGTGGTTCTCTAATAGTATTAGTAAAGTCTTCTTCCAAATTTCACAATGTAGGGCATTATGCTACATCCTTTGGGAGGGGATTCCACTTAAAGACATCTTAATGTGTGGAGCATATGATATTATTTATCTTGACTTTCATAAAGCATTTGATAAGGTGCCACATGAGACTGGGCATCAAACTACAAGAAGTGGGAGTCCAGGGTGATGCTTGTAGATGGGTGGAGAATTAACGTAGACAGAGAGCTAAGTGTGATGGTGTGAGGAACCTTATCAGAATTGGGTGATGTTAATAGTGGTGTTCCACAGGGGTCAGTGCTAGGGCCGCTGCTATTTTTAATATATATAAATGATATGGCTAAGAATATATGTAACAATCTGGTTACATTTGCAGAAGATGCCAAGATAGGAAGACTGGCAGTTAATTTGGAATCCGTTAAATTATTACAGAGGGACTTTGACAGCATACAGGTTTGTGCAGATTTGTGGCAGATTAAATTTAATGTCAGTAAATGTAAAGTACTACATGTAGGAAGTAAAAATGTTATGTTTGAATACACTATGGGCAGTCTAAAAATCAAGAGTACACCTTATAAGAAGGATTTAGGAGCTGTAGTGGACTCTACTCTGTCACCTTCCAGACAGTGTTTAGAAGCCATTAAGGCTGCTAACAAAATGTCAGGTTATCTAGCACTCTGATGTGTGGAGTACAAGTCTAAGGAGGTTCTGCTCAAGCTTTATAACCCACTGGTGAGGACCCAACTGGAGTTCTTGTGTGCAGTTTTTGTCTCGGGCCGACAAAAAGGATGTAGAGAAGACGACAAGGCTGATTCCCTGGGTTACAGATGATGAATTATGAGGAAAGATTAAAAGAGCTGAACCTTTTCAGTTGAAGCAAAAGACGATTAAGAGGTGACATAATTGAAGTGTTTAAAAGTACAAACAGAATTAGTACAGTGGATCGAGACTGTTATTTTAAAATGAGTTCATCAAGAACACGGGGACCCAGTTGGAAACTTGTTAAGGGTAAATTTTGCACAAACATTTGGAAGTTTTTCTTTACACAGAGAACCACAGACACTTGGAATAAGCTACCAAGTAGTGTGGAAGACAGTAGGACTTTAGGGACCTTCAAAACTTGACTTGATGTTCTTTTAGAAGAATTAAGTGGATAGGACTGGCGAGCTTTGTTGGGCTGAGTGGTCTTTTCTCGTCTAGAGTGTTCTAATGTTAAACTCCTTAAACATCTCTGGTGAGATATTCCTTAATAACGCAGGCTTTGGCAGTAACACTTTGGCTAATGCTTTCTCCTCTCCCTCATGGGAATGATCACATCAATGTCATTTGACAATGTAACATATGGACAGCACACATGGGCTGGTGTCCATGTTGGGATAGGTTCCAGTCCATTGTCTGGTTGGGAGGCAATGGAATAGAGAAAGGAGAAAAAAGGAAGGATATTTCTTGTCCAAGCCAGGCAACTAGTTACCCTGGCATCCCTGCCAGAATAGTTCCAAGTCTGTAACCTGGCCAGTGGGCCAATATAATGGTAGAACATTATACCATGTTCTATAATGGGGGAGTTAACCCATTTGGACTACTCACTCCCTGATATGCTATATGGCACCATTCCTGAGTTAGGCTTTCCACATGGATATCTATAGGGCCTGCTGGGAGCTGTAGTCTCATGAGACAGCCCTGTTGGGTTCCTCAGAGGCTACCAGGGGATGCTGTAGAGATTCATGGACCGTACTTTGTGGGGCTTCCTTTTGATCTGGACGTGCTCCTGATGGACAATGTCCTAACACTGGAAGTATTCCCAACTCATAGATAAAAGGAGTCACTCTGCCTTACCCAGGCAAGTTAGTGTCGAGTGGAAGAGGACAAAACTCAACAGGGAAAAGTGGAGGAAGGAACGAGAGAGAGAAGAGAGAATACTTATGCTTGTTCAACCTTTTGAGAAGTCTTTGTAAAGTACTTGATTGTAATAATGTTAATCTTGTATTTGAACCTGAGATTTGTTTTTGTGTAGTTGCGGGGTTCTGTCTGCTACAACACACCCTACACGTCACACATTTCATTACTGACTTTATTAGTCCCTACAAATGACATGGTGGTGGTACTGCTAGTTCTGCTGCCTCAAAAATCCAGGAAACTTCCATTCTAGGCCCACTCATTCTCTGTGAGGAGTTTGCATGTTTTCGACATGCCTTGTAGGGGGATGCCATTGAGTACTCCAGTTATCCTCCCGCATCCCAAAGATAAGTTAGGTGAATTGATGGCTCTAAAATGGACCAGTGGAAATTTCTGTACCAGACAGAAAAATATTACAGAATATTACAGAGGCCGTCCATCCATTCCCAAGAGGCGCAATGTGCAACTCAATGAATCGAATAAATTACTATCACTTCAGGATTAGAATACGGCTGCACTTCTCATCTGTATATTTATTTATGTAAAAAGGAACGGACAGAAAAACAAATATAAACGGAAGGAATTGTGCTATATAATGTAAAGGCTGATCAAAGAATGAGTCATTTCACGATATTTTTGCATTTAAATGAATTGTGCCCATTATCTGAGGGATCTGTATTGCCATCTTGTTAATGGATGTGACTTTCACTCTGTCTTACCTGAAATGTTAAAGTATTACTACAAGTTATCCCTGGAAGTCAACCAATTTATATTAAATATAGCATCCTCCAAACTAAATTCATCACAAAGCATTTCAAATTACACTATGAAGCATGATGCAGAAAGGCACTATATAAAACTAGCATTTGTTTATTATGAATCAATCAATTTTATTTATACATCACGTTTAAAAACAACAGAAGTTGTACTAAAATGATGTACAAAGAAACATGTAAGACTACTCTAACACCACCAATTTTATAAAAGAGCTAATTAAAACTATTTAATTTCTATCCTCCCCCTCCCGACAACCTCACCCACCGTAGAAGGCAGAGGAGAAAAAGTGGGTTTTTAACTGAGTCTTAAAAACCTCAGCCAAAGGAGAAGATCTGATATGGAGTGGCATGTCATTCCAAAGTCTTGGAGCAATAAGTGAAAAAGCCCTGCCACCCTAAAAACCTTAGCCGTGATCTAGGAACTGCAAGAAGTAATTGAGCAGATGACCTCAAAACTGTTGTTCTCGAGAGGGTATGAAGGAGATTGCAGGTATATTTAGGGGCGATGCCATTCAAAGCCTTATTAACAAACGTTAAAATCTTGAAGTCAACCAAAATGTCATCGGCAGCCAATGGAGGAAGGTCAATACAGGGGAGATATGCTCTCTTCTACTAGTGCTGGCCAGAAATCTACTGTAACTGCTGCTTTCTGTACCAACTGAAGGCACAACAGGGCAGATTTGGACAATCCCACATATAAGGAATTGCAATAGATAGATAGATAGATAGATAGATACTTCATTAATCCTAAGGGGAAATTCACATACTCCAGCAACAACAACATTTATTTATAGAGCACATTTTCATACAAAAAGTAGCTCAAAGTGCTTTACATAATGAAGAATAGAAAAATAAAAGACACAGTAAGAAAATAAAATAAGTCAACATTAATTAAAATAGAATAAGAGTAAGGTCCAATGGCCAGGGTGGACAGAAAAAACAAAAAAAAACTCCAGACAGCTGGAGAAAAAAATAAAATCTGTAGGGATTCCAGACCATTAGACTGCCCAGTCCCCTCTGGGCATTCTACCTAACATAAATAAAACAGTCCTCTTTGGATTTAGGGTTTTCACGGAAGGACTTGATGATGATGGTCACGTAGACTTGTGGCTTTTAATCCATCCATCATTGTTGGAGCATCATGAGGCTTTGAGTAGGTGGAGGTGGCGCAGGCCACCACCACAAAGAAACCGGGAAAAGAAACAGAAAAGAGAGTAGGGGTCAGTACGGATTTTAGAGCCACCATGAATAGTTATTATAATGAATTGAACATACAGAGTATCAGGATTAAGTTAAAGTGAAGTTATGAAAAGGCCATGTTAAAGTAATATGTTTTCAGCAGTGTTTTAAAGTGCTCCACTGTATTAGCCTGGCAAATTCCTATTGGCAGGCTATTCCAGATTTTAGGTGCATAGCAGCAGAAGGCCGCCTCACCACTTCTTTTAAGTTTTGTTCTTGGAATTCTAAGGAGATACTCATTTGAGGATCTGAGGTTACGATTTGGAATATAAGGTGTCAGACATTCCGATATATAAGATGGAGCGAGATTATTTAAGGCTTTATAAACCATAAGCAGAATTTTAAAGTCAATCCTGAATGACACAGGTAACCAGTGTAGTGACATCAAAACTGGAGAAATGTGCTTGGATTTTCTTTTCCTAGTTAGGATTCTAGCAGCTGCATTCTTCACTAGTTGTAAACGATTTATGTCTTTTTTGGGTAGTCCTGAGAGGAGTGCGTTACAGTAATCTAGTCGACTGAAAACAAACACGTGAACTAATTTCTCAGCATCTTTCAGTGATATAAGAGGTCTAACTTTAGCTATGTTTTTTTAAGTGAAAAAATGCTGTCCTAGTGATCTGATTAATATGCGATTTAAAATTCAGATTACAGTCAACAATTACCCCTAAGCTTTTTACCTCCGTCTTGACTTTTAATTCTAATGTATCCAGTTTATTTCTAATAGCCTCATTGTATCCATTATTGCCAATCACTAAGATTTCAGTTTTCTCTTTATTTAACTTGAGAAAGTTACTATTCATCCATTCTGAGATACAAGTCAGACATTGTGTTAGTGAATCAAGAGAATCGGGGTCATCAGGCGCCATTGATAAATACAGCTGTGTGTCATCAGCATAGCTGTGGTAGCTCACGTTGTGCCCTGAGATAATCTGACCTAACGGAAGCATGTAGATTGAGAAGAGCAGCGGACCCAGGATAGAGCCTTGTGGAACACCATATAGGATATCATGTGTCTTTGAGTTGTGATTACCACAACTAACAAAGAATTTTCTCCCTGTCAGGTAGGATTCTGCCAGAGAGGCCCACCCATTGACTAAGGCGATTTCTAAGAATATTATGATCAATGGTGTCAAATGCAGCACTCAGATCTAAGAGGATGAGAACAGATAAATGGCCTCTGTCTGCATTCACCCGCAAATCATTTACTACTTTAATGAGTGCAGTTTCTGTGCTGTGATTTGTTCTAAAACCTGACTGAAATTTATCAAGATAGCATGTTTATTTAGGTGGTCATTTAGCTGCATAATGACTGCCTTCTCCAGATCTTTACTTAAGAAAGGCAGGTTAGAGATGGGTCTAAAATTTTCAAGATCCGAGGGATCGAGATTATGTTTCTTAAGTAGGGGTTTAACTACAGCAGTCTTAAGACAGTCTGGGAAGACCCCCGTATCTAATGACGAATTTACTATGTCAAGAACATTATCAATTAGCACGCCTGATACTTCTTTGAAATACTTCTTTGAAGCAGCAGCATACTGATAAAGAACAATATTAAATTAAATAGTGATAACAATGAAGGTATAAAAGACAGACAGTAATTTTGTATATAATATTAATGTTTACCCCCCCCGGGTGGAATTGAAGAGTCGCATAGTGTGGGGGAGAAACGATCTCCTCAGTCTGTCAATGGAGCTGCTCCTCTGTCCGGAGATGATCCTGTTCAGTGGATGCAGTGGGTTCTCCATGATTGACAGGAGCCTGCTCAGTGCCCGTCGCTCTGCTATGGATGTCAGACTGTCCAGCTCCATGCCTACAATAGAGCCTGCCTTCCTCACCAGTTTGTCCAGGCATGAGGCGTCCCTCTTCTTTATGCTGCCTCCCCAGCACACCACCAAGTAGAAGAGGGCACTCACCACAACTGTCTGATAGAACATCTGCAGCATCTTATTGCAGATGTTGAAAAACGCCAGTCTTCTAAGGAAGTATAGTCGGCTCTGTCCTCTCTTACACAGAGCATCAGTATTGGCAGTCCAGTCCAATTTATCATCCAGCAGCACTCCCAGGTATTTATAGGTCTGCACCCTCTGCACATAGTCACCTCTGATGATCACGGGGTCCATGAGGGGCCTGGGCCTCCTAAAATCCACCACCAGCTCTTTGGTTTTGCTGGTGTTCAGTTGTAGGTGGTTTGAGTCGATAGTCAAGCCAAGATGTAATAAATGCATGAATCACTGTTGCTAAATCCTTCTGTGAAAGGAAGGATATTAACTTTAAAATTTGCCTCTGCTGGTAAAAGCTTCATTTTACTACTACGGAGATTTGTTTGTCAGATATTACAAATGAATCAAAGATGATACCCAGGTTCCTGATGTCATTACAAATTTTTGCCCTCAACAAGCCTAAATGAGTACTAGTTTCATTAGCAGAAAAAGTAGGGCCCAAGATAATGACCGTTTTATTTTCACTTTGTTGGAGGAAATTTTGCACCATCCAGAGTTTAATATCATCAATACACTCCATCAGTACACCCCAGGTCAGGGCTGACTTTAATATAAAGCTGGATACCATAAGCATAACATTGGTAATTGACGCCACGTTTTTGGAAAAGTGATCCCAGAGGTAGGAAGTATAAGGCAAATAATAAAGGGGGCACTGTCAGGAGAGAGTGTATATAATGTTTACATTTGGGTCCCACTAGTGGGTCACTTACCTCTGAAAAAGTCACTTTAAATGCATGTGTGACAATTGTTCAAACGTATTTCTGTTTTTATAATGCACATGTCAAATGTTTTAGAAAGGTGCGCACTAGAAAAGTGCTGTACAAAATAAAAGAGCCAACCTATGCACTGAGCCACATTTGATCAGCTCATTCAAGCAAAGAGTTTGATAGAAACTGACTGCAGAATTGCCTAACAGTCTGTTTTCTTTCAATGCCCCTTCTCATTATGTCTTGTCAATGGTGAAAACACAGCACCCTAAGCTGACACACTAAAAAGTCTAAACTATTGACCAAGCATGAACGAACTGTGAGCTGGCACCTTGTTGCCCTGCTGTCCCACTAGTCTGTCTCTCTCAGATATAAGCCAGGCTCATCTTGCTGTTACAATAAGACCTGCACCCCTCCAACCTCCCCTGCATTCTTCCACACATTTCCATGGTGCTTTATGTCGTAATTCTTATTAAGAACCTGTCCTCAGATGTTAAAAATGAGAAAAAGTGACCGATGAAAGCATTGCCAGGGGAGACCAGATTCATCTCTCCTTTTCATTCCTTTTTACCCTCTTCCCCTTTTGCTTGTAAATCTTTAACATGAGTCATCAGGGTTTATAACAATCTTTAGGAAATAAAAACAGACTGGCTCAAATATCCTTTGAGGATAAACTAAGAAGTGGCAGTCAGTCCGACACTAGTGATCTTTACCAAATAAAGTCAAAACCAAAGGAAAGCTGCAGTCCTGATCTGCATGCTGAGGTGAGCAACATGTAAAATGTCTGGACGAAGGCCAAGTGCTCCTCCTCACGTATCTTTCTAAATATCCTAGCTGAGTTGGACGTTTGTTCTGAAACGTCCAACACAAGATGATGTCTCAGCTACAGGAAACAGACTCAGCTACAGGGTGGCATTGGCAGGAGAGCCACCAGAGCTGTGACAAACAGCAGGTTCATGCAGCAAAATATGCCATCTGTCTACCAGTATTACAAATTAATCAATGCACAACGTGACTGCCAACTTTACAGCTTTACTCTACCCTTGGCAACGTGACCTTTCCTAGGAATATTGAACTCCCATCATCTCAACATGATTATTAGCTTGTCTCTCTTTTAGATGATCTGATTCTCGTGATTGCAATCTGCTCTTACCAGTTCAATCTAATTCTCACCATAACAACTTACCAGTACAGCCTACAACTACCATCAAGAAAACCTGATAGCTTCCTGTAAGGTCTGCCTGCCAGCACTCATTCTGACTTCGATCATTGTGGCCCGACTCCCACAAATACAGACAGACTCCAGCTAGAGCACCCAAAGCAGTCTGCTTTCTACCAGCTCTGTCTGAAAAAAATCAGCCACTGCAATCTTCCTGTGGCACCCAAATCCATAATCAAACTGACATTTGCAAGAACTGACTCCACCAGCACAGTCACCCCGTCATCTCACTGGCTCACTAGTACACTCCAGCCCAGTAGTACCAGCACAGCATGGTCTCATTTAAAGCAGTCTGACTTTCAAAACAAATTTCCACTGGCACTGTCCATTAATATAATTAGGCTCCATACTGTCACCAGCACTTTCTGACTCTACTCATACCAATGTAATATCACTCCCACCAGTCAGGACACCTGAACTTCATCCAGTTCTAAAAGTACAATCTTCATCATCTGTCACAATAAACTTCCCTGTGACTCCGAGCATCATAATCTGACTCTCATCTGTATGAGCAGATTCTAATCAGTACCAGCAATTTAATGTAGTTGTGATGGGGAGTCTGAAACAAAATGGGTGTGATTTCCTGTAAAGGACGATAAAGGCAGGGCCACAATCAAATCAGCCTGCCTGATAAGGCTCAGCTCGCATTCAGTGAGCCCCACAACTGCTAGCTGCAGGCTTCGGATCTAGTAGGCCTCAAACAAGGGGAGCTAGCAAAATGACACGAAATGTCCCAAAATAAAGCAAAAGCCCCACAAGAGGGAGGATGACTGTAAACCCGTGGCTTGTGCACAGAAGAGTCAAACCAAGAATGTTTATAAATAAATGATTTTTTAGAACAAAAACGAAGAAGAAGGCAAAACTGCTCAAAAGAGTAAAATATGCACAAGCCGTTGCCTAAACAGCAATCCTACAGAAAACACGTATAATACTACAAGGAAAAGAAGTAAAATAAATCAAGAAAACATGAAAATCCAAAGAAAATAAGAATACTTGTATATTTTTTCACAAATTGAATGATCTCTTAATCCTGAACCTTTTATGCTCTGGCTTAAATCCCCAGAGGAACAAACTTAAACAGAAACTTAACCAATTATAAACAGAATTGACATAAATAACATACAAATCTGAAAAACAAAAATTCAGAACTAACAACCAAACAAAATACACATGAATACAGATTATTAAATAACAAATGTATCTTCTACTAATACAGTGATGCCTCGTACTTCGAATTGAATTCGTTTCAGGAGATTGTTTGAACTCTGAATTGTTAAAAGTCCAAATCAATTTTCCCTGTTAGAAATAACATCAGGAAAGAGGAAGGAGGAAAAGGAAACCTGGTGGTGGAATGAGGAAATACAGGAGAGTATACAGAGGAAGAGGATGGCAAAGAAGAAGTGGGATAGTCAGAGAAATGCAGAAAGTAGACAAGAGTACAAGGAGATAAGGCACAAGGTGAAGAGAGATGTGGTGAAGGCTAAAGAAAAGGCGTAATAATGAGTTGTATGAGAGGTTGGACACTAAGGAGGGAGAAAAGGACCTGTACCGATTGGCTAGACAGAGGGGCTGAGCTGGGAAAGATGTGCAGCAGGTTAGGGTGATAAAGGATAAAGATGGAAACGTACTCACAAGCGAGGAGAGTGTGTTGAGCAGATGGAAAGAGTACTTTGAGAGGCTGATGAATGAAGAGAACGAGAAAGAGAAGATGTTAGATGATGTGGAGATAGTGAATCAGGAAGTGCAAGGGATTAGCAAGGAGGAAGTAAGGACAGCTATGAAGAGGATGAAGATGGAAAGGCCGTTGGTCCAGATGACATACCTATGGAAGCTTGGAGGTGTTTAGGAGAGATGGGAGTTTTTAACCAGATTGTTTAATTGAAAGTGAAAGGATGCCTGGTGAGTGGAGAAGTAGTGTACTGGTGCCGATATTTAAGAATAAAGGGAAGCAGGACTGCAGTAACTACAGGAGAATAAAATTGATGAGCCACAGCATGAAGTTATGGGAAAGAGTAGTGGAAGCTAGGTTAAGAAGTGAGGTGGTGATTAGTGAGCAGCAGTATGGTTTCATGCCAGGAAAAAGCACCACAGATGCAATGTTTGCTCTGAGGATGTTGATGGAGAAGTTTAGAGAAGGCCAGAAGGAGTTGCATTGCATCTTTGTGGACCTGGAGAAAGCATATGACAGGGTGCCTCAAGAGGAGCTGTGGTATTGTATGAGGAAGTTGGGAGTGGCAGAGAAGTACGTAAGAGTTGTGCAGGATATGTACGAGGGAAGTGTGACAGTGGTGATGTCTACGATAGGAGCGACGGATACATTCAACGTGGAAGTGGGATTACATCAGGGATCAGCTCTGAGCCCTTTCTTATTTGCAGTGGTGATGGACAGGTTGACAGACGAGGTTAGACAGGAGTCCCTGTGGACTATGATGTTTGCTGATGACATTGTGATCTGTAGTGATAGTAGGGAGCAGGGGTTGAGGAGACCCTGGAGAGGTGGAGATATGCTCTAGAGAGGAGAGGAATGAAGGTCAGTAGGAACAAGACAATACATGTGTGTAAATGAGAGGGAGGTCAGTGGAATGGTGAGGATGCAGGGAGTAGAGTTGGCGAAGGTGGATGAGTTTAAGTACTTGGGATCAACAGTACAGAGTAATGGGGATTGTGGAAGAGAGGTGAAGAAGAGAGTGCAGGCGGGGTGGAATGGGTGAAGAAGAGTGTCAGGAGTGATTTGTGACAGATGGGTATCAGCAAGAGTTAAAGGGAAGGTCTACAGGATGGTAGTGAGACCAGCTATGTTACAGTTAGGTCCATAAATATTTGGACAGAGACAACTTTTTTCTAATTTTGGTTCTGTACATTACCACAATGAATTTTAAATGAAACAACTCAGATGCAGTTGAAGTGCAGACTTTCAGCTTTAATTCAGTGGGGTGAACAAAACGATTGCATAGAAATGTGAGGCAACAAAAGCATTGTTTTTAACACAATCCCTTCATTTCAGGGGCTCAAAAGTAATTGGACAATTGACTCAAAGTCTATTGTGGGCAAGTCTGTTGTTATATCATTATCAATTAAGCAGATAAAAGGCCTGGAGTTGGTTTGAGGTGTGGTGCTTGCATGTGGAAGATTTTGCTGTAAACAGACAACATGCGGTCAAAGGAGCTCTCCATGCAGGTGAAAGAGGCCATCCTTAAGCTACGAAAACAGAAAAAAACCATCTGAGAAATTGCTACCATATTACGAGTGGCAAAATCTACAGTTTGGTACATCCTGAGAAAGAAAGCAAGCACTGGTGAACTCAGCAACGCAAAAAGACCTAAATGTCCATGGAAGACAACAGTGGTGGATGATCGCAGAATCATTTCCATGGTGAAGAGAAACCCCTTCACAACAGCCAACCAAATGAACAACACTCTTCAGGGGGTAGGCGTATCAATATCCAAGTCTACCATAAAGAGAAGACCGCATGAAAGTAAATACAGAGGGTGCACTGCAAGGTGCAAGCCACTCATAAGCCTCAAGAATAGAAAGGCTAGATTGGACTTTGCTAAAGAACATCTAAAAAAGCCAGCACAGTTCTGGAAATACATTCTTTGGACAGATGAAACCAAGATCAACCTCTACCAGAATGATGGCAAGAAAAAAGTATGGAGAAGGAGTTGAATAGCTCATTATCCAAAGCATACCACATCATCTGTAAAACACGGTGGAGGCAGTGTGATGGCTTGGGCGTGCATGGCTGCCAGTGGCACTGGGACACTAGTGTTTATTGATGATGTGACACAGGACAGAAGCAGCCAAATGAATTCTGAGGTGTTCAGAGACATACTGTCTGCTCCAATCCAGCTAAATGCAGTCAAATTGATTGGGTGGCGTTTCATGATACAGATGGACAATGACCCAAAACATACAGCCAAAGCAACCCAGGAGTTTATTAAAGCAAAGAAGTGGAACATTCTTGAATGGCCAAGTCAGTCACCTGATCTTAACCCAATTGAGCATGCATTTCACTTGTTGAAGACTAAACTTCGGACAGAAAGACCCACAAACAAACAGCAACTGAAAGCCGCTGCAGTAAAGGCCTGGCAGAGCATTAAAAAGGAGGAAACCCAGCATCTGGTGATGTCCATGAGTTTAAGACTTCAGGCTGTCATTGCCAGCAAAGGGTTTTCAACCAAGTATTAGAAATGAACATTTTATTTCCAGTTATTTCATTTGTCCAATTACTTTTGAGCCCCTGAAATAAAGGGATTGTGTTAAAAAAATACTTAGGTTTCCTCACATTTTTATGCAATATTTTTGTTCAACCCACTGAATTAAAGCTGAAAGTCTGCACCTCAACTGCATCTGAGTTGTTTCATTTAAAATTCATTGTGTTAATGTACAGAACCAAAATTAGAAAAAAGTTGTCTCTGTCCAAATATTTATGAACCTAACTGTATATGGGTTGGAGATGGTGGCACTGACCAGAAAACAGAAGACAGAGCTGGAGGTGGCAGAGTTAAAGATGCTAAGATTTGCACTGGGTGTGACAAGGATGGTCAGGATTAGAAATGAGTACATTAGAGGGTCAGCTCAAGTTGGGTGGTAGGGAGACAAAGTCAAAGAGGCGAGATTGCATTGGTTTGAACATGTGCAGAGGAGAGATGCTGAGTATACTGGGAGAAGGATGTTAAGGATAGAGCTGCCAGGGAAGAGGAAAAGAGGAAGGCCTAAGCGAAGGTTTATGGATGTGGTGAGAGAGCACATGCAGGTGATGGGTGTAACAGAACAAGATGCAGAGGACAGAAAGATATGGAAGAAGATGATCCGCTGTGGCGACTCCTAACGGGAGCAGCTGAAAGAAGAAGAAGAAGAAATAAAAGAAAGTGAGTTAATCAATTCCCATACCCTAAACAAAACCCATTTTGATAAACAGCAAATACACATAGTTTAAGGTAAAAATAACACAATTTAATAAATCAAAACATGAAAACAGTAAATAAAATATGTAAATACTGTATAATAAAATTAAAATTGCATTCACTGTACCTTAGTGAGGAGTGGTGATGTCCCACATGGATGGCATGGTTAATAGATAGGGGTTATTTATATAACCAAAAACACTAAAAAAGGACTGAAAACACACGACTGTAATGCAAGAGATGCTTTCACAGTGGGAGCAAGAGAGGGAAAGGAGATCTATTTCAGGGATACTGTACATCGTTCAAAGACATTATGCTCCATCTTGATTTCTTACACTGGCTGAGGAAGACTGAACTGAATTTGGAAAGGCCACCAGAGAAGCCTAGTGTGTTCGTTCCATTCTGTGGAAAAGATACCAAGAGTATGATATTCCCATTTCAGAAAAGTGCAGAATCTTGGTGCAGAAAGAATACGTATACTGTATGTAGAAAATAATGTGTTTAATTGTTTGCTGGCCTCCTGCTGAGTAGCAAACACATGGCTACCTGGTAGTTAGTGGTGCTAGCAGACGTGCAGATCAAACTGTGCAGTGTGCATGGTCTGTGTATTCTTTCCAAGTTGTTGTAGTATGTCCTTTTTCTCCTCACAACTGAGTCTAAACATGAGGTGTTGCCATTTCAGTTTAGGCAGTTTATAGCCAAAACATTTTTCTGAGAAGCAGGTGGTCGCAATCTCAGTTTACTTAAGCTTTCTAAACACTTAAATCTATATGAATTTTGACATGTGAGTACAATGTGTGGTAGAAATCAAACATATTAGTTAAAGAATGAAACATATCCTCTACTACGAAAAGTCTGGTAAACCTTTTTGAGTTAGTAATCAGGCAGAGGAAATGCTGTTCATTGTGTCATTTAATTACTCCTTGGCAAATGCCTTAGATGCACCATCAGTCACAGCAGTCTGTCACAGCATCTTCAAAATGACGCAAACACAAAGGATGGAGGTTCATTTTATAAACTATTGAATTTATATACTGTGTCAATCAATGCATATATTTACTGTGGTTGGTTGGTTCGTTTACACCCAAATGACTTATATAAAAGTCTATTTTATTATATTTTGGTTCTTCTGATACCCTTTGGGTTGAGCCACCACCCTTGAAATTTTGGTGTATGTAACAACTGTCCAATCTTACTTACAGGACATCCGATGATCTCTTAGTTATCTTTTAGTACATTGTGTGTATTACTTTGTTGTTCACGTTACCCTTATCTGGTTTCCTTATATGCCTAAACAGGTTTCTGACATTTATTAAACCTTTATGCTATTTCTTTAAGATGAATGCTATATTTTAATAAGAAAAGCATATAAAAACACTTTATCCTAAATGACTATGTGACCCCTAAGTCTAATTTTTCTTCCACAAATGTCATCGGGTATCACAATGATCTGATGCCAATTAAAACAGACCAGGCAGCAGAATCCCCTTGTTTAACTTTGTGTGTGTGTCTCACATGTCTCACAAGTCAATAGCAAATGAAGGAAAGATGCTCTTAGTCAGTTATGTTCATATAAACAATAGGGAATTCTGCACACATATAGGACAATTCTAGTATGGCCTCACCAGATTTTTCACGCCCAAAGCACCACTGAATTAGATTCCCACCAATGAAATCTGATCGCTACTAATACAGTCTGACCCATCTGTATAATTAAACTCTTATCATTGCCCCATTTAAACTCACCATAACAGTCACCCCCAGATCTACCAGTTTACTGCTACTATTAAAGTCAAACCCAACAGCAGAATTCTCATCAGCAGCTCCACAGTCAGCCTCCTTTCAGTACAATCAGACTTCCACTCAACAGGACTTAATGACTTTTAGATTAGATAAAATAAACTATTAATTCCAAGGAGAAATTTAGAAGCATACAGCAGCAGAAACATAAAAAGCAAAGATATAGACTCAAAGGTCAGATAATACAGCCAATCAATAGATGAAAAATAAATAAATAATAAATACATCATGTATATTTCTGCAGAAATGGCAAATTAAACAGTAAAAATAATTAGTCTGGGACATCAGGAGGAAGCTCTGAATTGCTTGATAGCAGTAGGCAGATACTGTAAGACGCCCAGAGAAGCTTCTTAGCATGCCATGGTGGAATGGGCCTGTGACTAAATGTGCTCCAAGACAGCACCTCCTGGGGGGCATGGAGGGGATTTTTCATGATGGCATCTAATTTTGCCACCATCCTGTTTTCCACAACAGCTTCCAGTGTGTCCAGGGTATGCCCGGTGATAGTGCAGTCTTCCCTGATACTGTATGTTTGTTCAGGCACTGTGTATCTTTTCAGCTCAAGTTGCTTCCACAGTGTAGAGCACCACACTGACTACTATGGACTGGTAGAACATTTGCACACATCAACAGACCTGAGTCTCCTTAGGAAGTTCAGTCTGTTATGACCCTTCTTGTACAGCACCACTGTGTTGTCAGGCCAGTCCAATTTGATATTTATGCAAACCTCCAGGTACTTGTAGCTCTGCAGCACTCTCATGTTCTCCCCCTGAATGGTGACTGGACTCAGAGGTTGTTTGTCCCCCAAAGACTCTTTTCTCTTGCTAATGTTGACCAACAGGTCGTTCTCCCTGCACCTCAAGATGAAGTGTTCCACAAGCCTCCTGTACTCTGACTCGCCTCCATTATTAATGCAGCCTATGATGGAGGAGTCATTTGAGAATTTCTGTAGGTAGCACAAGCTATTATTGAACTGGAAGTCCATTGTGTAGAGGGTAAGCAGGAAGGGGGACAGGACAGTTCTCTGAGGTGCTCCAGTGTTACACAACACCATTTCGGACACAAATTGCTGTCTGTCGGTCAGGCAGTCCATGATCCAAGATTGCACCCTGATTGCTGATTGTAAACTTGGATGTATGGTTGCTCATTCTGATTTCTGTCACTCATAAAGTCTAAACGGAGAGATACATTTGATTGCTGCCAGTGCAGCCAAACTACAGTCAGCACAATATGACTCCCACCAGTTAAGTCTAATTTCCGGCTGTGTATCCTCACTCCCAGCAGGACAATTTAATTCCCCCGACTAAAGCCTCCCACACAACCTCATTCCCACCATTACAACAAAACTCTGTTCATCCCACCAGTGTAATCAGACTTCCAACAGCACCTCCCATTCTCTGTAAAGCTGGTTTATCTATCACTAATGCAGTCTGATTTTTTTTTCTAACAACCCACCTGTTTTTTATTTCTAAAATGTGACCTCTTCCACCCCAGTGAATCACTCCAAGCGTAACCTGATCCCACTAGCTGTGCTGCGCTCTCATCAGCAGTCTCTTGCATCATGGGTGTTAGCACCATAAATGGGGCATTGACATGGTAGTGGCTGGGTTCTTTTGACTAAGTGGAAGATAGGAAGATACTGATGCATTGCTTAATAGAGGGAGTTGGTGAGATAATGGGGAAGGAGAAGGTGTTATGGGATGAAGTCAGTGTTTGAAGATTAACAGCTCTGGGTGAACCAGCCCAAGATGACTAAAACAGAGTGATGGGCTTTCATATAGTTGTATAAAAATATGATAGATAGATAGAACTTTATTTGTCAACTGGGGGAAATTTGGCTTCTTGCAGTAGCTCATTAAATAAATGAATACATAAATTATATATACATACACTACGGTTTGAACACACACCAGAAAGACTATAAAGCAAGAAAATGAAATGGAAAGAAAAGTTCTGACTTGGCTGTACAGTCCTAGTGAGGCCTTATGCAGGCATATTACTGTTAGTATAAAGGAGCCCCATCTATGTTTCTTGACACACTTCTGCTGAATAATTCGTTGGCTGAAAGTCCTCAGTGTTAGTGTGTCAGAAAGAGGATATGCAGAATTGGTCATAATGACACTCAATTTTGTTTCAATTCTCTCCTTTGCCACGACCTCCGGGGGATTCTAGAGTGCGTCCTGTAACTGAGCTTGCCATTTTAAATAGTTTGTTTATTTGCTGAGCCTCTCTTGAAGTGATGTTACCAACCCAACATACCACACTGGCCATCAAAGAGTTGTAGAAGATCTGAAGGATGTCAGTACCCACATTAAAGAAATGCAGTCTCCTAAGAAAAGAAGAGCCTGCTCTGCTCTTTCTTATATAGTTCCTCTGTGTTCCCCTGATCAATCCAACCTGTCATTGATGTGGAACCCCAAGTATTTTTGGATGTGGACCACCTCTGCATCCACTCCTTGAATAGTGACCAGACATAGAGGCCGTTTGGTGCGGCGAAAGTCTATCACCAGTTCCTTGGTTTTGAAGATGTTAAGATGGAGACAATTCTCTTTGCCGCAAGAAACAAACTTCTCCACCTGACTCCTCTACTCTGTTTCATCAATACACCCCATGAGTGCAGAATCATCTGAGAGTTTCTGCATGTGACATGACCTGGTGTTATATTTATAGTCTGAGGCAGCGTTTCTCAACCTTTAAGTATTTACGACCCAAGTTTTCATAACAGTTTTAATCGCGCCCCCCCCTAACATTTTTTTGAAATGTAGATGCATATTTTATTATACCTACTTAACTTTTATCGACATTTATCTAACTCTATATTTATTGTTCTAATATCAGAATGTAGTTTAAGTTAATTTGTTTTGGTTTCAACAGATGTTTTTTTCATATTTTTGATTCTTGTGGTGCTCCAGTGTTGCTCAAATCCATATCAGAAACACAGCCCTCGAGTCTCACAAACTGCGGTCTGCCAAACAGATAATCCATTATCCAGGACACCATAGCCTTGTCCACCTGCATATCTCTGAGTTTACCCCTTAACAGGGATGGCTGGATGCTATTGAAGGCACTGGAGAAATTAAAAAAATGTAATTCTTACAGTGTTGTCAGCTTTGTCCAGGTGAGAACATGCCTTGTGGAGCAGAGAGATGATTGCCCCCTCCACTCCAATCTTTGTCTGATAGGAAAACTGCAGTGGGTCCTGGGGGTTTACCACAAGAGGACTCATAGTCTCTCAAAGGTCTTTATGACATGAGATGCAAGTGTCACTGATCTGTAGTCATTAGGTTAAGAGGCACCTGTCTTCTTTGGAACAGGAACAATGCAGGATGTTTTCCACAGCAGCAGCACTTTCTGAAGCAAAAAAATTGGAAGTAAAAAGTTCAAAAAAATTAATTTAAAAAAATTCCATCTGTCCATCCATTTTCTAAACTGAGCATGATGATTTTGGAGCCGGAGCCTGTCCCAGGTAGCACAAGGTTCAAAACCACACATTTATATTATAAAAGTTTGAGAGTGGATGGCTTCAGCATGGGAAATGTGGGCCTTCAATGCATCTATCACTGCAGATTTGGCTGTCATCGTTATCCAGGGCAGCTCATGAGATCAGAATATGTTAAAGCTATCTACAGATATTTTTAGAACTGGAGCACATAAAGTTAAGTGACCTGCCCAGGGCCGGGCAGTGAGGCATAGGCATGACATGCACCCCCAACCTTATGATTTCTGGTCCCAGGCCTCCGCCACTGCACCATTCTGCCTGGTAACAAACTAAAAGTGGACAAACGGGTATCAGAAGAACCTAACAATTATTTTACACCATTTTAACTCTGACACATTTTTTATTTTCTTGCCATTTGACTCTCCTAACATGAGAATCTCCCCTGATTTCACCACCCATGGTTTCTTCACACAGCTTCATATCTATTATATCCTCTAATCACGGAAGTCGCTTACAGAGAGACCCTTAGGCAGAGTCTATCTGCATGCACACATGTGTTCCAATCAGTCAATCATTTATATTGTCCCTTTCATAGAATTCTGTATGCTTTGAGCATGTTTATGCTTCTCCTAAGTACTTTCTAAGTACCTTACATAGAAATGAACATTAAATCCTTATATTGCCATTTGAAAATTGGCTATTGAGTTTGTTTGTGTGTGTGTGTTCACCCAGTTGATGAACTGGTGCCCTGTCCAAGAATTGTTCCAAGCTTGAGCCCAATGCATACTGGGATAGGCTTCAGCTGCTGTACATCTCTGCCCTGGATAAGTAGGCTAAGAAAATGGATCGATGGATGACTGTCAAGTTGAATGACTTGTTATGTCAACAATGAATTTTAGAACCCTTGACTTTCCAGTCCCACTTTTACCTTCTCCCTAGGATGAAACTGGAATTCTCCTGCTGTGTGGCTGCCATCCCAAAGAGAGAGGCGAGCAGGGGTGCCGGAGCTTCTTTGCTCTTCTGCAGGACAGGCCAGGAACAGAAGATATCAAAGCTCAGCTGGCTCAGGCCCAAAGGGGGGTGTTTAAGAGGCACTTTGAGCACTGCTGGCACCAATTACTCGCTACAGAAGCACCGTTCATTATTAATAAAGAAAACCAGAAACTAACAGCAGCCGCAGCATCTGGAGAGAGGTGGGAAAAGGCTGTAGGGTCCTTCGCCTCAGAACAGCAAAGGCCTGTAATTATCAGGAGACAGCGTTTCCAGGATTCTTATGCTGTCCACCAGAAGTAAGAAATGGCTGCTGAGCTCTCATCTAATATCATTCTTTACGTGTCTAGTGCTTTTCAGCATGTAATCACCCTCATTTGGAATGGATGCTTTCTTACGATTGAATCATTGTTTGCTTAGTAGGTTTCCTGAAAACATACAGTAATTGTTAACACCTCAGTCATGTCTGTCAGCAGCATGACTAGGTTATCATGCTGCAGTTTGACTTGACTAAAGCCCCTAACCTACAATACCTGTCCTCACTTTCAGAACTTACATATTACTGAATGTGTAAGCTGGGCTATCCTGTTCATTTAAAAGATGTTGAACTTTACTTACTATGAAAGGTACTGTATTAGGTGAATGTTGATTACCACAATTGTAGTACAGTAATTTAAATGATTTTTCCTTTATACAGCAGTATTTTAAGAATAGTAAGTTTATCTGGCAATACAATTCTGCTATAAACATTTCTTGTTATGTTAATCTTTATATAGTGTATTCCTTGAGAAATTAGTTGATTTACTTACATCACTTTACTCGCATGGACTGCGTCTTGTTTCTATTGTGCTGATGGTCTGTGTAAGAAAGGACAGAGCCGACTATACTTCCTTAAAAGGCTGGCGTCTTTCAACATCTGCAATAAGATGCTGCAGATGCTCTGTCACACGGTTGTGGTGAGTGCCCTCTTCTACGCAGTGGTGTGCTGGGGAGGCAGCACACGCCTGGACAAATGGTGAGGAAGGCAGGCTCTATTGTAAACACGGAGCTGGACAGTTTGACATCTGTGGCAGAGCGACGGGCGCTGAGCAGGCTCCTGTCAGTCATGGAGAATCCACTGCATCCACTGAACAGGATAATCTCCAGGTAGAGGAGCAACTTCAGCGACAGACTGCTGTCACTGTTCTGCTCCACTGATAGACTGAGGAGATCGTTCCTCCCCCACACTATGCGACTCTTTAAATTTCACCCAGGGGGGTAAACGTTAACATTATACAAAGTTATTGTCTGTTATACCTGCAGTTTTATCACTCCTTAATATTATTTTTTATCAGTATGCTGCTGCTGGAGTTTGTGAATTTCCCCTTGGGATTAATAAAGTATCTATCTATCTATCTATCTATCTATCTATCTATCTATCTATCTATCT